>CM077468.1:41118183-41718183 GCA_039654755.1 Calcarius lapponicus
AGGTCTGCAGCGTCTGTCGAGTCTCCCAGTGTGATGCCGAGGAGGCGGGTAATTCACAGCTCTGTCCACTAGGGGCAGAGCTGGGCAATCCCTGGTTGCTCAATTTCCCAGGGCAGTCGTCTTGCCGCCCTCGAAATTCAGGACTACCCCAAGCTCAGGGTGAGGGTCCACGAAGGTCTTCAAGGTCTTCAGTCATTCAGCATCTCGTTCCTCACACCTGGACGCTATTTTAATCTTTCAATTTCTCTGTTGGCTCGCCGTTTTGGGGTTTTTTTCTGTCCGTCTGTAGCAGTCCCAGCATGCAGTGGAAGGAAATTTGCATGTAACTCTGTCTCTGCTTCTCTTTCTTGGGGGAAATCTCCGCCTTTGTTGCCCTAGGAGACGATCAGTTCGGCTGGGCTAAGGTTTTCTACTAATACAAAGGGGGTCGTTAGCGCTTAACGACCAGTGATTACCATAACAAAAATCTCCTTCCCAGCTAAACTGGTTTGGTTACTTTTTCGACAAGCGGCAGTGGACCGGCTTGGGAACTTTTTTTAAAACTTTTCTTTTTACAAAAAAAACACTGGCAAAATTTTGTTCATAACACCTTGACCTGGAAGCTTGCAGACTTTTGTGGGACAGAGACAAGATACAATGAGATAACAGACAAACCCATTCAAAGGGACCACAGTTTTCCACGTGCCTGCTGAAGAATGGGAAGAAAGGGTCATCCTTGAGGTTACAGCATGCCTTCAGCTAGACATGACATCCTCGTTCTCACCATGTCTGGATCTATGTCTCTTCTTTTACAGATGGCCAGTAATCCCCTGACCACAGAAGATGCCACTGCACTAGTCACAACCCTCAGAAAGAATAGATCTCCCTCCAGATTCAAGACTCCAGGACCATACACTGTGCATCTTTAGGAAGTGGGTGGATCACAGAACTGCCCCTTTCAGAGACTGTTTTTTCCACTCGCTGTATCTTTCATTTATGCACAGTCATTAATAAAAAAAAGGCTAGTATTTGACAACTCTTCCAGAAGCCATGCAGAATTTAGCTTTGGTCTAGCTCTGAAGAGGTGCTCTTAGTTTTACCACATTTTACTCACTTCCATTTTCTAACAGCAGAACTAGAACAAGGAGTAAATTAGCACTGGAGGACGTCTTCTGTTCATCCCCCAAGCTGTCTTTCTCCAGGGCAGCCTAAGATGCTAGATACTGTGAAGTACTTTGATACTCCATCACTATGTCTGGGGAATAGAAGATGGATGCTTCAAGGGTTTGAAAGAAAAGCAGTCCTATTTTAAAAAATGCAAATAAAAGATTAAAAGGCTGGTAGGAAGGAAAAAGAAACCAAAGAGACCAAATCTTAGTATACTCTGTAGCAAGGTGGGAGCCGGACACATACTGTTGTAACATCATGTGCTGCCTCTACTCTTTCAAAAATAGGAGACTGAGAAATGCTCCTAAGTTCCTGAGTGAGAGCAGAGGCTGCATTGCAGACCAGCACGGGGTAGACACCTGGGTATACATTAGTCCAGTCCTGGCCTTCCCATCTATCCACTGGCTCTTCATGGCAGTAGTTACAGGTGTCAGGGGCCTCGGGGCCCTCCATCCACGTTTGGGAGCACCGTGATTAAGCGAAAGAGAGTTTTCACAAAAATTAGATTTCGGACTTGGAACATAAATATGTTCACACTTGAAACAAGCTAAAAATAAAGTTTATGGGCAGTTTTGGACACTCCTGTAATGGGTTGTACCTAAGTTATATTTGCATGTGTTTCTTTTTTACTATGTAATGAAAGAAACTAAAAATAAGCAGAATAAGTAATATTCATCCATAGTCTTTCCTGAGAGTATCAAGTGCTTTCAGCAGAGATAATCTGAAGAAACAAGCATTCCTCTAGGGTAAAGATTTTTTCCTGCATAAATTAAGATCAAAGAGAATTATTTTCCAAGTCTGCAAGAAATCAGGCCTCATTCTGCAAAGGAAAACTAAAACAGTCTGTATGGGTGTAAAGGACAGCTTTGCAATAGACATGCTCCTGCTAGTTTTATTACTAATAACCTAAACAATTAATAAAATTGGAAAGATTAATAAATTTTAGCTAAATTCCAAGAAATTAAAAGAGATTACTGAAATGCATTTATTTAAAAGGAAACACTTCAGAAACTTTGAGGCAAGGAATTAATCTTCAACCTACATCTCATTATGAATCTGCTTTTTAGGGTTAACAGTTGTTCTCTTCACCTCACTCTTGCAAAAATCTAAATTACCTGGCATTTCACAAGAGAAATAGTCAATGGCATAAATTTACAATGACATTTCAGTATCCCAATCAAATGCTTGAAGGTAAACATCTAATCTATCTGACAGATTTCATCCCACCTGTGATGTAGGGAGTCTTGTATTTTAATTTTGAGTAATTGTAAATACACAGTGCCAAAGACCTTGCATTGTCTTAAATCTTTGAGAAATTAGTAAAGGTGTTAATCCTTTACAGGAAACTTAAGGGAAGACATAAATAAAAGCCTTTTCTGCCCCTTTTCTCAGTGATGCATGCTTATCTTGACTTCTAAAGAATTAATAATTAGTGTGTCTATAAGAGGAATTTGGAATAAGGACATCTAGAAACCTTTGCATGGATTTGACGGTACTAGCAATGGTGCAGCCATAGAAAGGCACATTTTTAACAACAGCTAAATCCTTCTGACAAGATTTCTAAGCATGACTGTTCCCTACATTCTTTCTATAATCTACTCTTTATAGGGTTCCAACTTGCAGATACTGACAATCAAACATTTTCAGGAATCATTAATCAAAGTAGCCAGCACATGCTCATCTTCAGCACCACAGTGCACTGGAAACTACTGGTGCCTTTCAGCTGCCTGTGTGTTGTTTTCCTGGACAGGACTGACTGTGTCAAACATGCAGAAATGCCCAAACTGGCTCCCTCCAGGTGCTGCCTGACCCCAGCACTGTTAGGCCAGACATGGTGCTTTGGCTGTGCTGTTCCTGAGGCTGCACTGGCAGTTCACCAGCTTTGGCATGGGCTTAAGCCATGGCAAATTGCTTCAAAATGGGTTGTCAGCCCTAGAGAGAGCCAGCAGCCTTAAAAGCAGCTCGAGCTTTCCTGCACTGCATTCCCAGGAGTAGGTCACTCTGCTGCTGTCCATAGTGCAAGGATGTCTGAATGGCTTCATCAGAGAGGCACCCCACATCCATCAAACCCTTGGTGCTGAATGAAAGCTAATAAACCCAGCTGCACCCTGACTGGTTCAAGACTGGGTTTGAGTAGTAACAGTCAAGAGCTTATTGCACAGTAGATGATCAGCTTGTGGATGGATCTGCAGAACAGCGGGTCTTAAGTTTCCAAAAAGAAGCTGTAAGAATGCATTGGCAAACTATAAATAAACTTTAGGGGGAAATACAGTGCTTTAACCTTTAATTTTTTTTTCACAATGACAGAAACAAAAGCTTTCATAAATTTCCTGAGCTGCCTTGACACTTTCAACAATTAAAGTATATAACTAACATAATATGTGAACAATTCCCCTGTCATCATGGGTGTGAACAAAATCATAGTCATGTCTTTAAGAGCTCTATCAATTCAAAGTAAAATTTAGAGGAATAATTTACAGTGGCATCAGTAATATTTGCATTGACAGGTTACTTTCTAACATTCCTAACCCCTGAATCAGGACACTGTGCTACTGCCCATTCAGTATATGTTAAAACTTGCAACATGAACTCTGAAAAGCTGACCTGTCACTACCCTGCTTGAAATTCTTAGGAAAAAACAAATGTCAAGCCTTCTTCTGCTGACTGGAACTTCTTAGGATTACACAATGAAGCAAAGAGCTTTCCCAAAAGTTCTGTTCATCTGGAGACACCCGGCCCCTTCCCAGAGAGGATCATCTTTCTTGTGGGCTATAGAGCTCCATTGCTGGAGATACTAATCCTTTAAATTCTTGGGTGATTCTGACTTTTATTTTTCAGAACTCTATAGCACATTGTGGCCATTAACTGTTGAACTTCCAGTCTGTGTCTTAATAGGATGGAGAGGAGACCTGTCTAGGACTGTCTCAGGAATGAACATGAATCACTTGAATGGCCAAAAATAAGAAGTCTTTGGTAAAGACATTTACTAATGAACACCTACCTTGCACTAAGCTAATTTCTACACAAATTATTAAATCTTTTTCTGTCTCAAACATGGAAGAAGAGAAAGATGAACACTTATTTACGGTTGGATCTCCAGGGGTTTCCTGAAAGTGAAGAGCAGAGATAGCAGAAGGCACTATCCTTAGGAGAGGATGGCTAATGTATTTATGAACACAAGATAGGCTTTGTTGTTCTCTGAGTGTCCACACTGACTGCATTTTCCTTGCCCTATGTAGCACAATGAGTTGATGAATGAAACTTTCATCAAGTTTCAGGATTTGATGTGTCAAATGCATCCTGAACTAGATGTCATCTGCAGTAAGGTTAAAGGCTGTATCACCAAGATCCCCAACAGCATCCAAATCCCATGGAAGTGATTCAGACAAGCTGCTGAACTGTGTTCTTAGCTCCCTATACACAGTACACATGCTGTGGACACTTGGAGGGATAGAGCTTCAAAGGGGTAAGTTTTCCTTCAAGTGAGAAATTCAGCCAAATTCCTTCAGAAAAGTAAATGCACAAAGAGAATCACAATGTCCACACATCTCAGAACACACAGACTGACTAAGCAAAGCCTTAGATCTTCTGGAGAAGGTATTTCCTCGGGATCTTAGAGCACTGAGGGGAAAAAAAGGAACGTGGCTAGATATTTGCTCACTGTGTAAAACAAATGGATTGATTTCAGGTATGATCCAAATGAGTGTCCATCCTCATCACAAGCCCATCCCAGTAGCTGATTTTCATAAAACACTTCTCTGACAGTTTTGCTTTAGCATCAAAATTAATGTGCTTCATAAAAGTAGGATATGGCATTACAAGAACAAGGTATTTTCCATCTGAAACAGATATTGCTCAGCTTTTCAAGGTCTGCAGTTTCCATGGATAGCAGGAGATGGTGCTGTCCTCCTTTCTGGAAGCCAACACAAGCAATTGAGGCTCGCTGAGCTAAATAACATTTTTGCACTACCAGCTTCACTGTGTTTCTTAACTGCTGTGCAGATTTTCAGCTAATTGGGTGAGAATTAGCTGCGGATAAGGCTTCAGATGAACTTAAGCAAAGGCTTGAGCTGTTAGCTCACATCAAACAATGCTGCTGTGCTTCGCAGCTAGTGACACTTGCACTACTATGCTTTGCAGTTTTTAATAGCCATTCAGGTATTCAGGTATCCTCATTCAAACGGAGGCAGAATTCAGAGAAGAGTAACTAAAGTGATCAAAGATCTGGGAGACAGAACTGTCTTGATTAGACAGCCTAGCCAAGCAGTGGCTGCTGGGATGAGGACCAAATAAGCATGTGCAATTATAAGGAAAAAAAAAGCCAGGTTTACTACTGAGTCTTGTTTCAAGGTAGGGGGAGAAGGAGATATAACTGAGAAGAATGGAATTAACCTGAACAAAAGTCCTTTGTTCTGACAAAAGTCTGACTGCACAAGAAGTTGAGAACTCACATCTCTCAGTGATGGGCTGAATAAAAGCATGATGATGGAAGAATAAGAGGAGAGCTGGAGGCAGGTATCAGTGGCTGTTTCATGGTCATGCTCGTGTTTTATCTCTGCTGCCAACAGAACTCTTTGAAAGAGCACAACCTACAACTCTGAGAACTTCTTTGGGAATATTGATAAGGATGGAAATATAAAGATTCCTGTGGCAGCCTTCTGGAAAGCCGTGATGCAAGTGTGCTTCTGAAAGCATGGCCAGAATGCTCTTCTGGTAGGGTACTGCTCTAGGGAAATCTCTCTGCTGCAGCACAGCCACCAGCCAGCTTTGCTGGTGACATCATGATGCTTCTGAGTCCCTTCCAACTCAGACTATTCTATGATTATTTAGGCTAAAAGGCAAAATTCACTCATAGCAAATGTTGAGCCTAGAATGACACCAACAGAAATGCCATGACACCTAATAAATAGTGTAGATAGTATCAAGGATAATGGACCAATTTTAGAATATCACAGACAGCCAGTTTGTAAAGGATATACAGGATATTGATAGATTCTTATGTCTTACTGCTACAGGCAAGTGAAAAACAGGCATCTAAACCCTTGGCTGTACAATGAAGTAGATAGTTGTCTTCCTGCCAAAACCACTGTGGTGCTTGGGATCAGTAGCAATGGTCAGCCAGACATGATGATCTTTTGCAAAAACAACAACAACAACAACAACAACAACTACTACTACAACTACAACAACTACAAAACTACAACAACAATAATAATAATAACAATAATAATAATAATAATAATAATAATAATAATAATAATAATAATAATTTTTTTTAATGCTGAAATTGCCTCCTTGCCACCATTCTGCATTTTTTCTGTCTCTCTTCCTCCATGCACCAGGCCATCTGCCCACCTATTAGAAGACAGCCAGGCCCCATTCTGAAATGGAGAATTTTTCTGCTTAAAATTAGCCAGGTTTCCTAGCGCTTCCCTTCTTACCAACAAAGCATCCCACTGAACTGAGTCCAAACTGGTGAACTAGTGCACAATCTAGACTGGAATCAGACAGCAGTTGTGCATTACAGGTGAATGACTCCTGGTTTGTCTTTCTTTAATTCAGCTTGACAACAAATAAACATAACCTTATTCATCTTAGGATGTGAAGGGATGTATGTTTTTAGCCTGTCCACTACTTCTGCAAATAAAAGGTAAATGGAAAAACACCTTGTATGCTTAGAAGTTCTGTTGAAACAAACTACAAGGCTTATTTTCCAATTTGATAAACTCGCCATGAAAATCTTGCAGGAATCTCAGTGCTGAATGGCATTTTCATTCATCCTAAACCTATGATGAGAAGCATCAGCTCAACACTATCCCCCCTGCAGCCAAAGTAAGATTTGCAAAGACAGCATATCTGTGCTGTCAGAACTTTTCTTCCATCCTCAGGGATTCTTGGTTTTTTTCCTTCTCTCTGATTTCTCTTCTTAGGAGACCTACTTTTCCCTGGAAATCCACCTTCACACTACAGAACTTTTCTTTCTCTTGAAAGTGCCTCTTCCTTAGTGCCTGTAGCAATCATGTCCAAGTTCTGAGAGCTGAGCATTCAGCAGCAAACTCCTCAGAGGTTGTCAGTCGCTGCAGGCTAAACTGCTTGTCATTGGGCCCAAAAGTCCCCCTAGATTTTCAGTCCGTTCTGACACGTGACTCATCAGCTGAAAGCCCTGTTAATCATGCCCAAATATTCCCATCCCTCAGCACATACTAACGAGTTTAAATATATGCTGTGGTCTGGTTTTAAAGCTAGAAGCAATGGGTCAGTTTTTGCTCTTAGCCTCCTAATGTTTTCAAAGAGAAGCAAATTAATTTGTTGGGTCCAGTCTTTATTCCTTCACAAACAGCAGTACCATGCTAAAAGCATCCATGCTCAGATGCTAGATGTGCTTTAGCCTGGTTAATCTTCAGTCAGAGGTTACACAGGATTCACAGTACTTCAGACACAACTTACAGAACTGTGGTTAAGCAGATAAAACCGTTGAAACCCAGTGGCCAGAAAAGACTTCATCTGGTGTCCTTAACATGGCAGAGTTGATATAAGGGGGAAAATAGATATGGATATATATACCCCTTATCTAATTTCTTGATGCATTTTAGCACTGTAGCATGTGTGAAATTGTAATATTCACCTTGCAGACAAGAGTCAGAAGAGTTGTGATCTTTCCTTACTGTTCCTACCTCAGGCTGTTTCCTCAAGATCCTCTCAGCAGCTTGAAGATATCTGACAGAGAAGGTTCACTTTACTAGAATAATACTTATTCACTTCTTTTCAATCAGTCTCTTAAAAGACCAGGAGACAGCACAGAAGCCTGTGGAAGGGGAAATAGAGGAGGAAGAAAGGGAAGAGGCATAAAAATGAAGCAAGGAAGCAAGTCAGACAATGCAAGATTGTATGAGAACCACTGAAAGAAAGCTCAGAGTGGCTCTGGGCTTGGGGAGGCCCAACACTGGGCATCTGTGATAGTCTAAGTTATTGAATGTAAAAATGAAGCTGATGTTCCATTACACAGCAGGTTTCTATACAGTTTGGTCTTTTCCCAATTAAGGAAGGATTGGTCCTTTGAACCTGGATACCAAATCTGTCTTGCTCTGTATGCTGACAGTGATGGACTTACTTACAAAGATGAAGGCAAAAAGTGGGAAATGGGAAATGAAAACACTGATATATTGGTATTATCTCCTTTTGAGGTAAAGCACATGGACAAACACTGAGGTAATGGCCATCAGTCATCCCCTGCCACCTTAGCAGATCTTACACAGGGACCTTTGCAAGAGAAAAAATAAATTAATGAGCAACTACAGCTCATGTTGCTTAAAAAGTTATGGGTGATAGAAATTTTCTTTAATGACTCCCTGGGGAAAAAATATGTTAGAAAGATGGGAGACATAACAGGTTGGCTTAGACACCATATTTTTTAAAACCAATAATAAAAAAATACATTTTACAGTTCTTAAGAAGGAATTGAAGCCTTGCATATATTAATATTTATTTTTAACAGAATCTAGAAAACATTAATTTGTACAGGAAATACATTTTTCCATAGGACCAATTGCCAACATAGACTTTACAATAAAAATCTTGACAAACTGGGAAATGTTGGCCACTTTGGGAAGATCAGCTTTTGTTGGAAAGAAGCTAGTTGCAACCTGATGAGTCTCTGTTTCCCAATGGAATTCCCATGTAGAAAAAAAAAATCTTTGAAATATTTTGAAACCTTTGATAGAGTTTAGGTGGCTCCAGTGCCTAATCAGAGGTCAAGATGACGGTTGGTATGCTGGCATTGGTGGTATCTGCTCAATAGTCACCTTCAAAAGGCTTTAGCTCATTACCCCAGCAGGTCTGTGCCCTCTGATGCCTCTTCCTCTTCTGGTGACTCTTCCACAATTGCCTTGCAATTGCAGTCAGTGCCACCTTCACCTAAGGAATATGTGGGGGTTTGAGATGAAGAATCAGAGCAGCGTTTGAAATGATGGCCAGTTTGCACATGCAGGGGTATAAGATTGGAGGGGTTCTGTTCTTTTCCTAATCATTCCTGAAAAGTCATTAGTGATTCTTGATTAGTGCTAAACACTGAGGTACATGTTTATAGGAGCTGTTGTGGTTAGGGTTGGCATGGACCCCAGCCAGCAATCAAGCCCCAGGCAGTAACTTGCTCACTCCCTCACTAGTGCAGTCAGGGAGAGAACTGGAAGGGTAAAAAGCTAGAAAGCTTGGGGGCTGAAATAAAGATAGTTTAAGTGGGTAAAACAAAAGCCACACATGCAAGCAAAGCAAAACAAGGAATAGATTTCACTGCTTCCCATGGCAGGCAGGTTCAGCCATTTCCAGGGCAGCAGGGCCCCATCACCTGTAACAGTGACTTGGGAAGACAAACACCATCACTCCAAACATCCCTCCCCACCTCCTGCTTCCCCCACTTTCTATACTGAGCATGATGCCACATGGTCTGGAATATCCCTTTGATCAGTTGGTGTCATCTGCCCGCGCAGAGTCTCCTCCCAGCTTCCTCACCAGTTTAGCAGTACGGAAAGCAGAAAAGGCCTTGGCTCTGTGCAAGCCCTGCCCAGCAATAACAAAAACATCTTTCTATTATCAACGCTGGGTCCAGCACAAACACAAAGAGCAGCCTCTTGGAAGAAAATTAACTCTATCCCACGGAGCACAGGAGCGCACACCAACCCAGGAGGCTGCACTGGGGCTCGGGGAGGGCGAGGGCGAGGCGCCCGTCCCGGGGCCATCCGAGCCCTCAGCCCCCAGCAGGCCCCGGCGCGCCGCGCTCGGGCCCCGGGCTGTGCAGTGCCCGCGCCGGCCGCCAGGTGTCAGCACAGCCCCGGCCGTGCCGCCCGGCGGGCCCGGCTCAGCGCGGCACGGAGGCCTCGCCCGGAGCCCGTTCTCATGGAATGGCCTGGGTGGGAAATGAGCTGAAACATCATCTACTTCCAATCCCCCGTCGCTGACAGGCACATCCTCCACTAGATCACGTTGCACAGAGCTGCATTCAACCTGGCGTTAAACATCTCCATGAATGCGGCATGCACAACTGCTCTGGGCAACATATTCCAGTGTCTCGCCAGCACCACAGCAAACAATTTTTTACTGATTTCTAATCAGAACCTATTCTCTCTCCATTTGACATCATTTCCCCTTGTCCTGTCACTACATAATCTTACAAAATGTCTCTCTCCAGTAGGTTCCCTTCAGGTAATGGAGGGCCACAATTGGGTCACCCTTATACCCTCTCTTTTCCAAACTGAACAGTTCTTTCAGCCTTTTCTCAAAGGAAAGGTACTTCTTCCCACTAATTAACTTGGTGGCCTTCGTTTGGACTCAGTCCAACAGGTCCATGTCCTTCCCATGCTGTGGAGCCCAGACCTGGATGCAGGTGGGGTCTCACCAGAGCTGTTCTTCTCCCAGGTACCTCAGCGCTGCTGTGCTGTGAAGAGCTGCCAGCAGGAGTTATCACTGTGGCTGTTGTTCCATGTTCCTCCAGCACCCTGCTCCAGAGGCTGGTGTGTCAGCAGTGGCTGTGGCACGTTTTGTGTGGGACTCAGTAGGGCTGTGGTTGAGGGACTGAAGATACTTGACAACTGGTCCATACAGGTGTGGCAACTCTGCCTTTGCTTGTTGGCCCACAGGTGTGATGTGTCACTGCTGCAGGACAGTCTTAGTATCTCTTGGACCCACTGAAGTTACTGCAGCTGATTCACAGACCAGGGTGTAGATATTCTGCCTTTCTGGGGCTATTGTTTAAAACAGGTCAGGTCCAAGGATGTTCTTCAGTGGCTCCAAGTCTGTTGACCAACTGTTCACCATTCCCTGGCTATGCCAGTGAAAAATATCTGTGCCTCTCTCTCCCCCTCAGTCCCAAGAAATCCTTTTTTTATTTAATCTTATTTTTTCAGCCTAAGAGGCATAAAATGAAATACCAACATATGCAGACTCAGAATTAAGGCCAGAGAGTTGTGAACATCTAATGATTTTATATTTGCACAAAAAAAAAAAAAAAAAAAAAGTTTGTTTTTTTGTTTGTTTGTTTTTTTGGTTTTTTTTTTTTTTTAATGACACAATTATTGTTACCTAACAGAAAACAAGATTTGCAGCATCCCAGATTTTCCTTTGAAATGAGCCTCCTGGCTTATCAGCAGGCAGATGATCTAAGGTCAGTTAAGCTGGATCAGGAGTGAGAAGTTTCTTACGTGCTACCAGAGTGAAAACAAGGAAGATTGAACAATGGGATCTCAGGGTACCTGATGTCAGAGAGGGAAGGTCCTGCTTCACTGTCCTTACAGCACCATTTGTTGTATAGGAAAAGAGTGAACTTTGGAGTAGAGGAGGAGCACATACATCCTCTGTTCAATATCTTTGGTGTTTTCTTCCCACAGTATCTTGGGCTTGCATATATTACACATGGATCTTTATCTTATGCAAAGTGCTGTTGTGTATTAGTCACGCATTACTATTCCACTTAGGTTTGCACAGAATCAGATGCCCAACTAAACTGATTTGTTCAATTATCACACTTAAGTTTCTAGATTAGCTACAGCCATCAAAAATCTTCTGTAAGAAAACAACATAATCAAATAGAGATAGGAACTGGCCTGCGGCAGGTGTCACTTTTATTTATCTGAGTGTCCACTTAAACTCCAGAGCAACAACAATGTGGCAGCTATATTGTACCTTTATACCAGGAAAAACCTGTAGGGAGATGGGATGGTTTCTTTCAGCTGGAGAATTGGAGACCACATTTTCATTCCAGAAGGGCTCGATAAATAAAAATTATTTATTTTGCCAAACACAAAATCAAAAGAGATTGAACTTCTGGGAAGGAACTAGATGCAACCTTCTGTCCTATTATGTGGCCTGATGCAGCTAAAATTGAGAGTGAAGATTTTGGTCACATGCAAGCAGTGTGGCAGAGGGATGTAGTTGCAGTTTGTATTGTGCAGATCTCTGAGCATTCTCAGATCAATAAAGCTTTTTAAGCTTGGTGGCAGCATTTGTCCCCTTGCTGGGAATTCAGGGATAAATTCTGGTAAGACACTGTGCACAGGCAGTCAGGGAATGAAACATGAATTGCTCTGCTGATCCTGCACCTGTGAAATGGCGCAGAAGGAAATGGTTTGGCTAGCATAAATTAAGGCAGCTCTGAGACTCATCTAACATACCTCAGGAATTCAGCCTGCCAGCACAAAATTAGACAGTGTAAAAAGCTGGCTAAACACTACATATCTTCCATAGCTTCTGAGAGTGACACAGCCAAATGACATTGTCAGAGCTCTTCAATATTAGAAAGAAAATAATACTCTTAAAGTAATATGTTTGAAAACACAACATGCACACCAGGGTATTTAATGTGTTAGCTAGTTTAGATGAACCTTTGGCTATCTTGCAAGGAAAACAATCTTTTTGTAATGAATCCCATCCAGCAAAAAGAGATCCAATTCAGACTAATTTCCTAGGCACCATCACAATGCTTAGGACAACATCACTAATTAGAATCTTTGGAAATCTCAGAGTAAGTAATAAGACTAATCTTTTATGACAAACTATCTCAGCTTGTTCACAGTGAAAACCTTTGATCTGTCTAGTTGAACTGGCCTAAGGGTTTTTGGCTTTTAGTTGCAAAGGAGAAAACTCACAGGCTGCCCAAGCCGGTACACTGATCCCAGTCTTCCTCTTTTAAACTTAGATCAATAGTTCTTTGTTCCAGTAGACTCCCATCCACATAGGGAGTGTTCAGTGTGTATCAGTGGACATGTGCCCTATTCAGAAGGGTGTCTTGCAGACATGCACAAAATCAAGCATCATAGGACTGGGAGTATGCCATGTACAACATACTGGTCAGTGCAACTAAGATGCTTCAGGCCCCTCACCTGTTACAGCAGTCACAGAATCTGAAGAGATGATGGAGTGAAAATTTGCAAGGACAAAATTTAATTTTTTCAGCATGAAGCAGCAGATTCAAGTTAATTGACTGGTGCTAATGGTTTTTACAAGACAGTGGTAAAGGTCAAGATCATAATAGACATTTCAGCTCCTGAAGATTTATGTTATAGTTGTTCTTCTTAAGAGGGTGAGTCCTTATCTGTCAACAATACTGATGCTCTTCCATAGTTCCTTAATCCAGAAAGCCCAACCAAAAATGTTTCATTCTGAATTTGGCACAACAGAAAATTCAATCAAGCCATAGTTCATGCCTTGCCACCCTCTTTCTTGTAGGCTGCTGAGATGGCAGCCAGACACATGCTACAGACCTGACAGATTGCTCTGGTAGCCCTCTCTCTTCCAGACGTTTCTTGAAGACCTTAGCTATTACCTCACTGACATGTAATTAGCTATGCAACTCTCAAGGGACAAATATGCCAGCTTTCAAAGCCTTATGGGAAGGGGATACCTGATCACGTTACAGGAGGACAAGAAAATCATGTTCTGCCATGTAACCTTATTCACAGGATCCCCCTTTTAGGAAACAGAGTATGTGCATTCCATGATGGTCTGTATTTCCATCTGGGGACATGATAAAGTGGTCATATAACGGAGGTCTTCAGGATGTGATCCTCCATAAGGGACTGAGACTAGACCTAACCATGATCTTCCCCCACAAGGGCAGATCAAGCCATTTCAACCGTCCCCTTTGCCAGTGGTTTCTCCCCACCCCATCTTTTTGTGGCTCTGCAGTGGGAGTCGGCTACACGGGCTACGGTCGCCGAGGACTCAAGCAGCGAGCGCAGTTCGGGCCGAGGGCGTTGCGGAGCGCTGAGCGCCGCCACCGGCCCTCCCTCGACTCACCGCGGGGGCACGGACGTGTCCCTGCACAGGCTCCTGCGGGCAAGTGGCTGCGCCTTGGCAGCAGCAGGAAACTTGCTGCTCCTCCCCAGAGCTGCACCTTTGCCTGCTTTCCCCCCCTCCCCAGCGAGCAGAGGGCGCTCCGCCCTCAGAAGTGGGACCTCGGCACATTCCTGGGATGTAGCTAAACCACACGCACACATGCACACCCTAGGAGACAAAAAACCCGAGCTCAAAACTGCGAGCTGGGAAAGGGTGGCTGAAAGCCTCGGGAAGGCAGGCAGGCAGGCAGGCAGCAGCCGGCGAGGCGGGCAGGGTGCGGGAGGTGCGCGCCGCCGAGCGCAGCCCGTGCCCGGTGCCCGCACCGCCCAGCGGGATACACCCGCTCCCACCGCATTGTGCGGCGCGGCGCAAGAGCCACAATGCGAGCTGTCCTCTGGGGGGATGGGGGTGGGAGGTGGGGGGTGGAGACAGACACAGGCGGAGTCAGGGCTCAAATTCTTGAACCTTTCACATCCTTTCTGTAATTTGAAACATACTTGTTCCCATGCCAGAACATTTTTTTCTTTCTTTCTTTTTTTTTTTCTTTTCCTTTTTCTTTTTTTAAATTCCTTCCTTGAGGCTGTGGAAATACATTCAGAGGGGGAAAAAAAAGAGAGAGAGAGAAAGAAAGTAAGAAAAGAAACGAAGGGGAAAAGCAAGCCCACTACTTATCCGAGGCTCCAAAACAAAACAGAGAAACGTGAGAGCCCGGCCCTCCCCAGGCACAACTGCTCGCGGGCTCAGATTTCCTTTCCGAGGGGTCATGGCTGCTGCAGTCACGGGTTTGGAACGCAGCTGGTCCTGCCTGCAATAAGGAGAAAAAAATGCCTGCTCTTCTGCAAACGGCATTTGTCTCCTTTCGCTTCACCAGCTCATTGTGCTCAGACGAAAGGAAGCCATTTGCAAAACGCCTGGGGCACTGGATCCCCGTCATCTTCAGCGTGTCATTCCCCCTCACCACTCCCAGCTTCTTCCATCCACCCTCCCAGCTGGCCTTGGAGGGAAGGGACACATGGATGTCCCTCTCATCTGCACTTCAAGTCACATACCTATAAGCACTTCAGTTTATCTCAGACAGTCCCCGTGATTAGTGTGGGGTATACACATATGACAGAGAAAAACTGGCTAAGGTACTGTCTGAAACATTTTGCATGGCCCTAACCACCCAAAAGGCACAAAGCAGCATGGAGTAGCACAGAGCACTCTCTTGCATCAGCTGGGCCGTACTGCCCACCCCTTTCCCCCTGGGCAAACCACAGCAGGTGACTGTGCTGGTGCAGCAGGTATTTTTGTTTGCTTTGTGTAAGGAAGTAACAATTACCAGTGACAATAAATGCCTCCTCGAGTCAGAAGCGACCTGAAGCTCTGGAGTTGCATACAAGCAGTTGCAGTGCTGCTGCCTTGCCACTGCTGGAGCAGGGCCGCTAAACTGACGAAAGAACCTACCCCTCTTTCCTCCACTCAGGGAGTCACACCCTGATCTTTCAAACCAGAAAAACAAGGATGAGGAAAGAAGCTTTCATGTTTCACTGCCATTATCATAGGTCATAACTGTGTTAATATGCTATTGTGCTGTTTACATGTGTACATATAGTGTATGTATATGGATGGGTGTGAGCAACCCTTAAGAAGGCATGCGATTTTCCAGGGGAGACTCAAGCGGGCACACAGACATCACCTGAAGCAGCTGGATGAGTGCCTCACCAGGAGTCACCTCTGTACATGGGGGAGAAACCATCCAGAGGGAAGGGCAGTCCATGTCCACTGCATACAGTCCTTACATGCTGTACTACTCTGTCACAGCCCCTGGTCTGCAGAGCTCAGGCCAGTTGGGGAACTTGGAGAGTATTTATGTGTTTCTTAGGTGTATAGCCAGAGAAGAAGGTATAGTACTCTCTAGAAGACAGAGAAGGAGCAGCTACATTTATTTTATTGGAAGGGACAGTGTGACATTTCAGGGTTTCCCCATAGCCTTTCAGCCATGTGCCCCAGGTAGGACAGCAAATAGGTTATGCCCACTGGGGAACTCCTCTCCTTAATCCAGCTCCTGGCACCACAAGACACCACACTGATACTTTGCAGATTGGCAGGAAACACCATGAAGGCCGTGTGTGCTTAAATACTTCACATTACGCAGCAAATGCTGCTCTGGCTGCCTGAAACAATGTAGCATTTGGGCTCTCTCTCTCTCGCTCTCTCTCTCTCTCTCTCTCTCTCTCTGTCTCTGAGAAGATAAAGCATCCTCATAGCTTAGCTGTGTTTATCCTGAAACCCTCAAGACAGTCTTTGTCTCTGAGCTGGTCATTTGGAGCTCACAGCTTCTTCTGAATGTTGCCCTCACATGGAAGCCATTGTGCTCAGGATATCCCTACCACCACTCTGTGTCCATCCTTTGCTCTCAGCCTGGGTTCCAGCTTTTTTGCAATACAACCGTAGCTGGGTGTCTTGGTAATCACATTTCTATCACTTTGCAAATAAGCCTTAGCTACAAACACAAATGCTCTGCTGAGTTTTTCTTCGGCATCATGGATACTAAAGGGTTATTATTGCTCTATTCAAGCCTATGTTGGCAGTCCCCACCCTTCTCTAGATTGTTATGCAAACCCAGTTGGAGTTGCTATTAAATATGAGACAAGACCTCAGTTAAATATGTATTAAGTTACAGATTTCTAGGGTGTTACCAACTTTCTAGAGATACCACATGTGACTCACTGAACTAGATGACAGACTATGAAATAAGTTATTTCATCTGGTCATATTTATCAGAGCAGGTTTGTCCTGCCTTTTTTTACAGGGATCAGTCTCATAGGTAGCAAGCAGGCGAAATGAAATCTGTTCTTACAAGTATTGCTTTCTGCAGTTCATTTTTACTGCATTCCAGTCCCACATACCTCATTAGCTGACATGAAACAATTTCAGTCCCCTCTGATGCAAAGGTTTTGGAGGAAGACACCTAGATTTCTTTCGGTCATTGTTCAATGGACAAATTCTGTAGATAGGACTCCTATCCTAATCCAAATGGTGTGTAAAATTACGGAGAAAAATCAGCACTTGTCATTTTTCTAGTAAATAAAATGTCCTGGACCATGCTGTTCCTCCCTGGTTGCTTCCCTGTACCCATCCCAAGTCCCAGGCACCATCTGTGAACCTCTGCCAGAGCTCCTGCCCTAAAACCAACAGCATGCCAAAGGTAAGTGGGCCAGAGCCTTAGTCTACAACTTGTCACTGTTGGGGTGTTGAGCACCTCTAAAGGGGTAGTAGGTCCTTCAAAAAGGTAGCTAAAAATTCTCCTTACATGGGGAAATCTCTGTCAGATGCTCGCCAAGAGAGGTATTCTACCCATCTGGCTGTACTGCAGAAACAGGTGGCATTTAGGCCACAAGCCAAGAGCTGTTCAAACTGGGGACCTTTGTATCCTCAAGACTGAAGGCAAGTAAGAGAAGCTCTTATCTTTCTTTGTCCCTGTATCAGATCCTAGTTTTAGGGCATGTGTCTGGGATAGACATGCCAATAGCTGCAGGGAGAAGAAACCTTCTGTTTTATAAATACCAGCTTCCACCCAACTGCCTTTTACATACTAGGCTGGTTTTTCATTGGTGAAGTGAGTTTGAAGAAGGGAATAGGACAGTCAGAGGCAGTGAAGTAAAGACTAACATGACCTCAAAGAAAAGAGCTGAGATTCTCTGCTGACAGAACTTTGCAGGGGTTGAGAGGGGACAGGGTATAACAGACTGGCTGGAGTCACAGAAGTGCTGGGAGATGGAGGGGTGCAAACTTGGGAGCATATGCTCTACAATTACTTCAGTCTGTGCAAAGGAGTGTGCACAGCTTCATGAGGGGTGAATGCAGGGGACTGCTGTAGTAGACTTGTCTTCTCTGCTAACCTCTAGAAACTGGTTCCTTTAGAAGAGATAAGAGCACGTAGGCAGACTTGAAATGAGGACAAGAATCCTGAACTCAGCATGACTTCTAATTGCTTGTTCCAGACACAGCCTGTGACTCCATTCCAGGCTCTGGGAAGACCAAAGGACAATTTAGCCACATAGGAGGGATCCTCCTGCATCCTTGCACAACATAGAAGCAAGGTGTCTGGGTGACAGCATGGCTCAGGGTGGCAGGAATTCTTGACCCTTTAACACTGATTTGCAGTGAAACATTTTGGCTCATAAGTCCGTTTCTCCCTCTGATTTTATCTTCTCTTTTAGAAAATAATGCAAATAAAGCTAAACTGCCTCATAGGTTGTGGATATCTTGTACTATACTAAACAGCCCCCAAGGAGCAGGGTAAAAAAGCGTAAAGGACTAATATGAGTCTTTGCAAGGACCTGTGTCCATGCCAGGAAAAAGTATGATCCACAGTCCTGCTCCAGATCAATTTCCCAGCCTGTTCCAGTCAACTGTGACTTTTGTTAATGCCTGGCCTGGGGCTAGAAGAAGGCAAGGCCAACAGTTCAGTTTGCTTTGACAAGACTGAGCCCTGCTTGAAAACACTAGGAAACCTCCTGAGTCAGCAGCTCACTTGCTCCTACTCTTGGAATAGCTGAGATTCCCGGACACAGTAACTTGACTCTACTTCTGGCTCAGGGCAGCCACAAGCTGAAAGGCAAAAAAAAAAAAAAAATCCCCTCCTGGCCCATTAGCGAGCCCTATTCTGGGTTCAGGAGAAACCAGTCTGACTGATGAACTCCCCTGGCTCAGGGGCTCTGGCTGGGGCTGGGAGAGTTATTCTTTCCTTATTCAGCAGACAGGAGGATGTTAATGGAGAGCATATGGGAGGGGAGGGAGTACTGTGGATATTGCTGGAGGACAGCCAGACTGCATCAAAGCCCCAAGAAGCCTATTCTCCATCCGGGCAATGCTAAAACAGGCCATGGAGAGACGAGAAATCCAGCTGTGATACGGGGGAGTTAGGAAAAAAGCTCTCTGCCTTCCCCAGCTTTTTTACTCCCACTCCTGATGGGACAATGGGGCAGTATTGTCCCATAGTCCTGTAGGCATGGTATTCATAGTGGAAGCCTTTCTGGGGAAGAGCACATTTCAGCCAGGCACCCTGTCCTGAGAGTCATGCTACTTTAGGGAAGCAAGAACTGCCTCTGTGCTTGCAAAGTGCCATATAATTTACGGGACTATAGAAATGATGGATTACAACAGTCCTGCAGTATAGAGATGGAAAAGCCCTGTTAACTCCTCCAGCCCATCTCCCAGAGCCGATGCAGTACTGTTGCTTCTCACACATTTCCTGTGTTTGCCTGGACATGATTAGAACAAGCAAGCAACTGAGGTTCATTTATTTTTCACTTCTTAATTCTACTTTAAAAATAGCCCCCAATGTGATTAAGGTAGTGTGGATTACCCAGCCACTTGGACATGTCAAGAAGGATGGAACAGGGTGCATCAAAGGTAGCCCACATCTGCCTTACCTTAAAGATAAAATGGAGGACTGGCTAGTAAAGACTTGATCACAGTTTGAACTAAGAAACTTGCCATTAAATAGGAGAGCAGCTAGAAGCAGCTCTGGTAAAAATTAGGTGTGTCCTTTTAGGCTCCTGACAATCTTAATGTAGTCCTGACCGAGGCAGATTTTGGACATCCATGATGCTTGGCCTTGCATCATTCACCAGATCTCAATTAACTAAGGAGCCTGGCTTGTTTAGCCTAGTGAAGGGGTATATAATTGCAATCTATAAATAAATACTTCAGGGGATGAACACATGGGGAGGAGAAAAAAGCTATTTAAAGATAAAGGACAATGCTGGCACAAGAACAAATGGGTATGAAGTAGCCATTTAGGCTAGGGATTGTCAAGTTTCTAATGCTGAACACATTGATGCTCTGTGAAGGCCAATTAAAGGGTTTAGTAAGGCCAAAAGTCAAGCTGGTTTTAAGAAGCAGCTAAACACATTTCGTCAGCTGATTGTACAAAGTGGCTGGCTATGCAAGGAAAGGAGTTGGACTTGGGAAACCCAGAAGGAATGTTCTGAAGCATTTTGGGCTGCAGTAAGTACAGGATGAGTTCTGGCTAACCAGCTGCAGGGCCCAGTAGGAGCAAGGTGGGAAAAAACAGAAGACTAATAAAACCTGAGAAATTTCAACTGCACCTTCATACTGCCTTCCAGTACCTGAAAGAGCCTCCAAAAAGAACGGAGGGGAACTTTTTACAAAATAATGTTGTGACAGGACAAGAAACAACAGTTTTAAAGTGCAAGAGGGCAGGTTTAGATTGCCTGTAAGGAAGAAACCTTTTACAAAGAGAGTAGTGAGGCAAGGGAACAGGGTGCCCAGAGAAGATGTGGATGCCCAATCCCTGGCAGAGTTAAAGGACAGGTTGGAACAACCTGATCTAGTGGAAGGTGTCACTGCCCATAGCAGTGAAAAGCAAAATAAACTAATACATTTATTAGTTAATAAAGGGGGGTTGGAATTAGATTATTTTTAAGGTACCTTCCAACCCAAACCAATTCTGTGATTCCATGATGATTCTGTAAAGCATAGCAGGCAGATTATAAATCCAGGTAACACTGAAAACTGAAACTAACCCCTCTCCAATGAGTAGGCTGGCTGGCTTGGTTTAGAGAAGTTTATGGGGACAGGAGGAGATTACGAACAACAGGCAGGAAAAAGTATCTGTGATTTGTTTGTGTGAAAACCTAGGCAAGAGAAAAGAAGAAAAATTATAATGATGATTGGTTTTCCTGTGAGCAGTTGAGGTAGGGAAGCCCTTAAATTTTGATTTACCATCCTCAGAGACAAAAAGATCTCCTGAGCCAGAAAACCTTAAGCCATGAGAACATCTTGTCATGTTCTCCAGTGAAGCAACAGCTCAGCCTGACCTCAGGCTGAGACCAATACATGGTCTGCATGCAGTAATCCTTTTCTGTGAAGTCATTTGCCAAACAGACAGTGGGTGTCTTTCCCCATTGCTTTCCTGCAAAACAGAATATGAGAGACCTTGACCCTTGACTAATGCAGGCTGGAGAGGAAGATGTCCAAATCTTAGCTGTCTTATCCAACTGGAAGCTATAACAATAAATCACATACTCCAGTTTACACCACTGGTGCAAACAAGATAATGGACCTGATACCAGAGAAAGATCTGTTGCAATACAGCATTTTGTTTCCTCCTGCTCCTGCTGAGAGTAGACGGACAGGCAGTGGAGAAGACACAGCTATACAACTAGCACAGACCTCTCCTACTGAGGGATTTTTCCTGTGGGAATCTCCTGCCTGTTTGAGTTCTCTCTATGCTCTATAACCAGTGCAAAGCAAATTTAGCAGAGAGCAGAGAATCCATCTTAAAATGCCTTAGGGGGGACAGAGAATACGGTATAAATGGAACTGCAGCGATGTCTCTTCTAATTCTTGTAATCTGTCACCTAGCTGTGGCAGTGATAGGTACTTTAGAAACCCACAGACAGTCTGAGCATGATTTGATCACATTAGTGGTGGCCTATGCATCAAGAGATTCAGAGGTTTTATTCAGAAAGGCACTAAAATAAAGATGGTTGGGCTTTCAAATCTCTTTTGTCTGGAAAGAGGTTATCTCCTAAGGCTGGCTTTACTCCTGACATTTCTCATTCTTTGCTTTCCTTTACAGATCAGAAATAGAACATGAAATGCCTTGTCTTGCTATTTTCATCATTCTGCAGTCATTCTCAGCATGAATCTGAGGCTATGAGGGTGGGAGGTGATGAGCTGAGTCAAGTCTGAAATATGGTTCCTTGCACTAGAAGGATATAGATGTGGTCTCTGTGTAAGTCACCAGCTCAGGTCTTCTTGGTACTGAAAGGTGATGACTGTTATGCTCTGTGAGAGCTGTTGTGCTCTCTTGAATTGAGGTAGAGGGTTTCCATCCAATTACCAGCTAACTTTATGCAGTAGTCTAGGAAGCTGAGAACTGTGTGAATGAAAGCACCAACATGTTCACTGGGGAAGAGTACACAGGGGAAGTTTGTCCTGTCACTACTTGCATTTTCCTGGCTGAATGAAGCGTTGATATTTTTCATCCCTCATGTTTAAAGTTCTTGGCCTGGTAACCCTCATCAAGTTGAATCAACTATAAAGATAGGAGAGAAGATGAAAATTTATTTTCCTTTGAGGGAGGGCTTTTATTTTAGATGCAAACCAACAGATTTTTTTTTTTTTTTTTACTTTGACCTCCAAAAACCAATGAGAATTTATTGGTCATTTTCACATTTTAAACTGACATTTTAATTTTCTTCACAAAAACAATTCAAACATTGAGGACCTCAGTAAATCTCTAAAGCACATGGTGAAAAGTGTTCACACAGACCATAAAATTGTAACTCTGGATTTGTACAATTCGTTCTTATGGTCAGTCATTGCAAGCTTTAAAGAATCTACCACTTCAGCCACCACGAAAAGGCAGTAAATCTGGATTATGCATTGAAAGTGCTTAGGGAGTCTGGGTATTTATACCAATGAAATGCCAAAATATTTTACTGACACTCTCCATTTTTTACATTCTTTTACTAGCAATTAATTTTTTTTATGTGTACATATATATTTTAATGCTGACAGTTAAATTTTGGCTATTATTAGTTTGCAACTGGTTAGGCCTTCTCTCATCAAAACAGGAGTCCGAACAATTTCACATACATGGCACCTTGGGCAGAAGATAGTGGAAACCGTACAGATATGTGCACGGCCTGGGCTGAATATAGTTAGAGCTACCTCTTTGGAAGCTCTCCGGATGTCATACATAGAATTCCTGGCTGTTTCCATAGCAGTGGTTCACTGGGGTGCTGCTGCTAAAGAACCTCTGTCAGCCCCTGGTGTCTTCACACAGGACCAGAGCTGTGAAAACATGAAGGAGAAAGGGGTGACTCAGCAGGGAATCTTTCTTCTGCATCAGAAGCACTTTAAACCACCAGAGAGATGCAGGCAGCTAGAAATATAAACTGAAGTGTCTGTGGGGTGTCCATCACGTGGTGCCTTTAAGAGGGGTCCAAGTCAACCCTAGTACCCAAAGCAATGCAAGTCATGTTAACATAGCCCAGCTGGGCTCCTCAGCCTCTATTTTAAATGTATGTACTGCACATAGATACACTTATTTCCTGACCCAAATTAGGTCTCTTACTAATTTTGAACACCTCTGTATGATACTGCTTCCTGCTACACAGGCACTTTCTACTTTCCAGTAGAAAATGTGCCAGGAGCACATTTTATTTACAATAGGAAATCACTAAGAAGAGGCCCTATTCATTTTGGATTGACAATGAAGTCACACAAAACTGGTGCATAAAAGGTTTAATTACACATAACTGACTCAGACCAAGCTCACTGAGGCTAAAGGAAGAGTGGAAACATGCTCATGGAGTCCAGATCCCGCCTCAGCCACTTGGTGACGCCACACTAGAAAAATGGTATGGAATTTCTGATGCTGTTTTTAAACAGTTCACAGTGTTTCATCCTGAGTGCCAGGGCTCCAATACCCTTACTTCACTCTCCCCTCATGCTGCCAACAGCCCAGGACCCCATTTCAGGCCCTAACCAGCAGCATCACAGGACACTGGTCTCCAGCTTCCATGGGGGAGCTGACATGGCAGCCCAGCCTAGGCCTGCCCCCATTCCCAGGGAGGTGCCCAATGCCCAGAGCTGGGACTGCCTTGGTGCCCTTGGCTGGGGTAGTGGGGTGAGCCTGGGCTGGCAGGCTCTGTCCTGCTGTCCTGTGGCTTTCCCTGAAGCTCCCTACACCCCATCCCCAGGGGGCCACCAGCCCTTGCTGTCCCCTGGTGCTGACTCCTCTGTGCTCAGTAGCTGCTGCCAGGCTCTTTCCTGCAGGTCAGGATGTTAAGAAGAAAGGTCAAACTCCAAAGATAATCAGTTAATGCTGCAAAGCAGAACCAAACTAATGATCATAACCATGGTCCCTTCCTCCTCCTCACAGCCCAGACTACATACTTAAAGGCATAATTGAATATAAAACATATACTTTAATTCCTGGCAGAAAGAGAAACTGCTTTTAGATTTGAAAGCCCAACTACCCTCTTACCTCATGAGGAAGGTTTTGTTTTATTGTATTGTCTGTTCTCTCCTCTAAGCAGCTCTCACTTCCCACTTTGAGTCCTTCTGGCAGGTATTGATATGCTTCTTTCTTGCTATGAAAAGGATACCATGAACCTGTCATCCTTCAAACTGTTTCTTAGCTCACTTTTGCTGTGGTGTCTCTGTGAGTTAGGTATGAACTCTAATAATTCAAAGATAGTTAATCCACCATGGTTTGTTGAAGTTTGTAAATATTTACAAATATTTGGCAGAGCAAGTGAGAAAAACTCAAACAAATTACATTCCTGGTTTTGCATCCTTCTCCAAGTATAATATCGTAGTTATAGATGACTTGACTACAAAGCCCCAGGGAAGAGTCTAGGTATCAAGCAGTTTTAGAAAAAAAACCCAGAAATTCAGAGATTAGAAAACATTTGAAAAGTCAACTCCTGCCAGATTAAGGCACTAGAAGCCATGCAGTGAACCCTTCCTTGCTCTTTGTCCTTGACCGCTCCCTCAAGTCCAAAATGCTGAAATGAATCAGCAGATCAAATGGCAGATCATAACTGAGATCCTTTTTCCAGGCAGAGGAGGCCCAGGCAAAGCTGGCCAGGTTTAAAGGGAGGCTTCAGATTTGCCCTGAAGATCTTTCAGTACAATGCTGGGCCTTGCCATTCAAAAGCCAGAGGGACATTATGTCTACTTAATGTTATATTTTAAAGCAGATGCAGATGGAAGACAACTGTGTTCAAGACCTGCAGTATTACACAAATGTTTGAATTATGTGCTGCTGACCCTGATGACAAGAAGTCTGCTCTGGCAGCAAGAAAGCCACTAATTCTTAGGTGCTGTAGCAACATCAACAGGCTCATGTAGTGGGAAGACACCCTTGTGTCGTATCTCAGGGCACTCCGTAGGGCATTAAAAAAATCCATACTGTAGCAATGGTATGGAACATAAGGGCGCTTGTAAGGGATCTTCCCTTTTTTTCAGGCCATAGCCATACAATTTGAGCCAATACAGATGGCACATATAGCCATGTGGAAGATTTCATTCTTTCCAGCTGGTCCTCATTACCATTTGCTTTCAGTAATTTCAAGGAATACTGTAGCTGCCATTTCCAAGTCTCTGTCAGACTTTCTTCCAGAGAGAGGGATTCAAGCAGCTTTAGTTGTTCCATTTTTTTTCCACAAAGATATCAGACTTCTCATACAGGGTAATAAGGGATCTGTGTCCCCAGGAGGGACTAATTCTCATTTCCTGGTCAACACTGGAGGTAGGTAACTTACAGAAATAATTCTGCAATCTATGACTACTGTTGCACTCTGGATCTGGCACTCTTAGAAGGTTTGGAAATGAATTGCCTGTTTACAAAGGAAGCAGAGTGTAGTCAGGATTGGTTTGTTCTCTAAAGAGTACAGAAGGACTCCCACAGCACTACTAAAATAATAGAAGAGTAACAGAGATTGCTACAGGAATGAGTCATAGGTGTGCAGAAAACCCAAAGGAGGCACTGATTTTGTCAGATGCACAGAGGTAGCTGTCACCTTCTCCCAACGGCCACTCAGGGAGCGGATGGTGAGCAATGTATAGACAGCCATCTTGTTTCTAGTCAGACTCAGAAATCCCTGTTTGCAAAGTAAGAAGGAACAAAGATGTGTTGAGCAAAAGATTTAATTTCTCAGTGTCTATGGGGAAATCAACAGACAATGGGAAGCAACATAAAAAGCACATACATGAAAGACTGTTATTTAAAACCAGTTGACATAGTCATTTTCAGTGGAATCTGGCTGGCTGTAGCCAGTATTTAATTCAAAAATTCTTCAGGAATGAAGGTCTTTTGCAGGCCAGCTTTATTTGGCTGGGCTTGGGTTTTGCTTTTTCCCACATCCCGCCTGCTGAAGTTAGAGGTTGATGGCAGGGAGCCCGATTCCTCTGCCTCTTCCTGTGCTGGACACGGCCAACCAGCATCACCTCTTTGTTAAATTGTCTGCTAGAACTGCTGTATTCAAGAAAGGCTGGTGTGAGGCAGGGAAGGAACAGGATCACCTGATCTCCTTCCTGAGAACAGAGCAAAAATTATCTGAAGGATGATCCATAAGGAGTGAAAGAACTTAAAGAAACCACATACAGTGGGCTATATATGATCCCATGGCAGTAAAGGCTTTCCTGTTTGATAACCCAGAAGCCATTAAGAAATGGCTTCTCTTTGTAAAAAAGAGGCTTTCTTGCACAGCAGACAACAGCAGCAAAACACTTGCTTCTAGAACTAGACATGGAAGTTGAAAATAATGACAATTCTAAAGAACCTTTTTGAAGCACTGACCCAAAAAAATTACATAAAAATTTTCTATCCCATAAGAAAAGTACAGTTGAACTAAGGGCACTTAGAAACTCTGCCTTTACAAATGAGGGACACAAAAATTAGTCCTGCTCAAATGTTCAGCAACCCATAGCAGGTAGAAAATACACAGCAGGCTGGTGTGGTTGAGCTACTCCCATGCAAAGCCCCTAACATGAAAACAGTAAGGTAACCAACCCAACGCCATCCTTAAATCAATAATACACTCCACTACACTCCTCTCTCTTGTACACCTCACTTGCTTGTATTCTGTCTCCTGGGATGTTCAGCCCAGGTCTGCTAAAACTGAGGTATTGTCTCTTGTTGACTCTGGCAGGCAGGGGGGCAGGGAGCAGCTGATATGGCAACTCCAGATGTGCTTTTCTATTCTTTGAAACTGTTCATCAGAAAAACAAAAAGCTCTCAGTTGCCATGGAGACAGTATCTCTGGCACTGATGTACGCAGTGGGCGGCAGCAGCTTCCCAGCTGTAGAGACGCCCAAGACCTGGTGCTTTAGCAAGCCACTCACTGCTGAGCATGCTCTGGAGCAGAGGGCTCAAGCCTGGATGGCAGGTAGGACTTACCTGAGGTGGCCAAGAAAATGAGGAAGTGGAGTATCTAAGAATTTGTGGATTTTGCACCTGAAAAAAAAGTCAAAGTGATGTTAAAGTGAATTTGGAGTCAAGGAAATGCTGTACAAATCCCTGAGAGGCAGTACACAGAGAAAGCTGGTAGCCTCTTTTGAGATGAAAACATTTCCAGAGATTTGAATTATTGTGTTTTCAGAGATAATACTAGGAACAGTGGAGAAAATAAGCAAGATCTTTTTGCAGATAGAGATTTTTTTTTCCAGGAAAGCAGTGAAAACCCTATCTTTTGAATCACTTAGAACTTATATCTGCACACAGTAAAGGAAATGATCCTCTGTTGGCTCCCAGGAGACACACGAAATGAGACCAATTAGGATTTCTCCAGCTCTAAATACAAGGACTGTGCAAAGACATACTTTACCCTTATTATGTTTGAAAGTGAAAATGAATAGTGTGTTCCCCAGCTGAATTAAAATCAGGGCTTGCATTATGTAAAAAAGGGGAGAAGATGATCTGTTCTGTCCTTAAAATATCTGAAAACATGACCAAAACTGATCAACTGGGAATACCTGTTATGGAGACCAGTCTTAACAGTGTCCAGTTGATGATATCTCAGAGGACAGTGAGAATAGCAGATAATCCATCTGGCCATGAGTACATTGCATTCTACAGGGAAAGAAATTTCACTGAACCGGGGATGTAATCTCAAAAATATGAAACTTCTACCTCTTGTGTATACTGTATTTAACATATCTGATTACTACTCTTTTCCCAGGCAGATGCTGCTAGTGATCAGAGATTATCCAGACTATTTTACAGCCCAGATCTTATAAATGGGCCACTTTCATTTCTGTTGTAAAATGGTACATCCTAACTGAACTCACAGAAATTACTTGAATCATAACAACATTACTCTCTTTGGCTCTGAAGTGGGCAGTAGGACAAGGATCCACAAAATGTACAGAGTAACCTCACTAATAAAGATTAAGCCATGGGATTGCTGGAAGAATTGAGTTCTGGGTTGTCCCATGACACAGAAATAGATGTGACCTGCTGGATGTGCTCACAAGAACACTGGAAAAGGTCTGGAGTTCTGCCCACTCTCATCTACATTTTTCTTCCCAAACCAGTTTTGCTTCATTACTGTTCAAGAAACTGAGAAGGGCTGCTGATAGGAAGAAGCCCTATTAGCAGAGACACCCTCCTGGAGGTGGTAAGGAATAGACATTAGGCTGCTGTCTAAATCATGCAGCAGTCCAGCTGGCCAGAGCTTATTCCTCCTGACATCTGCTTTCTGAGGTACTGCCATCCATATTAGATTCTGTCAAAAACCATTTTGCCACCAAGCTGAGGAGCTTCCTGGAACGTGTGTCGCTGCAGGGGGCCCACCATGTCCCATCCTTTGTCCTGGAGAGATGACATCCTCCCTAGCAGCAGGGTCTGGTGGGGGTTATAATGCCTTTGTCCAGGAGCATTGGAGATCATTCCCCCAAGGAGAGACTCTGCATTTGGGTGGCTAAAAGGGAACAAATCAATAATTTGCCAGAGTTAGAGTTAGAAATGCAGACACTCAGGATGTTTGCTCTGAAGCAATCTAACTCAGGAGAGTATTCTCATCAGGGCTCAGACACAGAGGTGTCCGAGTGGATGATACCTTTTCAGATCAGTCCAAGAGAAATATATGCTACACAATGGAGCATGGAGAATTCATGAGGTGGTAAGGAGTGATCCCACAAACCAGTGCTATCTTGGGCATATGATATAGCCAGAAGACTCATCTGGTTTTCAAAACTGAAATTCCTTTTTTGGACCTAAAATAATGCATGGTTCTATTGGAGGACCGTGTGTTAATTGGTATTTCAATTTGACCAATTTAATTTCGCTTGCTAAATTTTCCATATCATAGATGGTTGGATGCAGCATCCTGCTACTTCAAATGTTGCACAGCATTGCTATGCTCTGTTAAATAACTTCCTTCTTCCTTGCTAGAAATAGCTACGTTTTAATGGTAAGCAAAGAGATCTTAACATTTATAGTTTCTAGAGCTTCTAGTTGGGATTGCTGAAATGTATAAACTTAATCCTTTTTTTTGATTTTGCTTTCTGGAGAAGCTGCTGTTAATAGGGAGGAGCATCCAGTATGGTCAGTTTAGCCAGTCCCCCAGAACCTGTCAGATAAAGGACATTTCTGCCCAACTCCTCTCTCCTCTATGCTTTCTGCTGATCTCTGTATTTAGATGACCTGGAAGACACTGCTCTGGAGCCTGAGGAAGACAGGATACTTCACTAGTGCTGTTGTAAACTTCACTAGTGCTGTTGTTTTAGGCTCTGTGACAGAATATTGAGTTGTTATAGACCTTGAACAAGCCAATGGTGCTCCCCTTTCTTAGGAGTCGGTCCACTCAATAACAATGGAGGCTGAGGGAGCAGTCAGAGTCTCTGGCAGGGTGACCAGGAGGGTATTGCTGCTGGCAGGAGTGTCTGAAGCAGTGAATGTGCCCAGCATGCCAGTGAGCTGTGTTCACTCATCCAAGGGCTGATTTAGCTCAGAAGTGGTTCATGAGACCTTGGCCCCTCTCCAGCTCTAGCCTTTCCCCTTCTCTCAGGAATAATAGCATGGGTTAAAACCAGAAGGACTGAAGAAAGCACAGCCTTACTTAACCACACATGGAAATAAAGAAATGTCTACAGCAATGTGGGGAATTAAGGGAGAGGAGATAAAAGGAAGTAGGGAGATAGAAGAGGGAGGGGAGGAGAGGATGGCAGGGGATCTTTTCCAGCCCTGCTTACAAGGTGCGGGATAATTCATGGCCCTTGTTTACACTGCTCCAGACCACATCACAGACATTCCTGGTTAATGGCTTCCATCTGGAGCAGCCATGTGCTGCCCAGCCTCCCCCTCACCATGCTGCCAGCAGAGGAGTGTCTCCCTCCAGACCTTCCAATCCAACTACCTCTCACAGACTGCCGTCACTGAGGGGATTGGTGCATGCATGGTCTGCCCCTGAGACATTACTGTCACGTTTCCATGACCCAGGATAAGGGGGCTGGGATACACCTCAGACAGCTGAAAGACCTGTTAATGTGGGGCCCACAGGATGTGCTGGAAATGCAACACAGGGACACCCAGTCATTCTGCACAAGCTCAGCCCAGGTCCAGCAGGGATTATTAGCTCTGGCTCAGCATCAACCCTGCTGGACCTGGGCTGCTTCCCAGCAGAACCGCTCAAGTGTCTCCACGTTGCACCTCCCAGCACTCTGGATTTGGGAGGGTTTATTAGCTTGGGCACAGTGCCAGACATGAGCTACCATTCTGCATCTCCATAGTGCTTCAAGTAAGTGAGTTTCACTGTGCTCAGAGCAGAGTGGGAAGACACCTGCTTGGCTCTAAGGGAGTCCAGCTCTGGTCAGGCGGGTACTAAGCCAGCCCTGGTGAATCCAGCAGGATTTGTGTGAATTCTCTCATGTGTCTTTGCACCATGGTTCCCAGCCCATACAGCCCCAGCAGCAGGGGGCTGAAACAACCTCACGGGTTCTACTGGGCCAGATTTATCAGGTTGGGATCTAAATTTGGCATAAGCAGCAAAGCTGCTCAGAGATCTGAACCAGATCTGGAAGCAGCAAGGCCACAGTCACACAGTGCAGCACAAAGCCTCCCTTTCTGAGTCCTACCAGACCTGGTCTGGCTCAACTTTCTCTGCATCTGCAGCAAAGACTGAAGTGCAGAGGCAGAGCTGTGTGTGGGCTCCACAACCAGAACAGAGAGGACGGTGGAAGTCAAAGGTGCTCAGTGGAACTGGAATGGCCAAAGGAGACAGTAGCAGAATCTGCTGCAGATCTGAGTGAGCTGCATTCAGAGGATCCAGCCTTCAGCTGACCCACAAGACAGCAAATGCATCCTGCAAAACGAATTTAGGCTGTCATGACATGCAGAATATTCAGTGAAGTTGGAATCAAACCCAGGCTACCATAGCAGTTAAAAGTTAATTTATTTATTGAGTGTCCTACAAGGTCTTGGAGGTGTGATCATGGGTTAAAGGGAGAGAAATGGGAAGATCAGTTTCTCACTCTGCACTCTTTCTTTGTGTCATGCTCCCTCTCAAACTCATTCTCTCAGCTAAGCAATACATTCCCAGCATCTGTCGAGTTTGATCTGCTCTAAGCTCCAATGAGAGGCAAAAGAGGAGCTGAGATGGGAATGAAACAGAATCCCAGTCTGTGACGAGGCACTGAGACTCCTCACTGTGCCCCATGCGGGTTGCCCTGTCATAAATCATCATTTGTCAAATTCAATAAGCATCCTTAACACAAAAATGATGCTATCTCCTGGGAGCCTCAAGTGCCTGAAATTTTGCACAGATGTGGAGATACAAAAATATAAGGGAAGAGGGGAGGACAGGGGGAAGGAGGGAAGAGGGCAGATTTTGCATGGCAGAAAGGGTGTTCTTTACCCTCTGCTCCATTCCCATCCTGTTGCACTCCACCCCACTGCCACATGCGCAGCCACGTACGCTGTCTTCCTGGGAAGGCTGCAGACCCAGCTCCTGCATACACATCTTTTGCATACTCTAAGAGGAGAAAGGCTGTGTATGCAATATGGAAAATCCATCTACTTTGGGGGTCACAAGCCCACCACAAAAAGCTTCCCTGCTAGCCCAGAAACGTGGATGGCAGGAGGCTCCTGGGGGACAGCATCCTGCTTTGGACAGAAGAGGTCATGGGGCACTTTCATTAGAAATCATGCTGCTGCCATTTCCACTCCCTGCCAGCAACATGAGAGCTGTAGCTTCGGTTAGACATCCCATCCCTTATTGTGCAACAACAGGAGGCTGGAGAATAGGGCCACCTCGGGGGGGGGGGGGGGGGGGGGGGGGGGCGGTTCAGCTGTGAAATCTCACTCCTCAGTGGAATGTGCTGTACTCTGGCCAGAGCCAGGGACCAGCCCTGTTGTAAGGAAAGGCTGAGTGCAGGCTGCTGTGACCACTGAAGCTTGAAAGCAGGCTCCATTTATGCGCATACAGCTTGCATTGCACCAAATATTATCTATGCTTAAAATGCCACATATAAAAAGGAATATATGCAAGCGCCCACAACAGCCATTCTGTCTCCCCCTCAGAACTACAGTGCCAGTCTCCAAAATACAAAGAGGGAGTCTCTGAAGTTGCTTGAGCTGAAGCAGACAGAGGTGACAGATCAGCATCCTCTGCAGATCAGGCAACCATGGGACACAGATCATGACATACTGTCACGACCAGCTGAAGCTTAGTCCAGCTGCTCAAAATCCATCCCAGACAGGATCCTGCTTATGTGACACCCACCCTCATGACTGACATCTGGGCCAGGGAGGATAAAGCAGGCTCAAACAGCCACACTCTGGGGCTTCTGCAAATGATATTTGGGCACAGGGAGACAGTGCAGTGCTCCTTGGTCAATGGCACACTCACAGGCAGGCCAAGCTGCACAGCTTTCTTTGCACTTGCTCACACACCCTTGTTGTCAATGAATCATTCAGGTCACTGCAGACAAATCTCTAATCACCATTTATCCTTCTAAGATATATGTGCTACAGAGCAGCCATTTTAGAAAGAGTGTGAAGTTTTCTGAAAGATTTTCCATAGGGTATTTTGAATGCCCCTACTTACTGAGCCACGCAGAGACTCTGGTACCACAAACAAATTGCTGAAGTAGCAGAGGAAAAATATAAAACCAGATTAAAATTCCAAATAAATATGAAAAATATCTTCAATAGATAAATATGCCTTGACTTTGAAGGTCGGAGTATTGATCCATCTGAAGGCTAGAAGCAAGTACTTTGTGCTGCACTTGTGATCCTCCAGTTGCAGTTATTATTATTATTGGCATTATTGTTGCCGTAGCAGCACCTCAAGGACCTATTCAGAATCCAGATGCCATTACAAAAGGGACACTGAATTCAAATGAAGAGATTTGTGATGAGCAGTCTGATTCAAAACAAAACCAAACTCTACATGACAAAGCAAACATAGCAAATCTCTGCGAATCAAGCTCAGTGCCACTGCAGCCAGACTGCTCCCAGCACCCAAGCCAGGATGTTAGAGGAGCTGTAGGATCCCTGTACTGTACCACAGTCCTTTCTGGGACTGGAGTGTTGGTACACCCAGGGATTAAGGGCATAGAGTATGCAGCACATAAATCACAGATCTGTGCACTTGAACCACCTTTGAGGATGCTCCTCTTTTCCATCAAAAAGTTCTGCATGAGGAAAAAGGGAGGAACAAGGATATTTGGAACAGGCACCAGACTCCTGATGCCACCATAGCTTGACAATACTCCTGATGCCAGGTGGTCCAGAGCAAACAGCCACTTCACCCACAGGCAGGTGGAAGGTCCGTGCCTGGGCACTCGGTTCAGACACGCACAGATGGAGGGGTGTGCCCTGGGCCATCGCTCCACCAGGCACAGATGAGAGGCCCCGTGCAGCCTCTGCAGGAGTGCCTGGCTGGGTGCTGCCCCCGCCACCCCGCGTGCTCAACACACTCCCCCTGCATGGAGCTGCCCTCTGCCCTGGCAGCTGCAGAACGGGACCTGTAGCCAAAGGCAAACACATTTCTGCCCAGAAATGCAAGAGGATTCATTTTAACCTAGTGCACATGAAGAGGAGGAAAGGGGAAGCACAGAGAGATGGGTTACATCAGAAGCAGCAGGAATTCCTGGGAATGGGGTATTTGTTGAGGCTGATCACATATCTCCAGCAGCAGTGGGTTAACCTGAGTTAACCCAAGGAAAGCTAGCTTGGGTGTGCCTCTGTGTTCTGCAAATACACTCCACAAATCCAGTTAGAAGAGTATGCCCAGAGAAACCTCCTAAAAGACAGACTATGCTATTATATAGGTCAGTTATTTCAGACATGGAAATTATTAGCTGCAACTGGGGGAAACTAATCTTAAAGAATAAATCTAATCAACTCTTTCCCCCACCATAATTCCTTGAAAATAGCTTTCCAACAAGATAAAGCTGTCTTTTTTTTTTTTTACACCTGCAGGGAGATACCAAACTCAATGACTGCTGGTGTTACAGGTCTGAATCTTGCCTAACTTAAGTCTTAAGCCAAGTAAATTCTGCTTGGTGAAAGAACTAAATATTTTTCTTTAGACTACCTTTCAAGGAAAGAAAGCCTATGTGAGTGTGCTGCCTACACACCTCTCTCCTTGTTATCCTTTTAACACTGTGATTAGTTGCAGTCCAATTCACAGAACCCTCAGGCAATTAAATCCCAGGAAAAACCTCATGCAATAAGTTTCAAGAAAATGAATGGCTGGATCAAGTACTGCAACCCAAATTTGTGTCTCCACAGAGTTCTGGAAGGGGAGCAAAATCTAACTGTAACACACTCTGTTAGCAGCCAGCTGACCAGTGAGCCTGTACTGGTGCCCAGTCGGAGCACAGGCTACTTGTGTATGTGCAGTCTCCTACCCAAGTGGGGTGTTGTAAAGATGTAGAGATTACATGGGCTACTGTACAAAGTAGGGAGTTGTAGGCAATGAGTCAACAGGAGATGAAGCATCATTCATTTACAGAAGATTCCATCAGTGGCACTCATTCAAAGCTGTTTGAAGGTCTGCACTGCCAGAGCAGTCTAATAAAGACTGATAAATTACAGAGTGTCTGTAATTCTGATATCAATGCAGCAGGGGAAAGGAAAAGGTGTATGTAAATATTTTTCACACATGGTTCCATAATTAATGAACACGATAGTCACACCATACATATACCCATATATCTCTGTTCATATCCTTCATTTCTCCTAAGCCCCTAGGGTACCCATAGCAAAAGTTCACAAACACAAAGCAAAGGTCATGATGCTGACAAGGTATCTTTATTGCTAGACAACTCCCCAACCCACCCATGATAAATTAAAGCCCTTATTCCTGCTTAACCCATAACCTTTGTAGTAGACCCTGAAGGTCAGCTGTGGCAAGATTTCCAACCTGGGGATGGGGGCAGATATGAGATCCATACTCAGAGGTCCCTTCTCTTCCTATCCAATGTGCAAATCAGTTTACAGAGCCTCAGCTGTATATCCATACCCCCACACACAACACAGGCACACAGGGTACTTGCACAAATGCACTGAGGTGGAGATAAAGCTAATAGTTTACACGCAAACACACGCCCAGACATGTGCTCCTTCCTGGAGATGCCCCCTCCCCCTCACGCTTTACACATTATATAAGAATTTTATTCTGTAGTATGCTCTGAGGAAGGCGGCATTTTGCCAGATTTCAAAATGGCCTCATTTATCACCTAAATCCCCTACGAAAGCTAGGGAATAGGGTTTGTAAAACAGCCCAGATTAATGAGGCTGCATCTACATCTTAATAGCTTTTGTGTGTGCACAGTACTTCAAGCTGCGCTTGTGAGCAGTGTGTATTTCTGTGGTTTATGGACTTTCTTCATCTTACCAGGTATGTCTGTGTGCGCTGCTGTTCCTGACTAATGCTGTATGCCTGCACTGCCTGTGCCCAGCACATAAAACCTCCTTCCCTGGCTGTAGCTGGTTATGCTGCATGCAGGTGGAATTTTCCCTGTGAGCACCTCCCAATTTGCAAATGTGATCTGTGTAGGGAACCTATTTATGCCAGAGCTTTGATATCCATCAGTATACTTTTGTGCATGTTAAAGTCACCACTTCAGTGCTGGCTCCTTAGGCAACAGAGGCCTACATTTCTTCTCTGTGTTAGGGGAATTTCATTTTGATGCTATATATAAGAATTCTGGTGAAGTAATTAACAGAAGCCTCCAGAGGATTCGTTATGAAAACAAGGCACCACGTGCCAGATTCAGAGGAACCTTGTACTCCTTGCAAACTCCTCCAGGCAAGGAAGATATTGCAGCTTCAAAGGAAACATAACCCAGGGCAGGGTACAGCAAGCACCAATGAGGTCTGTTTCTCAGTCCTTGAAAACAGCTTTAGCAGATAGCTGGAAAATGCAGCAAATTGAAAAAGGACGTTCCAGATGGGATCACAAAAGAAAAGGGCATCAGTTCCATTGACAGTGAAGATTAATTTTTAAATTACATACCAAAAAACTCTTCCAAGAGCATTTGACCTGTGTCAATCTAGTGTCTCCAATCATCCCTTATGTAGGACAGAGGGAACACTTGGAAATTCCCCTTACAGAGTTTATCCTACGGCTCCTTCTTAGCTCATTCTCCCTGGATTTTTTTTCATCCTTTCCTCATCCATTTCTCCTTCCATGTCTCTGATGAGAAACTGCTGCTACTCCCTTCCCTCCCCCCTCCCTCCCCCTGTCTGCTGTCAGCCATTTCACTTGGCTTTTTCTGCTCTTGCATTCACCAGAGCTGAATTCAGTGACAGCCTCTTGGCAATTTCCCTTTGCTGGTGACTCAGGTAATTGGATCTGGTGCCTTGGGGAGCTGCCAAGCATGATGTCACAGCTCTGCACAAAAAAATACCCTATGTAATTGCTTGATACACTAGCTAATGTCTCATCTCGGTGGAGGGAAGAACTCTGAGTTTGGGAGTTGCCAAGATTTCAGAGACTTGGGACTCTGGTTGAAGGGAATAAAGAAGCACCAGTATTTTTTTGTTTACACATGTTCTTGCTTGTTTACTGTGTGCTTATTAACTCTCCCCCAACCAGGGAATCTTAATGCTCATAATAAATACTGCAGTCCTTTTACAAAAAGGGAAGGACTGCAAACCTTTCATTAAACAAAAGAAAATGGGAATACAACATCAACACAGTACAAGAACGAACAGCTTTATGAACAATGGTGTAAGCCTGCATCAGAGTTTATTCTGTCCTTTAATAACATTTGCATACCAGCACTTAAATGCACTTGGATCCTTGATTTCTTCCAAGATTGCAGGAAGACACCTGTCTTTTCCTAACTGCAAGGAATGGATTTGGAGGACAGGTTAGGGATCAGAAGGGATCAGTGTTAGCCTCAGGGCAGATATGAGAATGTATCTGAAATCCATTAAGTGAAGCAGCAAGACGACAATGAGCTAATGGGTGATTCTTGCTAACACACTAATAAAATGGAACTGAAAGTTTCTGGCTCTTCCCTAAACTGCCCCATCTTGTTTGGAAAAGAAACCCTTGGGAATTTAGTATTCAGAAGAAGCTGACTGTTCCAAGTTCTGCTTCTCAGATGTTTTATGTTGATCTTCCTTCTTTTGTAGACTTAAGGAATCCAGCCAGCAAGGATCTGGCATAGTGAGATTTTTGGACCTCAGCTCTCTTCCCACAGTTCATCTGCAAGGCTGAATCCATTGCTAGAGGTATTGATTGCTGTGCCAAGAGGAGGGAATGGGAGTATGAGAACTCAGAAAGGAAATCTTTGATTCTCTTCACTGCATGAAACATTTTCCCCAAGTAAAATAGAACTTGGCTTTGCTTGTAAATGCCCCAAAAGACCTCACAAGAAAATTGAAGCCTTGTGTAAGATATTATCTGCTTTAGATCTCCAGTATGAGCAGAGGTTAACTGCAAGAGTGTTTTTGTCCTCTCCACTACTGCAACTGGAGTGATGTTGAATAACCTGGAAGACTTGGCAAGTCCTGAGAAACAATCAATCATTTTTTGATAGGTTCCATTTTCCAACTAGAAAAGATCTGTCCTGACTTTCCATCATGCTCTGGCCATTTCAGCAGATGATAATTACTATTCCACTGAGCTGGTTCTCACACAAGCACAAATATCATATTCCTCAGCTCTCTGTCATATTTTTTCAGGCAGGTCACCAAATTTGGGTTAAGTCTCCTGCTGTGTGCTCTAACACCCTTGTATTTCTAATCCTGCCAGTCTAGGCCTTCCCTGGACTTCTACGGCTTTGATGAAGGGATGAAACTTCCAAACTTTGCTGCATTAGTTCAGCCCTCCTGGAGTGACTCACAAGTTTAGTTTCCTCTGTAGGTGTGAGACCTGTGCAGTATTGCAGCTCTTCTGGGTGGCTTGGAAATTATTTGGAGAGAGTCTGGAATAAAGGCAAGAGGGTTTCAGCTCCCATTTTTCCAGACTCTTGCCTCCTCCCACTCTGCCTTCCAATGGCATGCTGTTTTACAGGGATCTAAACAGTACCACAGCTGCAGAAACCAGCCATGCAGATGGCACCACTCCACTTCTGGAAAAGGTGTTGGAGGTCTTGCTGGGGAGACTAGGCCACACCTATCTAGCCTCTCTTTAGGGCCTCACATATCTACAATATATTTGGCTGGCTTGTCCCAGTGACACCACTCAGACTTTGCCAGCACAGCTGATATCAGCAGGATACAGTTCAGATACCTAGAAGAATTGTCAAATGGAAACCTCTTCAACTGGCAAGGAACTAGCAATGGCCTTAGAATGACTTTTTTAAAAAGGGGGATGGAAATACAAATTTTCATCACTTCTCTTTTTAGGGCAATTTAAGTACTAAGTGGAGAAGCAATAGGCTATAGAGAAGCCATTTGCTGAGAAGTTTCCCTCTGTCCCTCAAGGGACAAACCTCCCTCACAGCTGCACAGGGATGTCCACTGTCATTTCCAGAACTACACATGCAACTGGTAGTGTATCCCCTCAAAAATAAAAAAAATGCACAAGCATGTATGATTTGTGACATGAAACACAAATCCATACCATTTTAGCCTCTCAGATTTCCTCCTTGGATCAGCTGAAATGTTCAGTCTAGTCATTCAGGTATTATTGCTTCTGATTTCTCCACTTGAAATTCCCAGCCAACCAACAGAACTTGTGTATGGATATAAGGACCTGGAAATAACAAGTGACCTGTGAATAACATTCATTGGTGCAAAAAAAACCCCACTGCTGTATCATGACAAGACATCAGCACAACAGGGAAATATGAATACCTTATTTGGGAGCTGGTGTGAACACAGAGAAAGATAACACTAGCAGTAGAGCACACAAGGGAAAACAAGCTATTCCCAGTGAAAGGAGTGGATCCAAAGGCAGCCTGGCTAACTGCCCTCAAAACCACTTTAGGAGACTCCAGTCTGCCAGTCTGAAGACAGGGTGAACGTAAGAATGGGGCACCAAGATCAAATCAACAGATATAGCCAAAAAGAGCAAGCTGACTACATACTCAGCCCTAGGGTGGAACACAATTACAGCAGCCGACTGCCTCGGCAAGCCCAGAGATCAAAGCATTATTAAATACTGCCATTATAATCATTAGCATAGTGGCCAGTAGTTCTGGTCAAGGACCAGTACCTCACTGTGTTAGCAAGTGTGCAAATAGAGAGGAAAAGAATGGGCCCTGCCCAAGGAATGCTGAGTTTCAATATTAAATGTCAGACAGCTACAAAAGGAATGAAGGGGACAAAGAAGCAATAGTGTTAGAAGATAGTGATAGAAGACAGAGGAAAGATGCTTGGAATCCAGACCAACAACTTGGCTACCAGAAGGGCAGCCTCTCAATTACCTGGAAACAAGCAGGTAGCTTAAAGGTCTTTACAATGCACTCTGGTTCTTTTAATTCACTGAAATGGTTTATAGAGGTGCCAGGTACCCATGGTTTGTCTCTTGAAACAGCAGCTGAAGGCATGTTTCGGTTATTCAGAGTAAAGAGAGGAGAATGAATCACCTGGAAAAAGGCTGATTGGACACTGTAGGTGCTCTGCAATGTCTCTCCATGCTTTCCTGCAGGTGCTGCCTGCTCCAATGCTGCCCACGGGACAGAGACCACGAGTAATGGCCCCCTGCAGGCAGGGAAATTGCACTACCTGTTCTCAGAGTAGTTCACATGGTTCTCACCTTCCAAAAGCCACATCACACCTGGCACCTCTTCCTCTCAAAGGAGGAAGGCAGAAAAGCCTATTCATCCTTGGGTGGTCCAGGACTGGTCTGAGGCACAGCTGGACCTGGCAACTGATTCTTAAGAAAGGGGATACCAAATACTACTCACCAACACTGCAGGGATCAGACGAGTGATATGCCCCTGCACTGGAAAAACTGTCCCTGTGTCACTTCTCTGTCTTTCATCACTGACAACATCCATTCTAGTTTTAAAATAACAGCAGTTCATGGTCTTCCAAATGTTTCTAGTCAATGTTGTGACTAACAAATCGTGGTATTTTTGATCTTCTTCTAGTGCACCCCCATGAAGAGCTTACAATGTTTCAGACATCAATTAGTGTAATCTCCCCATCTGTAATCTCTCATCTCCCTGTCATGGTCCATTACCCCTGTGTCACCAGTGGAGACGATGGTGCCTCATACACAGAATGACCTACTCAGAGCCACACAACCAGCCAATGATGACTTTGGAATTTGAAAGGAGAAAAGACATGTCTGTTCACACTGGGTCTTCCAGCTCTAGGCAGAATTCTCCTACTCCCATGTGATTCTGGTATAACCACATCTGTGAAAATGTCCTGCTTAAAGCTTCCTTTTAATCTTTCTTCTGATGTTTCCATATTCTTATTTTGTAATGGTCATGTTCACATTTTGCTCATTTTCCCAGTGCTCTCGTAACCTCCTCAGATGAATTTTTTTCCCCTTTAAAAAGAGATTCCAGCCACTTCTTGGAACCCTCTGTATTTTATATATCTCTAGATCAGACTGTTAAATACAGGAATATTAAATATTCCTCAGTATCTGAGTATCTCATAATCTTATATTCATAATGACAATATCCCATGAAGGAGACAGATACTACTTTCCACATTTTAAAGGAAGCAGAGGCACAGAGCACAGAACAACTAACTAACCACTAGCCTGTGCTAAGCATTCACTGCAACAAAAGTCAAGGACTAGAACAAGACAATTTCAAATTCTAATATAACTGTTCATTTTCTAAGACTGCTTTCTGAAATTGTTAAAGCATCAATTCTTCCATCTTTTATTTGCTGTCATGAGGTTGTGTCCATGTAACAAAGCTTGAAAGTACAGAGTCTCATTTTTCCAGGAACAACAGCCTAAAGAACAACTGCACAAAAAAACACTGTCCCTGTGCTTCCAAAATATCCAAAATGAGATATCCTAACAGCAAGTAGGAGGATAATTGCCTTAGTATTATTCTCCCCACCCCCCATCTGGCTCACAAGGAACCAGATTTGGTTATAAGGGCAATGCTGATTTGTGTAGTATCTCTTTTGATCAAATACTCATGCTTTCCCCAAATACAGTCTCCAGCTGGCGCTGCTGGAATCAGAAAACTCACCAAGGTGAATCAATAATCTGACCCAGCAAGACATTGCTTGCACTGATACAAAGGTCTGGAAAATAAATTAGCTTACAAAAAAAACCATGAATCAGAAAATTCTCATTTCAAGTCAAGTAAATAGAAAGTAAACACATGTAGAACCATAAGGGCTCTCAAAGATTGCTCTTGTTCTATGGCAGTCTATCTTAAGTATTCAGTGAACTCTGTCTAATCTATGACACAAAAAAAGGATACTTTTACTGAACCAGGTTTTGGCCATTTCTTCATTTACTGTGAACTTACAAATTCTGATCTTTGAGTAGGACCAGCACAGACCTGGGGGCTTCTTTTAAAATCCTAGCCACCCCTTTGATAGCAAACAGTTTTCTGAGAACTTCTCCTTCAAAGTGTATTGCCACAAATTGTGCTTCTATTTAATGATGATTTAGTTTACCTCACATTTCTGCCATATCCTAAGAAGGTTAGATGAGACATCGAAATCCTTACTGAAATCCAGATATAAATCCCTATTATTTTGCCATTCACTCACTGTTAGGCAGTTACACTGTCAAAAAGGGGTTTTGATTGTTTCGACATTATTTGTTCTTAGCAACTGAAGCCAGGTTGTTCTAGATTACCTGGATACCCTTTAGGTGCTTATGAATTGATTATTTGATAACTTATTCCAGTGTTCTTTCAGATACTGAAGCTAGCTGACACGCTTACAATGTCAAAGTGTGCTTTTACCCCTTTTTAACATGGCTGCTTCCTGGCCCTCTATTAATTCTCTTAAACTTTCCATACAAGTATTAATGCTGAGAAAGTGATTAAGTACTCTGCTTAACAGTGATGTGATCAACCAGCATCTCATGACCCACTGTGAATCCCATATTAATACTTTCCTGACTTGGAGCCCCGTTGTTACTTGAACCCTGTGAATTACTCCAGAACAATAATTAAGGTTTTCAAATTTTTCTCTACATGTAATGCAATATGGTCTGTAAAACTAGAATTTGCTAATGCTAAAATCTACCAAGGCACTTTGCATTTGAACTCTTTCTGAGAAATGGGGATGCACCCTGATTTTGCAAGTGGACTACTTCAAATATGGAAGAGAGAAAGAAGTTTTAGGTGGACTGTAATATAGAATAGCAGAAACAGAGATGATTCTACCATAGATGGAATAAAACCTGCTAGAAGTTTATACAAAGAAAATCTAGGGAAGTATTTGTCTGTTGGTAAGGCTGAAGTGCTACAAACAGGACTATCAGGCTTGCTCTGTGTCAGAAGAAAGCTTGAGCACAGAATGTAACAGCAACTGAGATATCATTAAAGATTTGCGCTATAAATTGGTAGTAGATATGTGTGTTTTATTTAGATTTTTATGTTTTAATTGTAATTGATGTGTTTTAGTATCACAAACCAATTAATGACTAACCACACTTTTATAAACCTTTATGACACTGACACCAAAGCATGACACTTGCATGAATTACAATCCTATTACAATCCTATTGAGTCTCTTGGACTAAAGGTTTGTGGGCCTTCAAAAGCATGCACAAGGGAGTGAGGATTTCTCTCCCTATGATAGACTCCTTACACTGGCATTGATAAAATCTCACAGTGGTCCTGAGATTGCTCAGTATCTGTAGATATTGGAGTTGTTTAGTGTTGGTGACCTTCAGAGGAGTGTATTACTACAGTAATTTTAAAGCTTCAGGATAGAAATATCAGAAAAGATAAAACTTACATGCCATAAAAAGATTATGATTTGGGGTGAAATGCCACATGGATCCCTGCTGCCATCAAGTCAAATGCTCTCATGGATGACATTAGAAAACAGCTGCAAAGTCCTTGGTAAAGGACTTTGTTTTGTTAATGTACTGCACAGAGCGAGACTGGCCTAAGCTGTATAAGCAGACACATCACCTATATAAGGCATCTCTCTTTGTACTGCATGGAATTCCATTCTCCATATGCTCATAAACTCTCTCTCTAGAGTATCTAAGAGCAGAACAATGCATGGCATCCCACTGTGCTGATTTTCTTTCCCACGTCTCAGGAAAGGTAAAATCCTTTTTCTTCATTGTAACTGATTTAATTGTATTTTCAAGCTGCTTCTTTCCTCACTCCCTCTCTCTCACTGTTTTAGCTCTTTTCAATTGTGCTTTCTTTTCATCTCTTTTTTCTTTCACCTTCTTGTCTTTTCTCTGCTGTTTTCAGATCTGTCTTCAGTAAAGCCACAGAAAGGAGATTTATATCTTCAAGCAGAGTGATCTGTAAAGCCATGACCCTGCTTACAGAATGCCTTGTCTTTCATTATCCTAAGGTTCAGAAGAACAGTGCTATCAACATGCAAAGAAAGAGGCTTTTCTAATATATTCTTGGACAGTTTCACAGGCAGCCTTGAAAATAAACATAAAGACCTAGAACTGATGTAGAAAGTAGTGGGGGAAGGCTGAAGCCTTCTGGGGCTCTTCACATGACTTCTTTGCAGGCAGAGAAGCAGCTATCCTTGTCCATATCATACAAACAAACATTCTTATAAGCAGAAAGGATCAATTTCAGATGCTCTGTAATTATCACTAGGGTCTGGAGAAAGTTTTGCAGAGGCTAGCTGGAGCACTGCAGGCTAGCCCAGGAGAATCAGTATAGAGCTGCCAGCACCCTCTGCATGACAACCAAACCTGAACCTCTGCTGAGGACTGTCCTAGTTTTCAGTGACAGATAGGTGCACAGGAGCATTTCTTCATGGGCCACTTTACTATCTTGTTTGAATGTGAGATGTTCAATACCAATCAGTAGCTTGGAAGATCTGATTGCTCCAGAGATGGTATTGAGAGGACTGGCTGAACAACAGTATGACTCAGAATGGAGTGGAGCTGGACCTCTTTTTCAAAGCCAGTGTTAAGATTTCCTGTCATCTGCAGCTTAAGCTGCTTCTGGGCATCCCTTGCCATCCATCCCAGCCACAGCAGACATGTGTCTCAAATACAAGTGCTGGCTGATGCTTTACAACAGATCTAAGTGTTCTTATGATATCAAAATGCCCTAAATTGGAGAATGGGGGATGTTGTGTAGCATCTTACATCAGAGTGTACTCTCTCACTGTGTTGTTGGTGGCGAGCTTCTGAAAGCAATGCCCAAGAAAATTCCCTGTATTCTGAAGCATTAGTCACTCTAGGGGCATAAAACCACTCTTGGTTAACAAAAAGAGTGATTCAGATGTTGTAACTGCAGAATTTTTCAAGCACAGCATGCCTGTAACTGCATGGAGTGGAAAGATGAGCTTCATCATACATGTCTTTCACCACCCATGCAGACATACTGTCAGGCCACAAGCCAAAAGCAGCTTCTGAGTCTGCATATGCAAGTAATTAGAAACTTTGTGTGTGTGTGTGTGCAGTGTTTTTCCCCCTTTTGTTTTCTACAATACCTAAACCTCTGTATAAATTAAATCTAGAAAAATTGTATCTAACCCCGTTTAAACTGTTCCTTTATAATCAACATTGTGTCACTTCTTCCAGTCCCCAAGTACTTTTTTCCTAGCGGTTTTGTTGTGTGTCTCAGGCTTTTCTTGCATTTGGTGCCATGAAGATTGCCCACATCCACTTTGAGCAATTTAGACTTTAATTGTTAATTTATTGGTATGCATATGATTTCTTATAATCTTTCTCAAAACACTCAATAGGTAAGTTTACCCATGTCTGCATTTGGCTACACCTTACATTTGTCTCCATGAACAAACTTCATATGACAATATCCCATGATATTGGTGTTGATTTGGCCAGAGGTAGATTCAAATGTGCTACTGACCTTATGCAACAGTTAAAGCTCCTTCTTGGAAATACTCATAGGTGCCTATCTTCCCCTGCAAAAAGGAGTTGAAAACTGTCTTTTTAAGGATCTCAGAAAATCTCTCCTTCCTGACCTGAAACTGCCCTAAAATTCAGTTGGTTTACTTGTTTGTGAAAAACACCTCCTGCCATGCTGGCCAAAACCAATTAATTTCCTGCTAGTTCTCCTGTATCTCTGCCCACTGTTAGTATCTTGTTTTTTTATTAGACTGTGAACACTTTGGGGCAGAGAGCCTTTTTTTAGTATCATGGCATATAGTGATCATGGACCATGGCTAGGACTCCAAGGTGCTACTGGGAAAAAAATAGTGACCGCAAAACTCAAGCGCTCTGCATCCTCATTTGGCAATTTGTAATTCTGAGTTTGGCACCTCAACAAACACTCAACAGAGAAGGAAGGAGACTAGGCTCTGGAATCATTAGTTTTACTATAAATGTTAGTATGATTAGTTATTCCTTTGAAATCAGTGATCTGTCTAATGTCAGAGAGAGAAGACAGGTCCTATACCCTTAGGCTTTAACAACCTAAATGTGATTATATAGCGTGAGATTTGAAAACCTGAGTACATGTAGTTTGTTGAGTGTCAAATGTGGATCAGGAAACAAGGGTAACTGCAGCATCTGAGGGAGGCAAGTACCTCAGGCAGATAAAAGACAGGAGAAAAAAAAATTAAAATATATTAAATTGGGAGAAGGAAAATACAGGATGCTCATGAACAAGCATTCCCTTCCTGTGCAGTGTGTGAAACTGCAGAATACTCTGAAACCTCACAGGGCTTAATAAGAAATATCACCAGTTTCAGTTGTGGGCCCTAGAATTGGAAAGTGTTCAGTTTACTTGCCTGCTGACTGAACATATATTTATTTACTGCATGACGAGAATGACCGAATAGTGACCCTGCAAGGAATGCACGGCACAGATTTTAAGCATGTCCCTACCTCTAAATGCGGGGGCGGGGGGAATACGGTGAAACGTACAAGTACAAACAGAAAGAAAACTTTGTACAGAATCACTGCCTGGACTGTTTGAATTTTGAAATGCCTCCATGAATGGGAGGCAGACGGAGCTTCCAGGGAACGAGGTAGCTCTGTGCCTGCAAAAGGAGCCCCGAGCAGCAGCGCAGCGGCTCCCGCGGGGCGCGAAGTCCCGCACAGCCACCGAGCCCGGCCGCTCACGGCCAGCAGGCTGTGTGCTCGCCCCAGCTGCTGCTCCTTGCTCCTTTGACGTGTGTGTGTGTGTTACATGACTATAGAAGGAGCAATCAGTCAGCTCCCAGGAATCTTAGCAACAGCCGCGTCCCCAGAAAAGGCTTGTAGCAGCTGGAGCGGTGATGACTCAGCAGCATGGTCTCTCTGGCCTCTTGCTGATCCCTGGCAAGGACTGCAGCCCAAGCTCTGGCTCCCTTGTTTGGGTCAGTGCTTTCTTGCTGGCACCAGTAGATGAATTCCTGGATCCTGCTGCCCTTGGCATTCGAAAGCAACCAAAAATTAGCTGATAGCTGCAGCCAAGAAAGTTTTTTGTTCTTTTTTTTCTTTAACGACAAATTTAAAAAAAAATCAAAACAGAAGAAAACTGAACAAATCCCGCAGAATCCTGTTAGTACACTGTAACAGGAGACAAATGGCAGAGTTCATTTGTGGCAGATGTGTAGGGGAAGATAGTCACATGCCTGGAGACACATGTCCCTTTGGTCCCTTGGGGAATGAAACAGATGGGTGGGTTGGGGCTGGGCTGGAGACTGTACAAACATAACTAGAAGGTTTGTTTATTTTCTGTACCGAGAGTTTGAGGCTGTGGTGTTGAGTAATTCTGTCGACATTTCACCTAGTTCAAGTCACTAGTGCAATGAATCTATTTGGCCTCTAGTTGTTTTCTACTCCGAGGATGTTAAACAGCCTCCGTCCACCCTCCTGCAGTAATTCCATAGACGACCGAGAAGAAAAATTTGGATTAAGGAGTCAGGGGTCAGAACTGCAGCGTGTTCGCACAGCGGGGGGAGCCCTATGCTGGGGCAGTGCAGGGACTCAGGCGTGGGTGAGCAAGGGGTCTGCAGGGTCCCCGGGCAGTGCTGCCCCCGGGAAAGAGGCCCCTGAGGAGCCGAGGGGGAAGAGAGCGGACAAGAAGGGGCCACAAGAGCCGGGGCGGGAGGCTGGACGTCTGGATTCTTTTGGCAGAGGGCTGCCGGGAAGCTCGCTGGTCCTGTGCCAGGCTCCAGCGAGCTCCGCTTAGTCCCTCCCTTTCGCGAGCACTAAAAATTCATCCTGAAACAAAAACATCCATGTGCGTGTGTGTGTGTGTATGTGTATGCGCGTGTGTGTGTTTAACAATCTGCATTCTCAGCAGCACCACCGCCACCCCGGCATCGCTGGCCTCATTACTGGGAGCAGGAAATGAGTAAAACACAAATGGCTGGGGAGGAGGCAGGAGGGGCCGCCCCGCTCCCGGCCATGGGGGCTGCTGGGAGCTGCCGCGCCTTGCTGCAGATGTCGCAGACCTCAAATGTCTGCCGGAAATTACAGCTCATGTCGGGCGGGGAGACGTGCGCTTCCCCGGCTGGGGAGCGCAGCGGGAGCCCCCCTGGCCCGGGCCGCCCTCCCCGCGCTGGGGCCGGCAACTCCGGCCCTCGCCAAACCCAGCTCGTAAATTAGCTCGACTGGAGAAAAATGCACGTAGGAAAATGTCTCGGAGCAGGAAAAGGGGAAAAAATGAAGGGAATAAAAAAAAAAAACAACCCCAAGCAACCTTCGCCTGGAGAGGGTCGTGGCGGGGCCGGGGCCTGCTGGGCGTGCAGCCCGGCGGGGAGGCTGCGGCTGCGGCCATTGCAGGGAGGAGCGAGGCGGTGCCCCCAAGCCCCGCGCAGGCCGGCAAAGCTCCCGGGAGACGCTGCTCCCTTTGGCTCAGCAGCCCGGAGCGGTTCCCAGATAAGCCCCGCAGCGAGGGCCCTGCGTCGTGAGGGCGGCGGGGACCGTCCTGCGGCACACCCGCGGCACGGGGGAGGCCGGTGTGCCGCGCTCGGATCCGCCGTCCTCATAGCGGCGACCGCCGGCAAAAGGCTGAGAACGTCGGAAAGTGAGCGGGTGTGCGCAGCGAAACAGGTTACAGGAGGGTGCGTAAGTGTAGCGGAGCGTAAGTGCATTCGGATGCCATGGGGAATGTCTGCCAGAACAGCAAAAGCAACACCTCAACTGCCTCGAACAGCAAAGAGCCGGGTGCTTCATGGTGTGATTCCAGCATTACTCACCCCAAGGATCAGGCGCTTCCCCACCCAGTTACATATGACCAGGAAATTACAGGCTGCGCTGCTCCCCGCCTGCCTGAGCGGCTGCCATATCATATGATACACACCAGAGCGGCGTCTGATGAAACAGCACAGCAGCGTGTGCTTAGTGAAACGCCAGTGTATTGTGGAAAAGACAGGCTGGGCTGGGTCAGACTGTCATTTGGTATCCTGAATGCATGCTCCCTCTTGCACATCTTGCCATTAATTAAAATACTGGATAAAAATTAAATCCTAATCTTTCTTGCTCTTGCTACTCACTGATTTTCTTCTGGTAGATTCCGCAGCCAGCCCTGTGTGGCTTAGGTGTTTTAATTCCTGTCTCTCTCTTCACCCAAACAATTTGTGTACAAACTAATTTTTCTTCACACCCAGTGTTCACAAGATCTTTGTTCCTATAGCCATTGTATCAAGGGCCCTGCATCTCTCATCTTTATTACAATAGCATTCATATCCCAGATCAGACGCGCACCACTCTCTGCAGTACACAGCAAATGGAGCTAGAAAGGTCATCTCTGCAGCACACTGTCATGTCCCTGGCTTGAATTTATCTACTACTTCCTACTTAACTGAGTTTAAGGAACTTGTTACAATGAAAGTCACCTGTGCAAGACTGCGCATTCATCTTTTCCAGTATGCTTCTCCCTGTCTCCTTCACTAATAATGTGAGCTTTTGCTAGCCCTGTCAGTCTCCTCACGCCCTTTCATGCCATTCTCAAATACCTCTCTGCTCCACCTTTTGCAGCAGCATCTCTACTCGGGTCAGTTTTCTGCAGCTAAGGTAGTCTGATCTCCTACGGTTTTGTGTTCTATTGATTCCAAACACCAGTTAAAAGCTCTTTCTTCCATGTGTTTTTAAGAGCTTCAGCCTGTGTGAATTTTCTGAAGTCTGAGAAAATACAAAGTCCTGTTGCAACCTACTTCCAAGCTGAGGAGAAAGGTCTTCTCTTGGTTTTTTGTTTTAATGAAATTAAGTGCATCTAAACCAGCTTCTCACCCATCAATTTGCTCTTCGTTGAAGCTGAACCAGCTTCTCACCCATCCAATTTGCTTTTAGTTGACCAGTGTATCAAAAATCATACGTGCATCTGGACAGACCTATGATGTCATACACTCTCCCCTCGCCAAAGATCTTGTGATCACACAAGCCTTTCTTTGCAAAACCAGACATAAATTGTGACTGCAAAACCCTGTGCTGCTTTTCATTACACCCCTTCTATATTAATTGTTTTCCTTTCACTATTAGTCTGTGCTTGCCTTTTCAGATCATCTGCTCCTGAGGGCAAGGTCTGGGTTCTTTTCTGTTCCTGTAGTGTTAAGTGCCTTACGGGCACAACAATTTCATTCGTTAGCAACTACTAACAATTTGCATTAGTACCATAGTCCTGCCATGTCACATCAGACCACTGCTCCAGCCAGTCAAACACATATCTCTATCTCATGGCGCTCTGAATCAATTGTCCCTCAGTGAGGTGGGGCCCTCACGTGGGGTAGTGGTTGGACACCTAATTCCAGTCTCATTTTGCAGAGTCTGTCCAAGACTTGCTCGTTCTCAATGAAACCATGGCCCAGCCGATCGTGGATCTGAGCTCCTGCATAAAGGGACACTCTAGGCTAGTTGAACTTGGTAGTGTATCTAACGGAGTGACATTAGCCAAACTGTTCAGAGGCAAGGATGATGGCTCTGTAATACTCCCAGCGTGGCAGTAATCTTGGGTAGACAAAACACAAGGATTAAGCAGGACTTCTCACTGAGCCCAGTCCTTCTGTGCCTCTCAGCACTAGGGGTTAGAACTTCCTTTCACCCAATTCCCAATGCCTTTCTGTTTCTTAGAGATGTCTCTCTTTTCTTTAAAATACAGTATTTGCTTCCCTAATATCATGCAGTAGCAATTTCCACAGTTTATCCTATAATGCTTTGCTTCAAGGAGAGATAATATGTTCTTGATAACATCAACTGATTTTTTACATCCTGTATCAATCATACTGAATTATGAGGAAAACTGGGAGTCTCCTGGGAGGGTTTGGTGGCTTTACAGTGGAAAGAATCAGGAATGTGAGACTTGGGTGAAGAATTTCAATTAAAAGGAAGCCAGGAAGACTTTTGAGACAGGGTGGACACCTGTATTATATTCTAAGAAATATTTTTTGTTTGTATATCTTATATTTCATATCCTGCACAAAGCCTTTTTCAGCAGAGAATGCTATACTGAGAATCAGCAGATGGATTATTCAGCACAAAAAATAACACATTCAGGAGGGAGGAAATTAGCTACTCCTTGAATGTTGTTCATTTATCTACTGTTTGGTCTTTGCAGCATGACTGTCATCCTGCCTAGGAATGGGAAGGCAGTTTCAGGCAATGAAAGCAGTATGAGAAAAGAGATGGGACAAGACTGCATTGCCACTTGGGAAGATGGCAAGGATGATTGAAAGTGCTGTTCAGCTGGGAAGAGCCAGAAACTGAACTGCTCGTTGTATGCAGCTGGAAGCCATGGTGAACATTCTGCAAAGGCCTTCTACTGGGAGATGACTCTGGTCACTGTTCCTTCCATATCAGCTGGTCCCTGTAAGACACTGTACCCTCAACACCCCTTACAAATGTGGCTGAAGACCTGAAAGAAATGCTGGTGCACCTGATGTTTATGATATACTGTCCCAGGACTCTTGTGAGATTAACAGCTTGTAAATGATGGCATACCTGGAATAAGTTCTCTGTGGGCACTCTTGGGCAATATATAAGAAGAAAATGTGCATCTTAGTACAGGCACACTTAAACCATATGAAGGAGACCTGTATTTTTGGAATGACAGGTCCTCCTCCATGTCTGGAGCATGACCTAGTTGGTGACTGAGATATGTGTTGTTTATAGGTAATGATTCCTCAGAAACAAATCAACTAAATGAACAAACTGGGTGATAAAGTAGAACCGAGAACTGCATTGTCCTCCTCAGAGTATAAAAATTCATCCCTTTTACAACTGCTGAGTGCTTTGCCAATATCATGCCAAGGTGAGAGCAGTGGGGGGAAGGGAAGGATATTGAAAAGGAAAATAAATAGGCCAGGTAAACAGTGCTGCTGCTGCTGCTGCAGCAGCTGTGGTTGCCACGGCAACCAGGGTGAAGAGGAGGAAGAGGAGGAGGAGGGGGGAGGTGGATTGATCGATAGTCCTGTGCTGGCTCATCTGGCTTCCATCCACGTGCTACTACAGAGGGAGAGAAAATCAAAGAGCCACATGCAGGATGGCCAGGTCTCCAATTCAATACATGGAAGCAGCTTGATCAATAACTTGTTGGAAGGTGGATAATTGACTCCCCTTCTACCCAGGAGAAAGCGGTGCAGTGACAGAGATGTGTTCGTTAGCTACTGGTTCTCAGCTCTACTTTATTACCCAGCTTGTTCATTTAGGTGATTTGTTTGTTTGCTTGCTTGAGATCCCTCTTCAGTCTGATTTCTCCCTGTACCTGTCAAAGATAAGCACCAGCTGCTGCAGCAGAGCCAGAACTGCCCCCAAGTTTCTGAGTTGCTTTCCCTCTCTTGTCCTTTATCATTTCTTTGCTCATACTGGGGTTTTTATCTCACACTGGCAAAGGTTTTGACAGGGAAAGCTAGAAACAGGGACAACCTTTTCTTCTGGCATTTCTTGAGCTTCCTTTCCTGGGGTCTGGAGTAACATGATTATGGCTCATCTAAACACAGAGGAGCACAGCAGCCTCTCAAATAATTAAATAATTAAATAATTAGGTATATTTTTGCACCTCACAAATCAAGTGAATTATAGGGAGAGATTTACAACTATTATTTTTTATGTCTGCCCTTCTCCAGAGGAATTACCTGCAGAGGGTGACTAGGTGATGCTATCAGAAAAGACAAAAACCAAAGAGAGGTATCAAAGTAAAGGTCAGGGAATCAGGGCATGCTGAGGAAAAAAAGAAAAGGGAAAAAAAAGGGAAGATGCAGAAAAAGAGATATTTCTGAGGAAAGCACATACTCATGAAATACTGAGATAGTATAGGCTAATTCTCCATTGCTACCTAGAGCAGGGCAGGGAGGCTTGGCACACGGTACCAATTTGACCTTGAGGCAGGCAATGCTGCATTTTGTAAACAAGCCTGTATGATACCACTAAGTTCACCCTCATGCTGAATAAACTTCTGCAGGTGTTTTCCAACCAAACATAGTGGAATTTGAGTGGCAAACCAGGACTTAATGCTTCATCTTTTCTGTCAAAGCAAGAAGCTCAAACCTCCCTATGACCTTCTTGGGGCACTAGGAACATAAGTGACTTCAACAGGAAAAAAAATGTCCCTTTTTGTGGTGCAACACCCATCAGCAAACTGAGAATAAAATGGTAAATCTAGACTCTGAGGTGCTCTGGACAGCAAGGGTCATCTCTTTTTTCTATACTTGTCAATTTTCCAGCTTGCTGGACTTCTGTACAATGAGCACATAGGCATAAGAGCAGTAGTCCATTGCTGGGTAACTGATACTGCTTTGTAGATCAACCAGCCCCTTAGGGTATAGCTAAGAAGAGGCAAACACACAAGAAATATCACTCCCTTCATTTCCCTGGATTTTTCTTGGAGCTAGCCCATCTAAATGCACTGATGTTCAATTTTATTTAGCTTCTGAATTAAAAATGAAAACTTGCTTGGAATTCTGCTTCCCTTAAGTTAGTTGGCTGCAGTCCAGTTCTCAAGGCTTGTGCTTTTAGAGCTTGATCGAATCCCAGAGAAGTCACTGAGAATTGCTCCACTGATTTTAATGAGTCAAACCACTGCATGAGGAATAAGCTATAAGTATAATCTCTCAAGGCTTTTTTTTATTATTTCTTCTATATGCTTTGAAGCACCAGCTGGTGTATCTCGCAGACGCTGGATGTAAATCACAGTGGGAAGAGGGGGCTGGATGAGCACAACTGCTCCCTGTTGCATAACCTGGAAGATGCAGGCTAATTCAGGCGATGCTTACAAGGTAGAGACTACAGCTCTTTTCATTCCCCAGTATATCTGCCTCTGGAAATATTTACAAACCACACAAAGATGCCTCTGTGCCCTGCAGAATATTTTCCTTTGGTTCCTTTGTGAGTGGGAAAATAAGAGCATCCTAACCTCTGGGCATAATTTATGGCAGAAATAAATAGCAGAATGATAGAACAGCTCTAAAGTAAATTACTGAAATATTCACCTGCCAGTTCTCCAGAGAAAGCAGGCAGGTGGGTGAGCCAGGATCAAGTTAGACTAAAAGCCTTAGAGGAATAGAGTAGTTTCTTCTAGTCATAAAGCAACAAAAAGTGTTTGCAGCACCTGCAGGCTGTTTCCTCCCTTGAAGGAGGCTGGGAGGTTGAACAAAATATTATAGTGACAATGGAACAGTCTGTAGTCAAAGTTGCACTAGGGCAAGATAAATAAAAGGACACATAATATTCAACATTGCAAATGTCTGCACTACCTGCCAACAAGAAGCATATGTATTTGCTGAATCATTATGCCTGACACAGACTGAAAAAGGGGTGGGGTACTTGGAAAGGCCTTGAAACAAGGATCATGCAGCAAACCCAGGAGTGTCTAGCACAGAGCTGTCTGACTGGTGATCTGTGTGCTGTCATCAGGTCATGACATTTTCCTTTGAATACCATCTTGGCAACACAAAAGATAGGAAAAGCTGATTAAGGAATCCCTTGAAGGACATGTTTAGTTCATTCCTGCAAACTCGAGCCACAGGCTCTTCAATTGCTTTTGTGTCCAGCTAGGAGGGCAAGGATAGTCTGGAAAGCTGCTTCTCACTGTACCTGCAGATCATCACAGCATCCACAAGGCATCTGAGAGAAGACAGTGCTGACTTTGGGTCTTTGAGCCCTGGAAAAACTGGATACCTTGGTAGGAACCTGACAAACTTCTAGGGAAAACACAGAGAGCAAAGAATGCATAAGATGATCATCTGCTTTTAGAAGAGCAGCCAGTGGACATGAGAGACTGAGGCTCTGTTCTTTGTAAGGACCTGCTTAAACTGATATAGACTGGGACAATTCTTGGGAGGGTCATTGCAGCTCTCGGGTCTCCTTCAAATCCACGAAGTGTGACAGTGGCTTTATTCTCTTTCCCTCAGCCCCAAGAGTGACTTGTGAACTGGAGCACTCAGCATGCTCAGCTGAAAGTCTGTTCTTGTGCCTGAGCAAGCAGCTGTCTACATCCTGGGTGTCCTACATTACACCCAAAATGTGAACAGAGCCTGAAGTCTCTGACTTGACCTTAGAGAAACCTCAACCTGAGAAGCCAGGCCAATGCTCATCAGTACTGTAACTTGAATTCTAAGCTCTTGTGCTGCCTAGATGCATTGTTGTATGATTAATGGATGCCATTAAACTAGAGAGACTCTTCAGCCAGCAGTGAAAACTCAAGAGAAATACTAGACAGTAAGCCACAGTCAGGGGAGCTAAACTGAAAAAAAAGCTTGTGGTTTAAGAAAACTGACTTTCAGTCTCTTCAGGATTGCTCCATTCTAAATTGTTAATACACACTGATCCACTTTAAGAAAGTTGCTAGGGCCACCTCGTGCCCATTAAGCTTCCGAGGCAGGAGGAATGGTGTGAGTCCCAGCAAGGACAGGTCATGACAGAGGAGTCAGTCAACACTGGTGCTACCCTGTCTCCTGTTTCCAGTGGGAAGGCAAAGCCTGGACATTTTGCTGTTGCTGCCTCAGGTTTATTTGAGATGTAACTGGTTACATGGAAAGGATGATATGGAGAAGAGGAAGGTAGCATGCAGCTGGTAATAACTTCAGCTATGTCAGTGCACTTGCTCCACTGGTGATGGAATCTTACATATGTAAGTATTTGCACTAAGTGGGCCAAGCAAAGTTAGATTCTAATTGTAGTCAAAATGCACTTCAGTTAGCTCATCTGAAGCAAATGTTGGTGATAATTTGGGGGTTTTTATTGCTGATAACCTTATCATTGGTCACAGATGCTTGAGTAAAGACTGTACTTGAATACAGAGAGGAAGTACCACATATGCTTTTTTGGCACACCACAGAACAGAGTGAAAATTGTGTGTATTAAGCAATTAAAATTCCAGTTGCTTGTGAATTTGGACCATCTCTTATGGGTTAGCATAAGACCCATATGGGTTTGATGATTTCTCATGCTACGCAAGAGGCCAGCTGTTTACACCAGTGAAAATCCTGAACCAGGGAGGATGTGACAGACAGAGCCAAAGGAGTGGACAGAATTGCAGCTCAAGGTCCTGGGAACCTGGAGAAAAACAGAAGTGTGTGAGGAGGGTGTGCCCCTAAGCAGGCAGGATTGCCTCCATCCCTGCACTGCCACATGGATGGTTTTAAAGCAGAGCCAGTTACCATAGCAACAGCACCTATCAGAGCTGCCAGCCAGCAGGATGCAGCTCCCGAGGAAGGTAAAGAACCAGGCTGACCTCCATGCTAACCCCCACCTCCCGCAGCACAAAGCCCTGTCCCAGGCCAGCTGTGCAGCTCCTAGGCCAGTTTCCCTATAAGGAGCAAGGCCAAGAGCTCTTCACTCAAGCTCCCAGTGAAAGCTGGATCAGCTGAACAGCACTCCTGATTTGCAGCAATGCTCAACCGATTTTTGGATTCCCAGGAAATTGAAAGATGCTGAGCTAAATCTTGTGGTGTTGAGGGACAGGTCAGAGGACAGGAGAACATGCAAAAGAATCCTCAGCAGAAAAGAACAGAGGGATCCCCCTTTTCTGACATACTTCCAGACAAGTGCTTTTTGCTCCCCTTGCACCTGCCTTTCCGTCTTGCTTTTAAATACTACTGCCTCTCTGCTGTTGATTTTTGTTCATACCCTCCCTTCCAGTGCTCGGCAAAATCTTCTGCTTTGTAGGCATGATGCCAAAGAAAACTGATGTTTACCAGCTCTAGTAGGGTTCATTTTCTTGCTTACACAGTTCACACTTTCTCACAGAGAGAAAGAAGTTGTGAAGGAGGGAGGCTGCCATTAGCAGGATTAAATGTCAGATACCTGAGAAAGCTGACACTGAAGAATTGATGGAGGCAGTTCTTCATTAACAGGTGGCTACATCATTGAAGCTCTTACACTTGATAGTGCCCAGCCCCAGGCTGGCAGCCGTGGTAGAAGGGCCAGTGGCCAAATGGGTCAGAGACTTCTCATTCCAGGCAGGCTTCTTCTAGGTCTGGACTGGACTGCAATGACTGAGTCTATGCTCTCACCAATGCCTGTTTCTGCTCCTTCTCTGTTGTCTTACCTGGGCTGTGAATCTCACATCTTTCAGCAGTATAGAATTAATCTTAGACTGAACACCAGGGATAAAAAATACAGGGAAATTGTTAGGCTCTGATAAACAAACATTTTCAGGAACAATTTCATCTTACTGACTGTGGAAATTTGTGACAGTTCTCAGCTCAGGCAAATCAAGCAAACTGTTCATTCTGATACTGTGAGAGAAAGCAGCAGCAGCCAGAGAAATGGAAAGATCGACAGTTAATTGGAAATGTTACATCTGCTGTTTATGCGAAAGGCATAAATATTTATATCCTGAAGGCTGACTTTTGGGTTTGCTCCTCAGCAGGAAGATATTTACATTTTGAATAAAGACTTTTTTCTTTCTCCTTCTCAGTAAACGTGAGCAGTTTATTATCCCTTTAAACAGAAATCCGTAGCCAAGTCCTCCAGTCTTGTTGGTTACATGCATGCAGATTCCCTTAGCTTCAATGGAAATTACAGGTGTGTGCAGACTGTGGCACCCATCTCCCTCTTTATTATAGACAGAGAGTAGTGGGACTGAAATGAAGGGGCAGGAACTGAGATCACAAAATGAAAAGGCAGAAAATGCAGTGACAATTCAAAGGCACCTGAGATAATAAACTGCTTTTGGTATGAAAATAATCAAAGTTTGCACCTTGAAAGATTTTATAACATTAGCTGTATGGAGCAAGGAAAGAAATACTTGAAAAATTCAAGTACAACACTACATTGGATTGACCTGCCTTCACCACTGTGTGATGAGTGAACCAGCTAACAAAAGTATTTACATATGCAGTGAATCCAGAAAAGCCAGGGAAATATGCTGAACTACAGCAGTATTAAGAAAACCAACCAAAAATCTGTTACCCTGCAAACCATTTTGTGCCCTATCTGGCCTCCACATCTCCTGTTTCTCTTTGTTTTCCTTGCCCCTATATATACTGAGCCAGGCTTCATCTCCATCCCTGTCCTGTCCCATGCTGCTGTGCCAACTGCATTGCCTTCAGCTTGCTCACCCTCCTATCCTGTGGTCTCCCATCCTGCTCCACTCTGTATCCTCATCTCTGCCTGCTTCCATTCTTGTTCTCTCTCTCAAACTTCACCTGCTGTCCTACTCACCTCTCACTGCATTTTATTTTACCACATGTGGCTCCAGCCTCCTCTCTCATCTCTATCATTTCCCAATGTGAGGCTCTCCTCCTTCACCTTTCCCTATTACTCAATCTACTCTTGTTATCTTCTCTCTCCATCTGCTCTCTTCTCTTTGCCCAGTCCCAGTGTCAGCCCTTGTGCCTGCCCCTATTACATTCTCAGAAGACCTCAAACCCACACATCTCTGTGGATGCTGAAGCTGTTTGCCTTAGTCTCTTCTACAGCATCATTCATTTCTCATTTAATCATTCCCTCTGATTAGCTGTAACATTAAAGCTAAAAAAGAGTTACAGATAAACAATAATAAAACACTTTGATGAGATGTAGGATGTTGTGGATTATTCTCTTTAGTACTTATCAAACACACTGGTCTACCCCTGAAGGCCAGAGCACACATTGCAGTGCTGCCAGGCATCCAGCCATTGCTTGAGGATCCCAGACTTAGGCCTTGGACATCTCAACAGGGTGTCTTGCCCCCTATTTAATGATAAAAACCATGTTTCTTTCAGGGACTAGAGATTCTGCAGAGATATGATGTCATTGTTTGGAAGCACTTGTATGAAACATGGTTAGGTTTAGAGAAGGAGAGCCTGCTGTGAACAAGACAGATACCTGACAGGAGTACTGATTTGTGCCTCCATGGCACAGAGCTACCAAAAAAAAAAAATGCAGAGCATTCAGATTCCCAAAGGATCAGCAGACCAGGCCAAAGGTATGGTGGAATTTACTTTCACCTCCTTTCTAGCAATCACTGGATCATTTTCAATGACTTCTCCCTTGCCTCTCACCAAAAAAAAAAAAAAAAAAAAAAAAGAAGAAGAAAAGAAAAAGGGGTGCATCAAGATCACGAGAGGATGTTGGCATTCCCCTCTGGTTTGCCCCTTGTTTCCGAGATCCTAGAATCTCACAGCAAGATTTTATTTTTGTTTAAGGGAATTTTTGTATGTGTTTTAAAATGCTTTGTCCTCTGGGACTACTTTTTCTGGCTCACATCGTTTCTGTTTCCATGGCAACTACAGCTGGCTCAGATGTGCAGTTGCCATGGCAACTGTCTGGTCCTCCATTCAAACGACGCATTGAAACAGGAATGATATTTGCATCCCCAATGCTGTATGGAACAAATCTCTTTCACCACACATGGGGAAGACATAAGACAACTGTATAAAATCAGCACAAAATCCAATTTAAATCCTCTCACAGAGGGTTTTAGACAGCTGGCAATATGAGAGAATTGCAAAGAAATCGGGCTTTTCCATTGAAGGGCTTAGGGGGAGGCTGGCACTTGACTGGCATTTTCAAAGTCTGTTCTAGGCAAAGCAGTATGCTTGGAAATACCCACATGGGAAGAACACAAGATATTCCAGGAACAGCTAATTCATATAAAAGCTACCACATCTTACTTTCTGTAAGGTCTCAAGATAAATTATTATGTGTTAATAAATACATTATAAAATATACCTTAGTATTTCATTCTAAAGAACAGATCAAAGCTTGCATTACTCATGATTGTATCTTGGATATGACTCCTGTTAGGATGCCTGTGACCCTCTTAGGTATGTTATAGATTTGCAGAATAATAACACAAATCCAACTCATGTCCCCCTCTCTGCATGTGTAGCCCCACAGGCATCAGATGGGAAGTGCCCTGTAGATGCAACACCACAAGGCACCATAGTTCTGCTTGCTCATCATAAGACATACTACCAGAGGTGTATTTCTCTTGTCTTCTTGTCTCTGTGACATTAGCCAAAAGGGTGACAATGATAGGATTTATTGTGTGGCATATGTAAGGGTTTTGTCTTTAACTTCCCAGTGTCATCTACACGTGCCGGCATTCACTTTGTTATTTGTCTTCTTTGTTTTTTGGTTTTTTTTCTATCTATCTTGTTGCTACTGTTAGGACAAATTGTGAAAAAAGGCATAGGCAGGTCTCTCTGCAAGGCTCTGCTGGTTCTGTCCTCTTCACTTGTCTTCTGTAGCTTCCCTAAGGATTTTGATGTTCAGAACAGGTTAACAAAAGACAACAGCTGTGCAATGGAGTACTGTGGGGAAAATGAGTGCATTTCCTTGGGGAAGCAAGGAGTTGGCACCTTTCTTTTACACCATCAGCAGCTGTCCCTGTGCTGTCTTGGGCTTTGTCATGCTGCTGGGCTGAACATGATTCTCCTTGGAGGGGTGCAGTTGAATCTGAATGTTTTGCTTTCCAGATGGGCACTGTCCTGGCTGCCTCACTTGCAATAGTCACAGTCCAAAAGACTGAATTCCTGAATTAGCGCATGGCTTTGAGCTGGGGTAACTTTGGTATCTTTCTCATCAGCCAAAGCAATTTAAAAACAGTGCTGTTAGTAGAAAGGAGTAGGAAAGAGCAGGAATAATTAAAAAGCAAAAATTACCACAGGGTCCAGGCAGCTGCTGCTAATTATTTATCTGCAGTGTACAGGCCTAGCTTCTCTTAGGGCACAGGGCTTATACAGTACACCTTATTTTTAAACATTTTTGCCCTATATCATTTCAACAACTCCTACTGTTGTCTCCAGAACTTACTTAGTCCCATTAACCAACAGAACATTGTAGACAGTCATGAACAAATTTATTCTACTGTCTAATGTCAGAGGAAGATCATTAGCCTTACTGGATACCAAGAAACTTGCCTAAATCAGGTGGTCTACAAGTGCACAGGGACTGGAACTCAGGAGGCCCTCTACTTAGACATTATATCCCTTCAGTGAAAGCATGGCTCCTTTTCACTTCATTTGTGCCCAGAGCTTTTAAGCAGTAACATCTCTGCCATCTGAGTACAGTAAAAGCCTTCATGTGAACATAACAGGTGAAAATAAATTTCTGAATAAGGTGCTAAATTTTGCATGGCTTTCCTTCCTCATTTTGGGAATTTTCAGCAAAACTCACCTTTCACTCAAGTGTGATTGAATCAATATGTTTTTCCATCTTTTATGTTGGAAGGAGCACCATAATACAACACTCCTTCAATTACAGAAGATGGAATCAATACATTTCACCTCCATTTATGTGGTTAAGGTCTAAGTCAGCATAGCCCACCCTGTATTTATGGGGGTGGCCTTAATACAGCTCACTTCCATTTAATGGGGAGGAACTAATATGTCTTGCTTTCACTTCCAGGGGGTGGGAAGAAAAGAATCAATAAGTCCACCATCATTTATTGGGAGAGATCTATAGATCTCACCTTGATTTACCAGGGAGATCAATATCTTAACCTTCATTAAAGGGGGTGCTATGTTGGACTAAATAAGGTTCATCTGCTTTTAGAGCAAATTGACAGAATATGTCTCTCCATATGAGGAGATAATTCAGTGTGGCCTTCATATATATATAAGGCTTGGACACCATATGGTTCACCACCTAACAGAGGGATTCATGCATTTCAGCTCAACAATAGGACGGGGAAGACAAGGGCACGTTCAATACAGTGGGAGTGTGGACTCTGTACAGTAGATCTTCTGACATAGAAATCTGTTTATGCTTTCCCATTTATGAAAGACAAAGACTCAGTCTGTACTGGAGTGTGTGGAAGCCTCTGGATTCAGTGTAATATATCTTTCTCTAAAGAAGACACTCTAAAGGCAGTTCTTCATTTATGCAGAGGTAGATTTGGTGAGCACTCTAATTTATAAAAGCTGGAGTCACTGTTCCTTACTATTGTAGAAGCAGAGAAAGGGGTATGATGAATTCCAAGATGACAACATTGTGGTAGGCTATCTGAATGTCTGAGAAGGAAGTGCTTCTTTACAGCTCCTCAGAGCACAGTGAAGCAAGCGCAGTGGATATATGGCCATGAAGAAAAGGGAAGATGCATAAGAACTTAACCTACTTTTACATCAGACCTGTTACTGGCATGATTTTTCTCTGCTGCATCTCACAGTCTGCAGAAAAAGCTGATCTCACTGCATATTAGAGCTCCTGCTTCAGGCTGCTTCAGGTTTCTTGCCTTTGTCTCCAAAAGACACTAATCACCACCTTTCATATCATCCTCCCTCAAAACACCTCAAAGCACAGCTGAAAAGAGTGTGACTTGTCCTTTAATCACCTATTAAGCATCTAACACCACAGGACTCTTGTGGACACCACAGCAGGGAGCCTTTCAAATTTAGGCTACTGATTTGATAGAAGCTCAGATTACCAGTGAGTGACCAGAAATAAATGCTAGTTGATGCAGCCAGGGGGCTTGCACGATATGAGTTAGGGGCATCAGTACAATTCCCAGAGGAGATATGTCAGAACAACTTAGTAAAAAATATCAACCCAAGTGCCCACCTTGTTGGATTTCTCAGCGGGAAGCTTGTGGACTGAAAGGACCCCAGAGATTGAACTGCCCTGTCACTTTTCATTATGTGCAATAGCTGCACAGCATACAAGCACCTGCAGCTCCCATTTCAAGGTGAAAAGATAAAAAGCAAACAGACACCACTGTAATATTACCATAAAAATACAGAGTATTGAAAACATGGCAATCCCTGCTGACCTCTCCTTTTACCAGGCAAAAAGAGGAAATGGGCAAGCATGAGGTGAGGAATCAAAAGCAGACTGGATTTGACTCAAGCTAGCTGCTTCTTTTGGCTGGTGAAAGGGTGCAGCAGATTTCCAGGAGGCAGATGGGATGTGCCTTTTCTCTCCCTGAAGTAGCAGGAATGCTTATTTTCATCACTGCATTGCATCAGCATCACTGCTTCTCCATCCCAGCTGCCTGTAGTGCCATACTCATAACTGTGTGTGTCTCTGTGCAAAAGGACTTCTCACAGTCTGCCTTTTTATAAAATGATACTGGGTTAACTAGGTAGATGGAATGTGAGAATGCCTATTTGCACATAGTATTTCTATTACAAACAGGATAAAATCCACAGTGTGTCCTCCTCTTCCAAAGCTCTCATGCTACCTTATTCTCTTGTCCTCAAAGACACTACCACTTCCCTTTTTTTGTTTCTTTTCAATCCAAAATATAACACCAGTGTTTCTGAATCTCCCTTACCTTATGCCCTGATGTCCTGGCTTTGCCGTCTGCCTTCCTTCTGTTTCTCTCTGGGGTCTTTCTTTCAGACACCCTTCCTTAGACCTCCAGGTAAGCTTCTCAATATTGCCAAAAAATATTAACATCCTCCAGTCACTTCTATAAACCTATGCAATGTTATATCTCTTCCTAGTCTAATACAATGATAAATTAGAGAGAGAGAGAGAGAGAGAGAGAGAGAGTGTGTTTTTCAGTATGCCACCCTTTTCTCTTAAAGCTTTCTGAGAAATCTTCAGCAGCTATGGATGGATGTGTGAGTTCTAATGCTACTGAATTCTTAAGGCACACAGTACAGGCAGAGTCTCCCATGACTACTCAGATGAACTCCTGGAATGTGATTTGGAAAAGGACCAGCCATGTGGATGGGATCCAACAGGCTACCTCAGAAATTATTGCAAATTCCATCCAGAACTGGAATAAAGCAAGGGAAGGAATAAGAATATCCTCCTTAGGGCAAAAGTGTGCCTTAATTACAGAATATAAGAGACCACACGGTATGATGATGGGCTTGTTAGAAGAATCTGAATTAATATCCAGCTCTTACATGCTGCTTTTTGTTAGAAGAATTCAAAGTGCTTCACCAGTGGCACAAAAAAGATGATATTTTGCCAAAACCAGCCAGTGGCAGGACCACAAATGAAAACCAGCTGTCCCAAGCGTCCTGGGAGAGTGTGCTAGCTCCTAACCATACTTTCTCCCATAAAAGGAATAAGAAATGAGTTCAGTTTCTTGCATGTACCAACTGTAAATAAGCAGAAGGACACATGTAAATTCTTTCAGGGGTCACCTTCATAAAAATACCCGTTTTCTGTGGTTCTACAAACCCTTCTCCCAGGAGTGCATGGTAAAGACTGCATGACAGAGGTACTCAGCATATGTTCTCCCCCATATTTCTGCCTTTGTCTACCATAGCAGCCAGTGCAGCTTGGGCATAACTTAGAGCAAGCCTAACCTGCAGGGAAGTCATTGTAGTTCTAACTGAAAGCAGCACCAACTTCTCTTTGTCTTGGTATGAGCAAAAGAGCAAATTAAGAGCAGTTATTGAGAAGTGGTATTTTGTGGCCCACAATGTATTTTAACACCTTTTCATCATGAGATGACCATGCAGGCTTTTTGAACTCTTTCTGTATCTATTTGATTGTGCTTTCAGTAGCTGTAAACAGGGACACAGTAACAGTCTTCTGTCTGCACAGTCTTGTTCTGCATTATTCATACATTGCCTTCCTATTTCACACACTTATGTCAGTCCTCACTCAAGCAAAATTCATGCTAAATGATTCACGCTCTCTTTCTCTGTGTGTGTCTTTTTCTTTTTCTCTTTGAAATGGGAATGAGAAAAAAAAATGTAAAAAACTGGCAATCTGAGCTTCTATCTCTCCCTTTTTCCTTCTTCCCTCCTCAGATACACCCCAATTCCCAGTGACATCCATATCTGGTCTCTTGATTTAGTGTGTCTGATGCAAAGAAAACGGAGCAGAGGAGACACCATTGTTAAAAAGTCTCATCAGTATTGTGCTATTATGCACTGATTAATTCTAATTTCTGAGATTAAAGAAAGAATCCCACACCCCCCCCCCCCATCTATAGATCCTTATCATCGTTGCTGCTGCCAGAGATTGATCTTCTCTTTCTCCTTTCCCTGCCCTACCCTGAGGAAATTGCCCTGAGAAGCTTCCACACCTATTCTAGCAGCATACTAGTTGCTTTAGGGCACATGCTGGGTGTTATGCAGTTCTGTTTTGCTACTTTCATTACTTGAAATTCATATGGGATTAATAAAGGGCCAGCAAGAAGGCACACGTTGTGTCATTCTGTATACAGGGATGAATCCCAGCTTTGTGGTTACTCTTTTTCTACTTGCATATATGATGCAGCTGAATGACTTAACCTGCAGTTGCCTGACTGTTAGTCTCCAACACTACATCAAGAGATGACTGAGGTGCTGATGATGGGTTGAAGAAAGCAACCAAGAACGCTGGAGCCAGTTTTCACAGTTCACCCCACAGGGAAGGTATCAAAGCCAGAATGATTTTAGACTACCATACATGCCAGTGTCGAAGACTGCATTTTTCTATCTTAATATGGCTAAAGGGTTGCAGTCATTCCCCTCAGAGCAGAAATCCCTACTGTCATCTGTGATTTACGTCATGCTCAATGCACTCTAAAGCACTGCATCAGGGATGTACTCTCAGTGCACTAAGAAACTGAAACTGCTGTTGAATGCAGATGACTGCCAGCTGAATAGACTTTCTCACTGGGAATTACCAGTGCTTGCCAAGCTGCAGTGGGTGGCCATTGCTTTTCTTGGGGAATGTGAAAGGTTCCTTTGGTTCCTTAGAGCCCTCAGTAAGACCAGTGTAACTGAGAGATAGCTACCTCCCACTGAGATCCTGCAGTGCCATAGTCAGCAGAGACACTTCTGCTGATGCCCTACCTGTAGTGACAAACAGGCTGAGTGCTTCTGACAGGCCAAACCGCATAAAAGAGTCTTAGTTTAGGGATTTTTTCCTCCTTATGTTCCTGAAATGTATTTTACATCTCATCTGCTGCATTTTAGTGTCTGCTACAAAAGCCACCTACTTTACTGGACCTGTGGAGCAGAAACTTTCCTTCTGGAATCAACCAGTTAAGTCCAGTTATACTGTTACTTTTCTCTGGAACAGGCCCGTGTCAGAGGATTATGGGGAAGGTGGAGACAGACCATTGATGACAGATGGTTTGAGTACAAGCATTATTGCAGTAATACAGTATTTTTCAATTACGGAATCGTGCTATATGGAGACTTTGTAATGTTGCTGAGAAATTATCCTTTGAAAGGATTTATATTTCTTATCTAGAAATGAAGCAGGTGTGGCTTTTTGCATTAAGAAAATTAGGGAATAAAGCAAGCAAGAAGGACTTACTTGAATTAGTCTTTTTTTGATATTGATAGTAAATGATCTTTCATCTTTCTTATATTTTCCTGGTTAAAGGCTTTTGAAACAAGGTGAACATTTTTTGTGGTCTTTACAGTTTAAATGCCTGTAAGCACATCACAGTGCTTTTCCACATTAGCAGATTTTTCTAGCAACATCAGCCAAAGGAAGCTGTCTGCTGCCAAGGAAGCTCTGCAATTGCGAAACTGTGAAGAAAGACACACCAAGAGAAATGGGAATTGTTTTATCCCTTCACACACCAAGACAAAGGAAAATTGTTTTATCCCCTCCAAAACCTGCCCCATTCTGTGCAACCTCATTTTCAGAGCAATAATTATCCTGACATCTGGGTATGCTCAGTTGGGTTCGCTCTTGCTGGACTATATAAATCAGACCTAGCCTCTGTTGCTAGTGATGCAATTTCTGAGTGGCTTCTTGGCTTAGTTCACGGGTGGGATCCTCTTTTTTTGGGTTAGGACCAGCTTCATCCTGGCCTCCAACAATGGGTGGAACAGTTTCCTTGCCCTGCCTTTCTCTGCAAGCCCTTCATCTGACTGTTTCTTTGGGGTGAAGAGGGAATGCTGACATTTTTGATGCTTTGTTTCCCACCCCGCCTTTTTTTTACATCCAGAAGTCCTCCAGAGACCCAAATCAATCTTCCACAAAGTGAAGCAATGCTGGGGAAGAGGAGGGGAGGGACTGCAGACTGATTTCCAGGGGACTGCACAGCTCAGCAGAGGGACTGTATCCAGGCAACCTGCTTCCACTGCTTGAGACAAGGACACACAGCTGGGACTTTGGAAAACTAAGAAGAAGCTACTGTAAAGAGTGGGCTACATGGGGGCAGCAGGGGAAATGGTGCAGGGGGCAGCCATGTTATTTTGAGCAGGTTATTTCTGCCCTGGCATCTTCATGACACTGGACCCAGCTGCAGTAGCCAGCTGAGCCACCCAGCTGCTCCTTTCCAGGTCCCCACCAAGAGAGGGGAAAGGGAGCAGATTTTTCATTGTCAAACCTGAGGGCTTGCATGGGGAAAGGGCTGGCCCTGCCTTTTGCAGGAGCCATTCCCCAGCTTTTGAGCAGAGTATAGTACACTATAATCCTGCCTCCTGGGGCACAGTGAGAAAAAGCCCTATATTGCTTGGAAAGCTCAAAACCTCCACCATGATAGATGGACAGACAAAACAACACAGAAACAAAACAGACAAAACAACGCAGGCAGAAGATGCTGTGAGACATCAGAGTGGCCCATGCTGAGGTCCTCCACAGACAAGCAAGTCAGGATTAAAACCTCCTTTATTGCATTGCTTTCTACCTCACCTGGTGCAGGTGTCTTAGATCCTGCATGCCTGCTTTCACCAAGATCCTAGGATTTGGGCCCAACTTCAGACCTCATCTATTGCTTTACCAGCCAGGAGCAAGGGTGGGCTGCCAACAGCTCTGCAAAGCACAGGGAAAGCATCTCCACAATGACTGTCTCATTCTCCCCCAAAGGCAAAGACCTGACTTTCTCCAGGACCCAGCACCTTCTTGTTTGTCAGCTGTTCATCGTTCACTGAAAGTCACATCTAATGGCAAGGTAAAAGGCACGTCCTTCAGGTGGAGCTGCCTGCATGTCTTCTCCTCACGCCTCTGGAGGCCTGGTTTTTAGGGATATTTGGGGACTCTGCAGGGGATGAGGAAGCACATGGCCCTTTGGCTAGAGATCCTCCAAGCTTCCTAACTGAGGGAAGAAAAATTGCTCTTCTTTCCTCTTTCATGCTCAAACAGTGCTATTGTCCTTCACCTCAATTAGTCCCCTTTGTTTACAACAACTCTATTGTACCTCCCTATTTCTCTTCCTATTGTTCTTTTACTGTCTCCTTTTCCCTCCTTCATATGGTTCTTCAGATCTGAGCCCCAACACCCTGTCTGCCTGGGCTGGCAAGACTGCTTATTAAGCAGAGCTAGGCTAGGAGGGGCTCCTACCCACGGCTCAGGCATTTCCTGACCTTTCAAGTGCCTCTCTCGGAGGAGTACCTCCGTTGCCTGCCCTTTGACTTTTTTCAGTGCTTTTTAACCTGTGACTGAGTAGCTCACAAAGTGCCGTTTGCCAAGAGGAGAGAAATGAACTGGGGGGAGGAAGGGGAGGGGCAGGGGGCTTGGAAAGAACATTAAGGAGCTAAAAATAACCATGGGTCAACTCTGAATGAGCCTGAGGCACTTCTCCTCCCCCTGCCCCCAGCTGATGCCGCAGTCAAAGAGAGGACAAGCAGCCATGAAGTATTCTGACTGTCTTCAGAAGCGCTCCTCTCCCTTCCCTCAGGGCGTGCCTGCTGCCAGGACGGTGATTGCTACACTGCTATAGAAAGAGGAAAACAAAATAAATTAAAAGTATTGTGCCCCAAAATAACCCCTCTGCCTCTTGGCACCATGTCAGCCACAGAAAATTTCGTGAACCACAGATGTTAGGCAGGAAAATACCTGTTAGTTCCCATCGACTCTCCAACCAGGAGGTAGGAGAAGGAGAAGTTAGTGTCAGATTATCCCCTCCAGTCAAGTATATCAGACAAGAAATTCTCTTCAGAGACAACAGAGACACAGCTCTCCACAGCCTCCACTTTGAACACGGTGACTTCAGGTCCTTCAGGTACCCATGCAGGTCTGATTCAGAATGGTTTCATAGGGATGAAGCAAAGAAGATTATAAAGCCTCATGACATAACATCTGGTGTTAAGAACTAAAAAGTTTTGATTGTCTGTTAACCCATGACTTGCATGAGGAAGTTTCACCAGCTTGCATGAGAATTAAGGACTAAGAAACACAAAGCAGAGGCAAGTGTTTCTGATGTCTTTGGAGAAAGTAGTACTACTAATTTAAACACATTACACATTGTATTTTTAAAAACTACATACAACTGTAGAGATAGCAGAGGCCAGCAGAGGTAAGAAATGCACGTGCAGCGATCCAGTCTTTAATTCCCCTTCTTTCAGATCCCTGCCTATTCAGTATACCAGACATCTTAAAATTATTTAGCAAATGAGGACATCATCAGCCTTCCTTCCAGTCCAGTGAATTGAACCAAACTCAGATTTCAATGTCTGGTTTCCCTCTCCAGTCTTCTGACAGCCTGAGCTTATGCACAAGAGATTTAGGACTACTAGAAGGCTTGATGTTTCTTCAAATGTCTGTCCTACTAAAGAAAATGATGCACACCTTGCCAGCAGATTTCACAGCTGTAAGCTGACAGATGAGAAATATCAGTATATAATGAATTGTGAACCAGATTCCATAGGAGAGTGCTTTATGATTGTTTATGCTTTTCCCAGCTTCATCAGTGTTCCTGTGACCTTTCTGCTGTCTCTCATATGCTTCCCCATTCTTTCTATCTTCTACACCATCTTCTTGTCTGTCCCGCCATCCAACTTCTGCTCCTCTCATGCTTTGAAATTTGAGAGAGAGCTAAAGACAGGAACCAAATGATACTAGCCAGGTATGGGGGCTGCAGGCAATAGTGATGAGAAGCGTGACCACACAGATTTGTCATGTACAGTGCTACACCCTGGGATTAACTTCAAGGTCTGTGTAGCTTTCCTTCTCTCGTTATTTACAGTATAAAACAAAAATAAATGAGCAGCTCTGCAGTGGAGAGGGGAAGTGGGTAAGATCCTCACAAATTTTGTGAATTTTCCTCCCTTTGACAATAAAATGAGAAAGAATACAATTGGCTACAGAACCGGCTACTTCCCATTTGTCATCAGCCTGCAAAGCACTGTACAGTCCAAGGAAAACATGAAGTTCAGCCAAGCTGAGACTTCCTAGCTCTCAGACTGAGGACATTCCTACTGTGTTCCCTGAACTCTTCTGCAAGGGCCCTGCTGACACCTGTGCACATTCACTGAGATAACATAAAGGTGAGGGAAACTGAACTGAATACATTCAGGGACTTGCGAACACATAACCCAGCTAGTTACCTCTTCAAGCAGGACTAGCTCATGCAGAGCACAAAAAAGGGATAAAACAGCCCAAGAGTCATGGGGAGGGAGATGGTAAACCCTTACAGTGTACAGGCCTGAAGGACCTAAGAGGCTCTTGTCACAAAGCCCCAGGAACAATCCATCTAACATTTGGCATGAATACTATCCTGTGGGGAATAAGGGGATGAATGGAATTATCTAATCCTACCTTCCAATCCTGTGACCAATTTAACTAATCTCAGACATTGGTTTAAAAGGTAGTCTGCAAGATGCTCTTACAAGATGGTTCCTGAAATCATTTTCTCTTGTGTCATTAAAGTAGCCTTCTAGCTGACATGGCTAGGGAAGTGCAGAGCTTGACATGGCTAGGGAAGTGCAGAGCTGAAGCTGAGTCTGTGAGAAAACTCCTACTCAGCAGCACCTTTAAGTTCCCAGCACCTGACACTGGAAGGCTGCCATTCTCCTCTAATCCCAGAAAACAAATCAGACCAGCCTTTTCCCACTGCAAGCTGCCTTAAGATACCATCATTGCCTTTTTTCAGAAAGGCAACCTGGACTGTATCAATGAGCGGGGTCTGGTGTCCAGCAGAGAAGTGTGACTCATTCTTTCTTTGTCACAGTCACAAAAGCCACAATAGAACACGTTGCCCCTGATGGCAGGGGACAGGAGAGGGTGACCCAGAAGGTCATCCTTGAAAACCCTTTCTTCCAGTCCTGCGTTGTTTGCCCAGCGAAACTGAGAGAGAAACAATGCTTTCAATGTTGAGAGAGAGGATCAAGAGACTTTAATTTGTCCCTGCCTTGCCACTGACTGTGAAGGGTTTAATGTATCCCTTCTATTATTTTACCTGTAAAACACAGGCAGTAAAACACACTAAACAGAAGAAAAGTGTAGAATTCAATGAATGGATAATTGTGTATCTTGGGAACAAAGTATGCATTTCCAATTAACTGAAAATATTCTCTATTGCCACCATCCTTTGTAAAGCACCTTCACTGCTCAGGAAGAAACATGTAATACACAGTACACATTATTAAATTAGTCATTCACCCTACAATTCTATATGCCAGTATATTTATAATGTGCCAGTTGGTTTGGTTTCTAGGTGAGGAATGCACAATATTGAACTCAAATTAATGAAATCAAATACTTCACATATTTCTGATTAGAAATGCTACAGATGATTTCCAAAATTATGTTGTTAACAGAACAACATATGGCTTGCCAAGTCCAGGAGTTTTTTATTGGTGCAGTTGGTGATATAGTTTGGGATCCCTAAGACAAAAGATGTTACATAAATACCAATGCAAAAGTATTTCAACAGTTTCTCAGCAGCAAAACCCCAATGGTTTTCTGCATACTTTGCATAGTTGCTTATTACTATTACTATTTTTATTATACTTTTTTAAAGCCAAGTAATATAATATATTAATTATGGTTGTAACTATTATTCTCTGGTAAGTTCTTTGATGTATTTCCTTTCAGATGGGACCAGAATCCCAGTGATTCCCAATGACTGTGTCCTAGTTTGGACAGTTCTATCTTCTATTCAGTTTCAGCTGGATATAATCTGATTCCTTCCATAAGAGATGATGGAAGTGATACTCTGTACTGTTAAATAATTGTCATGTTCACCCCTAAGAATGACTGCATTTCAGCAATGGGATAAGCAATTTCTGTATTTTATCTGTAAACACTTGGCATATTTCAAATTTCAATGCTTACCTAAAGAGTTAATTTCAAATATTTGTGCTTAGTGATCTTTATCCCTTCTCTTTTAATTTCTTTCTAGTCCAGATCCCCTGGTCTAAGTGGGAGGGAGGATTACAGAACTCAAAGTGTCTTTAAGCTACTTAAATACTTCTACAGTAATTCTGGGGCTAGTAGCAGGTCAGTTTAGCTCCTAGGGATCATGCCAATGGCATCACCTGCTCAAACAAGACAGACCTAGAAGATGGGACCTGCAGATCTGAGCATTCATGGGTCAGATGAAGAGAAATCATACACCTAACTAAGATGGGGAAGCACATCTGCAGGATGAAAGGGCAGCAGCTGTAAGAACTGAAGATTTCCAGAGGGAGTTTTTAACCAGTGGTTTGAGAAACAGCTGTGATTTCAACAGCCACATCTACCCAACTGGACTGAACCACCTCCAGCACAGAAAAAGCCTCAGGGAGAAGATGAAAGTTTAATTAATTAATGCTTGTAAAATGCTTTGAGACCCTCAGATGGAACACACTAGAGAAGTAGAAAGACTTAATTATTTTTACCACCAATATTATGGGGGGGGGGGGCACTGATAATATCTTATTTAGATGCTATAGTCCTTTCATTCTTTTTAGGCTGGATCTGATCTGCATGGTGGTATCTGAGACCTAAGAACAGCTAGCAGAAATGGTGAAATTATAATCTCAAGCATTTGGTTTGTAAAAATCAAATATCCCTTTCCAGGGATATATGCTCAACATTTTGTCAGACCTGCTGCTAAAAAGCAATCAGCCTACAGCATGAGCACACCTTAAACCAGCCACTGAATGGGGCCTTTCTCTCCTGCCACAGCAGTTCTTTTTCCCTTATTTCCCTTTACATGATTTTGCAACAGGAAATGTAGCTATTAGCTAAATGGCAGCAAAATATTCATACTGCCACTATCAAAGTTAACCTGCTGAATAAGCACAAGGAGATACTGGCTAGTTTAGCAGGACAGGAAAACAGACTCCAGATCCTTTCACTTCCATGTCACCAGGTCCAGCCCACTCTAGATTGATAATTGCAAAAATGCCATTTGACACCTTTTTGGCACACTGGACAAAATGAACTGGGCAAGGGAAGGATGGAAAAATCTCAGCCCAAGTCCCACTGGGACAAGTGTCAACACTTCAAATGGCACTGCTTGCCAGGTCAGAAAAGAGGCCATTGCATTCCTCAGGCACATTACTTCCAGGAGGGCAGGAGGAATAATGTCAAGACCATGCTAAAGAAATGTTCCCTGTCCTGCATGTACCTTAGACTCCAAAATTAACTGAGTGCCTTCCATCATAAAAATTACCCACTTTAAAGAGCAGAGGTGAGAAAGTGGGTATCAATCAGACAGGGAGTGTTATTTGCTGGCACTTTCCCAAAAGTAGCTGGTTTAGGAATGTGCTTCAGGAAAGAAATAGGAATCTGGGAATTATTGTTAGTAACAATTTGTTGTAACTCCATGTTACTAAAATACACCTGCACTCCTGCACTGGATTCATCCCTGGTTTGTTTGCTGCAGGAAGCATAGCTCATTTGGAATGAAATTCAGTGGAATGAGTGCATGACTCTCAAAGTTACAGTACCTTAGACACCCTTGAGTCTTTGCTATAACACGTGGGCACTACCTTGTCACTAACATATTTTTCATTATGATACCCTGATGCCTCTTCAGATGTTCTTGTAAATGCTGCAGTCAGCATGGATCTTACTGCAGTTACACATGCACCTCACATGAACAAGTCTGGATTTTTTAAGCAAACGTGTTTGGCATATCATAGAATTATAGAAAGTTAAGTGATGTAAATTATGGAACTAAAACTGAGGGCCTGAATTTGCAGCAAAGCTACCCTGAACTTTCTCTCTTGTGATAAAGAGATAAACCACTTTCTGACACTCACAAGGAAGGTTAACATAGAGACAATTTGGCTGGATCTTTGTCCATGGTTCCTTATGGGATGCATATATGATAAACTATGTGTGTTACATGGACTAGATAGTCGTGGGGTTTTCTATATGGTGCAAGACTTACAGAGTTTCTTGGTACTGTAGAAGTCCAAAGACAAGCAATGAGGAATCGCTATTTTCGTGCATCTGTAGTGGTTTAAATTCCGGATGAAAGGGGTTTACTCCTTGTAACTCCCTGTCCTGGCTGACACGATGAGAAAATTCATAGGTTTAAGTTTTGAAGCTCAGGCACAGCAGCATAACCAAAGTGCTGTGTAACTACTGCCATGACAGGATGAGCAGAAGGAAGGCCCCAGCTACGTTCCTTGAGAGGAGAACAGGAGCACCCAGATGGCCACAGCTCCTCCACAGCTACATTCCTGTGTAGATGTACAACCCTGACCCAAGCCCAAACTACAGTTAGACCGTTTTAAGGGATGAAGAATCGAAGCATGAGGGAGGGACATCCAGAGTCAAAAGCTATTTAAACACCTAAAAATACAGATAGATGCCAGCTAGTATTTTCAGAAAACACAGTTCAGCAGTTAAGAGATCAGTAAAAATCTGCCCCAAATCAGCCTACAGCCAAGCAGAAAATCACAGGGGTTAAAGACAGAGAGGTCACCATAGGAACAGCAAGCTGCTGAGTGTCAGCTGCTCTGCAGGAAGCACCTTGGTGCATACTCCTCTCCTTTGTAAAGGTGAAGTAGTGTGAGATGATTGTGGCTTCTGTTGTCTGTCAACAGAAAGGAATGACCTGTCTCAGGTTTAGTGTGGCATAAAGGTGTGTAAATGGATATGGTTCTGATAGTCTCTTGATACAGAGGAGACTTACAGAGGCAGAGCATTACTGTTCCTAGAAAGAAATCCAACAAACTCAGAAAATAAAACATTCTGACCTACTTTCACCCCCCACTAACCTAGTCCTTCCTTAAAAGCTTACGTAGATACATTCACTTGTTGCTAGGCTCTCAACAGCAGGATTTGAAGTCCAGGGATTCCACTTACGCTTAGCAAAGGAGCATGCAGTGATGCCCGGAATACATTGTCTCTCACCCCCATTCTCACATATAGGAGGAATGATAGCTTGAATGCTTTTGCAACTCTTCAGTTGAGCTCAGCTTTTGTGAAAGCCTGTAAGCAGAGAGATGGGTCTCAGAGCACCCAGAACAAAGCCCACTAAACCTTCACGGGTCACAGCAAGGCCTTTCACAGCTGGGGTCACTGTTGAACTTTGGCTAAATCACTCTGACCAGCTTATCATAAATGAGGATGATAACATGGTAGGGTCTGACTTACCAGGGACATGGATATGCAATGAGTGAAGGTGAGGCTAAAAAACCAGATGTACTTGACCTTTCATCTTGGGTCCTCTGAGGACTTGCAACTCACACCCTGTCTGAGAGCACTGGTGACCTGGCCTCAGACATGGAAAGACAAGAGGAGATGCAGAGGATTTTAACAACAAAGTGTGTTTGTAGTTCCACTAGAGCTGAATCCAGGAAATTTCATTGTTCACAGCATGGGCCATGACCGCTGCAGCCTGCTTTGGAGGCAGTGACCTCTGCCAAATGGTGACAGAACTCAGCTCCTATGTTCAGCTTAATCCTGACCTGCAGCTCCACCTCTTAGCCCATGGCTTCCCAAATCGCTTTGACAAGACACTGAACTCCTGACCTACAGAATCCTCTTTTAGTCCAGTCCTTATCCCCCTCTGTCTCTATCATTTCATCACCCTGAGCTCTGCCAAAGCCTCTCACTCTGGATCTGTGACACCTTTCTTACTCCCATACTGAATATACTAGCAATGCCGTTCTCAACAGTAAACTCTTCTGCCCGACCCTTACCAAAGCTCCTTGACCCTTACAGTACCGGTTTTGTTAGCCACACTGATGGGTTAAACTGTACCCCTCCCAATTTGTAGTGCCTCTGCTACTACAATTCAGGGCTCACCCTTTCTCCAGCTGTGCTGATGCACCTCCCTCTTAAGAGGCTCTCAGCATACTTTATTCTTAATGGCTACAGCCTGCAAAGATGCTGAAACAGGAAGCCAAATGAATGCTGTGCAGCCTTGGGAACGCAAATTCCATGTGTTTGTGAAGTCAAGGCAAGACATTTCCTTCCCCAGTCCCTCCTCCCTTCACAGGCGTGCAAGCCGCAGCTAATAGGAAAACACACAGGCACACACAAAGCTTTGTCCATGCTAATTGCCAGGAGCTGAGGCCCAGTCATCCTGTTGAGTAATTTGTCAGCCGCTGCTGACTCAGCAATCTGGGGGGGGCAGTTCCTCTCAAGCACTTAAGTGCATTGGGAAGTAAATGGCTCTTATTGTTCTTTCCTTCCCTTCACTCTGGTGTCTGTATTTGTGGACAATTCTTGCCCCGGGCTTGACCTTGGCTGCAGCAGTGACTGGAGGGCTGGGATTGCCACGGCTAGTGGGCCTCTCATTAAACCCTAATGGAAAGAACAGGCTCGAGAGTGGTAGGACAAGGAAAGGGGAGAATGTGTGACCTCATCTGGAAATAGCTTGTACTCCAGCAGGGCAAGACAGAGAGGAGAGTGAGGAAAGAGATGACCTGAATTCTGTGCCTTGCATGAGTTAAAAACAAGTGAGATCAACAAACTGGGCCGTCTGGAACAAACATGCCTAAAACAGCCTGAAACATGCGAGACTTCCTCACTGAGTGTTTCCTCTGCCCTTTGCTTGAACAACAGATCTGGGCATAAGCCCAGGCAAAAGTCCTCAGGCCAAGGGGAGAAACTGCTGCTGGTGAACTGCAGATGACACAGGAAGAGGCAGAGGCATCCTTGGGCTGATGCTGCAGCCGCTCCATGCAGCAGTGTGCAGTTCTGAACAGCCATGCACAAGGGCCATCCCATATCCTGGCTGTGTAAGGAGCTGTTTGTAGAAAAGCTTACTGGAAAGTGAGAGACAAAGTAGAGCAGAAGACAGAAAACAAAGTCCTGCAGAATTCCCTTTACCCCAGACTGTTCATGGAGATCAGTGCCCCAAAGGGCACAGGTAGGACAGCCCATAGGCACACCTACTGCAATGCACAGTAGCCATGAACATGTATTTGTCCCACAGCTTTTAAAGCGCACAAACCTACACAGAGGGAGAAACACTACCACACGCTAAACCTGTACAAATACAGGTATGTGCCTTGTATTTGTACGTGAGGCATCTGTTTGGGCATAGCCCTGGTGTACCCCTGTCCTGAGCATACCCACAAGCCCAGCTCTGCCCATAGGCCTGACTGTCCATCCAGTCCATCCCTGAGCGAGTAGTTCTGTCAGTACTGTGCAACTTTGACTTAGCAGCAGAGTCAAATCCTCTCCTGGAGACTGGCATTTCTGCAGTCACTGCGGAGGGAGTGCTGTGAATACATAAGACTTGTTGGCAGAACAGTACAGACAGGGGTTCTGTTGGAGTTTTGTCTGGAGGTGATTAAATAATTCATTATCAATAATATTGAGAATTTTGGCAATATTTTTACTGAACAAATATTCACAAATATGTTTCCATTATTTAGCTAGCTTTGGCTCTGTCACATTCCATTTAATATGCCACTCTACTGGACTTTGTTTCCAAATAGGCAAATAAGCTGGAGCCTGTAAGATGTGTGGATCCCAGTAAATTTCAGCCAGTTTTGCAATCAGCAGGTGGCATTTATCTAATTGTCTCTTTGTGAGAAAGGGCTTTGCCATGCAAGATTTTCTTTAGCTGTCTGAGAATCCCAAAAGTGTTTATTAAGAGACTTAGGCATTTATAGTATGTGCAACTTCTGTCTGCATTTTCTTTAAATTCTTTTGCTTGAATTCTCAAAAATACCAGGTTTGCTGTTTTTCACTTTGACCTGTATGCCCTGTTTATTGTACTTTAAAGAAATTATTCTTCTTTTGGAGAGTATTCTGCATGTCAGTAAGATGAGTAGGTCCTCTGAGGGTAACAGGCATGGTTTTTTCAGGGTCACTGTTTTGAGAAAGCCGTAGAGAACAAACCTTCTTCTATCTTTCTCTGGCTGCCAAACAAGATATGAAACAAATCTTTGCAGGTTAGTCCTGTGGGTTTTTTTTCCTAAACATCCTCAGTATAGCCTGCTCTGTTCCTGAGTTGCAGGAGTCTAGATCATTGTTAGGCTGTTAAAGAATTTGCTTTTATTCCAGGCTTTCTGAATTTTACTTTTCCCATCTCTTTCTGTCCATCTCAGTTTAGTTACAAATCTCTCTCCTCCTGGGAATTTCTCTGCTCTGCTAGTGAGTCTGCATCCTTTTATATGGCTCATAAAGAGCTCATGGACTCCTGGGAGGTTCAGAAGACTATAATGAATAACTCAAAGAAATAATCATTCCACAATGTAGAAATACTGAGAGGCTCTAATTTTTATTGAGGACAAATCATACAAATGTGGCCCTTCTAAGCCAAACTGATTTTAAAATAGAATATTCCAACAATCACTGGAAGACTTTTCAGAGATAAAAAAACTTCTCACTGTCCAGACATCACCTTTATTAAATGCCTCATCTAATTCACTGGAATCTCTCCATATTAGGCATAATACCAAATACTAAAATATATCAAGTAGAGAGAAAGACGAGAGTGATGAGAGTGATGAAGTTGGGACCTGAATTGTCAGAGAAAATTACTTCATAATGTTAAATTGGACTCATGGCCACAGTCCCATAAAAGTGGGTATTTATCACAGAAAGAGACAGATCCTTATTCTTGGCTGTTCTCTATGTATATATTAAGTTCAAGGACAGAGGTGATCTTAAACCATCCTTGGTGTCACCAGTCATAATGTACTGGGTTCTCTGATGTAAATTAGAGCAAGCAAATGAGTCTTACTAAAGGGGTTTGATTTTTTTCCTAGATATTGCAAATCAGTCACAGGCACAAAGACCCTTTACCATGGAAGGGTTCACAAAGCCTGGCAGTAAAATGTGCCACAGCACTTCTCTCTATCTGGAAAAGTGAGACCCTCCAGCAGTCCAGGGCCTACACTAGAGCCCCATTTATTCACCAGCACCACACTGCAACCTGCACCTCTTGACCAGCTTCACAGTGTGAAAGCAAAAAGCTCCTTGGACTTCTTTGTAAATCAAGAGTTAGACTAGACCTGTACTATCTTTTATTCTTACTGCAAAGTGTTTTCCAAATAAATGTTAGCTTTTCTTTCCTTTCCTGAGAATGAGGATGTTTCTCCAGTGTATGAAGAACTCATGGAAAAGGAAAATCCTGCCCTTTTTATTTTAATGGGGATACTTTTATTTTATCTATGAGAGAAAATAGTTTCTTCACCCATCAGCTTCTCGAGTGAAAATTATGATTTCTATAAAAAATGTGAAGCCAAATAGAAAGAGATGAAAACATGATCCTGAAATGCTACAGTCTGTTTCCCCTTTTCCATTTTTCTTCCTTTTTCTTCCTTTTTCCTCTGCCCACTAGTCCACCACTCTCTACCTTGTCTGAAGCAGGAATGAATGATTTCAGTAACACAAGTTTTAGCACTGAAGACATCTGTAAAAGCTGGGTAGTTTGGAGCCAGGGCTCTATACCTCACCCTGTGTTTCTATTTTAGTTACTGCTGACATATCCATAATCACAGCATGGGATTAAGCACACAGGTTACCAGACAATTTTGTCCCCTCAGTATAAAACTGCATCACTGGGTTCCCACCCTTTTTCTTCCACTTCAGTGAGCTGCAGCTTTTCCCTCCTCCTATTTCCACTTGTGATAGCTTATGCCAAGAACATTAAGTAGTGCATTGCCCCCTGCCCATCCCTATCCCCATCCCCATCCCCATCCTCCCAGCCCCAACCCCCACCCTTGAGGAATGAAATTGCTGAATTGTATTCATAGGTCCCATTCTACTCTGACTGTATAAATTAAAAGTTTACAAAATCCAGTTCTGCTGCTGTTGCCGTGGTATCTAGGAAAGTCTTGAGAAGCACGGGCAATAGCAAACCAGGCCTACCTTTGTATAAGGGACTTCTCTGAAGGAGGGAAGAGGAGCCAGTGCAACCCCTGTGGATTTAGGAAACAAGTAAGCAGCTTCTCATGAAAGGAAACAAGCAATTTCCCTAGAAATTGCAAGGGCACTGGTCACCTTTCCCTTGGCTTGAATAGAGAATCCCTCAGTCTCTCCTGCCACATCCCAGTGGGGCCTAGATGAATTACAAAAAAGCAACAGCATATTTCTCCTTTGGGTGATCATGCTTGGGTAGTGCAATGCTGGGGAAGACTGAAGGGACAGCAGGGAGCTCCCATGTGTCTCTACTTCTGGGTGACAGTAGTGAAGCAGGACAGCCAGGCTTCACTGTAGAACTGACTCATTTGTTCCACACCACCAACTATCAGCATTTTGGAGGGACTTGTCTAGTAACATTAGCAACATAAAAACATGGGCTAAAATGGTCCCTAAGCCCCTTCCCCCATCTGTATTTTCTGAGGGATGGAATTTTTATCCTAATTTTATCTTCCTCTCTTGCTGCCCTCCCTGTGTTCCCATCTGGCCTGATCTCTGTGGGAGCTTGGACAGCTCTCTCTGCCTCCAGTTTGACATCTGGGATGAGCAACAGCATCCTCTACTCCAGAGAGATAGGCTTGTGGGGGTGATGTTTGGTGAATTCATGTCTACAAGCACTTTGAGGTCTCTTACAGTCTCACTATAGAAAATGACTATTTTTGATTGCTGCTGTCTCTCCCAAAGGCCCCTTCTTGGGCTCAGATCAGCATGATGCCCTGCCTAAAGCTCTCGTGCCCTTTATACAGGGACATGACAGTTCCTGAGCAGAGCCTCCTTCACACAGGTTATTTCTGTACCAGAGTTGCTGCACACTAGGCTGCCTAAATCCGGTGCAATCCAGGAAGAGGTGATTCCTCCTCTGCCCGCCCTGCTCACAGCGCCTTGTCACCTACTCTGTGAACCAGGCCAGATGCTCTGCTGCAGCTTTGCTTTTACTTGGGGATTACATGCTAAGATGGTTCCTCCTTCCCATCCCCCATATCTCCAGTCACAAAAACAAGCAAATGCTTGTGAGCTAATCCTGTGCAGAGACTTTATTAAATAAACACAACTGGTACTGGTGACTTGTTTGTTTGGGATTGCTTTTTTTGTTTTGTTTTGTTTTGCACTTGCTATCTTTGGAAAGCTAATCCTCTGGAGTCCACCCAGCGATTTCAGTCACCTCCAAATAACACTTACTAATAATCTTAATAAATCCATCTCCTAAGCAGCAGTCACTACTGCCTACCACTGAATTACACAGAACACCTCAGAAGCTCTGCTTCAGCTGATGCCCTTGTTTATCTTGATCATAAGTGAAATGGAGCACTTGCTCCATACATTCTTAAACCTCCTCAGATGGCTCTTTTGGGCAGTGTGACTGCACACATCAATGAAGAGGAAGGCAGTCAGGAGGATGTGACTTGCAGGCTTCCTCTTTTCCTCCACCCTGCTCCAAACCAGCTCCTGAGCACTTCTCACAGGGTTGCTTATACCTGGCTTAAGAGAGACATATAAAATGTATGCGTAGCCATAAACAGAGAAATTGTTTGATTTCTAGGGAAAAATTAAAGCTCATGAACAAAATAATGGTCCTAATCAAAGCAGGGAAACTTCAGGACATATTCTTCACACTTTTTGTGGCTGGTCTAAGTACTCATGGCAAGAGATGGGGTGTCAGGACATATAGACATTCTATTCTTATCTATTTACTTAGTTTTGTGAAGTTAAAACAAGTAATAAAAGCAGAGGTCTATCAGGCACCATGGCTGGATCATAAGCACTGCATGTTTGCAGTTCAAACTGCAAACATAATTCTTCTTAGGTTCCACAGCCTAATTTAGGGTCCCTGAAAACTGCAGAGCTCCTGTTTTTAACATTGTCTTTCCCCTGGTTGACTTATAGACCTTCATGCTTTCTATGATGATCTCATGCTGAACATGCTTCCTCCACTTTGCTCCTGAAGAACTTCAGACTGGCACGCAAATTCACATAAAGACTCCTTCAGTAAGTCTCCATTTCCTTCAAAACAACTCTGTAAGAGGCACTGCTCTGCTTAAGTATTATTAACTCCTGGTGGTACTGAAGGGAAAATTAAAGATCCATGTGAAATGACTAGCTTATAGCAGTGGCAAACCAGGTACCAAGGCAGAAAGAAGACTGGAGATTTCTTGCATTCAGATCCTCAGTCTACACAGCCAGACCCTTTTGAAGTTCTTAGTTTAATGGTTTAATCACAGCTTATTATATGCTCTGAAATATCTGGATGACAGACATTATGCGTATTACCACTTTAACTTGTCTGTATGTCTCCTTTAGAGTGGCTGACACTACAGGCAGCTTCCTTATTATACCTCCGGTGAAATCCAATGCTTGCTACAGTCTGGCTCCACTTTTTCTGACTGGTTTTCAGAAGGGAGGGAGAAGAAAGCTCTTGGGAAAGATGCCAGGGTCTTAGCTTTGATTACACTAATTGAGAAGTGAGGCAGTTCCAAACCTCTACCAGCAGAAACTGATAGAGAATTTTGTAGCACTGATGCCCTGTGATACTGGAACTGACACAGGCAAGGATGGGCAGAAAGAGAGAATCCTATTTCTAATACAAGCTCATCCTTACTTACCACCATCTCTTCAGTGTCAAGGCAAAGTTAAGCCAAACACTAAGAGAATTAAGGGGTTTGCAGTTTTTATCCTACATTAACCATTTGGCCTCACCCCTCCAACCACCCTCTAAGGATTTTATCAGCTAAACCTTCTTCCAAGACCTCTTTGAGCCATTGGGGAACTACAGATTTTGGAGAGTTTATTTTTGTTCTGCTTCCCTGTGTTGTGCTCTCTGAGATTCTGAGTGCCATAAGCAGAGGCCGTATGAAGGGGAGAGATTCCAAACCAAACTGCGTACAGGAATTTGCTGTGTTAAGGACTGCTGTGAGTTGTTTAAAAAAAAAAAAAAAAAGATTACTGTGCAAGAAACATGCTATGAAAAAGGGGCTGACTGTACAGGCAGGATAGATAACATTTAAAACATTTGTTATGGGAACAGGAGTTTGCAGTGTGATGGGGGAAAAGGGAGAGAAAAGAAAATATATGACTGGGAAGATAAGACAAGACTAGACAAAAGAGAAATAAAGGAAAAGAAATAGTCTCATTTTCTTTTTCATTCATATTTCTCAATTGTGAAGCATTTTCTTGACAAAGACATAAACAAAATGCAAGCTATCCCTACACTTCTTTTCCCCTTAGTGTATAGTACAGGAAAACTCATCTGTGCACAGAAAATAGATGCAACTCCGACAGTTAAAAGGAAAAAGACTGAGCAATGCAGACACAGAATGACAGATAAATATGGAGATGCACAGATACATATGGGCATAGAGCCACAGATACACAGCACCCACAGACATGAGAAGGAAACAACATGATACCCATGTGCATGCAACAGACCCCACACACACACACATCCTGAATAAAAGCAATAAAATGCTTGTAATTACTAGAATTTTGCACTGCCAGACCGATTCACTTTTAAGCAAACAAAAAGCTCTCCTTGTCAGAGCTGCACTCGGTGTGTCTGCCAGCCCGGCATGGCAGCATGCAAATCCTGCCGCATGCCCTCCCTCTCCCACCAGCCTGGAGTGCAGACACCCAGCTCAGCCAAGGTCTCTCTCTGCTGTCAGAACTTTTTATGTGGTACTAAAAAACTCAGCAAGTTTCAGATGGCTAAAACGCTGAAATCATTGCTTCTGACTAATCTTCATTTTCTATTTAAGCTGCCCTTCCCCCGCCCCACCTCTTTCTGGCTGCGCGCTGATTACATGCAGCATTTCCAGGCACAAAAGCGAACTGTGTTTTTGCTATGTGTACATGACTGTACAATCTCCCGACCAGACCAGCATGTGCTTTTCTCGATGACAACGTTGAGACAGATCCCGAGTGTCGGGTGGCAAAAGCTGCAGCCAGTTTCCCATAAGTCTATTTCTGGTGCAATGCAAGTGCAGGAGCACGGGGCTGGATGTATATTTAACTCCACATGCTTTAATCCAAAGAGGTTAGGAAATAGGAGCATGAATGCTCTTGTTGTGGCAGATGGGAATGTGTTGGATTGCCCACATTGTCAGGCAAGGGGCCCTGGGCCTGGAGGTAGTGCTGACATCATTGTCTCTCTCTGGGTTTTGCCTGGAGCTCCAGACACAGAGAGCTGTGCAGACAGTAACCCTTTCCTGCCCGAGGGCCCGCTAGCAACTCTGCCACAATCTCCTCTTTGTCGCTGTATCCGCAGTCGCAGCCAAGGCAGCCTTCAAAGAAAATTGCTTTGGGCCTGCTACAGCTCTGATATTTCCCTTCCAAAAGAAATAAATTGTATCAACTCTTGGGGGAGAAGGTTAAACTTAATGGGAATGTGTCACCTCGGCTGTGGAAAAACACAAGCCCCCAAAGAAAGCCTTGGCATTTATCATCATTCAAGTACACAGATAGGAGTGCACAAGGACACAAACCTTCTGCTGTAAACACCCGAACCTAAGTAAATTTAGGAACTACATAAAAACTTGACATTTAAATACCCTTGACTTAAGGCAATCATATAAAATCAGGAAAAGGAACAATCTCCAGCCTCTGCTTCTTCAGTGCTTCCAGTGGTTTTCAGACCTTCAGGAGATGGCTGAGGCTTAACTAGTCCAGTTATCACTTTGCTGTGCCCCACAGACACTCCTGTTTCTGATCTCATGCTCCCATTTCTCCACCCACACAACCTGTCCCTGACGCCTCAGCAGGTACTCCACAATGTCAACAGCTCCCAGGGGACTCAGCAAAACAGGGGATCAAGTGTTAGGTCTGCAGAGAGGCTCTGGCAATGCCAAAGGAGTATGCAAATAAATCCTATAAATCAAAAAAGAGCACACACATATCTATCACTGGGCTTCCATGCATTGCTCCATAGCTTTTAAGCTCTCTTACAGTTTATCTCCACCATCCAGACTGATGTAACAGCAATTTGGAGAATGTGAAACAGCAACACCCAATCAGTAGCTCTTAGGAATCTTTAAAAGTACCTTTCCTTGTACATAATTTTCTTCACCATTCTTCTCCGTGGTGGCATGGAAACAAGCCATGAAAAAAAGAATTTTGCAGGAAAACAATTTCATTTTGTGTTTGCACTTTTCCACAGACAGTAATCCCCTTATGATTTGGGGTCATTTTCTCTTGCCTGTTCCTTTTTATTCTAGCAACATTAAAAAAAAAATCCTTAAAAAAATACTCACTCGCTGTTCAAATAACAGAGAAGGACTAACTTCCCTTGCCCTAGTAATGCCACAGAATCCCACAAAGCACACTGACCTCTCCTTCGCTCCCCCCTGCTCTGCCCAGGGATTACAACAGTCTCAATACAGGCTTGTCCATGCATGGGCTGTGATTCCCAACCACTGCATGATCTTTTATGAATGTAATTTCAGCCTTATCCACATTTCCTGCCTTCTTTGTATTCCCATCAGACTTTTGATGTAAAAGTAACCAACACTGTTAACACTTCAGAGCAGGAATTTTGCATTTTTACCTATATGTAAATGACCCTGCAGCAATATTGTGTCATAAAAGAAAAACCAATTTGGTGGTGTGTATCCGTGCATGCATTGAACTGCAGAGGGGAGTATGAGAAAGAAGACAGCAGTGGTTTGGAACAAAACATATTTAGGCTCTTGTATCAGGGTTTGTGAAACTGAAAAATGAGACAAGTCTTGAGTCTCACCTGCAGCTTCTCTGCAGTATAAATTAACCCCTGCTTGAACACAGGGCTATGAATTTACTTTTCACACACACATAATCCTCAGCTTCATGTGGGAAAAAAAGGCAAAGGCAGAGCATATGCTGCTACCTGCTCTCTGGGCAGCATTGCTGCTTGGCTATGGCAAAAAACCACCGTTCAGACATAGTACCTCACTTCAGCTCCTCCTTCTGCTGGAATCCACATTAGCCCACTGGTAGGTCAGAATTAGAGGAGGAAATAAGTGGGGGCCACTTTCTGCCCCTGTTTTCCTAAACTGCAGATAACTACTGATTGCCCACGTTCAGTGCCTCAGGCAATGGAGTAGAAGACCATGAGGAGAGGTTTAAGTGCCTGGACTTCAAAGAAGTGTGAGGCAGAAAGGAAGAGTTAAACTTGCATTCATCGTCTGACTTGATAAGTCTCCATTAGATGACAATGGCAAAACCTTGTAAACCTTAGCAGGGATCCGCTGCTAGCTACCAAAAAAACCCCACAAAGTTCTGTGGTGAGTATGAGCTCAGAGCCTTCCTTTCTAAGCTCCTGACTTAAATAAGTTGACAAGGACCACTCCACAAACCTTGGATTTGGACTGCCAGCCTCATTCAGTTGCCTTTCAGTTCCTTCATGTGGCGCCGGTTTAACCCGTCCCGCGGGCTCCCGGCCGAGGCTGTGCCCGCACAGCCCCGGTGAGTCAGCAGTGCCGGAGCGCCCTGCCAGAGCTGCCTGGCTCTGCCTGCGAGAGGAGAAGCAGCCCGCCATTCCCGCACAGTGCGAGCGCACATGCTGGGGGCCGCGCTGGGCAGGTAATTTGCCTCAATGTACATGGTGCGGGTTTATTGTGTGGGGATTTACACACATGAGAGAGGAGTTTCGGCTGGGATCACCAGAGGGTTGTTTTTTTTTTTTTTTCTGCTAGGAAAGGGTTAACCGGAGTGCCCTTGCTGAGCTCCGAGTCTCCTTGCATTCCAGGGTAAATGGTGTTTTGCAGAGCCCGGTTACCTATGGCAACAGCGGAGAGGAATACTGCAGGCGATCTTCTGAATCACTGGATTTACAGCCCGTATGTTTATTCTGCAGAGAAACACTTCCAGCCCTGCTTCTGATGTGAGCTGGGAACCACGAGAGGGCTTTACAGAGCCATTTAAAAGGCAATGTGAGCTGGAAGCGAGGCATTTTTAATCAAAAGCCAGGTTCAAAAAAGAAAAACATAGCCGCATCAGAGGAGTCTCCAGAATGAGCTCCACTGTCACCAAGTACCTGCAGCCACACGCGCCGCCATTAATAACCTCCTCACAACTTCATGGCTGCTCTCCGAGTCTCTCGCCTCTGCCTCAGCTCTTGCACAGCCGCCCTGGGCAGATCGGCAGCGCGCAGCCGGCACGGCCCGGGCACGGCCCCTCGGCCGGAGCCAGAGCGGGCTCTCCGGGGCCTGGAAGGCGCCGAGCTCCCGCTGGAGCAGTACCTGGGGCTGGGCACTGCCCAGGCGGCAGCAAGAGCGCACGAAGCCATCTGCTTTCATTCTGTGCACGTACTACTGACTTACTGACCACTGCATGGGCGGTTTTCCTTATGGCATGATAAACATTTGAACAGGATTTTAAAAAATCATCACAACTGGAGAGAATATTTTGAGCCTGTTAAGAATTAAGCATATTTACGACAACATTTGAAAAACAAGACTACAAATACATACTTTTACATATAATTTGGAAATGCCACTGGCTTTGCTGAACTAACTGCATTTCACCTCATCCCTTCTGAGAAAATAAGCAGTTCCAGGCCTGGCTAAGCTGTGGTGGGAAGTCATCTGGGAATTCAGGAAGCTAACAGCACAAGCCAAGGCACTGTGGTTGAATGCTTGAGCAAAGATTCATTCCACCTAACTCTAACCTTCAGAAAGTCTGGAATCTGGTTTTGGCTGCCTCTGTAGTAAGCAGAGATAGATTCAGTTGCTCAAAGACAACTCATCACACCTAGAAGAAATACCTTGGTGGCTGAGTGTGTGCTTGCAGGTACATGTTGCAGTACTGGAGACAGTAATGCAATCTTGGTACAATCAGGGCAGGTCACTGTAAACACAGATAGACAGACACATCATACCAAACCCATATGGAAACGTCCAATTTATACTCTTCTTTCTGGAACTTGAATGCTCCCATATGTTACTACTTTTTTCCTAAGAAATTTGCTGTATATGCTACATATTAATCAAGCTATCTCAAAGCTTGAGAGGAAAACATTATCCTAGCTGAATGAGAAGATGGATGTTCTGCAGGAATCTGCTGCCTGTTTCTGAAAGCGTAGAGACAGGTCATTCCAAACTGTACTTGCTGTAATCTAGGAGGAATTTGCCTTGCTGATAAATATTTAACAGTCACAAAGGACTTATCTGCTAGTCCTTGTATGGACACTCTTACGGTGGGTTCAAAGCAGTACACACAAATTTTCAGGGCTGCAGTTCCAAGTACACTTTTTTTCCAGGAATGGAAAGGAAAATCAAAAGTAAGATACAAACCAGTTGAATCATAGGGCTACTGAGTGAGCCCTAAGAATTAGAAATAGGCATATGTGTTTAATTCAGATTTTTGTTCCATTTAGCTAAAAAGAAAACATTTACTTAGTCTTACTATTTTTCTTTCCCTCAATTTAGAAGAGAAAACAGAATCTGAATTTATTGATCCATTGAAATTTATTTGGGAAATTGCTTTACAGGCTGGACTAAGATAAACAGTAATTCATAATATATGCAGCAAATGATCATGCAAATCACAGAAAAGGAGAGAGTAGAAGAGAGTGGGAGGAAGAATTCATCCCTTAGATGGAAAATGAATGGGTCTTTAAAACAGGAGAACTGGCGGAGAATCTGCTGCCTAACTGTACATTGCTTTCTCAATGTACCCATCTATTGTATACAAACATTAAATACACAATTAAATCTTGAGTTCAGTTTGCCTATTCATCATACCCAGGTTCATCTTTTTTGTTTGTTTGTGGCTTGTGTTTAAGCTTTCTTTACAGAAGGGAGATCTAAAGGGCTGCAGGCTTTGTATTGTGCAGTGAAATCACTCAGACTTCAGATGATTTTGGTCAGATGGAGGGAGGGGTCTTTCTTTTTCCCTACAAATCAACCCTGGAATTTGCTTTGCTTCTGGCCGAGGTTGTAAGGTTTTAGAAAAAGAACTGGCAATTCTGCTAGCAGCAGGAATTTTGCGTGGTCAAAGAATGGAGTTAAAGCAATCTTTCCTGCAAAAGCATGTGTGCACGCTTGTGTTAGTTTCTCATTCTCCACCATTTCCTGAAAACAGGGCTTGGGGAAAAAAAGCACATAGACACATAACATTTTTCCATTAGCAGAGCAAGCGGGGGAAGGTAATGGTTTGGGGGGAGGGGGTGGTAATCAGAGATCTGCTTAGTCTTCATAGAAAGAAAAATGCCTGGGCGCCTGCTTTGCCATAAATTGCATCTGGTGGTTGGAGCTACAGCAAGTTATTAAAGTGACTGCATTAAAGTCATAATTCAGCAGGTCAGCAGCACGGTCTGCAACCCCTCCTCCATCACTCCTCCCAGCCCCATTTGCTGAAGGGACCGAACACCCGTTGCCTGAATCAGCTCGTACTGCTGCACTTGGTGGCTTTTTCCCTGAGAGGGGAAACAGAGGGGAGAAAAAGAAGGCGAGCTCATGCTACTGAGTTATTCTCCTTTGTAGGGCCAAGTGGAGATGGTGCTGCACACCCAGGCCTCGGCAATGCAGGAAAAATCTCACTTCCCAAATGTAGCCTTCCCCCCCCAGCAGCAAGGTAACTCCCTGGCTCCAGGCCTGCTGGTTCTCAGTAAATTGTTCTCCCAGCTTACTCGCTGGGCTGGGCTGCGAGAGGTGGAGGAGGGGATGAAATCAAGATGTCAGCATACCTCAGGGTCGGGGTTGAAGGCAGAGGAATATATGTTGCTTGTGCCTGATCAGATGGAGAGATGGGAACAAAAACAACATCCCACAAACCTCAAGATGGATGCCGGAGCAGGGGCTGTAAACAGCCAGCTTAGCGGAAGGCGCTCACTGTCGAGGTCAGATGCTGGCTCGGAGGAGGCAACATTTGTCTCACATTTTGTCTTATTATACTTGAGCTGCTCCCTGCCTCACTGCTACGATGAAAGCTGCCTTCAGATAATAGCTTCCATTTTGTTTTCTTCAGTGAAAAATCAGGCACATACTACATTAGAACAAAAAGGTTCAGCCGTCCCCAGCAGCTTTTCTGACAACACAGTGCACATGTGACTAAAAAGAGACTTGTAGGGGGAAACCCCAATGAACCCCAAACTAAAGGGAAAGCAGATTTTCATCTCAGCCTCCCAATCTAAAACCCATGATGTATTACAAAACAAGATTTTTTTAATGTGAATCACCTTGCAAAGACCTATTAAACATCCTCAAATGCAGAAGGTCATTGTGACTAGGGCTGGGTCACTTTTTGTAGATGTGACCCATTTCTCCTGTTTCCAAGGGAACAGAAGTGCCCTCGAGTCACCCTTGCACCCTCAGAAAGTGCTCTGGGGCTCTGTTTTTATTGGCCTGGCTGTAGGGAGCACAGCAGGCCACAGGGTGCTTCCTTTCTTCTGATGCTAAATATTTTCTTAATGAATCTAAGGAAGAACAGTGAAGCTGAAACTGCTGAGATGACAAATAGGTGTATGAGGTCATCCAGCAGTGCCAACTCAAGAAAAATGCCAGGTTTTCAGTACATGGTCATGGAACATGGAAAACAGCACACAAGAGAAAAAAAAACATGCACCCTGCTATTCTCTTAGCAGCAAAATCACTTGCTTAAAATCAACATGCAAATGTGTATTTTTCTGCAGATTACATGTGTTAGAGACACTCTCATTTTTCCTTCTGTTTTTCACTAGCAGTATAAATATATACCTCACAGTGATTCCAGCAGAATACTGGGGGATGGGTTTCTTCTGATACACAGGCTCCACAAAATTGTCACACAGCTCCCTTGATCCACAGCCACACTTACACCCATGACTATGGAGGACAAGTAGAACATGCCACTGTCTTCTGGGTCAGGGTTTTTTGTTCCCATTGAGATTTTATTATAGGCTTGAGATCCTCTGAGAATTAAATCCACTGCTTGTCTACAGAATAGATAATGGCAGGGCAACCTTCCCACATGACTGCCTCCCACCAATGTAGCACAGCCCTGACCTGGCTACCATTCATGCCCGGACAGAGTAGAGTTCGTTCTCTGTATCCCATTCATAGCCACTGGTCTTTGCAAAAACAAGGAGCAATTTAGAATCAAATTTTACTTTTTTTTTTTTTTTCAGAAGAGAAATCAACCAGCAAACCAAAAAGGAACTGAGCTGCAAGCCACAAAAATTATTTCAAATAAATTTTATGAATGCAATGTGAATGACAATAATGTCAGAGCACTAGTGATCTAAGGAAAGTAAAGAATTAATAATACAAAATTAAAATACAGAATCTCCCATGGCCATAGAGAGCTGCTTCAAGCCTTGTGTGTGTGGCATTCAGCAGGGCTGCTTCGAAACCACTTAGTGACTTTAGTCTCAGTCTCTATTATTTACTAAAGCAGTAGTCACGATGCCCTAAGCACATCAGAAAAGTAAGCATGTGGGAAAAGCAAGCATGATGGGAAAGCTTGTATGGCTGAAAGCTCATCTGTATTTTGCAAGACTAAGAAATTGAAAAGATATATTGCCTCTGCCTACAATCCTCTCTTGAGCTTGCCCCTCAGTCGTGTTTGTGCTTCCGAGTATTCGGCAGTTCAGAGAAGCGCTAGGCACCGTAGCTGCGATTGCCGCATTTGTTATTCCGGATGCCACAGCAATGAGACAGACATTCCTATGTGAGGTCTGCGATTTTCCCCCAAATGTGAGGATATTAGTCAAGCTCCCATCACAACGCGAAAACAGTGCGCGTATTTCCAGTGTCATTTCCAGCAACAAGAGGGCAGCAGGGAGCCTCCAGCAGAGCTCGGGATCCAGCAAGAGCAGACGGGTGTCAGCTCCTTATTTCCAGTCTCCTTCGGGCAGCGATCAGAGATTCATAGAATCGTTTAGGTTGGAAAATGGAGGAAAGCCCACTTCTTGCAGGACATAATACACCCAAACCCCAAGCGAATACACGGGGTCTCACCGTGTTTCTCAAAGAGGCAGACTTCGGGGTATCCTGTCCAGGCTCTTTGGGGTATCTCCCACTTGTTTCTAAAAAATCTGATGGTACAAAGAAATTTTCTTCATCAAGCGTTTATGCTGTTTCACTGAACTTGTAAGGGACAGGCTGGGCTTCTCAAAATTTAGATTTTCAGTAAGTCAGTTGCTGACGTTTCATAAATATAATTTAACTTGGTAAATGTACTGGACCTCACAATTAAAGAAGGTTTTGAGGTCGAAACCACCATTTCAAACCTGCAGGTGCATCTTCACCAGTGGGACAGGACCATGAGTGTAATTTCATTTCCTACAGGATTCTCCACAGGGAGTATCCCTAGCAGATTCTCACCCCTCTGGCTAGCTGTCCACCTCCCTCACAGCCAGATGTGCAGAAATCCACCCATGGCCATGTCTCCCCATTCTCCCCTGAAATGCCCTATACAGAAACTACCTGTGAATTGTCCCTAATATTTTGGAAGCATTTAGTGTGCACAGCTGCAAAAAAAACTACTTGCAGAAATATTATAGACATGTTAGGGAAAATCACAAATTAAAGGCAGAATGTGATTACTCCTACTGTTCAGACAGAAATGTAGAGTAATATTTTTGAAGAAATCTGAGAGCAGCTTCACCGAGCAAACTACAGTTTAACCAGACCCAGAGCTGCTGTCATTCCCTGTGACAGGGCTTCTCAGAAAATCACAGCAGCTGTCCCTCTAGTGCCAGCATTAGCCAGGAACACAAGGAACCATTTCTTCTCTTTCCAGTGCAGAAGCAACACAGGAAAGTCACAGAGCAGCACTGAGTCAGGGCTCTGCGGCACAGTAAATTTCTGAGGCTGCCTGGTATTCTAGGCACATCCTTACGGCAATAAACTCCACAGCATCATATCCCAGCCGGGAGAGAATCTGGAGCAGCTAAAAATATAGCCTCTGCATCTCAGATGCTTGCACACAGCAAACTACTGCCTGTGACCTCCACACCCTCCTCTCCCAGCACACACACACTCTAGGCAGGTGGGGATTGGCCCCAATTAACAAGGCAAGGACAAGAGACAGCACTCACTCCACACTGTGATGGGCATTACGCACAAATTTAGGAATAAAACTGGGCATCTTGAAGGAAGAAGAATTTCTTCTTTCTTGGTACATGAGAAAAGTCAGGTAGGGTCTGCATTGCCTTGGTCTTCGAGGCATTTTGCTTAGCACAGTGAAACACCCCAAAGATTCTGGCATTAGCAGGGACTATAAATCTTGAGGACACCACATGTGTGAACAGACTATATATAGCTCTGCTTTCACATTACCAACTCCAAAACACCACACAAAGAAGATAATGAAATATCCACCTCTCCAGCCGTCCCGCTCTAATCTGAAACGGCATTTCCAGGAGCCATTTTCACTCAACCATGGAGTCTAGGAACAAACACGTTCTCACCCTCCCACGCACTGTCAGACAGCCCCACAACTGGCACACACGTACACAATCACACATATATTCATTCTCTACATTTCTTACCAAGAGATACAAAAAGTCTCATGTATTTGCAGTTTATCGCATGCAAACATACACATCTCTCCCCTTTCAGTCATGCAAATACACAATCGAAAACGCATTCTGGGTTAAATTCTATTTTCACTTATGCTATGCAAATATAAAAGCTGAATACTTCCATTAAGATAACAGATTTACGACTGTGTAACTGAGATCAGAATATGGTGCTGACTCTCTCATACATAAATTTCCATAGTTGCTCCTGAATTTGTCTTTTTCCTCAGCCGCCTCTCTGTGCATTAATCATTCAACATTTAAATCAGCCATCCACTTGCTTCTTTTTGCTTTGTCAATGAAAATTGTTCAGCATTAATTATAAAACTCATTCTCTGCTGAGGTTTTCTTGGCTTTTTTTCATTAGTGGGTGGAAGTGTCAATTTACAGTCATCTTGTTCTGTCTTCAAAAATACCCTGTGTACCAGCTATACTGCAGAACACATTCTCTGTGTGAGAGCGCCTGTAAATGTGTGTCTGAGCTAGTGAATGTGCGAGCTTGTAAATGTATATGCAAGATTGGGAATGCATGTGCATACATGTGTATATGTAGAAAAGATATGGAGATGGTATCTGAATTAGCAAGGCTAAATGTTTCTCAGGCTTTATTTTCCAGTTTGAATTTTAACCATTTTCTGAATTTGAAGATTTTAATCATAGTGATACAGATGATCTCAGCTTACAAAGCAGAGTTTATGGCAACTGTAAATGTGTTTGAAATCAAATATCTTTGGCGACAACAACACAATACAGTTTTAATTTTTGTAGCAGTAAGACCTCTCCAGATTTGCTTTCATATTTTGTAATCAAAAGGATTGGACATTCTTGGTCCAGCATCCTATGCAATTTTGCAGTACAAAACTAATGCATGTGCCACAATGTACATGGTAAGACAATAAACCAGTATGCTGTAGCCAACAGCACACCATAAGGTAATAAAACAGAAGGGCGAGAGAATTTGGTTTAAATGGGAAACATTTTAGTGTATGGATGAAATACAGTAAAGATGGAGGCTGACTAAACTTGTCTTTTCAGGTATGATATTCACAACTGTGAATGTCTTATTCTGTTACTACAAAGCAGAAAATACTCCAGTGTGTAAATGTTTTCCAATCTTTTCATTATACTGGAATGCTGCAACCTATATTTAACCCAAGGGGAGGGATGTTCTCTAAAAACAATTCACTTCTTGGCAATAATTTCTGCTACCAGTTACATAAAATGTTAGACCACTTCAGCTGCCAAGCAGGGATTACAAAAAAAGAGGGCGAAAAGGCAACCAGGAAAAAGCTATATCTCTTTGAAAAAATTTATTATGAAGCAACATAAGATCTGAGTCAAGAAACTACAGTAATCTCCCAGGCAACAAGGCGAACAGTGCAAGTGCAAATGTTCTTCTCCTTCTGGGATTCTGGTATGAGTTGGTCCTGTCCTAGTGCATTTACAGTGTCATGCCCTTCATGGGGGCCTTGTTTTGTGAAAGAAAGATGGTTCAGGCAACCAGGTATGTTATGTGCTGACTTCCCTTCCCTTCCCTTCCCTTCCCTTCCCTTCCCTTCCCTTCCCTTCCCTTCCCTTCCCTTCCCTTCCCTTCCCTTCCCTTCCCTTCCCTTCCCTTCCCTTCCCTTCCCTTCCCTTCCCTTCCCTTCCCTTCCCTTCCCTTCCCCTGGCCATTGCAATGTGGTGCCTGTTCTGTACGCTCTGTGCTGCTGACAGAGTTGCAGTTTCAGCTCAGTCTCACAGGACTGATGCCCACCCCAAAATCCTGCATTGCAACAGGCAGCAATTGCCTCAATTGCAGAAAGCACACAAAGTGACACTCAGAATAGAGATCAAGAATGGAATCAGTCCTGAACACTAAACTGAGGAGGAACAAGAAGCTGTTGAGAGAAGGAAGTTAATACTACCTAAGGCATATCCATTCTGTGAAAAAACAAGAAACCTTCAATTTCCAAGACTATCAGGCAGTGCTTTACACTCATACTGAAAAATTGGAAAATAGAAAGTGTCTTTTTACTCCATGATGAAATGATAATAAGTAGAAATAACAGTCTTTAGTCAAACAACAGAGCACATCAACAGAAGTTCTGCTTTAGCTAAACACTCAGAGAGTGAACTGGGAATACAGCCCAGGGTTTGGGTGTGGTTTTTTTTTTTTTTTTGTACTGATCTCTGCATGTTTGTATGATAACTGATGAGGTTATCATACAAACAGAGGTAAGACAACTAGTCAAGCAGTGTTTTCTCTCCCATTGATAGAACAGGAGGAAAAAGGTGAGTTTGATTCTCATTAAAATCAAAACTATTTTGTATGCCCAGGAGCATACAAAGTCAAGTCTGCATTAAGGAGCACTTTTCTGGGTAGGTGACCTGTGAAAGCACCAGAAATATGCTTCTACCGGTGAGCCATGCTTTTGTGCGTGGAACAGGCTCACTAGGTGAGGAGACTAAAAGAGCTGTGGCCCCAGCTCTCACATGGCTTCCCACCCAGAGCACAAGCTTCCAGACACACCATGAAATGTGCTTGGCAACCCTCCTTACCTTCCCCTCATGCTTGCTGCTGTGTATTCCTATAGAAAGTAAGATGTACTCCATCTTGGCTCCTTCTCTCAAGTAAAATAATCACTTCCAAGAAAGATATGTCTCTGCTGTTCTAAACACATTGACACTAGAAATTCTTATTAGCAAAGCTACACTGGTCAGGAATTATCTGAACCATACTCATGTCAGCAGGGCTAGGATAGACGAGCACTTAGAAGGTCAGAAAATAATTTTGTGCCAAATTCTAATCTACACCCATAATTTTTTAGAGTTCTTGCCAGCATGAAGAAGCATTGGAAGAAGCTATATATCATACCTGTTTTGACCCTGCTTGCACTTCTTACTAGTGTGAATGAGAATTTGGAACTGTCAGTCCATATGTGCCTTTAAATTGCTTCCAATTTTTCTACATGCTTATTTTAGCAGTAGCTGTCACCCATGTGTATGCAAATTGAGCTTGTAGAGGAGCTCTGAGTAATAGGGAGAAAACAGCCTACCACTGTATTAGACTACAGCTGATGCCACAGTAAAAAATGCTGTTGGTAATTTTAGTTGCCCTCCTCAGGGACACTTCCTGCTCTTCCACATCATTATGAAATCTGCTGGTGACAATGCATCCGATCCCAGTACTGGGAGCTCCTCAGAAAAACTCATAACAAAACAGGCTCTTGAGCCTGGAGGTTTTTTTTTTCTGCAAATCTTCCTTCTTTATCTTCCAGATCAGAGGTGAAATGCATGGCATGGCAGAACAAATGAGGCTTTTCTATCCTTTGCCCATGGACCTCCTTCTCCTAAAGTCCCAGAACTTCATTCATAAGAACTGGCAGCTCAATTCCTTTCATAGCCATGATACTACCTGAAAGAGTTTTTAATGCACTTAGGTTTTAGTATTGTATTTTCACCCTTTTCATCTTAGGTTTAATTGTCTGATAAATCATCCAAGACTTCGAAAGCCACATTTTCTTTTGAGTGATTCTGTCTTCTTCTACTTGGCAAGTGTCACATTTTTCTGTGATTTTCTTATAGTATTTAAAGCAACAGGAACATTTTTATTTACTTCTCTCACTGGGCATTCATATAATTCCTTGTTTTTCTAGAAAAATTTACAACTCCAGGGTTGCTGCACCTGCAAAATCATCCAAAGAAGGCCATCTACTTTGCCTGACCTCCAAAGCTGGTGGCAAACTTTGGTTTTTATTTAAGTGAAAATTCTGAGTTATTCAGATACATAGATTCAAGTTTTCAGTCACTTTACATATTAGGCATATACTAAATTTGAATTAAATCATTTGCACATGTGCAACCTACATTTATGCATGCAAATCAGGCAATTAGGTACAAAATTACCTGATTTGCATACATAATGCTAGAACTGAGCAAGTAATATGCAACAAAAAACATATTCTATTAATATTATTTTCTTCTCTTCTGAAATTAGCTGCAACTGGATTAGAAAATACTCAAGATTTTCATCACTCAAAATGATTATTTGATGAACATTTTTAGGTCTACTGATATGCTGGCTAATTACACATCTCAAATGATACCGATTTTGTATCATGTTTGGTAATCTAGCATGAAGTTTATAACAAAATGTGCAATACTACCTTTTTCATGTTTAGAATTCAACTTAAAATTCATTTGTATGAATAAATCTTGAGTGCATGAATATTAAAGCACAGCAACACAAGTCCACTAAAATTTGCTTTTGAATTCAAATTGAAATTTTTGCTGTTTGTGCAATGCAGCTGCTTTTCCACGCGCACAAATATGGAGATGCTGTAAAAGCATCTGAATATGTAGAAAAAGAAGTCAGTGAAAATCATTTGTGGAGTCTGGAGGGTATTTCCTACAGTACTGCAGTTGTAAGCAGACAGGTCACACCTCATAGATGAAACAAGAAGCTTTTCCTCACCACAGCAACACTAGAGGGGCCTGCCTTACTGGAAGGTAAGCGCATACCTTGGGAGGGCTCTGGTGATACCTTTGACCCTGACCTCTCCTCTCTGGTGGCTCTTTCTGCCTCCTACTGCCTCCCTGCTCTGCACATGTACCAACACACTTCTTTTGGTTTGCTTCCTTTTGCTGTGCTCTGTCTTGCTCAGAAGGCAAACTCCTCAGGCACAGACCTGTCCTATTTGTCTGCAAAGTCTTATGCATACTAAGGGGCTTTAGCTGTAGAATAAACAAACAATAACTGCACTTCTGCTGTAGCGCAGAGACATTTTTGCATGTCTCTAACTGTTCTCATGGGCTTATCTCCAAAGCCCTTTAAGCAATTCATTATCATTTTTAAGATGGGGTCACCAATACTCTTTCAGGTAAGGGCAGATCTTGGTTCCTGTCATGGCAGTACAAAGCTCCACATAGTATCCAGCATTTCATTCCTCATGCATCCTGGCATTTGCTTTCTGATCAGATGCCCATTTTACAGACAGCTTGCAATAAGTTATCCAGTGGCAATCAGACCTTCCCCACAAACACCAGGGTACCTTTAATAAAACCAGGCAATACACTTAGGAAAATTATTTCCTCACAGCATGCATGGCTGCATATGCCATAAACATAACCTGCTACTGCCTGGATCATTCACCTATCAACAGTGTGCCAAGTGCTACTGGTTTGATTCTTTTATGCTCAAATAGCATTTTCAAACATTTCAACATCCCCTCTTGGTTCTTCTCCTTTAGTATTTAAATCACAAGTATTTCTAAGAGAACCATGTCTTTGTCTTCTAAAAACTGTGTGGCACGTCTTTGGCTAACACAAGAATATAATAATGACGACCACCAAAGTATTTGACAAAATCCACATTTAAGGACCATCATCTTGTGACAACCTTGTTTCTCATTATCTATTGCTTCTCATTTCAGAAACTTCTTTGTTTCTTATTCATTGACAAACTGGTAATGAGGGACTCTTCACCTCACAACCTATTGGTCAACTATAATTAATTTAATTTCCAGTGCCTCTGCTGCTCTGCAAAGTTTTGCTGCTCATAACTATGCAATCACTTGGCTTTTATTTGTCTATCACAACAGCTTCAGAGCATCTCTCAAGCATTTAAATCCAGAAAACTCTACATGTCTCCCTTTCCTTTTCATCTACACCTGCAGAAGGATAGAGTTTGTATAATTTTCCTTTCTTGCCTTTGCCACTGGCACTTGTTCTTACTTCATCCTCTATTTCAGGTTAAGGGTCTCCAGATCTCCTTGACACATGCTCCAAAAGAGATACATTTCCATTTCTTGCTCTTTCCTGACAACAACCTTCCCTTTCAACACTCAGCAATTCCATTTCTAGAAGGAAGTATATACAAAGGCAATTCAGCACCGCCTCTGTAAGCTCAGGAATTTGTAAGAGTCACTGGAAAGTCCTGCAGGCCAAGAATGGAAGTATATCTGTAAGTGATAGCTCAGTTGGTTAGATTACAGTGCTAATAACACTGAGGTTGTGGGATTGATCCCTGTATGGGCCATTCACTTAAGAGCTGGACTGGATGATCCTTGTGAGTCCCTTCCAACTCAGAATATTTTCTGAACTCTGTGATACATATTTCAAGCTCTGAAGGTAAAAAACAACAGTAGTTCTTCTGCCCCAAGTAAGGTGCACTTCATTCTAATCCTGACATCTATCACACTTTCAAGTGAACAATGACTCATGGCCTTTCATCATTTGTATTTGTCACACAAATCTAATTTAACCTCATAAATTCCCAAAGAGAAAAAATGTTTTGTAGGAGTTGCTATGCTTATACCACAAATAACATTGCTACAAACAAATTGCTAAATGTAACCAGCCTCTCCTAAGGACCCATGATCCTGAAGCAAACCAATTATGTAAAATCATCAAACCCAACAGAGAAGGAGCCAGAGGAATTAGTGCAAGGACTTAGTAGTGGGAGCAAATTAAATGGATGAATTTGTGTGGTTTGCCTTCCTGCAGCAAGCAGATATGCACAAAGGGGGAGAAACTGCTGACTGAATGGACTTGGGACCCTGAGACAGAGAAATCCCTGGGGAAAGTAAACCAGAAGTTTGTGCACCATGAAGTACATTGACGGACAAATGGACTGTATCACTAAGAGAAAAACAGAGCAACTACATAAAAGATATTGGCAAAAGCAATAAGTAGATATATCTCAATGGACGCTTGTGCTGTGAGGGGGAAAGACAGCAATGTCATTTATCTGCTGGTGAAAAACCAATAGCAGACCAGGCACTCCTCCTGCAGAGTCAACAAAAGCAACAGGAACTGCAGCTTGCACTTCAGCAGGAGAGCCTGTTGCAATGTACACTGACGTGGGGCCTGGCGAGTACTGCAGGACTGGCAGAAGGTGGTTTGGGCCAACTTAGCTCAGGGCTGATGGAGTTCAAATACACATGCACACCTGTATCTCTGGATGCCTAATGCTGCTGCTGCAGAGGGTTAAAACTGAGTAGCTACAGAAAACCTCCCCTCAACAAAGGAAGGCCACACAGCATAGGAAGTGTTGAGCTATTTGGCTCTTGTTCTGGCCAGCCTGAGACTGGCTCCAGAAGCATACTCTCATAGCATCTGGGCTACATTATATTAATGGGGAATGTGCTCATTTACACCCAGGGAACATCACTACCTGCGTGTCCAGAGATGAAAATAGCCTTGGAATTACTTCCACAGGGTGTGCTGCTAGAGCTTAAATGGATTGCCACCCTGAGAATTCCTCAGTCAGTAACATGACGGAGGAAGTGGCGTGGAGGAAATGAATTCATGTTAGACTATAGCATTTTGCTACAAGAGGTAAAGAAGAATTATTAGTCCTACACCAGCTTACAGAAGGTTCTCCTGAGAGCAGGGATACTCCAATGATACACAGCTGACATGTAAACTTGCACCAGGGAAGGGACTGTTCACTGGAGCATATACAGGCCTGTGCCCATCATATACAGATAAGTGTGCCATTTGAGACATGGAGCTGTTCAACAGAACAGTTAGAGAAACTCCTGTGTGGTGAGTGCTATAACATTGAATTGAGACCAAATGGTCTTAAATTGTGTGGGAACTCCACTGTGAACCAAATGAAAAACCAAGAGAAGTCTGGTAACTACATTGCCAGGATTCCTTAGGGAACAACAGCCAAAAAGGCTTAAGAAGATTAGTAGAAGAGCTATTCAGACCCAGACATCTTTAGGCATCAAAGAAAGTTGGCGTGTGAGTACACAGACATTACAACCCTGAAATAGAACATCATTGGGAAGTCTGTGTGGTAATGGGATGATGGGTCCCCATCAAACTGTACAACTTAGTTTGGACAAGACCCCGAGTAAGGATGTGTGTGTGCTGCCAAGGACTGATGCCTTAAATGCCTGCAGCAAGTAATATAAATGTGGTGACTCTCAGTGCTGGGAAGGAATCAGGCGACTCTACAAAGATCATCTGAGGAGGAAATGGTTTGGAGCAGGTGACAGCCTACAGTTCCCACAGCCTCAGACCAAGATAAGAGCATGAAGGGCCTGCTTCAAGCAGGGAAATAACCTTGCTCTAATCTGATCTCTTGCTTCTAAGGTTTGAAGAATTTTACTGGCTTTAAGCATCTTCCATCTTTTCCGAGTTGGAGGACATCTGACAGCTACACATGTGCTGGTCAGGTGAGGAAGAATACTACTGTATTTACATGTTCTATGCTGGAAGGATTATTTTCCTTAAAATATTAGAAAATAAATCTTTAATTTTACCTAAGTCCTCATTTACAACAACAGAAGGGAATTCTGGGAGGTTTTAAAGTGACTTTAACCTGATGTTGTTGTTTTCAATAGAGGAGCTATTAAGAACTTTCATTGTTATATAGTTTATGTTGTAAATGATTTCCATAGCAACCCAATCACGTCATATATTCTGGGCTATAACTCAGAGGGAGAGGGGATGGGAAAAGCATAGAATAGAGACTACAGAGCAAAACCTGTTCTGATTATTACCTGAATCTTGAATGTTCTTTTTAGTCCAATTTGTTTAAGCAGTATTTATTTGCAGGCAATGTTGAGGATCCAGCCAGGCTGCACCTGCCTTCCCAGGCATGCTCAAACACAGCCTAGGATTGCACATCTTCAAGGGAGAGCAGGGTGGGGTTCCTTCAAATGACAGAACCTTCTGCAAGGAGGAAGCTTCAAGCTGTAACTTGCAAAATATGTACTGTAAAAATCCAGCCATCAGAACACAGAAGATCTATGCAGAGACCTGCAACTAATCATGCAAAAACCTGAAAGGAGCTGCTCTTTGTATTAAGCATGTGCAGTGCAGTTCTCAAGAAATGCTGTCATCAGTTCTAGCATGAGGAAAGACATGTACAAAAGAGCATGAGAATTTCTGCATTGCTTCCTGGTATTGAACTGTCACACAAGCCATTCTAGATTGATAGACATTCTATCAAGGCTGCTGACTAATTGTTAGCAGAATGTGACTAGATATCCACAGATCACACAACTGATACTGTCCTTGATGCCCACACCTCTTGCTGCTTCCCCTACAGCAGAAATGGTGCAGTGAGCACAGCTGAATGAGTTCAGTTGGATTAACAGAAAAGTTGATTGCTGAATGGAAGGGTGAAGAGCTGGGTGTTGGAGTCAGAGAACTACTCAAAACCACAGCAAATGTTTGCCAAAAATGAGTATATACACTTAGCAAGGTACAGCTCTTGAAAGGCTGCATCTTTTTGATAAGATACACAGTATAATCTTTAATTGCAGGAGGTGGGATACAATAAATGTGCCAACTGGCCCTTCTTATCAATTCAGTCTGAATTCTCCAGGGAGGAATTATCTTTACATGTAACAGAGAGTCAAGAACATCAACAATACTTGAGCAAGTAATAAAAAATACTCCAAATTTTACTGCTGCAGGAAGACAAGAGCTCTTTCAGTTGTTTTAATCTCAGATGTTTTATACCTTGTCTTTTTATTTTACAGTTACAGACATTGAGTGAGTTCTAAGAGAAAATGTCTAGCATATCAAGCTAGATCAAATAAACTTTCAACAGCTACAAGCCAATGGCCCATATTTTCCAGTAGCAGACCAGATATTCAGGCTTCCCACTCCCTCCCTAATTTTGCCCCTAGCTCTTACATACATCAAACCTACAAAAGTGTATTGTCCTTACTCCAACAGTGTGCCAGTCTAGACACGTTTGAATGAAAACCTGAGCTCCACTATGATCTTGTCTCGTGTTGCCATGATGTGTGCAGTGAAGAGGAAGATTGCCTCAAATAATCCGGAATATAGCAATTCAAAGCAACCCCATCCTGTCTTTGATTTGGATGTGGCGTGCTTTCCATCATAGCCAAAGGGGAGCTCCTACCTCTGACACACAGGTATGCACTCTTCTTCACCCCAGCCCTCTGGATGTTGCATCAGCAAGAACAGCAACAGCCTCCAGCCTTGGAGCTATCAGAGTGAAGGGCGCACGCACGCCACAGGCAACTGGCCTGGCACTGAGCGTTGTTGTTCCCAAACACCTGTGTCACACAAGCGCCTTTCAGTTCAGCTGCGTGGTTGTTGTAACAACATGCTTTTATTCCAGAGGAAGGGAGACTGGCATTTGGGGCAGTAACCAATGGCTGTGATCTCCCTTGTTCTGATAGGAGTTTGCTCTGTGACCCTGGCTCAAACACTTGAGATTACCCATCTGCAAAATGGATCAGCTAATGTGGTAACTCGAGGAGTAGCTTCACCCTTTCCTAGGCACAGTTCGCAAATAGGGTTAGCAAAGTCCCAGGCAGCTTTGCATAAAAAACACTTGCTTAAGGAAAGGTAAAACACTGTTTTGGCTTCAACCCTACTCGGGGCTGTCCCCCCTGGAGAAGCCCCCTACGCCTTGCCAGTTTGGCAGCCCAGAAGCAGAAGCAGACTGCTAAATCAGTGGTTTGCCTGAGGAGCGAGCGGAGGCTTGCAGCAGCATGGCTGCTTTCTCTGCACATTCCTCTGGTGACGCTGCTTATTACCCAGCATGCAGATAACCCTGAGTCAAGGCTTTGGTATGAGCGGCGCTGCCAGGAGCTGCGTGCTTGGAATAGAGGGTTACAGTTTAAACCGAGGTGAAGCGCCGTCCCCAGCCAGCTGCACCCTGCCTGCCTCTCCTACTCGGCTGGAGACAGCCACCCCTTCACCTATTTGCAGAAAAGGAGCTTTCCAGTCCCTCCCCTCCACCCCATCGCTCACCCAGGGATCATTCCCATTGAGAAGCTCTCAGTCTAATAGTAATCCCGACGAATTTAGCTGCTGCTAATAAATCCCACCCTCTGCCCCTCCCAACCTGCCTCCATGCAAATCCATTTGTAGGTTACTTGAACAATAGCGGAGCTGTAATCAGCCCTCCTCTCTGGCAGCCTGCAGGGAGGGAGGGGAGGAGGATGATGACAGTGGGGAATTCTGCTCGGCTCCTTGAAGCTGCACAGACATGTTTCATGTCCCCGTTCCCATCCCCGGCGCAGAGGCGGGCAGGCAGGAGGGCAGGCAGGCAATCACATGGCTGTCTAGGTCGGCCCAACCCAGCGGCAGCTGCATGCCTTGGCGACCCTCCCCAGCCCAGCCCAGCCCGGTTTGATTCAGTTCGGTTCAGTCCCTGCCTAAACTGCCATGCCGCAGCAGTGCCAAGACGCTGCGCGCTGCGGTGGAGTTGCCAGGCTCAGCCTCCACTCCCTAAACAAAGTAAAGGGCATTTGCGCTGGCCAAAAAAGAAATAGAAAGATACCCCAGAGAAGCAGACTTGAGCGAACGGGTGGCCTGGCACACCCAGTACTGTCGGGAGAACAGTGCCAGCCGGAGAGAAGGCACAGCTCTCCATTGTAGGGTCGTCGGAGACGACAGAAAACCGGAGTTTTCTCACCGTTAACGATGATCGTGTAGGAAAGGGGAATTCCCTGAAAATAATTTGCAATTTGCATCAGTTCACATCTTAAAGGCTTCTTTGCAAAGGCTCATAAAAGCAGCAGCGAGTGCATATGGCCGAGCAGGGCTACGGGGGAGGGGGGGTGGGGCGGGGAGGGCTGCGAGCGGATGCCAAATCAGCTGAAACCTAAGAAGCTTGACCTTCCTCACCTCCACCCCTGCTCCCACCGCCTCCAAAAAACCTCGCAAGGGCGCTTCGGGAGGGCAAAGCACACAGCAGTGAGGAGAATGCAGGCTCAACCCGGCAACAGGCAGGGCTGTGCGGCTGTGTCAGCGAAGGGGGAGAGAGGACGCTTCAGGGTAGCTGCGTCCCCTCTCAGCAATGCAGACTTATACCAGCATGGTTCATTGCATCCAGCCAAGCAGTCAGACCTTGGAATCTCGAACCTACCTAGCCCAAGTAGCTCAGCCAGTCCAACCAGTCACAGACTGTTCTGGCCAGACAAGACTTTTGGTGAGCATCCTCCCCCTCCCATTCACATGTCTAACTGCTCCCTTCTGCTGCTCACCCTACAGTTCCCTGAATGGCTGAAAGAGAGTGGGTTTGCTGTCAAAAACTTGAAATGACATGTACTCTCCCGTGTTTCTTCTCATGGAGTTGGGCAAGTCAATTCCCAGGGAGAAGAACTGGTTTCCTGCTGAGCCTCCCAGTCAGGGGTGGCAGCGTGGGGCTGGGCTGCCCTGTGGCTAACACGTGGAGACAGAGATGTTTGTCTGGCTCATCAGAGGAGCCCTGTGGTAGCCTCAGTCAGTGCACACATGCCCAATTCTTTTAAGACATCCATCTGGGAAAAGACCTTGTATGCCGTTCTTTTCACATCACCCATCAGCAGAGGCATTTCCCTTACCAAACTGCAGTAGAGGTTTTAAGGCAGGGGCTGAAACAACAAAAGCTTGGTTACATGATTTTCAGACACCTTGAAGATAAACCCAGCAGTGCATGTTTCTATACAGGAAGGTATAACCATGCCCTCTGCATCTTCTGGGGAATGGTTGTAAAGACAACTCTGTAGGTACAGATATGTTTTGGGTAGAAAATGCGTGCTGTAATGGATTCTGATGGCTGAACGCCAAGGGGGAAGCTGTTCTGCTTCAAGAATAGCCTTACAAGAGTCAGCACTACAGTGACAGTTCAGTACTCTGCTGCAGATCTACAGGATGTGTCACTTTGGCAGAGAAAGAAGTTGCTAATGCACAACACAATCCATCCTACAATGAATGGAGAATGACTGCATACAAAAAAAAAAAAAAAAAAAAAAAAAAGAAAGAAAGAAAGGAAAAAAAAAAGAAAAAAAAAGAAAATGGCAAGACTTAGGAAAAAGGGAAGCTGCAAGGCAACTACTGCATTGTAAGCTGGGAACCTGAGAGCTCTGAAGACAAAGCCCTTTCCCTTGAGGGGAAGAAAATCTCAACTCACAAGACACATAAAGAAGCAGACAACCCTTTTTCCAGTGACTGCTGCAACCCTGCAAAGCTGTGCTGGCAGCCAGCCTATTTGAAGAGATTGCAGTTTCAAAACAATGTTAGTCCTGACTAGTTCAGGAGGTAAGCATGCTCATATGCACAACATTGCTAAGCAAATAAAAAAAGATAACAAGATTTGTATTAAATTACACCAGTTACCATTGGTAAACTCAAGTTCCTCTTAGAACTGTGTAGTATTTCCCCCAAATGGACATAGCAGCCCTTCACTGCATAAACACATCTATCTCCAACTCACACACAGCTGCCAATGCTTAAAAAACAAACATCCAGTGACACACATGTTCTAACCCATTTCTAAGAAAATAGGCTACAAGGCTATTAAAAGAAATGTCAAGAATAACCTAACTGGGAAAAAAAAAAAAAAAAAAAAAGAAAACAACCAAAAAAGCAAAACACAACAACCCTCCCTGGGAAAATAAACCATTTAAATACTTCCCCATTACAAGAAGGAATGAAAGCACAATAAATGACCATCTGGACAAATAAATTAACTTACACCATTTATTCAAGCAAACATTGGGCTGTACCTTAAATAACTGGCAAGTATGGGGGATGGGAGCATTACTGTAAAATACAGAAATAAGCTGAATCTCTGTACATGAGACTCACTCGACAGCTCCCCTTTCCTCCTTGAAAAAAGTTTACAACTTGTTTGTCAGCCGTGGACATCTTCAGAAAGATAAAAACCTATGGAGTGGGTTCAAAGAAATGCTGGCTAATATGCCCAGACTGGCTGCTTAATGAGCCAGAGTAAAAGAAAAGGTCACATGGTTACAAAAAACCTCCATACAACAAACACCCCGTAGCTATGGTTAACTTTAATTAACTGCAGTATTACAATTCACTTCAAGCTTCTTTTCCACCAATGTTTACTGCACCTTACCTTTCCTTTGCCTGCTAAAAATCAAATCGATTAGTCTCATAAGTGGGCTTATGTTTCAAAAAATAAGAGCTTTTCAAAAATGATCTGAAATTTTAAAAATCCACCAAATGGGTCTCTTTCTAGCTATAAGTACTGATGAATTATTTCAAGATTACAGGAGTAGTTCTGTTTACATAAATCAGGGTATTCACACTACTGTGATACAATTAAATGTTGAATAGCCAATAGTAGTTCTCTTTTAATAGCAGTTGCAATTCACATATGAATATTACTTCTCCTTAAGTTTAAACTTGAATTTCAACCATGTGTACAATTTTTTTCTCTGCCAGTCATGAGCTTACAATGGTAGTCTCCCTATCTCATGATTTAAAAATAAACTGCTGTGTGAGAATTGCATGCTTAGAAATAACTGAAAATAGGACCAGTACATATCTATACTCTAAAAAACATGTAAGTTGTATCCAGCAATTAACTCAAAACATTCTTTTTCTGCATTACTTCTTTGATCCATTACATAAGAACAATATGTTTGAAGATTTTTAAGCACTGATATATCACTTGGCAGAAAAAAAAAATAAAATATATATACAGACACAAAGTCATTGTATGAAATCACAGATATAGTGATGCCAAATACTAAATCTCAGAGCACAACAGACCCCACCCCCTCCCCACACACATGAAACAGCCAGAGTGTATCTACACAAGACTGCAAAGATCTGTAGGCACACTAAGAATATAGTCTCAAGGCTTCTGCCATCCTTCCCACCAGGAATACAAATCAAGTATGTATTAAGACCAAGCACATACCAAATGCCATCCAGACTTTCCTTTATACAACTATGGGGCTCTGGCAGGTGGGAATCCTTACTATTAAATAAAACTAAGAGCTAATAACCTATGATACTGTTGCATTTGGAACAGCTCTATATTCTGCTGGTCAAACTGCAAAGGATTTCTGCAGTGCTGCTGGATTTTTTTCAGGTTTCCCCCTCTTTCCTCCATTTGCTTCACTGGAAAGGACAAAGTTCACATTAGGTTTGTTTGCATTTTCTAGCTAGCATGAGGCCTGTGTATTTACTTTGCCTGTTGATCACTTAACAGGTATTACGCTGCTCCCCTATCTCCAGAAAATGCCAATGTCACACAGAATTATTAATTATACAAAGAATCACATATAATCATTGCCAAAAAGAAAGCGTTCACTTCAGTCCTTAAAGGAAGCTTCCTTGCCTGAAAACACAATAAAGCCCCTGAACTGCTCATCAATTCAAGTTATGAAAAGCCAATGCCTAAATGGGGTAGCAACCCACCAGCTGCAACACCAACTGTAGAAGCTTTTCTTTCATGCTACCCTTTCTGTACTCTGTTCCACTACAGTCCTGCCTTACCATGAGTTTGTGGCTAATGTCAAACTGTGACAACCACCCTTAAAATCGACTAGAATTATTAACTATGGGATGCTGGTTTTGTTGTTGTTGTGGTTTTTTTGGTTTTTTTTTTTTTTGGTGGAAATAAGGCTTCATTTTAAATCTCAAGCTTTACTAAATTGCACAGGCAATGTATGCATCCTGTATTGCAAACAGCTTGCAGCTGGAGAGCTAGTGGGGGGGAGGAGGAGAAGGGAGGAGGAAATGAGATGCAGGAACAGTAAATAGAAAATGCTTAGTCAGCAACCGTTACTGCAACATTAAAGGTGAAATGTAAATAGGCACAGTGCCAAGATTTAAGTAAGTTTGATAACACCATCAACATCATCATCTTACTACATATAAGTGAAAATGTGCATACAAGTGCGACAATTATCACAATGAACTGCAGACTCTTGGTATAATGGAGACCTTTAAAAAGCCAACACGGCTTGCACAGACTGCCTAAGCTTAGAGAGAAATAAAACTTGCTACTCAAGAAGTATTAATATCAATTGAATTTATTACAATTTACTAAGCTCCAAGGCACATTACAGTGTTCTGTTAACTACAGAAATGTATAAAGGACAAACAGAGCATGTTTCTCATGTACAGCATTTTGCTCTACTGTTCAAAAGCATCCGTGCATCAATAAAAGCAAAAACAAAAAACACATGAAGATTAAAAAACGTTCAGATCAATAGAAACAAACTGAAACATTTTCCTTACAAACTTGCAACAAAAAAACGCCCTCCCCCCACAGCCACCCCACCGTTTTGCAACAAAAAAAACAAAAACGAAAAAAAAAGGTGAAAGACTAACACTCAGGGCTTGTAAAACATAAGCTGTCACCATTTTTGTAGCAATTTTTTAGGCATCAACACTGGCCTTGGCAAAAAAATTTTTTTTTTGTCTTTTGTGTTTTTCTTCTTCTTTCAGAGAAGTGCATACATTTACAAAAATACACACCAGCAGCAGGTAATCGCTAAGGGCTATTAACTTTGTACCTAGCCAACACACTGCCAAAGAAATGAGAACAGGTATTATGTAGTAACCAAACAATATTATATTCTGTTTAACAAAAACCAGCTCTATCCTTCAAATGAAGAAGAGTACATACCTTTGTTTCAAAATATAGAAACATACGACGAAAATAATGTCTATACATAAGACTAACTTTTGCAGTTTGTTATATTCACAATTCTACATCTTCAGGAGTCTGAAGGGATTGGATTTCTTACTCAAGGGTCTCTCTCCTTTTTCACTTTAACGTCCCCAGCTAAAATGGTCGCAATCTCGCCCTGCATAAATGCCCAAGGCACATTGGAACCGACTAGGGGGCATTTCTCTCCACTGGGGCAGTAGACTTCACCAGTCGCCCCTTGGGCCTTGATGCTCTCTCTGGAACAAGGGAAGCAGAACTTGTGGCTGGGCACAGAGGGGCACTGAACAAAGTGGGTGTCCTCCAAGCGTTCGTGGCAAATGGTGCAGCACAGGGGCCCACTGTTGGCCATGGGGGAGTCCGGAATGTTTTGGGGGTGCACTTGGTCCATGGCGGGGTGGGTGCTGGGGGGAGGAGGGGCCACTTGCAGGTTCATGTCCCCGTTGCGGGAGGCCAGACGGCGCTGGCCCGGCACCGAGGCCGGCGACACGGGGCTGCTGCTGTTCCTGCGGGTGGACGTGGTGGAGTGCACCGAGCTGCCGTCCTTGGGCGAGTGGGCATTGCCTAGCGTGTCGGCCACCGACATGAGCGCGGCCATGGGGGACTGTCCGTTCTGGGGGGCGGACTCGGGTGGCGTGGTCCGGTTGGAGTGAGGCCCGAGGGGCGGCGGCGGCGGGGGGCCCCCGCCGTGCACCGCCCCGAAGCCCCCGGCCGACATGGTGAGCTTGAGCGCTTCGCTCTGGCTGGCCATCCACTGCTGCCGCTGCTGCTCGTCGCTGAGCTTCAGAGCCCCCTCGGCCGAGTCCGAGGGTTCGGGAGAAGCTTTCCTCTTGCGCATCGCCCCGCCGCCGCCACCGCCGCCGCCACCGCCAGGTCCCCTAGAGGCGGCGGCCGTGCCCTGCGCCCCGCCGGCCCCGGCCCCCGGCCGCGGGAGACTCACCAGCGCCGTGGGCAGCATGGGGCAGCTGGCGTCCAGGTAGGGCTGCGGCAGCATGTCGGCGCCCACCAGCTCCTTGAAGAAGCGCACAGACTCGGGCAGCAGGTCTCCCAGGAGCCGCCAGTCACCAGAACCGTGCTTCTTCTCGTATTCCAGGTATTTGAAGCCCGAGGAGAGGCCGCGACCGAAGTCCTTCATACAGTCCTGGTACATCTGTTTGGCCACGCCGGAGGCGCTGGAGAAGACGGTGCCGGAGCCGCTAGGGTACTCGATGAAGAGTTTCAGTTCATAGTCCATGCCCGGCTTGGAGACGGCGTCGAAGGCAAAGACGCGGCCCAGAAGGGCGTGATCCTTCTTGAAGCGCACCTCGTAGGGGGTGCAGCCGGCCAGAGTGAGCAACGTGTCCCTCACTATCTTGGGCTTGCTGGCCCATTCCTCGGCCCGATTCCGCAAACTCTCGCTGAGCTCGGCCAGCGCCTCCGCGTTGCGCTGCTTCTCCTTCAGCTCCCGCTCTTGGTCACTGCTGGAAACCGAGCCCGGCCGCTTGCCGCAGGCCTCGGAGGACGAGCCGCCGCCTCCCCCGGCACCACCGCCGCAGGTGCCCCCTTGGGAAGAGGCGGAGGGAGCGGGGGGACCCCCGCCGCCGCGGCCGCTCAGGCCCCCGTGCGGCGGAGGCAGCGCCACGCCGGAGGCAGCGGGGCCGTTCAGCAGCGTCTGCGGCAGCAGGTTGGGGGGCACATTCATCTGAGCGCCAGCGGCCCCCGGGGGGAGGCCAGACACGAGCCCCCCGTGCGCCCCGCGACGGGAGGAGGAAGAGGAGGAGGAGGAGTTGGGGCTTTGCCGGTTCAGCTCCGGTGGCCCGTCCTCAGGCTGCTTGGGGAAGCCATTGGGCCCCCCCAGTCCGTTGGGCAGGCGGGCGCCATGGCTGCTGCCCAGGCTGCCCGGCGGCGGCGGGTACTCGAAGCGGCTGCGCTGCTCCGCCGCGGCGGCGCTGAGCCCGTAGCGGTCCAGGCTGGACTGGGTCAGCCCCGCTGAGGCCGCCTTGGAGGTGGCATCCACATGGTTGAGCTGCTGCTGGGCCGCCGCCGCCGCCGCTTCTTTGGCGGAGAGCGTCACTGCCTTTACGCCGACCGGCGGCGGGGGGCCCGGGGAGCGGCCGTCCTGGAAGCAGCCGTGCGCCCGCTTCAACTGCCGGGCCGTCTCGATCACGAACTCGATGCGGTCGGCGCCTTCATAATTAACGCAGCCCCGGCAGACGGGCTCCGTGAAGTCCCAGATCATGGCCCAGGGCATGCGGGGCAGATCGCATAGATAGCATGACTGCCTCCGCGACGAGGACACCTGCGCGGCGGACATGGTGCTGCTGGCTGGGGAGCTGCTGCCGCTGCCACCGGGCTAGGGGCTGGCTCAGTCTTCCCCCCCGGGCTGCAGGGGGGAGGGGGTGGCTCTCCGTACCTGATCCTGTTGCCCGTCTCAGCAAGGGGGATCGTCTGCTTTTAGCTCGCTCCTGCTGCCGGAGATGGCTTCTTCTACCTGGTCCTGCGGCTGTTGCCCCGGTGGGGTGGGAAACGATTCCACCGCTCCTCCGGGGGGCTGGCTGGGTGGGGGTCGCTTTCTAGCCGCTTCTGTTTCCCTGCGCTCTCTAGCTCTCCGCTTGCTGCTGCTCCTCCTCCGGGAGGAGGCGGAGGTGCACGGAGGAAGATGGGGGGGGGGGGGGGGTCACCTTCCACCCGCCACGGCTGCCTCGTGAGCTTGCAGTTCGGTACGTGCTGATCCACCGCCGTGAGCAAGACAGGGGCACCCGCACGGAGCTGTTCGGTCCCGGCAGGGGCGGCTTCCCTGAGCGCCGGCGGAGCTGTGGCAGTCCGGGATCTGCAGCGGCGGCGGCAGCAGCGTGGCGAGCGGCGCCGCCTGCTCCTCACTCACATCCTCGCCGCTACTCGCAGTCCGAGCGCGGGGTGCTGCGCGCCGCCGCGTGTGCCTGCGCGCCCCCTCCGCCGCGCCGCGCTCCCCCCGCGCCGCGACGCCCCTCCCCTTCTCCGCGCCGTGCTCCCGGCTCGGCTGCACCCGGGCGGGGCCCCGCGTCACCGCCGAGCGCCCGCGCCCCGCTCCCCTCCCCCCGGCCGCCGGCGCGGAGCCCACTTGTTGCGCGGGGCGCGCATGCCCGGCGCGCTGCCCGCGCCCTCCCCGGCGCGGCCGCAGCTGGAGCGCGGCGGGGCGCGGGCAGCCTGCGCTGCCGGCTATGTTTGGAAACTTGAACGCCAGATCGCGCCCTCACCCTCCTCCCGGCCGCGCTGCCGGCCCCCCGCCGCGGCACCGCGGCCAGGGCGCGCATGCACAGTCGTCGTCGTGGTCGTCGTGGTAGTGGGTGGTGGGCTTTTTTTTTTTTGTTTGCTTGGTTGGTTTTTTTTTTCCTGACTGCGCTTTCTAAGTTCAGATGTCTCGCTTTCGGGATTTTGTAAACCCGCGGTTCGCCCCGCTTTGCTTTCGTGACGGCTGCGCGGCTTTCTGCCACCGCGACTGTCGGTGGGATTCCCGTGCGCTCCGGCTGCTGAGGCAAATGGGGGATCCCGCCTTAATATCCGATTTCGTGTTTCTCTTTCAGTGATCCCAGTGACAGAATGACACAGTTTTTGTAAGCCTGTGACTGCATCAGAAGCTCTTCCACTTTTGATTTGTTTAAAACAGCCATGTTTGCCAAGTGTTTAAGGTTGGGCTGGGAAAGATAGTGCTGTGCATTGCTCAAGGGTGTAGGAGAGGCCAGGCAGGTGAGTAATCGCTGTGATCTCATCTCGCTAATGCAAAGGGACATAGGATTTCCCCGGTGTTGTGAGAACACACGGTTGGTTTTTTTTTTTCTTCTTCTATTTCCCCCTTTAAATAGCTAGCTAACATTTGCATAACACTGTTAACAGGCAAATTACTTAAAACAACCTCGGTTCATGCAAATAAGCCAAGAATTCATTTCGCTGGGAGGAAAACAAAATAAACCCCCCCGAAGCTTTCCTTCTCCCGCCCGCGATCCCCGAAGTTGCCCGCTCCCCGCCCGGCCCCGCGGCCACGCCGGTGCCTGTGCTGGCCAGGAGGGGCTCTGCAGAACCCGCTTTTGCTCTCGTTGCAGTCGGCGGCTGCTTTTGCAAGCATCGACATCGCTGCCTGCGTCCAAAGAATAATAAACCGTCACTGCGGGGACGCGGTTCGGCCGGGACCCGGCGCGGGCGGCCACCGGCATCGCGTCACTGGCGCGCAGCCGGGCGCACGGTGCCCGCGGAGACAGCGCGCAGCGGGGGAGGGCGGGGGGGGGGGAAGCGGTCGCACGCTCGGCGAACGCGGAACCTCTCCCAGCTGGGCTGTGTTGGGTGGATTTCTTTCTTTCAGTACCTCTTCCTGATTCCTTTGTTGCTACAAACGCCGAAATCCCCGTCCATTGCAGGTTTCCTTCTGTGTTTTAAAAGAACTTAGTGTTTCTATGGCGGGGTGCCACGGTTCCCTTACACCGGCATGCTCAGCAGCCATACAGCACCGACGGGGAAAGATACCTTCTATTCGATTAATAACGTTTTGGAACTCGCATGACAAAAAACCGTTCCTTTAAATATTTCATTTCATATCACCAATACGTGTCATTTTCATTTTTAGTTGTCTAAAGCATTTTATATGTGTCTGGTTCTAGTCTATAAAGCTGGCAAATGAATTTGATTATATGTGTGTGGAATTATTTTATAGGGAAGGCTTAATGAAATCCACACATGAAGTTACAGAAATGGTAGGACCAGATAAAATACAGTTATAAAATCAATTGTGACAAAGTGACTCTTTTTCAGGGGAAGCTTGTAGAAGTAATAAGTAGAGATAGAAAAGTCTTTGAATTATGTGAATCTCCTGTATGCAAATTGGCAGAAGAAGATGCGCTAAAGGAGAGTGGATTTCACACTTAAAAATTTCACACCTACACTGTGGACATTACAAAAGCTTCACAGAAGTATGGCAGATGAAAGCTGGTCAAAGTAAAAGTCTTTGCTTCCAGTGATTTAGTGATGGCTGCAGGATTTCTACATTAATATGTCTTTATTTCACTAAATAAGCATGTGTTCCCTCTGATTCATACTGGAATGTCAGTTCCTTTCCTATCCTTTTACTGCCTCACGTTGATCTTCATTTGAGGAGCAGAACTGGGCTGTGATAAAAGGTCAGCCTCTGCTTTAAAAACTCGGGTTGAGAGACCTGAAGCTTTCCCTTCATCCCGCATGTCTAAGAATGCAGAACTGCAACATATCCTGACTGTATTTCAGTTCCCGGTTACACAAATCCAACCATGACAAGGCACTCCATGTGCTTGAACTACCCCTCACCCTAGATCCTCGATCCACTGAATCCTCCTGCAAGAAACCCCTTTTTTGGTAAACTCACCTCACAGGAACAGACTTCTTGGCTCACAAGAGCAGTCTTTATAGTGGGTGTAAATAATAATCACCCTAGATATGATCTAGCCTTAGAAAACCATTTACAGGTGCTGTCAACTCCCTTTATAGTTTGTGAATAGAAAAAGAGAGATTAGCATCTGTGACCCGACCAAACTGCCTTTACTCTTACTTGCAGGATACACAGTTGCAGAAATATGTTTGTCTTTCCGTAATTATTAAACTTTGATTTAAACTTTGGTCATGGGCACGTACCGTACCATTATGCAAGCAGCACTTAAGGATGAAGTGTCAGCATAGCAACAATATGGCCAGCAGCAGCAGTGATCTCTGCAAAGCTGATTGATGAAGAGAACTGCAATGTAAATGCAAATAAATGCCACGCTGTGGCACCTTCACAGGGAACGACTTGTCAGTATCAATCTAATCTGGGTAGGGAAAAATAGATTGAACGGTAGCAATGTAACAAGCTTCCCATCTATGGCAGCACTGTCCTTGTGAGGGTAGCAGCAAGCTTTCCCCCTCACCTCCTGCCTTTTCTCTTTGCCATGCGAGTGACCGGACAGGAGCAATCCAGATTGGTCTTGCTGGATTTATACTAAACATGCCTGGTGTTTATTTAGCTCTGAAATAATCCAGGAATTAATATTACTTTTGGAGGAAGCAAAGAGGAAGCCCAAACAATTAATCCATTCAGGTGTCTAATCTGGCTAACTGAAAGAAAGAAGTGAGCCAACAAAAAATAGTGTAAGAACCCCCGAAACAGTAGATTGTTTAGGGAGATGAAGGGGAGTGCAAGGAGGAATGGACCTGTGGCTGAGAACAATTGCTACCCAGCTACTGTTTTCTGTGCAGGAACACAAGTCAGTACTGTGGATGTAGCATTAGGGATTCCACAGAGATTGCCCAAAGTTTATGACCTGCCAGTAGTCCCAAGGGACAAGGACTATAATTTTCACAATCAGAAGTGAAATCTACTAATTCCTTCCTTTCAGTCCTAGGATAAATACTGCCATCTGATAATCCCTTTCCCTTTATTCCTATTACCATCTTTATTTGAAAGTACACACATGCACATATGGGTCTGTGTAACAATAAAACAGCACATGAAGCATCGATTTAAATGAAGGAATCAAAATTATCATACAAAATACAGTGGGCAAGAGCTGGCCACTACCTTTCCTAGAGCCACCAGCAGGTATGGAAAGCAGAGGGTGCAACACACCATGAAGGACAAAGTGACAAAACCCAGGTGGCCTGGCTGCACCCCAGGCACTATTCCGTGCCACTCCCAGATATGAGTTCCCAAAACATGGCAGTTACTGTGGATCTGGATGAGAGAGGAGTACTGTGGATTATCGATCAGCTGTTCACTGTTAATTATGCAGAATATAGGACAGCCCCAAAGTTTGCAAGCGATAATAATTAGGAGCCCATGATCTCAGCAGCTTGGGAATGAACAGTCTGGTCTGGCTCTAAATGCTCACAGCCTGGGAATATGTTTAACTCTTTCCTGTTCACTTTACAAAGTTTTGGCACTGATCACTGCAGCCGTCAGAGCAGCTGGCTCTTCTGCAGGCACTCACAGAAATGGCTCTTTCTTTACTGATCCAAACAGCAGCTACAGCTGGAAAAAAATACAAGAACGAGAAGGGTAGTGCACTCCAGAAAGTGTAATTTACATGGATTTACCTCAGAATAGCAAATAAAATCCGTCACAATCAAATGACTGGCTTCAAAACAATGCAGAGATTAGCAGTGAACAGAGCGCTTGGTGGCAAAGAGAGTGTGTTCAGCAAATCAAAACACAAACACTTCAGGAAGAAGTTGCATAATTTTGTCAAATTAAAAGTTAAACAACATTGTCTTCTACTAGAAGCTGCCAGGAAGTGTCAAAACACTCAGTTACAAAGAATAGGAGTAGTTACATGTTTCTGTTTATCATTTCAGTTCTCATCTCATTATAATTCTGGTTTTTTCCTACCATTTTTCAGGTAGTGAGCCTTGCTGACATACAGAGTTTATTGCGTTCCCACCTAGGAACTCTTAAGACACATTTCTTAACGGACGTTGCCTCTCGTTTCCTCTGCTTTTCCCGGTGTCATTTCCACTTCGGTGCTAGAGCAGGGAGCCAGGGAGCCGAGGGCACAGCGGGGCGGGGGCTGCCCTGCCCGCAGCCGGGCCGCCGCCCCCCGTGCAGCCCCAGTCCCCCGACACAGCCTCTCACTTCTGCCCCGGGAAGCACTGGGGGAGGCGGGGGGGTCCCCTCTGAGACCCACCTCACACCGATTTTCCTACTGCTGTCTTTAAGGTTTGAAAACCTGCCTGGGAGCTTAGATTTCTACACATTAACCTTTGCCAATTCTTACAGTGCAAAATAAGACACCTATAGTTAATTCTGCTCACTGTGCAAGGGACTAGCGACTGATAGTGTGTTTTAGGCTGGGATATGCAGAGCTGGGGCCTCCGCTGTTGTTATTTTTACTTTTTCCTGGACTGTTTTCATCTTACATCCTGTGGACGTAGTAAACAATCAACAACAATGAATCAACTGAATCGGTACATTTTTAAGGCTATTCCCACTGAGAGCCACTTGCACTTTCGTGACAGTCAAGAATCTGCCAAACATTAACTTAGTTACCAGCAAGACAGGCTCCTCCCTCCCTTCACCCCATACACAGATTGTTTATCAAAACGTGCTGCCAAGAAAAATATCCCTGCTTTTGGCCTCCACCAGTGATTAATAACACTTGAGAACTGAACAGAACTTTACTGTGTTTTCCAAAAAATGAGGGAGGTGGGAAAGGGGGGAAGGAAAGAAAAGAAAAGAAGAAAAGAAAAGAAAAGAAAAGAAAAGAAAAGAAAAGAAAAGAAAAGAAAAGAAAAGAAAAGAAAAGAAAAGAAAAGAAAAGAAAAGAAAAGAAAAGAAAAGAAAAGAAAAGAAAAGAAAAGAAAAGAAAAGAAAAGAAAAGAAAAGAAAAGAAAAGAAAAAAGAAAGAAAGAAAGGACTCTGACATTATTTTAAGTTATTTCACTTGGCATAACCTCCTTTTCCTCTCTAACTAGGCCATCTGAAAAGACCAAACCCACTTTTTCTCCAAGACCATGTTACAAATGCTGATTAATATTGTTATTGAAAGACGGATGATATGGACAGAGGATAATGGTGAGAACAGAAGGGGGGTTGGGGGCAGTTTCTTTTATTAGCACATACCAAGATGAGCCATGGGGAGAAACCAAGAGGAAAAAAAAGATCATTTACTTTCTTTACAAAGACTGTTGGTAAAATTCCTAAGGGAGACTAAGTGCCAAAATTAACTGTCTTGGTGTATTACTTTTAGACACTACTGCCTGGGTGAATTAAGTCAAATCTTCAAGCAGCAGCCAAAGATAGCTGCAAGGTGAAAAAGAGGCTCTACATTTCCTTGGTTTTTTTGGTGAAACTCACAAATTTGTGGAGATTGTCTTTGCTCCAGGGTTTTTTTCATCTCTCTCTCTCTCTTTTGCCTTCTGGGCTATTTTTACTATTTTATATTTGGCATTATAAATGTGTTTTGTAATGGGAAAGCAAGGTAAGAAACAAGAAATTGTTCAGAAAAAGAGAAAAGTAGAGAAAAAAAAAGAGAGAATACAGCCTCACATACCATATCTATTTTTGTGTATACATACATGTGAGAATATACATGTGTATATAAGTAATATGTATGTAAGTAATATCAGGTATTTTTCATTACTCTGTTCTCCAAAAAACATTATTTAGTAGAAGATAATAAACAGCTCTTGAACAGTGGGATATAGACTAGTGAAAACAGTTTACTGAAATTAATGATGCTGGATTGAACCAAACCTTCCTCCCTTTGGAATTAGTGCCAGACATAGTTTTCCTGAACCCTGTCCAACTGCCTGAGCGACAGACAATTTTCATTCTATTTGTGCTAAAGGCTTATGACTAGTGCTGGAAAATGAAGCCCTTGCCCTTGATCTCAGTGCAGATTAAAAAAAAAAAAAAAAAAAAAAAAAAGCAGAACTGTGCCAATTTGTTTCCTCTGCCAGTAGAAGCCCTTGTGCTTTGGGTAATGCAAAACAATAAAAAGTTCACATGAAAACTCTCCACTGAAAGGAAATCCACCAAGAGCCATGTATCTCTGCTACACTCATCAGCCAGTTTCCGAGATTCTCACAATGTCATCAAAATGCAGAGGGTAAGGGCAAAAAATAGTTACCAGCCAGCAACAGTGTCTTATTTTACTGTTTCACATCTCACTGCTATGCATTTGATAATGACAGCTAAAAACCACTCCACTGTAAATAACCATTCTCTCCCTTCTGCTAACACCAATCTTCCCATATTCAGGTAGCGCATGTAGATTTAGGGCTGTGCAGCCCCTGTTGTCTGAGCTCATTCTGTATCTAAGGGATGAAATACACATTTGACATACACTCCCCGAGTTATAAACAGTGGCTATACCATAGTGCTGTCAGCCAGTTAATCTCTGATTGCTTTTCCCTAGATTATTAATAAAATTAGAATCCCAAGCAGAAGGCGTTTGCTTTCATTGTACAGCCTGCACTTGTGACATGGTACATGTGGAAAATTTTGAGTGCACTGCAGTGAATGGTCTGGGGGTTAGTTTTTAGCTTCCGCTAAGTACCTGGCAGGCTGCCATGCTGAAGGATTCTGGGAACTGAAAGGCTCCCAAGTACAAACTGCCAGCATTAAGCAGTCCTGACAGCTCTGCTCCTTCCACACTTGGCAGCAGTTCAAAGTGCTCTTTCATTTGAAAGGCTGGAAGGCTGCCATGTGCAATGCAGATTTGCTGTGCCTGCTCTCATAAGGAACTGATAAATGCCGTTGCTGTTGCCATGGGGACAGGAGGCTATCAGAATGGCCTTGTGATCTGCAGCCTCTCAGCTCTGCAGGTTTGGGTTTGGGGGTTTTTTGGGTTTGGGGTTTTTTCTGTTGGGTTGGTTTTTTTCGTGTGTGTGTGTGTGTGTTTTTTTTTTTTTTTTTTTTCCCTTCTCTCTGAGATCGTGAAATAAATGTTCTAGAGAAGGTTAACTCTTGAAGGACAGGAAGTGCTGATTTGAAAGGACAGGGTGAGCCTCTGTGCATGGCTCCTCCGAAGTGCTGGGAACAAGATTAACACATACCTGCCAACTGTCCCTATTCGGGAAGGACTGGCCCCAGGGTTTTTGAGGGGTTTTTTTTGGGTTGTGTTGTTTTTGGAGGGTGGGAGGGAGGAATTGAGAAGGAAAGACCTCCTTCTTCCCACTCAGTCCCTTTAGATTTCTCTTCTAGCTCAGGATCTCCCAACATAATTAAAAGGCCATCCTCTTTCTTCCCCTCACTATCCCCACACAGAATTTTCAGATGCTGTGGAAAAGAATTAATTTACCACTGGGTGTTGTAGCATGCCCGATGTCTTTAGCTCTCATTAACATCAGTGGACAGCTAGCAGGATTAGACCCATTATGTGCACTCCACGTGTGGTTAGTGTGAATAAAAAGAATGAACAGTGTGATATAAGACTGCATGTTTAAGAGCAATCTTAGTGATGATGCAAGTCCTGAGAGTGAATCTCAGCTTGTCCTAGTTCCCAAGATTAAAATAAACACACCTTTGAGCTATGCACAGTTTGAGTGTGTTTATAGATGAGTGTGCATATCTACTTCTGTAAAGGTGCAGAGAAAAATATAGGCACCAAATATTTTAGTCAGAATTTATACTCATTTCCCTATGTTGTCTTTTTTGTTGTTGTTTTTCACATAGTTTCTTTCCGTCTCTGCTACAGCAATAGATCTGTCTTTCCTAAAGACATTTTGCTGCAGAGCAGTAAACTGAATTCTGTTTAACCAAGGCGAAGTCTGAGCATGACATCATAGCAGGGAACAATGGAGTGCATCACTGCTCCCCCTGACCACGCAGCAAACTTCAGGGCAGCATTTAAAAAGATCAATATGGGCACACATTTATGTTTAAAGGCACATGTAAAATGCAATGTGCATTCAGATAGTGGCACAAAACACTAGGAAAGAAAAAGCACTGGGGGAATTTTGTTTGTATACTCAAGTGTTAACAGTCTGAGAGCTTTGTTCAAACCTGGGGAAAAAAGTCAACCACCCGCCATGTGAACAAATCCTCCCTTCTGTCTCTAAACAGGGATCTCTGCCTGTCAGAACTGTATACTTCTATCTTTCCAATATATGTGAACAGTGTTACATGAAATGAAATATTAAAACAGAATGCCAAGCCATATAAAACAGATAACCTGGTTAACTACCTCTGGTTAACCTGTAGCATTTTTAAATAAACACCACCACTCTCACTTATTTGACTTTCACTCCACTTTGGTTTTACTTATTTTTTTACTGTATTCAGTTTTAAAGCTTTTTGGTTGTGTGCTAATCAAAGATTTGAATGAAGAAAGTAGTCATTTGAAAAACACACAAGAGAGAATTTTTAAGGGGTAACAGAAAAATACACACTATAAGTGTGTGTGCACACACATACCCACACACCCCCACTACCTTTTCTGAATTCTCTTTTAGCTTATATTTTCAAGCAAATAAAAGCATATGTAATTTTGAGTTTTGTATCTGACATTAGATTCTGATGGTTAAAACAATCAGCATATTCAAATCAAGATAAAAGTTACTTGTATACATTTACAAAGCAATTTCAAAATTACAAACAAGGCTGTATTTCACAAGCCTTTGCACTACAATGAGCTAGGCCAAAGGAAATATTTCTTCCTGATTGCTTGGGATTTTTTTTTTAATTAATAAATGTGAAGTTAATTGTAATTCTACTGTAATATCTTTACCTGATTCTCTCTGGGTTCTTGCCTATGGTTGTCATGGTAATTTGATAATTCTGGCTTGTTCTCTACACATTCTGTTTGTCTCGCTGGATTTCCTGATTATTCAGAAAACTCTTTTTAAAAATCCTCCTGTCTCTCTCCCTCTGCCCCCATTCTGACTCAGTCCTGCTTTTTTCATTCATTTAGCATACAGGAATGTGTACTATTTTGCTATTAATCTACTAGGGTGAGGTTGTTTGCTGCACTTACCCGAAAATGGAAATAATGAGCATAGATACTAGAGCTCTTAAATTATCTTCCATAGTCTATGATAGAGGATAGGGAGGAAATGTGGAAAGATTACTGGATATAGATTTCTTGTAGAGTACTTGGATCTTAATCCTATAGATATTATTTAGGGTTTAAGTGCAGCATTTCTGACAGCAGAAACATATTTAACTGTTGCCTTTTCAAATGTGACAGACACATTTGTACCTAGAGCGAGAGTCAGAAAATATTCTCTCTATATGACAGAGTAAAATCAATATTTTTATTCAGGGGTTCAGGTGACAATTTATGCCAAAAGAAACAAACTGATCATGTTCTGAATGTACTAGTGAAACTCAAAGAAAAATGCACACTGCTAAGTAATATTTAGCTCAGGTGTGTACTTACAAAAGGTTCATGTCATTGACATGTACATATTTTAAAAGCACTTGGCATTAAATTATGTATACAAAATATATATGTACATATTATAGATGTATACATAATATATATGTATGAAGGTACATAAAATTGTTTTTTGGGGGGCTGGGGTTCTTCCTCAGGCAGTACAGGACTTTGTGATAAAAGCATGGACTACCATTTGTACCTATGGTTACTTTGAATAATTTGTTTGAACCTTACATCTCAAGTTATTACCTTTCATAGCCCTTGTACATTTAGCCTCTACACTCTTCAAGAAGAGTATGTATTTTATTTTGCTGGTCAGTACCTTATACAACTACAACCTGAAATCCTAAGAATCTCAAAGAATTATTTCAAGGCAAGTAATTCACCATCATTATTAGACACTATTGAATCTATGGCCCAATTTATTACAATTTTGACACAGTCATTTCCACTTTACACTCTCTTTACAATGTATCAATGGAATTTGCAGTCCCTCTGAATTAAAAGTATCTAGTATCAACTAGAAGTACCTGTATCAATGAAAGCTACAAATTCTGTGTGGCCACCTTTGCTTACTTCTTCTCCTTCTTGTACTGTAAAGCACATTTGGGATTTAAGTCCTTTTGATGGCAACATGCTGCAGAATCTGCTAAACTCAGTAAGCAGTCCAGCTGTGACAGCCCCTTTATCCCAACCTATTGCCATAATCTATGACATCAGTGACATCATCTCACAGTCTGTGACATCACTCTGTGAATCACAAGACTAGTAAAGGTCACTGTTGGTGTCACAGGTGGTATTTGTCATGTGAGTGCAATGTTCACACTTGATTTTAACTGTGAAAATGCTGTTAAAATAACCCCTTGTACCTATAAATTTATTTGAAATTTTTTCAACTGTAAAAATCCTATCTTATTCTTACTTTGATTTTCAATTTTTTATTGTCAGTAAAATAAAAATTACCTATTTTATCCAATTCCTATGTAATGCAATAAAGCAGCAATGAACACATTTTCTTTTACATGCTACAAACCGCCTATCTCTGCTACTGAGCTGAAAAGGTTTCAGTAAATCACATGGAGGGCATCTAATATTAAAATGTTCTTAAATTAACTTTAAATTCCTATTTATTATGTATTTCCACAATGTAGACACTGCAGAAACTCAATAGACCATACACTTCATACTTACCACAAAAACTGTGCCTCTTCATTTCTGAAAAGAAGACTGAGCACGGCAATGGTCTATTTTACATTCTGCTAACACCTAATTATTTTTATGAAACATATCCAGTAGCATTTATTATTTGAGCAATCACAAATATTTACAAAGAAAATATAGTCTTGAAAGCAACTTACATGATGATGCCTTTTTTCTTTTCCTAGAATGTTGTTTGTTTTCATACCTGCTAATTGTTGAAATTCGGTAATCTGTAGTTATCTTACTTTTATTTGTGTAAAAAAGACTACTATTTGTGTAGTCTTGCTGCACAAATTATGAAGGCTTTGCCATGCAAGTGTACTAGGCTAAGCTATTTCATTTAAAAGTCAGTGTGCTCCACTCCAATTTTTTATTACTGTTATCTTTAGTTCTGTGAAGCCTTGGAACATTTCCCAGTCTGGATCTACAGAAAGTTTCCCAGGAAAATGTATAAAGAGCCTGTGTTCTGCTTTACTCTGCAGTGCCCATGTGCTTTTGGTGAGCTAGGTCTTTGAAAACCCAGCCCATGCATGGAGTCCAGTCAGGCTGAAAAATTTAGCAATTGAGATATTTTACAATCCAAAATCTCTTTTAAACAAAGGTGTGGTTTAGCAGGACTGGCTGCTTCTGACCTCTTTCAGCCTCTTATTATTGCAGCTGCTATGATGTAAGGCTGAGTATGGTAAAGCTAAAGTAGCTGAGGCTCAGGGAGAAATGCTGACAACAGCTGTTTTACTGTAAACATTAACAAGGGTTTGACTTCATTTGCAAGCTGGGAGCATTCACAGTTTCTGCACAAATAATACTTCAGGAATTTGTTCTAGATGTTCACAGCACACACAAAAAAATTATCCCTTCTATACATTACTGCAGCTTTGAAAGAAGCAAATTTTCTACAGAGAAATGCATTCCATTAAAATCAACAGGGAATTTTTCACATTAATACACAGCTTCACACAGACTATACAGACATACACACAGGGAAAGAAGCAATATTTATCTGCTTTAGCTATTTCTAAAGCTCCTATCACATTAGTATCTAAGTGCCAATTAGGTACCAAAAATACTCAGTTGTAGCAGACACTGATGTCTGCTGATTATTACAGAGCTACAAACAGAATTCTATCCAAGAGGGCAGAGAGGGATTTGAATGCTTTCCCCCTAGCTTGGTGCTGCAATTCATGGATGTTAGGAAACAAATTTCAGACCTAATTTCCTTCATTACATTCTTGAGGCTCCTTTATTCTGAAGCAAATGAAAAGTCTCAGACAAAGTGACCTTTGCAAGGAGCTGGGGACATTCAGTGACATCACATGCATCTGCATATGCACACACAGGCATACCCAGGGCCAGCTCCTCCAGACACTGAAAGCTGTTTTTTTGCCACATTATCACTGCAATGGAGTCTGTGAGGCAGCTCAGCCAGCTACTTGCACATCAGCCAGTGCAGATATGACAAAGCCTCAGCTGGTTTGCAGCCGCTGCAGAGACTGCAATGGTTCTCCCTTCCCTGAGTCCCTTGATAGGAATACAGTTTAGAAATGGCTGGGCCAAGCCTATTTCTCATGGATTCCCAGTTACCAGAGTAGTTTATTTGGTATAGTGGTAGCTCCTGCAAAATTCAGTAGCTCTGCTGGTGTTACAGTTTACACAAGGGACCACACTGGCAGGGAGACAGCCCTGGGATGATGTAAGGATGGCTTGAAGCTGCATTTTCACCACCCTCTCTGAAGCCTGCCAAGAACTGCTTGGCCAAAGCTTGGAGCCTGGGCAACAGTCCCTACTTAGAGACTCCTTCTAGAAACTCCCCATATTAAATATAAAGCTGTATAAATCTTCACTATCTTCCTCATTTGCTACTATTACGGTTCCCAGCTAAGCAGCACAAACTCTGCTGAGCCCTTTGATAAAAGACCAAGGCAAACTTGAAATCCAGAAAGGCTTGTTAAAATTCATCACTTCATCGTAAAGTTGTGCCCAAGCTGTTGGACATGGAACCCTTCAAATGAGAAATAAAATTACCAATTGGACATGTGATCTTTTTAATGTTCCCAGGACATTTCCCACAAATCTGGAAGTATTGAATTTAGTATATCTGTAAAATTCAAAGCTAGTTGACTATATCATAATCTTAGAGTGTTTGTGTTTAAGGATAAGGGGAGGTGTCTGGTATCTGTCCCGTTTTATAGAGGTAATGTCTTGTGCAGTGAAACAGCTATTGTCTCCTCCTCCAGAGTGGCTGTGTTTCTTCAGATCATTATTTGTTTTCATATTTTGGGATGAAACAACACAAAACTCTTTCTACCTGATACAGCTGCAAATAGTGCTTCTCTTGCCTCCCTGTATATAGTGGAAAATAAAAATATTCTGGGTGCCATTTCTTCCTGACCCCAGGTATCTTTAAATCTCCAATTAGAGTTTCACCATCCACGTGTGGTGGAGACAATGGAGGCTTTGAAATGCACCTGGAAATATATCTCTCTTTTTTTCTTCCTTCCATCCTTCCCTCTGACAGGATTTCAGACCTCTGGAATCACATCTGTTGTGAGTTACCTTTCCCTAGTCATACTTTTTATTGTACAAATGTTCAAAAAAATACTCAGTTGTTTGCCTAGATCTTGTAACCAAAACAAGGCCCCAGCCTGTCTTCCTCCACTGCCCATTCCTATAATTTCTTCTCAAGCTGAATGCTGAATGGGGATAAAGCCAGCATACTATTATGTTTGGAACCAGGTTCAACCCAGGAAAATGATACAAATGAACCTGGGAAATATGCTGCAGCTTGAGAAAGTAATAAAGCATGTTAGAGTGCTCATATGTAACTGGAGATGGAGGAGTTGCTTCCAGAACAGGGACTGGAAAGGACATACTGGCACCTGTGTAATTTGTGAACCACTGAAGTCAAATTCTTTCCTCTGTGTCTTGGCAAGCCCAGTGATCAGATGAGATGCTGTGGCCTGGCCAAAAGAGAGAATGCTCTGGCACTACAGAAAACTCTTCTACAGCCAATTTTTCCTGCGCTAGTAGCTCTTCTCACCACCTCAAAAATGCTTCCTGAAGCACCAGCCCAAGCTCACTTTCTGCAACTCAATGAAACATCTGTCACCACCATTAGAAACAAAGTGTGATGAGGCACCTCACAGCATTGGCCAGCAAAGAATAACCTTGCTCAAGGCTGGCAGCACACATCCAGGCTGCTTTATCAAGGCGTGGGGATTCTGAAGGGCATTGAATGCTGTTTGCCAAAGCTTCCTGAGAAAACCAGGTCCAAAAGTTTTGGTGTTACATTGAAATTCCCATTAAACATCCCTGTAAGTTGAAAAGTTTGGTCTTGTTGTCTGTTCACATTTACTAATCTCACCTAGAACCCTTCTTGCCTACAAACATCCCAGACACACACAGCTGTCCACCGAAAAGCAGATGAAGCCAACAAAATGGGTAACTCACAAAACTAGCCCACACCGTTTTTCCACTGTTAAAAACAGGACTGTTAAGGTATTTAGAGACCTGAGAGAGTTTGACCTCTACACATACAATTCAATGCTATTGACTCACAATACAAATTATAAGTACTTTTAAAAAAATTCACCCATTCCTTGATTCATCAGAAATAAAACCTCATTTCTTAAGTAAGTGTATTTGAAAATCAGTCTGCCACTTCTTGTCCTCACTGCTGTCCTGCAAGTCATAGGTCACCACTAAAGCCCATTTCCAAATGTTCTTCATGCCAGTGAGATAGCTCTGGTCATGAAGAACTGCACATATATCCCTTCCTGGTGCTCCCTTTCAGAATGCTGAACCAGTCAGGTTTAAGGAAATCACTGCAAAACTGTGGAAGTTTAGGTCAGAAACTGAACCCCCAAAAAGCCAATCATATTGCTCACATTGTTTACATGAATGTTCTAGTTTAGAAAAGCGGGGTGGGGAATGGGTGGAGCAGGGAAAGATTCCTGTGATTTTCCTCAGACATTTTTGAAAGTCAGTTTTTCTCCAAATATAATCCAAAATTTCACCTGTAAGGGTATGTATTTATTCCAATCCAGGCAGTGTTTGGGGGAAATGCATAAAACCAAACTGTATCACAAACATTTTTTGATTAGAAAAACAACTCCAATCTTGCTTGTTATCTGAAAACAGGCATAGTCAAGCTTCTGTAATGGGAAAATGGCTGCATTCTGTAACAGGTCAAAACAAAAATATACCCTAGTCAAAGATAAAGTCTGACCTGATTTTTGACACTTTTCATTTTAAAGCTATCCAGAACAGCCAAAGGAATAATGGAGCACTTGTAAGAAGGAATACAAAAGAACCATCAGTGCCAAATACACTGGGAAGGGAAATATCACGGAGACTGTGAATCTCTGAAGCAGACTTCTGAGGTGATACCCTGAGGATCAGGTCCAATATGGGAATTAGTTACACAGAACTTCAACCCCACAGTGTCAAAGAGAAAGGTACTGGATTCCCAGAGAGGAGTTCAGAACCTCTTGTTCCATGTCTAGATTTCCTATATAGAGCATGGGAAAAATTAGGCACCTCTGAGTACGGTATTCAAAACATCTGTTTCTGCATTTTAGCCAGTGACTATTTATATGAAATATTTAAGAAGCAGGCCAGGAAGAGAATCTAAGGCTTTATCTGTCAGACGGGTGCCTTAACCAGAACAGTCATGCTTTCTCTTACGCTTTTTCTACTCCTTGTGACCCCCCTTCTCTTTCTCTGGACCAATGAACTTAAATTATTTTCTGCAGCATGGCACAGTTTCAATAGGAAGGGTGGAGACTGCCTGCCTCCAAAACAGCCTGCAATCTGGTGGTCAGGCTGCTCTCCTGGGACATGTGAGCTGGAGTCTCCTCACGCACAGAACATTCCTGTGCTCAGAGACAGGAAACAGTGAGGGTGCACTTGTGCACTTGAGAACTCACCTTTTTTTTTTTTTTTTTCTGTAAGCTGTAGCTGCTATGATACAGATAATAAAAGGAAATATTTAACAATAACCATGAGAATTAACAGCACTTATAGACATCTTTAATCTTTGAGATTCCAAATCAAACAATGGACTATGCTGAAGCAACTTTGCCCTTTAGACTTAGCAGAAGTACCCAAGAATGCAGAAACAGGCTTTGCTGTACTTCTTAAAATGTTGTAATGCATGTTTTTTTGTGAGCTAGATCAAATCTGTAGGCTGAGTCAGAAGAAAATTCTACTTGCACAGTATTCTTTTCTATCCACTCTGTGAAGACTTGCTAATACCATTTCAGCTTTTACCTTCTTCAGCTCCTTCTGCTCTTCTTGAGCAAAACTACAGCAGTTGTATTTTAGCACTGTGCAAGATCTCAGAGGAGTCTTTCCCACAGGTATGTACATTTGAATCACATGGCTTCCTATGAGTTAGTCATCTGCTGGGGCATCATGCAAGCAACAGTGCTCAAGACATAAAGAAAGCTACTTCAACTTGTTACTGGAAGTTCAGGAAAGAGCTTAGGGAAGCAGAAAATAAAGCATGCTGTATTTTGTCCCAGACAGTAAGAATTAATAACCTGACTTCCATCAGCACACCATGGGATCTACTGTAGCTACATCTATGGCCAGTTGACTGCCAGGTTGTTGGTTTCACATGGATTTGACAGTTTTGCAGTTTGATCCACTTTGAATCTATTTTAATTCCTACTCCATTTAAACAAAAGAAAAAGAGGAGGAACTTCTCAGTCTGCACAGCACAGTTCCTGCTGGCAAAACTCCACAGAGCTCACAGAACAGTAGGAAGGGAACTTTCCAGAAAATGGATAGCTCTTTTTCCAGCCAAAGCAACACTTTCTGTTCAGATAATGACAGCCAGTCAGTCCCAGGCTGTCTCTGTGCTGCAACCAGCCAGGAGTCTTAGCAGTGCAGGTCCTATTTCCAGGGCTACTCCATCATCACTCCAGCTCCTGCACTTACATGAGATGCAGCTATGATGGCCCCTTGCGGTGCCTTCATTTGAGTCAGCCTTTCTGTGCCAATTGCTGTGCATTAGCAGACTTTGTATACTGAAGAACACGAGCCAAACCTATCTCAGTTTCTAGTTTTTTGACTCAGGAAGTTTATGTAATGCAGGAAGTTATGGTTTCCCAAGTCTTTTCCATAAATAGTGTCTTTGGTGATCATTTTGCTCCTCTATGACTCAATTGAATCACTGGCAGTTAGACTGCCCGTAAATAACTTCATGTCTGTATTTAAATGTTTTGCTGAATATGGGCCTAAAATGTATTCAAAGATGAAAAAATTCATAAAATTATGGATTGGGAAACTTTGTGCATATCTTAAAAAAATAAGAACTAGTGACATTTTTCTAATAGCTTCAACAACATTCTACACCAATTCCTTCTTTTTCCTATTTAAATGTAGCGTATTTAAGACTTGTGAAATATGTGCTTTTACTTTAGAGTTTGCTGTAATTTTTGCTTTTGTATTTTTTTGCCATACAAACATATGTGGTTTTCAATGTTATACATTCAGGATGATCAGTTTTGGCTATGATAAAGGAGGACTTCCTTTAAAACACCTCCCTTTACAGACAGAAAATCTCTAGCACATGACGGGAGAAAAATGAATGCCACCTATTCTGTATATTCAGCCAAGATAACATCCTAAAACCTTTGCATGTATTCTTTTTTCCCAATTCACACAAATTCCTACTGCTATATCTTATTAAGGCTTTAAATATTTTGAATAATGTAGACCTTGAATACTACACAGTTTGTCTCTCACAAGCAAACATACAGAGACACATATATGCAGTAATATATTCTCACCGCTTGCAATTATGAACCTTTATCATAACAATGGCTACACTGGGAAAACACATATTCTCATTGCATCTTTGTTAGACAGGTCATTTTATTTACCTGGGCATGTGACATGGGCTGCACACACTATTCCAATCTGAGGACCTTTTGAGAAGGCAAGACATGCCCACATTTTCTGAGCATACACTGAATAAGCAGATAAGAGCAACAGCACAAGAGATGTGCTCTGGCTCTGCCTCCCAGTAGCACCAGTCCCTGCAGCATGTGCTCCACTCTCACTCATTTGTGTCACATAGCCTGTGTGTATGCAAACAGGACTTCAGCCAGCACTGTCCACCATCTTCTGCTTTGCAACTTTGATACATACACATGGTGCCTCTTGCTGCATCTTCTGCTCTTGCTGCTGTCGGTTTGGATGGGATCAGACTTTGAGGAACTAACTTGGACACAGTAGGATGGGACACAAGGGTTCTCAATGACTAGAGTCTGGGGCTGCAGGACTCTCCCTCACCCTAGACAAAGAGAAACTGTTCTGTTCAGAACAGAACACTTCTGCTACTTATCATCTAGCTTACTCCTATAGCAGAGCCTATCAAATACACATCTCTCCAGCAAATGGAGGATGGGAGAGGGTAAGCATGCAGTGGAGGACTGCTTCACATTCTACAGACAGAGGATGGACAGTGACTCCACCACTTTAGAAAAGGAGTCACTCTGCACAAACCATTGGAGCCTGCCCAGCACGATGATGGGCTATATCCTCATCTCCACAAGCACAGAGATCTGTTCAAAAAGCCTGGACATTCTTGACTCCTGCAACCAGCTTTGCAGTGGCAGAAAAATTGTCAGCTGGTCAGCTCAAATATGCTCAGGTTGCCAATACCCAAATGGTGTTGCCCTGAGATCTGTCCTGGTTTGACACTGGCCAAATGCCAGGCACCCATGAAAGCTGCTCACTCACCCTCCCCCATTACAGCTGGACAGAGAAGAATTTAACAACGGGCTCATGAGTAGAGATAAGGACCAGGACAAAACACTCCAAGGGCAAAATAGGCTAAACCTAGAGATACAAAGTGAGTTTAACACTAACAAAACCAGAGGAAGATAATGAGAAGTAAAACAAGCGCTTAAAAACACCTTTTCTTCCGGCAACTCCTCCCTGCTTCCCACCGACAGTGCAGGGACACAGGGGGTGGGGGTCTCGGTCACTTTGTCACCCAAGGTTTGCTTCCACACTCAGGAGAGAACTCCTTCTCCTGTGAGACCATGGGGTGCCTCCCATGGGAGACAGTTCTCTGTGAATTTTTCATGGGCCCAATCTCATGAGCAGCTGTTCTCCCAAAACTGCTGCAACCTGAGTCCCTCCCATAGCCAGACAGTCCTCCCAAAACTGCTGTGGCATGGGTTACTCTTCTATGGGGTGCAGTCTTCCAAGGACAGGCTGCTCCAGCCTGGAAGCAAGGACCCTCTCTCTCCACTGGGTCTTCCACTGGATCACAGCCTCCAGGCATCCACCTGCTCGAGCATGGGCACCTCCCCCATGGGCTGTGGGTGGATCTCTGCATCCCCCGTGGACCCATGGGCTGCAGGGGCACAGCTGCATCACCATGGTCTGCACCACGCCTGCAGGGGAATCTTGGCTCCTGAGCCTGGAGCACTTCCTCCCCCTTCTTTACTGACCTTGGTGTCTCCATGCTGTTTCCCTCACATATTCTCACCTCCACCTCTGGTCTGGATGGAATTAAAACTGCACCACTACTTTTGTTTTGATTTCTCCTTAAAGATATAATCGCTAAGACATTACCATCATCTCTAAGTGACCTAGCCTTGGCCAGCAGTATGTCCATCAGGGATTGGCTCTACCAGACAAGGTGGAAGCTTCTAGCAGCTTCTCACAGAAGCCACCTCTGTGGCCCACCCCCGCTACCAAAAACCAGGTTGCGCAGAACCAACACAAGACCATAAGACAGTTACCAGAAAGTATGCCCAGAGGGAAAGGGGCCAAGGGATTAGCTAATTGTACCTGGTGCAAAGGGCCTTCAACAAAGTTATTCAGAAAAGACTTCACTTCCTGACCTATAGAACCTTGCTGAATACAAGGAAGAATACAAGGACATCATGTCACAATGTAAGCACTGAACATGAGATTCCTGTATTTTCTGCATTAGGATATTGATTACAGTTTGATCAGTGCTATCTATCTTGCACTCTCCTGGTCATGCTGTCCTACCAGACAGGGAGGCAAACATGAGTATTTCATCAAGCACTAAACTCCTGATGGGTAGAGAATAAATGAGCTTTCGATCAACTCATCAAGGTTACCATGTCCTCCAAAACTTCTACACTGGGGCCCATGAGAGCCTTTCCATTCAGAATGAATGCTGCAAATAGAGTCCTACATAGCAACATCTTGAAAGCACCAGGGCAGGCAGTGAGTCTAGCTTCCTAATGGGGAGACAAGTCAGAATTAATTTTGCAACAGAACCCATAGCATGCTCAGAAAGTGCAAATATGTGAGTAGATGGCCACCACCAGTGGTCATTTCTCTTCCCCATTTCTTGTAGTCACTATTTTCACTCCTTGATTTCCCTCATGACCCAGCCCTCAGCCTCTCATGAGTGATGTCTTATTCCCCAGGAAGGTCAATGGGCTCCAGCCTCTAATAGGAAGCCAAAAGCTAATTAGTGTGATTTTCCAGTCACTGGTTATGGCCATTTGGTGGGAGCTCCTTCCTACTATGCTAGAAAATCTTTTCTCCTGTCAATGCAGTGTCCCTCTGGGCACTGTAGGGAGTTTCTCCCACTACACAAGATGCCTATTTTGGCACAAACACATAGCCCAGGAAGATGAGGGGAACATAACATAAAGAAAGTGCCAGCACCTAAAAATTCTGAAAAACATAAGAGGTCATATTACAGTAGGGCAGTATTCATTTTACAATTATCTCATAACTCTGCAAAAAAGCCCAAAGAGAGCAATAATCTATTTATCCTCAGCAAACAAATAATTGAGGATTTGGGCACTAATAAGAATATAGCAGAAGGTTTGGGAGGAAGTAATGTAGAGACTTATTAACATGACGAAAAGGGACAAAAATACCTTTACATTTTGCTATCTCTCCTCCCATCAATTCCTGCTTCTCACTGCCCACCAGCAAGACATCAAGTTTTGCAAGGAATCATCTGGACTTGCAAGGCCAGGACGCTTGTCAGGATATCTCTGGGGACCTGAAACTTGATAATGTCTAGCACAGGTTGAAACTTTACTGTTTGCCTATAAATGAAAGCAAGTTTTTCCTCCCCCAAGATCTATAAGCTCCCCCTTTAGTAGAAAACCTTGGCATAAATTAAGCTTGTATTTTGTAAAGATGGGTGAGGGATGAGGAGATCAGCATGAAACAGGGGTTGATGGTACACAGATACACACAAAATAGAATAGGGTATCTCTAACTTTAGCATAGTCTCGTAAATTATGCTCTTGCCTGGGTCAGGTAAACTATAATGTCCCAGGTTAAGCCTAGTTCTTCTCAAAAATACCATTAAATGTCCAGATCTTCCTTTTCAAACAACTATCACATTAACTGGCAGATCATCCATTTCTGATGTAGTAGTCCAGTGTTGATACAGCTAGAAAAGTAATTATACTTCTAATTAGTGGGGATATATGGTAACTGTATTAAATTAGAACTTCTGATCTAAGACAGAACACAAGTTAACATTTTGTTCAAAATTTAGAACTTTTGAAAATCTCACCTAATATGGGTAATAATACTGTGTACTGCAACAGAGATTCCAATTAGCTTTTTATATAAAAAAGAAGCTGCCACTACATCTATTTTTAAAATTCAGTTATTTTAATGTCTCTGAATAAATTGACAATAAAACACTTAATGATCAACAGCACTACATAAATGCTAGTGAACTACAGAAGACAGAAACTGATAGAAATAGCAAGATAAAATGATTCCATTTTACACTTGCCATATGTGGGTTTGTTTCCAGCCAACTACCAAAATAAGTAAATTGTTTTGTTATGAGACTATGCTTCATACAAAGGTCTTCAGAAATGTCACAGTTTATAGTGACTAAAAAAGCTGAAAGGAGATGATCAAGATAAATTTTTCTATTTTGAACTCCCTTGCTAACAAATTCTATTATACTGAATCCAAAACCCTGTTAAAATATTATTTTGCAACAATTAGTCTGCTTAGTTTGTTTATTGATTTCCCTAAATACTGGCAGTGAAACAAAGCTGATCTCTGTCGGGGTCGTTTTTAATCAGTTGTGCTTTCTGAGTCCCATGTATTGATATATATGCATCCTCCCTATTACAGTCTCACATCTTACTAGGAAAGTTTTGCATTTGTCAAGATCTGGTTAAATAGAGGGTTAGTTACCTACCACTTGATGTTATGAGGCCTTGGTTTAGTTGCTTGTAACTGCCAAACTAATAATTTGAACTTAAATTTTCTGTGCCATTACACCTCAGGCTGATACATTTTACAAAGTCAGCATAGATATCTTTGTCTTTTCTGATTAGTAACTTACAATGATATTGTTTTGTCAATGCTAAAAAAAAAATCTTATACTTATTTGCAGAAGGTTCAGTACCCTGACCCTTCAGAACTGCACACCAAAGTTTGACTCCATAATTTCTTTGACGCTGTTTTCCTCTTACTATTGAACAGACTAGCTGTTCAGATTACCACAGTAAATTTTCCAAAATCAAAACCTGGGTTCTTCTTCTGATAAAATAGGCACTCTTTGAAATAACCCACTGTCTTCCAACAACAAAAAAAAAGTACATATTGAAACAACTCATTTTATTTGCCTGACCCTCAAGGATTAGGTACCTTAGCTTTCTGTGCTGTGCCAGCAGAAAATTAAATGCCCCAATCAGAATCTCAAAAAGGATTAGTGGTGAGCTGCACAACAATGCATAATGGGAGTGAAATGTGAAATGCTCTTGAACCCAGGGCTTGCATCGTAAAGGTGAGAACTCAGAGTACCAGGTTAGTGAGTCCTGCCCCTTCTTGTCTGCCATTTCCCTGGAACCATAAATCTTGTGCTCCTTTCAGCAAAAAGGCTTAGAGCCAACAGGAAGAAAAGCACTGTCCCTACCTCAACCAGTTAGTTAACTGTTAGGGTAGGTTCTCAGGGAGGAAGAAGATGTCATAATTGAACTTTCTTAAGCAAACCACTGGCTTAGAGGGTAAGACGAGAGCTCTAGCACAAGGTAAGGTAACTACCATAAAAAAGGTGGTTACACCGTACAATTTCATTTGAAGAAGAAATTAGTTATGATGCCTTTTGTAGTTTTCAGTCCTGAAACTATTGTATAGTACAAAAATCCATTGTTCAACAGCAGCAATATTCCTATCCAGAAGTGGCAGTATTTTAACCATGAATAAGCAGCTACCTGGGATATATGTAACTGAAAAAAGGGGAGAGGATCTGATTATTTATGAAATATTTTTATATCACCAGGATGAATGACAACAGCCAAAAGTAGTATTTTTTCCCATAGTTTCCTATGCTGCCTAAAAAAACCCAGGTAAATCATAATAATACCTTTCCATAACTTCCTTGTTCTTTCCCCTATGAGCAAATGCAGACATTTACAATGGGCTTAGCTTTGCTATCATGACAGGAAGCCATCTCCCCAACAAGAAAACACAAAAATTATCAACAGAATGGATTTTTACTTGGTGCTACAATGCTTTTCATATTAAAGTCATAGGCTCTCCCTTAGAAGGGTCCATAATAAACTCAACAGGTAATTTGGATTTGAAGTTTGGCTTCTTCCCTTGTGACCATCTTTAACAGACACTTGCTTTTAAATTAAGCTGAGGAATGACTGGCAGCTAATACAGAACCAAATACATTCTCTTACTCTATATTACCAGATACTTATACCATTTTTTAATATCTGAAAATGCAATGATTTTTTTTCTTTCACTTTTTTTTCCATTTCACTTGCATTCTCTTTTCTATGAGCCATAATAATCAGAGGAGTGGATTGAGAGCTGTCGCATAGATACAGCCTCCCTCAGTACCTGCCCTGCATACTAATGAAGTGCTTCCAGTCTGCAGGCTGGGACATGGATTCAGTCTTACAAGTCAGCCCAAGGCTGAAAATGAAAAGCTATAAACCTCACTCAGCAGAATGGGAAGCATAAGGTTGCTGGGATGTTGTATTGTGCAAGTTACATTCATGAATATAGTGAAAAGGACTAAAAGAATCTGCTGTGATAAAAAATGCAATGGATCAGGGAGATTTCTTAGGAGAGCTGGGTATGAATTCCAGATACTGATATGCTTTCATTTAATCTGCAGTATCTGCCATCTCATTGTTCACTCCCCCTTTTATAAGTAACTGTTCAATATATTACATGCAATAGGAGTAGTTAGTATCATACCTTGTGGCTCCCCACTATTAACCTTCTGTCATGTGGAAAATCTAACAGTTCTGCATTTTAATCTGCATCTAATTCATAAAAGTATTACCTCATATCTGTGATTTTAATAGCCTTAATAACTTAGTCTGAAGCTTTGCCTGTGAGATTCATGATTAGTGAAGGTATAACTCCTTTGCTCTATAGTATCCCTTCCTACTCTAAACCAGCAGATATCCAATGGGAAGACTGAAAACATCAGGCAGTCAGGAGAATCCTGTGCAATTTCTGTGCAAAGAAGCTCAGACTAAGCAAAGTTAAAGCTGATTGTTAAGCTGAGTGGAGAACGCAACCAGGGAGAGGTAAGGCACTTTTGTCAAATCCTGGTTCTTCTCATAGCTTGGTTATGGAAGACTGAGTTTGCTTCCTTGTTCAGAATCTTAGAAGGAGTGAGAGATTTTGGTTATTTACATTTTGTTTCATGTGTCTGTCTCTTGAGCCTGGAAAATAAGCTCTAGCTTCTCTATTTTGCAAGCAGAAGCAGCTTGGGGTTCAAGTATTCTCTTGAAGTAAAAGAAGATGACATTTTTTCCTTCCAGCAATAAATGTGGAAGAGCTCTGTTAATGTGCATGTTTACCACACATCTAGAAGATACAAATCTCATTTGATGAGCTGTTGGCAAACCAGAGATATGGTAGAAATGTCCTCCCACCTTTGCAGTGGAAGGATGCTGTGAATGTCACAATTTCTAGGGGCTCTTCTGGGCACAAATCTGGTAAGTGAACTGCCCTGGAATGAGAGATACCATCTGGATAAACCTATTATGATGATGTTGGATTCCTAAAGCCCACGATTAGATGTCCTCAATTTTTTTTTCCTTAAAGAGAAAAACTCTGAGAATGAACACATTTGCCATGAAACTGATGCTGTAAGATCTTTCTGGTGGACAAAGGAGCACAGCAGCCTGGCTGACAGAAATGGGAGCTGGTTAATGTAAATGGTAGGCCATAGAGTACTGATTGCAAAGTTTTCTCTCCATTGGCATTTTTTTCCTGAGAAACATGGAAGTTCAAAAACAGTTCATTACCCTTTAAAGCAGGGGAAGTAGGGAGAGCAATACTCCCCTTGGCTTATCTGAGAGCTTCTCAGTCTGCTCCAAACCAAAAGAGAAGCATATAAAGAGGTGGAAAACACCCATTGAGAACTGCAAAAGCATTTCCAGCATGTGCAGAGGTGCTGTTAGAAAAGCAAAACCTTAACTCAAATTGAAATTGCCCAGAAATGTCAAAAAACATAAGAAAGTGTTCTTCAGATATGTAAACAACAAGCAGAACAGATGGAAGATATTGGCCCATTGTTAAACAGGAGAGGTGAATCTGTCAGCAACAACACTGGAAAGGAAGAGGTTCTCAATGCTTTATTCACATCTGTCTTTACCAGCACTGTTGGAATGCATGGCTTGGGAACAAAAATCCAGGTTGATGCAAACACAAACCTACCATCAGTAAAGAAAGAGTTAAAAGAATGTCAGCTATTACAGGTGCTTGATCCCCACAAATTGACAGACCCTGCCAATAATCACCCCAGGGTACGAGAGCTGGCTGATATCATTGCAAGGCTGTTCTCCAAATCTTTGAGAAGTCATGGAGACCATGGGACATCCCAGAAGACTAGAAGAAGGCTAATGTCACCCTCATCTACAGGAAGGGCTTAAAGGAGGATCCAGGAAGTTATAGGCCCATCAGTCTTACTTCAGTCCCTGGGAAAGTTATGAAAGAAATTATCATGGGAGATATCACAAGTCAGATGAAACATGTGACTGGGAAAAGCCAGCATGGATTCACTAAGGGCAAGTCATACTTGACAACCCTGATCATTTCAATGACAAAGTAACCTGTTTGGCTGTTGTGGGGTGAGCAGTGGACATTATCTACCTGGATTTTTCCAAGGCTTTTGAAATGGTTTGCCACAGCCTCCTCCTAGAGAAACTGGTGTGATCCTGTGTGGTGGGTGGGGAACTGGCCAACAGGCGACACCCAGAGGCTGGTGGTGATTAGTTCCCTTTCAAACCAACAAACTGTCACAAGTGGGTTGCCCTGGGATTGATATTAGGCCAAACACTATTTAATATCTTCATGAGGGATAGATGGGATCAAGAGTACTCTGCCAAAGTTTGCCAATGATACCAAACTGATCAGGGAAGTAGACTCTTCAGAAGGGAGAGCCACCCCTGCAGGAAGATCTGGATGGGCTGGAAAAGTGGGTTAACAAGAACCTTAGAAAGTTCAGCAAGGACAAGTGCAAGGTCTTGCACTTGGAAAACATAATCCAGGAGTACAGCACAGGCTCGTATCTACTGGGCTGGGGAGCAGCTCTGTCAAAGGGGTCTGGGAGTCCTGGTGGACAAGAAGCTCAATCTGAAAGAAGAGTGTGTTGCTACAGCAAAGAAAGCCAAGAGGATGCTGGGTTGCATCAAAAAGGGCATCAGCAGCAGAGATAAAGAAGTCATTCATTATCCCACTGCACTCAGTGTTTGTCAGGACACACCTGGAACACTGTGTTTAGTTTTGGTCCCTGCTATACAAAACAAAGATGTGGACAGGCTGGAGAGGGTCCAGAGAAGGGCCACAAAGATGATCAAAGGACTGGGAAGCCTTCTATGTGAGGAAACTCTAAAAGAGTTGGGTTTGTTCAGCATGAGAAAAGAAGGCTGAGAGGAGCCTTTATCCTCATGTGCCAGTATTTATAGGGCAAAGAAGATGGAGACTCCTTTTTTTTCAAGGGGTTCCATGGAAAAGATGAGGGTTAATGGGTACAAGTTAATCCTGGGGAGATTTCTGTAAGATACAAGAGGAAAGTTTTCACAATTGAACAATCAACCATTGGAATAGTCTCCCCAGGGAAGTTGTGGATTTGCCAGTATTGGGCAGTTTAAGATTTAGCTAAACAGAGTGCTGGGCCATTTTGTCTAGACTGTCCTTTTGCCAAAAAAGGTTGGGCCAGATGATCCTCAAGGTGCCCTTCCAACTTGGTGTTCTATGATTCTATTATTGAAGAGTTGCTTGGGTTTTTTTGATTGAAAACCAATCATAACTTTTGGAACAGGCTAAAAGAAGAACACATTCATCAAAGTATATTTGGTCAGTACTGGATCCAGTCTTTGATGTGTTGATGGAAAATGCATCAAGTCCAAACTTCGAATGCTTATTTTGTACTTCAAACTCTGTTTCTCTCATATTGATCATATCCAAAGTGCATGATTCTTCAGTATGAAATTAACAAACTAATGTAACCTGTGTATTCTGTTGTGGACATAGCTTGATCTTCTGTCTACAATAAATTTTGGAAGCTGTCTAAGCACATGTAAACTAGAGCTCTTTTGAGACCCCAAGTGGCCTCTGTCAAAGAAAGAATCTGAAAGGGGGCAAAAGAAAGTCTTTTTTTGACAGAGATTCTGAAAGTAATGTTTCCCAGAAGGCATGAACTGCCCTACTGTAAAAATGATTTCTAATAAGCAAGTCCTCTAGATTTCTACCTGCAGACATTAACAACAAAGATAAGATAAAATCATTGCCACTTGTCCTGCCAAACATTTAATGACAGTCTAAGGACTAATGAAGATCTGAAGGATTGCAACTCGAAAGGCAAAGCCCACTGAGAACATGATGTACTTTCTCGTCTTACTGAGAAATAGGTGGACATGATTCAGAAGCCTAGAGACACAGATTCATCCTCAATATTGAAATGATGCATTACTGTTCTCTAGTAAAGCATGCAGAATTTCCTTCTACTGAGGTATTTGTCCTAACTGCAGAAATTTAAATTCAGTATATGTATATATATATATATATATATATACATAGTGTGTGTGTGTTTAGGAAAAGAACACAGGAATTATTGAAACTCTTTCTCCTGACAATGTCTTCTATGACTGAAATTTTCACAATGGTCATATATAATTCTTCATGGGTTTTTTCACAGATAAAGGCAGTTCATCACAGAATATTCTGAATTGGAAAGGACGAGGAAAATTGAACCAGACTCTTACATGAAAGGCCCATACAGAGATCAAACCCACAACCCTGGCATTATTACTACCATGTTCTAATCAACTGAGCTAATCTCAAGGGTTTCATGAAAAAGATACCAGAAGCAGGAGGGGACAAGACTTTGGTTCTGTTTCTAGTCAGAACCCTTACTCTTTTGAACCTTTCAAAACAAATGACTTACAGAAAAGGCAAGAAAAAGGATGATCAGGAGAGAAAAGGCTTTAGATCTCTCACTCATAATAATAAATACAAATACATCTAAATTCAACTTTGTCTTTAACTTTGGGTATCATGAGCAATTTTGATTTATTTTGGAAGGGGCAAGAAGAGAGAAAATGGCAAGAGGGGTTTGTATTTTGCATTCTCTCTTGATTTGGTCTGATATATTCTTGCTGTCTTTGAAAGTAGCCAGTTTCTAAAAGAGGACTGCTAACTGCTGTTAATCCCAGAACTGGAAAGATTCGCTGCAACAGCCAAGTTTCATTCAAGCCCTGAAAACACACTGTGAACCCAATGGCTTTCAGCTCTTCCTAAAAGTTGCCTGCCTTGGGGTGAAGAGATCTCAGTGAATCCAGTTTCTCACATGAACAGAAAAGGAATTCTCATTTCTCTATTTAAGTCCTTACACTAGTCCAGTCTCTGAGATATGAGTCAGAAATGTCTTCTGAGAGAAACCGTCATGTCTAAAGGCCATCAGCAGCACAAAATACCAAAGGAACATTGAGGAAATGTTTGGACACTTCCCTAGATTTCACTGAAAAATTCCTGATACTTCTGAACCCAAGAGCCAGCCATGAACCACAGTGAGTCTGGCCATAACTACTCAATAATTGGCAGCTACAAGTATTGAGAGAGCCAAAGAATAAACCTTTCCTCCAAACATGTTCAATTGTTTGGACACTGTCTCTAGGGGCTGATGACACTTCACTCAGTTTTAGACTTGCAATCTTGCAGCCAAAACCACTACAAGACAGGATAGGATGCAGGAAATAAATCAGATGCCACCCTTCTCTGGAAATTATTTTTCTGCAGCTATTTGGCAACATTTTTAGGTTTGTGGACCGGAAGGTTGTTAGACTGAACAACTCAGGAGATGGGGAAAGGAAGAAATTTCATCATTGGAATTGCTATGCATTCCGGCCAATCTTCTCCCACACAGTTTAATATCTATTATCTCTCCTTTAAGGCTTTTTAAAATTTGTCTTTTAAAAAGCTACACAAATGGTTGAGTGAAGAGACAGTACTGGATATCTGTGCCACCACATTTAGATGAATCTTTAATGAACGAGATCTTTAATGATTCTTTGTTTAGAATATGAACTAAGATTCCTGTTAACGTTTTCTTCCCCAAAGCAGTGATGTGTCTTGTTCTCTCACAAATTCTTTTCTAGTCTTTCCTATCTTCCTTAAGTTTTGCTTTCTGTCTAAAGAAGGTTTGATGCTGGCTGCCACAACAATGCTCTGTGAACCAGTGACCAGAAAGTGGTGCCTTAAACAAATCAAAACGAGGAAAAGTCTGTCTAAGAAGAATGCTGAACGTGCTATTTCCCAAAAATTACTCTGTGTGCTGTGACACAAATGAAAGTCACACTCACCCTCTATGCTATTTTTTTTCTATGGATCCTCATTTTTTTAATTGATAAAGTAAACCAATGAACAAACCAACACAAGGCATCTGGTGCCAGCACATCAATTCCACCTATCTAATTCTTTCTACTTGTCCACTTTTTTGTTTTCTAGAAGGCAAACTTAATACAACCTTTTAAAGCTGTAAACAGAATGATTAAACTTAACAGTACACACCTGGTGGACAAAAGAAAGACCTTGCTTTGGTCCTTTTTTTCCCCATGACAAAACTCTTTCCCCCATTTTCGTATCTAAGGAAAAATGAAAAGGTTTTAATTGATCACTTGCTGTGAAGTATACCTGACTATAAATATACTTGCAAGGCGTGTCACAAGCCAGTCTGAAAATCATCTATAGAAGTATTCCCTTGAAAGAAGATAATGCCTGAATTTCTATGCACTGACAGGTATGCACTGACAAGGTTTCCTGCCAGAGGAATGGGTGATAGATGAGTAGAATCTTAGCACCAATAACCCATGTTACAGAATGCCTGGAAGAAAATTAAAGTCAGAAGGTGAACTCCAGAGCTACCTGAACGATCCACAATGGCTTCAAAGTTTTTCTCTTGCTTAAACATGATTTTTATTAAGTGGAGTTTCTAAAGCTAGGCCCTCAACTCTGAGGGGTTTATGACAGCAAGATGGGATCTATCCATTTCAGAAACTTGGTGACCTAAAGTTGTCTTTGAACTTTGACTTCCCTTACACAAAGCAGTAGTTTTCCTGGACTCTCATTTAGTCCAGAGAAAATGCTTCCTAGAGATGATAAGGCAGCAGTAACTGATTATTTGGCATTTCCTTCATAAGTACCTCAGAAGACATCAGCTGATGGTATCTTGGCCAGGCCAGGTTAAGTGGCACATTGCTATAGATGAATGACCCAGTCAGTCTAGATGCAAGAAGCTTTTGTCCCTGAGATAGGATCCAAGGTTGTTGACTAAACAGATCAACAGATCAAATAGACTGTTGGAGCACCTTCTCCTCCTTTCTTTGCTCCTATTACAGGAGTTATTTTCCTTCATTTCTTCTGACAAAATCAAAACTTCTGCCACTGGAAACCCGTTAACAGTCCAGTGTCAGGGATAACACACATAAACCCCTTCCTGGTTCACTTTGCATTTAAATTCTCCCACTGTGTGAGAACAGGAAAGTAGCTCCTTCATGCTGTTTGAACTAACAGTTGTGATTTATTAGACTACTAGAAAGAAGAGCTCTTTCTCTTCTTAGTAGGGGAGGCTATAAAATAGCAAATTCAGGGGTAGAGGGCAGAAGGAATACATTCCTCCCAGGGAAGGGAGCAAGAAACTAAAAATGAAGCCTATAAGCCAAGGATGTGGCCATAGCCTCCTTATGACTTATTCTAGTCTTACTTTATAAGAGAATTCCTCCTTTGAAAGATTCCATGAAAAACACTGTATTGGCCACACCTACATCCTATCTCTTTTAGAATCCTATCTTTTTAGGTTTAAGTGGAGAGGCTTGAAAGACAAAGTTCTTAAGCTAAGAACTGTATCCCTGGATACAACATATTCTGGATTCCTTAGGGAAAGGTTTTCAACATCATATCCCATTAACAGTTTTTAATGGCATGAAGGCAATATCTGTGTCCTAGAACAACAAACACCAGGAATGCATCTGGCACACTGAGAAAGGTCAAAATGTCAAAAACCTACCCTCAAGATTTTTTTAAAATAACTTTTAATTTCACAAATTTCTTTCTTCCATTAGAAAGGTTTCTTCTGAATACCCATGTCTAGTGTGGCTATCTGAAAAGAAAGTCTCTGATAAATAAATTTGTTTAATTGCATCTAAATTGTAAATTCTGTATCCTTCTCAGCAGCATTTATAAATAGATACAATATTTACCTCTATGCAAATGTTTGGAATATTGTGGTAACTTATTTCAGATTTTTAAAAATAGACGGAATATTTTATTAGTAGCTCAGTTACTTCAAGAACTCTTTAAAAGCTAGAAAGTGGTAGAAGGTAATATTTTTGTCCCATTAGAATTGCTCATCTATCCTTTAAATTTTTCCTTACACCTGGTATTTGGGCTGCATTTTTCTTTTCTGGAGATAAAAATACTCATCTGTCTTTAACTACCCTGTGAACTACTTCACTTAATGTTTTCCTTTACCATTTGTCTGGTTTGGAGTTTAATCATTACAACCCCTTCTAAGGCAGGATATGTTTTTATACTTGATATCATATTTAATAGAAAAGTCATAATAATTTATTAAAAATCTAAGATGATAAATGTTAATGTCTCAGCACAATGTGTCTTAGAAGCTGCTCTCTGCAAGACAGCATGATAAGGATTAAAAATTTATCTGTCCCATAATTTAAATACATCCAAACTCTCAAATGCAGAAAACATCCAGCACTACTAAACAGCAGTTCAGGGAGTGATGAAGTATATCATGCCTAGTTCAAACTTTAGAGGGAATGCAGTCAGTCAGCTGGTAACTCATCAAAAAAGCTGTAGCTAGAAATTCAATTCTTGAGAAAGATGCTGCCAAACTGTAATAAAATCAAACAAGAACTTGGTTTTATACTTCATCAATAAAACTGTATTTCTGAATCATATCAATATTATGTGTCAGTTCAATCCTGTAAGGTTGAATGGAGAAGTACACTACAGGCACAAGAACATGCACAGTTTCCATCTTCCAGAAGTCACTTCTGAGGCCCCTATAATGACAGGGGTTTTGTTACATTGAACTCAAATGACACTAAAGTGAAACAGTCTTCATACAAGGAAAGGCACCCTCCACCCCAATTCTGCTCCCTCAAGAAGATCCTTGCCAGCTTGACCACTAAAACAATTTTCATTCTGACTTGAAATCAGTGCAGCAAAACTAAAATCACATCAAAGCTCATCTCATGGCCAATCTCTTATCAGAGAAAGTTGGGAGAGTGAAAAATATTTCAAAACTGAAATTACACTACCAGAAAGGAGGGAGGAAAACAATAGATTTTTCTCCTCTTCCTCAGGCAATGAGTGGAAACTCAGAAGCATGTGATACATTAATGAAATACAACAATTAAATACAATTACTATTGAAAGCTCATGATCCAGCAAGAGATAAAGAACCTTATCTAATAAGTAGGTATGGGTGGGCTCAATCCTCTGTCCTTGCACATATGAGCCATAGAAGCCCTTGGAGCCCATACTGAAACCTGGGCTTGAACAGACAGTTGCTTTGCTTTCCTGGATGTGCCTGATATCCACAGGACAGAAACCATGGCAGTACTTAGCTTTTCCTTTTGTCTCTGCCTTTGTATCTCATTGCCAGCTTTTCTGGCTTTATTCTCTTTTACTTAATAATTTTACAGCAAAACTTGTGGCACTAAACACTTCCTGACACAGCTGTACATGGAGAGCAAACCTTCCTTTACTGCTCTCACAAGAATGACAGAAAATCACATGCACAAAGCCTCATTTCATAAGCTTTGCTTTTGAACTTCATGACCATCTCTAGCCTGGTCTAAATTTACAAATCTTCACCTTGTTAGCCATTAAGACTCCTTGCACCCATTACTGTGCCTGGGAGACAGTTCCAGAAGTTCATTTTTCTGATGGCTTGAGAACTTCTTTCAACTTCCTGTCTAAATGCATTATTGATTAATTCATATCCATCTAATCTCATATTTTAACTTTAATTGTTCTTCTCACTACTTGCTATTTACCCCCAAATGTATTTCTAGAAAGTAATCATATCCTCTCTGAATCTTCCTCTTGGTCAGCCAAACTGAGCCATGTTCTTGTAATCTCCCCTCAACAGACACTTTTACCATTCCATTAAAGGTCCTTGAAGACCTTTCCTAGGTTTGTTCCAGTTAAAACTCACCTTTTTTCCACTACAGAAAATCAGTCTGATACCAGTAATCTAGAGGAGATGTAACAGTATTTTGTCTTAATTGTATCACTATTTTCCAATGTCCAAGGAGAAATCTAGATTTGACATTTACAAGGCCTTCTTCATGGCTGAAGAATACTACCAGCATTTATCTTATTAAACACAGAGGTTTAACTTCTTGCATGCCTGCTGACCAATGAGCCTCCACCTCACAGCAGAAGATCCAAAATGCATGACTTTGCAGTATTAATGTTTTTTCTCATGATGATTTCTGCTGACTCTCATGTCATTTTTCCTATCTCATAGGCAGATTCTCCTCAATATTACTAATACCTCCTAGCTTTCTATTATCTGCAAATTTCATGAACACAAACTGGGTTTTGAATTAGGATCATTAATGTGAAATGAGTAAAGAGAATCAGCCGCAAGATGAATGTTGAAAAATACAATAAATCAATCCTCTGTGTTTTTGCAACCTCTCTTTCAAAAAACCTCACTGCAAGTCTTCAGGTAGTTTTTTATTCCAAATCATGTCTTCTTCTGCTTAAATAAAGATTTCCATTAACGCAGTTTCATATGTTCTGCTTAAAGCCAAATATATTGGGTCCACTACACTGCAGTTTTTGAAGAAAACCCTTATCCTATCAGAGAAAGATGAGGCTTGTCTGACATGATCTACTTTTGCTAAAATCACCTCATATTTTATCCCATCCTCTATTTCCCTCTACTTCCATGATCTTGATTGCTCTTTCCTTTCAAACATTTTTGAAGACCTTGCACACCATGAAGGTTAAAACAACAACAATCCTGTAGCTTTTTCCTCTCTTTTTAAAATCAAACAAATTTTGATATATGCCAATCCCATTGTACCACCCCAGAATTGAAAGATTAATTTAAAATCCTTGCTAGTGGAGTTGCAATTTCAAGTGCCAGTTCTTTCTGGTACATAATACAGGTTTCCTGCATTCTCAGGTAAGAACTCTAAATTTTCTATATTCTTATACACTGGCAATAGTAATTTCTATTACCCTATCATTATTCCCATTGAATATACTATCCTTGTCCTCTGAATGTAATTACCTTTGTTCCCCATTTAATTCTCAAATCATGAAGACTACAATTGCACCTTATAAAACCTCTTTTCTTATTTAAATGCAGTAGGTTAATGTGATATAAGAAATGGCCAATATAGTATAAAAGAATATAAAGGAAACTCCATGAACATAATTTGGCTCAGTGATATTAGAAGAGTATCACTGAAATCAGGAAAACATTCACAAGAAGATATAATTCCTACCACTGCTTCCTACTAGAGGCACCAAGATTTTGCAATTTTTTCATGTTGTGTGAATAAAAAAGTTATTACATTGGTTTAATTTCTTATTTCATGAAAGGAGGATGAGGAGAAAGATGTTGCAAAGGGAAATGAACATCTAAGTTTTATGCCATGAAATTTTATCAGACAAAAAATGTATACCACGTATAAAATGGTATACATTCCAGGTTAATCTAAAACAGAACAAAGGAAAAGACGAACTGGGTCTAAATAATTCTTTTGAATGCAGAAACACACCCTAAAAGACGGATTTTTCTTCCACTGTATTTTTAAAGCACTCTATAGCCATCTCAGAGAGACCTGCCTTCAGGATACTTTCTTCCTATTTAACTGCCCTGGCCTCTTTCTCACTCCCTTCGATCTCACTGTTCCCATTAAAGGGTCACAGATGTTACACATACAAGCTTGTAAATGACAGCAAGAGTTTTGTTCATGTACATTCCTTAGAATAAGTTTATAATTGCATGACCACATAGTATTTCCATGGTTCTATTCCACTGCTCTATCCAGGCAGTGCATTTTTATGTATTATCCGTTTTCCACATGACTTCGAACATCTAAGAACATGTAATTGGACTATTTCCTAACAGTTTGGAGAAAATTTGTTCAGGAAGTCTACATTCTGTTTTGCCTCTTCTGAATGCATGACTTAGAACTTTAAAATTATTTTGACATATTTTTGTTAGTGAAATGCTTTTTTTCCCTCTAAAGTTATAGGCCAGAAAAGGCTTTTAAAATCCTTTAGTGAGATCTCTAGCAAATCACAGTCTATAAAATTATATCTCATACTAAGGCTACTTACTTATTTTTCATAAATGCAAGAAAATAACTCCCAGTTCTGTTTTATCTGAAGGTTATTCATATTTTTTTAGAGAAACTTTCAAGTCTTCATCTTAGGGGTTGAAAAATCTCCATCTTCCTCTGTAGTTCAGTCCATCTGAAAATGGACTGAAAAAAATTTTGAATTTTCTTCCTAATGTGCATTTATTTGGATACAGGTCCAAAACCAAAGGGTGCTACTGTACCATGCCTTTCTTCCCTTAAATGAATAGCTCTTTAGAATGTCAGATTTTCTCTACAGGAAAGTATTTATACATTGTAATCAAATCACTTCTGAACAATTTCTCTCTCCCTTCTCTTAAAAAAATACGAAATAAGCAGACTGGGCTCTTCAGTTTTCAAACTACAAAGTAACTCTCCACAATTATTTCTGTGGCTGTCTATCCGCTCAAAATGCTCACCATTCTCTTTAAAATGCAACTCTCATATTTAGTCAGGATTCCAGCACCAATTTCATATGCAAAATTTAAATGACTTCTCAAGTGGTTAATTTCCAATTCAATTTACCTATTTTTGCCAAATCGTTACAGTAGCAACCCATGTTGACTCATTTGTCCACTGTGACCTTGAAATCTTCTTCAGAATCTCTTTTCTAGGAAACAACTCCTCTTCCTATAGATGAACAAACAGCATGTTTTCTGCTCATAAAGATATGATCTTGCTTTTGTCAGTGTTACAATATAACTTCCTTTGAATGGCCATAACTTACTCAACCAGTCCAAGTGGTCCTGTGAGACCTCCCTGGCAACATTCACTATTCACTATTTCTCCTATTTTTATATTATCTGCAAATGTTACCAAATGCCCTTAGTACCATTTATTTGTTAAAATAATGGGGAAAATAGGGATTATCATTAGCCTACTAATAATACGTGTCAATCCTTGTGCAAGGTAAACTCTGTTCATGATTAACATTAACAAGTCTCAATTAACATTAACAACTCTCAACTAACAACTATATTTTGTCTTCCAAGTCCTTCAACCAGAGCAGCATGTGCTTTGTTAACACTGTATAAGGTTCATTCTTTAATTAGGTTGTTTTTTGTTAGTCACAGTTCAGCTGCCTTATAAGAATCTATACATATTTTCTCTATAAATTAGTAAACATATAAATGTCAGACAGACTGACTAGACTGATTTTCTGTACATCGGCTTTGACTGGCATTCATTGTATTTCCATTCTTTAATTCTTTTTTATAAAACCAAATTCTTGATAACTTTTGATTGTATTGGCACTGATTGATGCCAGGGTAACAGATCTATAATTACTTGGTACAGTCGCTTACCTCTAGAATGCAAGCATAACCTTATTGCTCTCCCAGTGTCATGGAATAAATAATTAATTAGGGGTGAATGCAAATTCCATCATGTGGACCTATGTTGATATTCTGTAATAATAGGGTTCTAATCTTTAAATTCTTAGTACATGCTGCTGTCAGAGTCAGACTGCACTAATAAAATCCCCAGTATAAATGCAATATAGGTCAGACCTTAGAAGCAAGTAAGACGCATTTTGCCAGTAGATATCTGATATATTTTATGATAGCAAAAGAACACCAGGACTCAGGTTTAATTACATGTTCTGCTAATTAAAGAACTTCCTTCCCTCCTCTTCTGTTTACCAAGCCCAGCTGGTGCTGTGCTTCTTATGTCCTGACAAATATTGTACCTCTACCTGACCCGTGACTATGCTTTCTACCTCATTCTGTTTTAAGTCAGGCAGCTTGTCTTACCTACTCTATTCCCACTCTTAGCAAGAGGAAGCAGCTTTAAGATGCATGGAAAAAGGTTTTACCAGTTTTCCCTCTGGTACCACAGAATAACAGGGTTTGGAAAAGTCATGGTCCATGTTAATCTGTTCAGAGAGTTTTTGGAAATGGACCATTTCTTCTCCTTTTACAAAGGGGATCCAGCAGGAGTAAGGAAGATGAGTAGAGACAGAGAATGCTCAGGGTGTTCGGCAGCTGGATTTTGACAAGCCATTCCAGAACACTGCAAAACTGTTTTACAGAGATTAACTGTTCAACCAAATAAATCTGAATCACCAGACACATACTGAGCTTGCTGAACAGAACTGTATATATTTTGCAAAACTGACATCTGTCAGATTATGAGTATCTATTCACTGTGATTCATCTCCCAAATTTCAGTCTTTTGACATAAATTGTGGCATCACTTCTTCCCATACATGTCATGTACAAAGCCTGTTAGTCTTAAAAGAAGGAAGAAAAGTAGGCTTAGAGTCTACATTCCACATTTCTGCAACTTTTTCCTAATTTAGACAAAAAAACAGGCAACTGTATGAATAATCAATGATGCTGACTAAACAACATTTCTAATAACAAAAAATCTAGAAATAATCAAAGAATATTTTTTCTCTCCCTGTGTGGTTCCAGCTGTTAATTAGATGTGCCTTTTTTTTTTCCTTGTGTCCATGGTTGTAGACTTGCACACCCATAGAATTCTATCTGCCAAACTTACATTGCAATAGCTTTTGTAAATGTAACTTGTCTGCAAAAAAAAACAAACAAAAAAAAAAACCAAAAAAAAAACCAAAAAAAAACACAAACAAACAAAAAAAAAAAACAACAAAAAAAAAAAACAAAAAAACCCACCAGTAAAGTCTGTTGTGTTTTGACCACACCTTGGGCTCAACACAAATTTGAAAGCCTGTGTTATTTCTTATCAAAGTATAGAGAGCTTTTAGATCTGATCTCCTTCGACCGAAAAATTTAATAGTAATGCTTGGATGCTGCAAAATGGACTTAGAGGTGTTTTTAGGTCACTCTGTGCTATGCAAGTCATCTTTCTGTAAATTAAAATCAGGTCCAAAATTTTGCACAGAGTTCCTCTGAATGTTGTTGAGAAGGTGCAGCATCAATCCTCTTTTTTTAATCAAACAAATATGAGATAGATGGTTGCAGGAAAATCTTTGAACTCCCAAAATATGCCATATGATGGTGTGAAATGCTCCATTATTTCGCAACTGTACTATCAATGTATACTGAACACCTACCATAGAAATGTTAAAAGTGATTTTTAATGTAAATAGCTTTATTCTCCTGATTTCCATCATTAGAACAAATGAAAAAATCCCTCCTTTGGTTTTCTTTTGAACTAGTAGGCAACGTCTATACCAATCCAGACACAATATTCTTTGCTTTTCTTTTCGGACACAAAATCAATAGCATTAAGTAGGAACCCCTTTTTCTCTATGGATACTTGTATCCATTATTGGATCATTTCTCATGTGCAACGAACCATCTGCCTTAATGTCAAAGTTGATTCTTTTAGTTGTTCCTTTAATTTTTTCCTCTGTCTCTTCACTTGTAGTATCTAATATGAAACCACAAATTTAAATCTGTCTGAATGAGAGTATTCAGGGCAAAGTGCTTCAATCACTTTCAAATTGCTCATTTTGTGCTACACTGAAGATGGTGTTTTTAGAAGAAAAGAAGATTGCAACTTTCTAACAAGTTCAAGACTTTGACTTAATTTCTTTCTTTTCTTCCTTTTTTTTTTTTTAAGTGCAGTCACCAATTGATCTGTCATATTGTGGTTTTCAAAGATGAACTGAGACTGCTCTGAAAAGAATTTGCAGTTGAAGAGCTGCAGGAAGACCTAGGGTAGGGAATTACATTTTCATTGTGGCTAACTTTCAATGACACTGAAGATGTCTCACTTGGGAAGATCATCAAACCCATGTTTTCTCTTCTACTTCAACAGACAACAGTTCATTCATTTGATGTAGAAACTCTGAAGAAACTAATTTTCATTTTGAAATAAGTGTGAATTCTTTTTATCTTGAGATTTAACAACTCCTGACAATGCTTACATTTTACTTCAGAAAAATGAGCTGTTTTCAGAACTTCAGTCTGTCCCATCAGTTTTTCCCACCAAGTTTTTTAGTATTCCCTTTCTCAAACCAGGTTAAAATAAATGGAATTGTAGTTATAACTACTTCTAATAACTATTTGTTGTATTAATAAAAAAACTGTCCCATTTGCTAAAAATAAAAAAAAATAAAAATAACCACTTCTTGGAGTTAACACTCTAAAGAATGGAAACAAGATTTGCTAATCATGATCTTCAATGATTTATCTTCCACTCATTTCTAGCAGATCAAATCCATCTTTGATTGCATGATACTCTTGCCAATTTTCTCCTTCACTATATCTAACATTTAGCTCCATCTCTGTTCTCCCTGTGGCTAAGAATATAATAAATTCCACCCATAAGGCTTCCAGTTCCATAACTATCTTTAGTACAAATAAGTTTTTTTGCTTTATAAGATTTATTTTACAAAGATTTAATGTGCAAAAATGGAGACAAGAATAAAAGCAAAACAAGGCCTAACTTCTGAAAAAGTAAATTATTTGGTTCTTTCTTTTTTTAAGACTGCTAATTTTTTTTCAAGTCATTGTAGATCTGAAAGTTGTTTTTTATTAAACAATTCACACACTGTTCTGTGACTTACCATGTTACTGGGCAATAACAATAATGGTCTAAGTTCTTCTTTTGTAAATAGGGCAGTGCTAAGGCCTTGTGATGTCCTTTCGTGAGATGATGCTTTATCACAATTTTTACCTGAACTACAGGTATGACTTTCAGAATTTTGTTAGGTGAAGCCAAAAATTTCTAACTAAATTGAAAGCCAATCTGAAGCTCCTAATACAGTATTTTTAAAAGCTTGTGGAGGAAAAACATTGGAATAGGAAAAATAAAGATGGCTTACAGCTGGTGGGTGACTTTTCACTGAAAATGTGTAAGCTATTTTTGGTTTAAATATCAACTGCATAAAAGCCTAATAGTTTCTGCCCCCAACTTTACATGGATACAGAGAAGCTCTTTCTGACAGTTGTATTACAAAAATCAGAATACCTCTTTCCTTTTCACAAAATGTTATTGAAGTGAATGCTGAAAGTGAATGCTGAAAAGTGTTTGGTTGCCATCACCATTGTCTAAAAAGTATTTGACATAGACACAAGATTGAGACAGCCAAAGTTGGAGAACAGCAATTTTTTGACATAAGTTGCTACTGGAAAGTACCCTGAAAGCTCATCTCATCTATTTACTGTCCTGATGCAGGGCAAAAGTATCAGGAACATTTCTGAGTACAGGTAATGTGAACATAACAAACCCCAGTAACAGAAATTTGACATCATCTCTTCACAAAATATGCCAGGGCTTCATTATTTTTACTTATGCCTCCCAATTTCTAACCCGAATTTCTCTGGCTGCATTTTAAAACTCTTATTTCTTGTCCTGTCTATGCTGAACATGGAGAAAAATTATTCTCCTTTCTGGGGTAGCTTAGAAGCCTTATCTAAAGACATGTTTCACCTCAGACTTTTCTCATAGACTAAACACCATCAGTTCTTCAAATTTCCTCATAAATCAAGCTTTCCTGCTTTGCTCAGGAAAATGTGGCATATATATGCTATGTAAAGATGGTCAGAAAATCTGCTGGGGTCAAGATACAAAACATTTATTATTGCTCTTCTGTTCACAGATCTGTTGGCCCAAAGCACAAGGAAAACAGATTGGTTTGATGAGGGCTGCTCTCAACAGATCCATTCTGTATGTCAGCCATTTCTTTGCTATCTTCCAGATGCTTACATATAATTCATTTAATTATTTGTCCATTTTATTTGTTCTAGCATTTTTTAGGAATTGCAGTCAAAGTGGCTGATGAAAAATTTCATGGCTTCTTTTTTATCCTATAAGCACTACATTTTTCCTTTTTCAATCTCTTTGAGCTTTAGCAAGCATCTCCTGTGTTATCAGAGATGCCTGTTGACAGCTTTAAATAGTTCTGGCCAGTGCTCTAAATAACATAGAGTCAGTTTTATTAATCTGTAAGATCATGGTCCTTAGTTTTTCATAATAATTATATTAGGCACACGATTACAGCAGGCTTCTGTAGTGAATACTGAAACAAAAAAGGCATTTAATTGATCTGAGATATTACTGGTTTCCTCTCTCAGTTTAGTATGGAATGGTTTCTCTGTCTTTCTCTTATTCCTTACAGGATTCAAGTAGAAACTCCATAGTCATAAACTGTGATGTCCTTTATAAAAACAGATTTTTTTTCAGTTGGTCACCTATAAAAGGTTTCTTGCTCCTCCTAATTATAACTTCTTCTGTGCCTTTTTCTTTTTTATTTATATCCCCACATACTTAAGCATTCCTTTATATTAATCCTAGTAATCTTACATAATTTTCATTTCCTGCATGACTCACATGTTTGAGGTCAATGTATATGATTTAACCAGATGACTTCTTGCTATATACTTGCTATTCTTTCCTTGCATTGGGATCATTAAATTCCAAAGAGTATGCTTTCTGTCAGGAAGTGCTTAATTCCTATATTCCTTTAAATTTCTCTTCCATGACAGGTGATCTCCCAGTATCCTGAGTTTGCTGAAGTCTGCTTTCTTGAAATCGTTTTTCTTCTACTTTGCTGTTTCTCCCTCCTTTCCCTCAAAAGGATCATGGATACTTTCATTTCATGTTCACACAAGTTCTCTTTCACTCTCATGTTCTCATCCCCATCCTATTTAGCACAAAGCTGCTATTCTAACATCTCCAGTTGCTTCCTCTACTTCTCTTCTTTCTGTATCAAGGCTGACACTATATATTAATATGTATTTATTTATTTATTAATTTACTTGCTCTTTCACTGTAAGCTGTTATATTCCTTTCCAGTTGAAGTCTATATACACTTTCCCCCCCTGTTTTTATGAAGTTTCACGCCCTACAGCATTTGGCTAGTTTCTCAAAGAAAGCAAAAAACGCCCCAAAAAAGTGCTACCCCACAAAATCCAAAACTGAATTCAAGCCTTATACAACAGGTATTTCTGGCATGGGATGGCAATGGAAATCTCCCTGTTTTTTCCTCAGGTGTATGTTTCCTCTTTCTGGACAAGCCACCATGTTTGCCCTCGTATTTCCATCAAATGAGCCATTTTAACAATCCATTACTGTGTTAGTTGAGTAGGAGTTTCATATTAAGAATCCCAGCTTTTCTATTTTACTATTTTCTGTTCCCAATTTCTATGTGTGTAGAAACATTTCTAGATTTGAAAGGCGAGCAGATCACTTAGGTTTCAGATTTACTGCGTAGACAGTCATCAAAGGAAAAACACCCATTCTCATAGAACTGTTTATATTAGATTTTTCAATGAAAACCCCAAACTTTTCGCAATGCTCATTCACCACTGGGTTTTTCTTCTGACTCTCAGTCTGACATGTGGAGTTTGTTTCTATGCACTATAAGAGAAAGAGAATGGCACCTATACGCCAGATTTAGGAGCATTTATATACAGAAGAAAAATAGGAAGAATGTTTGGTCTTAAAACTGGAAAATAGATTAGAAATCTCAAGTTATTTTCTCAGTCTCCTACTTATGCAGATATTGTGTTTATTAAGAACATGTACTTTAAATAAAGTACAGGTACTATTCTAGTGAAGACAAGAGAGCTATAGCATGAATCTACATTAATTGCTGGCAGTACACTCTAAGATTAAAAACTTTTTCTGACGGTGACAGCGCCCTGGTGTGTGAACTTTGGCAACTCATTTATCTGTCCTTTAATTTTTGGTTCCCCAAGAGCAAAATGACTATGTCAAGAGTTAACAAATTCATACAGTGTTTGTCTTAGAGTATATTTATAAGCCAAAAAAGGTCCATACATGATAAATGCTACCGAAAGCAAAGGATTTTTATTAATGATGCCCACTCAGAATGACACTTGTATCTTAGTGATACCTTCATCCCTAAAATCACTAAAAGAAGATTTAAAAGCTTACTGAAAATGTTGAAATGAGGCAAATTTTCTCTCATCTCTGTAGAGCAGCAGCATTGAGAGCTCCAGCACACATCTGTCATCTGGAGGCCAAGTAGGCATTCCACAATTCCAGGAAATCAATTCCAAAGACTGTAGATTGTCAGTTGCTTGTACACTGGAGGCCATCCAGGCAGCAGATTAAATTGTATGAGAAAATTGTAGCAGGCTCTAGACTGCATGTAATGGAGACCCTCAATGACCTTTCTGAGGACTTGGGAAATATGCATTGAAATTGCCAGTGGGCCCTTTTGTAGCACCAAAACTGCATACTGAATTTCTCTTACTTATCACACAGGGTCATTTACAACTGAGCTGTTTCTGAAGAGGAAAAACAAATGCAAAACGGAACAAACAGAAAATGTAATCACCATCTTTTCTTCTTTCAGAAAATGTACAAGGTTACCAGAGATGCATTACCTGCATAATCACAAAAAGAAAAAAATAGTTGGTATTTGTGAAAGCTACAGTATCTACCAGCATTTAATGGGGCTACTGCTTCTGAATCTTTCACCCCTGAGAGATATTGGCAGAATACACAAAACATTGGCCAGAATGATTGCTGATTGTAGAAGGTTGATTTAGACCAGTAACATTTCAGTTTTGTTGTTTTATTCAGACTGTTAACCACCCCCTTGTTTTTTAGGTTTTGTTTTTTCTAGAGTAGACCTTGACCATCCAAGCTGCAAATGCGAGCCTTTCAGCGCTGCTGACCTGGGGGTTCAGGCTACAGTATGCAACTCTCCTTGTCATGAACAGAAAAGCTGCACATACACAAAGAATGTAAACTCCTTAAAAACATAGATGAGCCACATTAAATCCTGTTTCTTACTTCTGACCAGCCTATGGTTTCAAAAACTGGGGAGTTAACACCCCTGACTTCTACTTTCCCATTTATCAGTGGCAAGGTGGGCTTGTCATTTTATCTCATTCCTTAATAGTAGTTCTACTCTTTAGAAAAACTGCATGGTTTAACATATATTTGTATTTTTTTAATCTATTAAAATAGATTTTCAGGGCATTTAAAGCAGATGGAATAAGTAGATTTATTGGTGTGGAGTGCAGTTGTGCTTCTCTGAATAGCTCCTTTACATTCAGTATGACATATAAACATGTCCTTTTGCTTTGCTAAAAGATCATATGGAATCACATCCCAAGCTGCCCATAACTTAAGAGTTTTGTGTTTAGCTTCAAAGCAGCTTTTAGGGCATCAGAATAAGCAAGTTTTTGGTCTGACAGCAAGGCTCTACAATCTTTGTGAGGCACATGATCAGAGAGGGAAGTGGTGAACAGGAACTGCCCTTACTACTCTCATGTTTTGTTGACTCTGCCACAGATTTCCTATACGACCTTGCCCGAGTTTTTGAACTATTTCCTAATTCCCTGTACAGTATTCTGGGGTAATAATTCTCCATGTCAGAAGTATCTGAATATAACTTTTTTGCTAAATGTCTTCCATGCTAAGACTTCTAAGTAACATACTCTTTCAACGAAAATTATCTTTCTGCTAAAGAAACAGTTGCTCTACTGATTATAAACAAACATTGTTAATTTTTTTAACCTTGCTTTATCAGAGATCTTGCTCTGATATATCTGTATGTTGTACCCTATGCTTTCACCTACACATCAGTACTTTTCTGCCCCTTATATTAGATATTTTTACAAACATTTTGATCAGCTATAGCACATTTGGTGCTAGCTACTGTAGAATTAGACCTCCTACGTTCTGGGAAGAAAACACGGGCAGAAAGGAATGGAGTAGCAATCCTTGTACACACACAAAAAGGAAATCTATGGGCTAAATAACTGAAGAATGGAATGAAAGGCATATGAATATAAAGAGCAGACTTTCAAAGACTCTTTTAGCCACAGGCCTTTTCATGTCAAATATCTGGTGTATCCAGGCTGTAAAAAGCAAAGCAGGAATTTCTAGGATTGATTTTCATCCCTTTGACTCATCCCTTTCCTTTGCCCATTTGCTCTCGTAAGACAGGTCCAGAGTGTGCAACAGGAAACCAAGCAAAAACAATACAAGAAAAACGCGTTTTAATTTTAGCCACACAGCTGCTTCTGGGTTCTTTAAATACACTCCGCTCTAAGTGCTTCCATACACCAAGATATCCAAGTGCTCTAGACAGGCTGAGTCCCAACTGCAAACTCATTCCACAACTAATCTCTGTCTGGCATTGTTACAGCAATCAAACCAAGTTGGTCAAATGCCCAGTTGGGGTAAACTGGGTGCTTATCCAAGGGCTCTCTGCTATGTGACTTGAAATGATGAGCTACAGACTCCAAGTTCTTTGGGCAGAGACAAGTTTGTGGACAGGAATTAAACACAACCTATTCTTTTCCTTATTCTCTCCCTCTGCAGATTTATATACAGCATAAGAAACCAAAAATATCTTTTGAAGGAATGCCTGTGAGTAACATTGTGCTCTAGTATAATGTGACAGGTGACCTAATCTCCTTGTTCCAGGCTGCATGTAGCCTTGCTGTCTGGAAAACTATCTGGGGAATTTAAGGCCTACCAAGAGAAAAATGGCAAATCTAAAAGCTCAGTCACCTACTCAGTTCTTCATCTTGGGTTGTTTTTTTTTCCCTATGGCTTTTGAAGGTGAAACAAGCCACCTCTGAATTCCAGAGGTTTTTTACTGCCATCATGTGGAGAATTTCCTTAAAAAAAGAGAAAAACCGTCTTCCCTGACAAGATAGGATTTTTCCTGCCCTTGGCAAAACTGAAAGAATCTAATTCAGTCTTACATCTACACAGAGCTAGTCCTGGAGTCTCAAATGCCATAACATCTGGTAAATATTCAACTGTCCTTAGTACATTTTGCTTTTGCCCTATTGAAACAGTTTATTGTTGGCACAGCAGAGCTGGACAAGATTGTGACAGCCTGGGTATGCCTGTCATTTCTGATATTCCATTACGGGTTTCTTTCTCTGGTCTGCAGGAGCATACAAGCACTTAATATTAATGCTGTGTCTCTTCATGCAGCAATGCTACAAAGAAAAACAATATTACAGCAGGGTATCACAGATCCAATTACATAAATTATCTTGGAATCAGAAATACACATTTTTCAGGCATTCCTATTCCCACTACGCAATCCTCCATTTTATCTGACCACTATAACAATCACACTTGAGAAATCTGATAAACATAAAACTGTTCCAGGAGGTTGGAAATTTAGAGGGCTATATTAATTTTAATAAAAGAAGAGTATTTCTACATTCCAGGAAAGTCCAAGATTTCAAAAGTATTCAACAAAAGCCAATGACTGTATTTCAATTAGGAATGTCACCACATTTTATACCTATTACTTTTTAATTCTGTACTGTACTGATTCATATTGTATTCATGAGGAAACGATGTAATTTTTCAGTGAGCTTTTCAGAGATATTGACAGATATTCCTTAAAGGTTCTCCCTGTATTAAGTCAATACAATCTGAAAGACAATTACTGTCAAAACATTTCATAGAAACTCTGTTATTTTCCCAAAGACATACAAAAAGTGGTCCCATTTTCAAGACTGGTGAGACCCCAGTAGCTCCTCATAAATTCAGCACAACAGAAATCAGCCTTGCACATAGATTAGAAGTCAAATTTATATCTTCTGTCCATTCTGCTATATCACTTCAAATATAAACTGGTTTTTAGTTTCTTCCTGACCATAGGTTGCAAACAGTAATCAGGGACCTCAGCAGGGTCCATAAATGTCTCCAGAACAAAAGCACATTTTAATTGATACTGACATTCCCCTAACAAGACTTCTTCAGAAGATCTTCCACACCCACCAAGTTTAAAAAGTTAAAAGACCTTTTTAAAAGGTCTGAAGATCGGTGCAGTACTACCACCGTGGCATCGCCTTTTTCTAGTGTCATAAAAAGCTGTTCAGATTTGGCTACATTATAACAGTCACTGTAGAAATCAGCACTTAGCAGATTTTTCTTGATCTGCTCCCATAAGCCCTCACAATTCCCACGGCACTGGACACAAACTGTTCAGAGTTTTGCTGTGCTAGTCAGTGCAGTGCAGGTTTCTAAGTTAAAGGTAAAATATATCCCACTACTGTTCCCTATCATAGGGGAACATACTTTGCCCTGCAAACCAAGAGGCAGTTCTATATTTGGCTTTCAGATGGTTCTAGTAATTCTGAATGTTTCACAATCATACTGTTAGGCAAAGCTTTAACCACTACTAAGAGAACCCACACACACCAGATTAGCTCAGGCATTTAACATAACAAGCCCACAGGGAAAGCAACTGAGTCACAGTGGCATCTGAGCTTCTCAGAAAGCCTCCATCCAGTCTATATGCCAGGCTCATGTGTCCATAGTGTGAGGCACAGCACAGGGCTGGATCAGTGTTACCACATCATATGATCTCCTACTGACTGGGCTGTAGGAAATGTAATCCTTCTATGTGCAACTAATATGGCTGGTCTTTAATCCTCTGCAGCACAGGTCTGTACCAAAGGTTCAACATTCAAGTTTTCTTCTGCATGAAGTCCATTTTTTATCCTTGTATATAAAGTTAGAAATTCATGCCTTTTCATTTGCTTGCAAAAATTATGAAAATAACACACCAAAATCTTTACCAAAATCATAATCTCAAACACAGCCATATCAAATATAGTTCACAAATATTAGGAAAATACCGATTTGAGATCACCAATTCATTCTTTGTTCTGCTGTGTTATTAATTTATGATAGCAGGATTTCTTTAATTACCTACTGACATCTTAGTGTTTTCCTGCAAACAAAGTGTCATTCAGTTGAATGACTAAACAGTAATGGGAATAAAACATGTAGAGAATTAGGCTGTTGTTTGTAGTATTCCTATCTCATATTAGTTGCCCTTGGTACATAAACAAAGAATCACAGACTCACAGAATATTTTGAGTCTGAAGGAGACTGGAAGGATCATCAAAGTCCAGCTACTGTCCCTGCACAGGACAACCCCAAGAATCACACATTTACCTAAACAAATTACATTATTTTAAAGTAAGATTTGGGACTCCTTATTGTAATCCTATGTAAATTAGACAACGGCCTTTTCACCCCGAAAAAAAAAAAGTCCATAGGCAGCCCTTGACTAAATTTGTCCTTTTCGATGTCCTGTAATCCAAAGAGACTCACGACACCCAGTGGTTATTACAAGAAACGCAGGCATACAGAAGCCATGCAGAATGTGAAGATGCTTATCTCAGTGCTCAGGTTCACAAAATTAAGATGCAACTAGAAAAATGAAGACACTGGACAAGTTACAATTCATACTAATGAGTCTGTAGAGATGGTCTTAGAAAACTCAACACTTACAAAAAAAACCCAAACAAAACAAAAAAGAAAAAAACCCAAAAAAAAAAAAAAAACCAACCAAAAAAAAACTCCCAAAGCCACCACCAACATCTGAAATATAAACACAAAAAATTTTTGAACTCCAGGAAAACATGACATCTAGCCTGCTTTGGAGCAAATAGTAGCTCTTCCATGGCAACAGTTTAAATCCTGTAGATTCTTCCCCCAGAAAAAACCTACTATAATGAGGAGATCTCCCTGAGAGCATTGCACTGATTAAGTAAAGTGATTCTACACCCTGTAGCTTTCCACACACTGTATTGAAGAGTAGACAGAGAGGATGACTGTGCTGGGGAGGTGAGGGAACACAGAAGGCCTTGCTGCTCTCCAGAGCACTCTGGACTGCTGCAATGCTCTGATGCTGCAAGGGTTAAAAGCAGTCACTGGGACTGCTCTTTTGCACTGCTTCCCCAAATCGTCAGTTGGCCCAAAGTCTAGGAGTTGTAAAGGGAATCTTAAATCCACCTTTGTTCTCCTCCAACATAAAACAGTGTAGAAGAGTGTAAGAGCATCAAAAGTGCTTTATTCTTGACATGCCAACTTTGTATATCATTTGTTAATTTTAAATTACCTTCATTCTGCCTTGTCTTTAATTGGATATATTTATGGTAAAGATGAAGTTGCAGATGGATATGACAATATGAAAGATGTGTACTTTGAAAAGAATAAATACCTAAAGTTGAAATTTAGAAGAAAAGGAGACATTACTAAAGTACTTTCATTAGAGAAAAATCTTGTTAAGTCAACTTCTGGGTGAAATTCTATGATCTGTGACAGACTGCAGGTGAGAGCACATGATCACGCAATGTTTCCTGCTTTGATATTTAATAAATAAGATATTAATTATTAACAAAATACATACGTGGAATGTCCTTTCAAAGATACTTTGAGCTTTAATATTGTTTTAATGTCCAACAACACACTTTATCTGGATGAATTAATTCTTTTGTTGAGACCAATGAAAACTTATGAGGCATCATTTAAACAATATTCTTCTATTTATGTATTAAAATTACAGAAGGAACAAAGATACATGTATTAAAATATCATAAAAATTAGACTGGTTCAATGAAGTGAGATGAATAAAGCTATTTATTTGCAAACTAACTAAATAGAATATAGCACTTGTTAAATTGTATTTTGTCTGTGATAGCAAACCAAAGCAGTGAGTATACAAGGAAAAAAGATTGAGTACATGGTGTTTTCAGACCTAACCTTTAAAGTTCAGACAGTGTAATATGAAACTACATTCTTCTGACCTGGCTATGCTTTACTTCCAAAGTTTGCCAAACATTTCTTTCTACCGCTGTATTAGGACAAAAGATTCTTTGTCCCATAAGCATTTATGAAGTCTATGCATCAACACCTTTATTAATTGTTCAATAGCACACATTATTTAACCACCTAATTAGATAAAAACTTGCCTTTGTCACTCTTAAGCCATGAAAGGTGATTTCTGCATCTTCTCCTGAAAGAAGATATTCAACACCTTTTTTTAATAAGTGTTGAAACACCTACACTGAATAAACATGAAGTCATACTTCACTCACATTCTTTTCACTCTTTCCCTGTTGTATGACCAGAATAAATAGGGAAGTGAACAAAAAGTTAATTCTTATTTGTCAAAATACTCACCTTTAGCATAAACAAACCAACCACAGTATAACATAAGGAAAAAGGAAAACATCCTGTTGCCACCGACTGTAATCACTGAACTCACACAGTAAATGAGACCTTGGATCAGTGAAGAATCAAATAAAATGAAAAGGGAGAGAATGGGTAATGGCAGAAATATTATTTAAGCTACAAAAACAGCGTATTTGGAGAAGGAAGAATTTAGACGATGTTCAATATAAACCTAAGGTTTAGGTCAACTTAATTCAGGGACAATTTGGGTGATAAGATTTCATTTATTTAGAGCAGAGGTTTACCTTGACTATCCAAGAAAACGTCTCTATAAACAGTAATAACAGTATTTCAGTTATCCTACCTGCTGCCCCTTGGAGCAAGGCCTGGTATCACATATTCAAAATCTGCTCTGAATCACCTGAACTGAACAGCAGGCTGTCTGTCCCAAACACAGGCCACTTGCTCTCTGGTGAGTTGTTTTCACTGAGCACCCACACATACTCCACATCCTGAGAAATCCAGCCTCTGGGGAGGACAGTAAGGGTTGTTTCTGGGTACAAGGCAACCCAGGACCATGCCTGTACAAATAAGATGATACAACAGCATTCTTGGCATGCTTTTCCTCAGACCACAAAACTCCTGAACGGTAAGGGATCCAAATCCAGAGTCTAGAGATCACACATCTCACACTACAGCTTAGATGTAATCAGAGCCAACTCTGGCATTTAAGTGCTCAAAAATACATCCAGAGTCACTAGTGTTCTCTCACAGCATTTCAGATTGGTAGGACTGGAACCCAGCAGTGCCATATTTTTTAAAATGATGGTGTCATTTCATGCAACATCAGACATTTTTGTGTTGCATTTGGCAAGTTGTTAATGAGACAATGCTGAGATTAAAGGTCCTTCTCTTTTCCAATCCAGAATTTCTTAGATCTTGTTGACCTCTTTAATCAGCACATTTCAGGTTCTTTCACAAGACCATCATAACAATGAAATGTTTCTTTCCATTTCTATTTAAGGAATTCATTTTGTATTTGCTCAGGTCTTCCACACAGTTTTCAGTTTCCTCTAATGAAATGGCTTTCATGTCCAAATGCAAAATATTCTGACAGATTTCTGGGTGCTGGTAGCATTTATGGAGTTCTCAGAACAAGAATAGCTACTCTAGTTTTTTCATTGAACCAGGGACCCACTTCCTCCTATTTATTTGCCCTTGGATTATATGCAGTTCATGTAAACCAAATCCACATACTTTACACTTCCCAACGATGTAAATGTTGGTTGGTTTTTTTTTTTTGTTTTCACTCATGACAGGAAAAAGTGATTCTTCCCCTGTGCTTGGCACTGATGAAACCACACCTTGACTTCTGGGTCCAATTCTGTGTCCCTCCCTTCAGGAAAGGACACTGAGGTGTCAGAGTGAGTCAGGAGAAGGGTGATGAAGGTGGTGAAAGATCTAGAGCACAAGTTCTGTGAGAGCAGAAGGGGGTGCTCAGCCCAGAAAAAAAGACTCAGGGGTGACCTGTCACTCTCACAAGGAAGCTGAAAGGAGGCTGTAGCCACACGGGGTTTGGCCTCCTCTTCCAGCAACCAGACACAGGACAAGAGGACAGTCTCAAGCTGTGCCAGAGGAGGTTCAGGTTGGAGAAGGAATTTCTTCACAAAAAGGATTATTAGACATCGGAACAGGATGCCCAAGGAGGTGATGGAGTCACTGTACCTGAAAGTATCTAAGATTGGATGTAGCACTTGGTCTAGTTGACATGGTGGTGTTAGGTCATGGGTTGGACTCGATGACCCGAGGTCTTTTCGAACCTAATTGATTCTGTGATTCCTTTTTTTGCCCTGCTTTCCCTCACTGAGACAAGTCTAAGACCTCTCTGATACTGCTTCCCTCACATTTCCTCTCTCATTCATGGACTGAGAGAGGCTGCACAAACACCTAACCTTCTGTGTGGGGAACAATCGTACTTTTTTGTACAGCATTCGGGAGGCACAGCGCCATCCCGAACTCCTGGCTCCGCTCAGCCTGTCCGGCTCCCTCACGGCCGCGGCGGCAGCACGGAACCGCCTCACAGCCCGCACTCCACTCGGCCGCTCTGCGCATGCGTGCTCGGGCGCGGCGGCCGCGCTCCCCCCTCGGCGGCCGTGAGGGCGGGCCGTGCCCGGAGCGGGTGCGGCGCATGCGCGGCGCGGCTGAGCTGTGGCGGCCCCGCGCCCAGGTGAGGGGCGGCGCGGCCCGGCCCGGCCCGGCGGGAAGCGGCGGCCGCGGCCGTGAGCGGGCGGTGGCTCGGGCCCTGGGGCCCCGGGACTGTGCTGTACCTGGTGCGCCTCGCCGTGTGGCGGGGTGGTGGCTCGGGACCGACAGCCGAGTGGCTCGGCCCGCCTGCGCGGGCTCTCCTCGTGCCGCAGGAGTCTGGCGTGCGGGCCCGGGAGGCGGTTGGGTGGGATCAGCCGCACGGACGGCCCCGGACGACAGTGTGGGCGCCCGGTTCGAAGGGCGGTGCGCGGCGGAGGTCCTGCCCGCCGGGCCCGGGTGGCTGCCCTGGCCCGGGGATGAGCAGGAGGTTTCTCACGCCTGTGCCTCGGGGGAGTGGCACTTCTGGTTTGTTTATTTTCGCTTGTGGTTGCGGTGTTTTGCCTTTTTCTGTGAGAGAAGATGGTATGTCAGCCCTTTCCAAAGCTTCACTTGATGCAAAGCTGGCAGATTAGGTGTTCTTACTTTATTTCTAGCCCTCTTTCTTGTTTTGGTTTGAGGTGATCTTGATTTTTTGGAGTTTTGGGGTTTTATTTTAGATTAGCATTTCTGCTTATCATTTCCTTAAAAAAAAAATTGTTTTGGAAAGGGTTAAATGATGAAAGCGTGGATCAGGACTTAAACCACTTCTTCCACTGCAAGGATAACATCTGGGTTGCGCTTGTGTAACCATGTTTGTTCCATACCTGTTAGCAGGCAGGCGGGTGTGACTGAAGATGGAAAGTAAAAGTGATGCAAGTAGCTACTTGAGAGAATTTTCTTCTGCTGACCATAGTTTCATCATTCTTGCAATGGACACTCATATTCCCATTTCAGAACTCAGTACTGGTGCTAAGACTCAGTATTTTGGAGCACGCTTCTAACAAAGTTGGCAGGACCTGAAGAAGAAACTTGCATTTTGGTGTAGATTATATCAGAATGTCTGTTGCAGTGTCATTTGAAGTAGCTTGTACTGCATACTGCTGCTGATGGACTGCTGGCCTGACTATGATGCAGACTCCTGAGTTCCTGTTTTTGTAATTTAAATATAAAACTTAACATTGAGACATAACTTCAGTAGGTTACTTTATAGGAAAATAATTTATACAAATAATAGTATAAATAATTTCTGCACTTAATTCTGTCAGTTTTCTGTTAGCCAATTTCTCAATTACCTTCTTTAAGAGAAGCAGAAACTTATACTGGATGCTGCCTACCTTCAGAAAGCAGCTGAAGGTTGTGAGAAGTATGCAGTGTGGGAGGCCATAATGTTACTATATTTTTCTGATTTTCATAGCTTTTAGTTTCAGCCTTTCAGTGTTTTCATTCTGGGTGTGGGCATTTCTAAGGCTCTGTCTCCCCTGGGAGTGTATTGCAGTATGTGTTGCTCTTTTAGCAGCAGATTTCTTTAGCCCCCAGTGTGTTCACTGGTCACTCATTCTTTTCTCTGATGACTTACTCTACTCTTGAGAATGAAACAAACTGTGTTAGTAAAACCACAGCTTTGCAGGTTCAGCTGTATTTATTGTAAGAGCTTCACCCAGCATAACTATCTTGTTTTGCAATTCAGCCCTTGGGACAGCAAAGCTTTCGTAAGATAAATAATGCCCTGAGTAATTCCAGTTCTCAAAATAAATGTTGTTTATGAATAGCCTTTAATTTTTAGTTTGTTTTACCTTTTTGGGGTGGAAAGACATGTCCAATACATTAGCTTTTGATCTGAATTTTCATTCTTTCAGCATTTTGAGATATTTCTTAAAGTCTGCAGTTAGATCACTGGCAGTAGAAAGGGAGATCTGCAGCTATCCTCCATTGTTGTCTTATAGTGATGGAACTTTCTTTAGATTCAGATAAAGTCCTTTTTTTGTTCTTAACTGTTTTTGTAGTTCCTCCATGGAAAAGGTGTTGAAAACTGCCCACGGCACCATGGAAACACTCAGACAAAACAGTCATCTACTGACACTGGTGAGGAATTGTTGGGCAGAGTGAGGGAAATGAAGAGCTTCAACCATCGCTTCAGTATGGCGGCAGCAGAATCTGACAAAGACTCCGGATATTCAGGTTTAGAAGAACACTGTGTTACCTTTTTTGTGTTACCATGCTGAGGCTGTGCTTTAATTGGTGATGTTTAACAAATCTGAGTAACCCCTTCCAGTTTGTGTCTCATTACCTTGGAGGGCCTTTCTATGCAAGATAGGTTTCACCTGCAATCATCTTACCACCAAAGTTTTATGAAGTGGATCATTACCAAATTGCAAAGTTCTTCCTGTGAATTTGAATGGCATGGGAATTCAGAATTAATGGAATAATTTTAGACTCTAGAGTCTAGAAATGGAGATGTCAAAATTATTTTCTCTTTGCAGTGATGAATGAATTGTTGGATTATGCTGCCCGGTGTCTCTTATGATCTGACTATATTGTCAGTAGAGCCTGATAAACCAGAGGATAATGGTTATAACATCAGTAAAATAATAGATGTGGTGTGCCATTTTAATACTCAACAAAACAGTGCAAAAATGACCTTTAAACAAGAAAAAAAAGTACTTCTATGAAAGATACCTGCTTCACTGGGTTTTAGATAGAAAATTTCAAGACACCAAATGCCTGCATTGCAAACTGTGGATGTGGCAGTGCTGTAGCCTGTAGTGCTTTCCTGTATTAGTTTTTAGACTAATGCAACTTTCATGATACTATGTAGTCCCTTGGAGACTAAGTACAAAAGAGCAGAAAGTAATAGATTTTGGGGGGAGAAAATGTCTGTATAAGAACTGACCTGAAATACAAAGCCTTTTATTAGAGGCTGTCTGACAGCTGTCATAGCAGCTTTAATTTTGTTGATATTACAGGATTAAACTTTATTGTTCTTTATGGCAACTTGGTTGAGAGAGGCAGAATATTAGAACTGAAAGGCAGTAGTAAGCATGTTGCATGTGGAACAACTAACAGCTGAATTCTGCATCTGGCAGATGGAAGTTCAGAGTGCCCAAGTGCTATGGAGCAGACGGACTCGGAGGATGTGCTGAATGCGCTGTGTTGGAATGCAGAGGATGGACCTTGGCAATGCCCAAGGACCACAAGCAGCTCCTTTCCTGCCCTATCTCCTATGGTTGTTATGAAAAATGTGTTGGTTAAGCAGGTAGGGAAGAAATAATATCTTGAGAAATATTGCATGTTCTTAACTTTTTCTAAAAAACGTTTTTTTCTTTCAAAAAATTATTGTAATGTTGCAGTCCAGAAAAAAATGGTAATTTAAGAAGTTCTAGTATGATTCTCTGTTCTTTTGAGAGGCACCTGGAATCACTAAAATGAAATGTGAAATAGAGAAACTCTGCTCCATCTCGTAAACCTCTTTGTCTCAAAGGAAACCCCCCAAAACACATCTTCAAGAATGTTATGTGAATAGCCCCAAAGATTAAACAGAAAAGGGTGATTTGCTTTTGAAAACTGCTGTTGTTTTATTATTCAAAAAAGATGGTGCAGTAGTATGATAGGTTTGTTTCCTCATTCATAGGTTCTAGGAGTGCTTCGATGGGAAACACCAATCCAGAATGTTATAAATGAAAAAGTTAAATCCTTATCTGAAGTTAGCTGTGGTACTTCTACTTTAATAGTTGTTTCACTTAATTGCATATGATGGCTCACATTGCACCGATTACAACCCCTATTTATGTTCTTCTGTGATGTATAGTTCCTCCAGCACATCTGTGAGACCCCCTGTGTAACATTTTAACAGAAGGTATGGGAAGTACGGTCATATTATTAGATCTCGTGCTCTGTATTCACTCTTTTTTGGAGCAGAGCAAAAGTTCTTCAATGCTTTTTACTAGAATACTTCTGAGAATACAGTGGGAAGGGGAAAAAAGTATAAAAATCCTGAATCTTTTTCTTCTTCTGAACCTGTTATGACAACAAGCAAGACCTAATATTCCCTGTTAGTATTTAGCAGATTATGCAGTTGTGGGGGAGGTGATTCTACTTTCTGAGCATCACGCTTTATCTTGACAAGAAACAATTTTATTTTATAGTCACATTCCTAGATGTGTGGACAGATTATTGTGTAAATAAATGCTGAAGTTTTTATATGTAAAGTCAGGAATAGGCAAGCTTCACCAAAGCCTTTGGCCCAGTGCACAAAAATTAAGACATTACCTGCACTGATTCCAGTGTTAAACTCCAAGTTGTGTTGCAAATAAGAAAAAGCAGCACCTAATAATAAGTAGCTTATATAGAGCAAGATATAAAAAAACCCAACTACATATATATTAAAAATTCCTATACTACCCTGGTAGTATAGGAAAAAGGAAATTTTGGCAGGGAAGACTTGGAGATAGATAAAATGTCCGCACTTGGTTCTCTTGAGCAGTGCATTGTGATATCTAACTACATGTGATTAAAGACAATAATGTCAAATTGAAAAACATTAACTACAATAAAGGAAAGCAACAAGTCTAGGTCAGAATAATAATAAAATGTCTTTCTGCCTTTTTTCATTATGCCTAGTTAGTTCAGATGGTCATATTTTTAAAATGGTCTTTTCAACACTGTACTCAGTTGGGCTTGCTGGACCAAAAAGAAAAATAGCAGCATCCAGTAACTGCTGTTTATTTCTTCCAGTTTCAGTTTCCATCATCCTTCCATCTTGGAACCACTGTGATCCTCTACAGTGGTTGTTACCGGGTGGCCCAATTTCATAATGTAAACAGCTAACAGTAATGATAAAAAAAAAAAAAAAAAAAAATCAGGTGGTGATTAATGCCAGTGCTGATTGTGGTAAGGTTTTTGTAAGTCTTGTAAAAGTCTTTAATAAGTGGGAAGGCTTTTTAGGCAAGTGACAGTGATACATCAAGAAGTTAGCTTTCATTAAAAAATGCAACAAAACACAATTTGCAGAGTTAGTAAAATCAAAGTGGCCTTCTCTACTGAAAATGAGATTTTGAGTAGGAGAACTAGAGCAGAGTACTCTGTGAGAAGGAAAAGAAGAAAGAACAGAGATAGGAAGAAACCCAAGAGCAAGATAAACAGTTACCACAGCTCTTTTGGCCTCAACGATTATGGGGCTCTGCTGGGCTAGGTGCTCTTCAGCAGTGCAGTTAATGGCAATTTCTGGCTCCAAACCCTTGCTTCTTAAGGCTACATGTTCTGTCCTGTGTTTGTACAGCTACAGTATTTATATGCTTCCTCACTCCTTGCATCTCCAGATACGTTTCTTTTGAATGTTCTTTCTTCTGTGTTAAGGTAGTAATATTTATTTTTACAGGTAGCTGTTCTGTACCCCTATTCCATAAGCATCTTGCCCACTGAACCAAAGAAACATTGTGTCAGAGTAGTTAATTGAATCTTATCTCCAAGTCTCAGTGTCCTAATCAGTGGGTAATACCTGCTTTTGGTAAGTTCCAAGTCCTTTACTGGGGGAATGGACTTTAAGCAAAGCATGTTAGCGTTTGCCAGTTTAAAACTTATGAGAGTGGTGGAAAGGATATGGATTTCAGATTACTTAATATAGACTAAAAATAATAATATATATTTGTGGTAGCTAAAAGCTGTGCTTTCAGCAGGCCTGCCAGTTGTGTTCCAAGTTGTAAGGAATTGGAAAAGCAGCTCACAATATGTTAGTATAATTGTAGCAGTGATGGCTTAAATATATTAAGAAGTGAGATTTTTGCTTTAGAAAGAAATAGTATCTCTTACTGGACCATTTGATGTCTTTGGAGAAAAGCAGTCGTGTTTTTGGCCAGAAACTCTCATGAAGATCTGTAGTAAGGTGTTGGAGGAAAAAGAGGTAATGTCTTGTAAAAATGGATGTTTCCCCCTATATTCCAGAGTCTGGCTCATGGGAGGGAATAAAGCCTTGGGCATTGTTCTTGAAATAAAATTCTTTTAAGGTTTATCAGTGCACACTGTTTACCCAGAGGTACAAAGTTAAACTCCTCTGGGCTTACCGCAGGCTTTTCTCCTTGCATTGGTTGATATTCAGCCTTTTTTTTTTTCCTGTTTTATAGTTTTAAACTTACTGAAACTGTGTATTGTACTTCAAATTACAAGGCTTCCTGAACAGCTGTGGTGTATCTTAAATAACCATGTCAAAATCTTGCTATAAGAATAGATTTGAGAAGATTTGAGTTGCTATCTTTCAACAAAGAGGGAGCCTTTGTTCCTTAAATGTCTGTGCAATCTTTCCTTGACTCTTAAGATATTTCATAACAGAAAGCTTAATTATTTTTCAGCTTTCCTGTGCAGTTGTAGTTTGGCCCCAAGTCTGGGTCGAACTTTTTAATGAACATTTTACAATATAAGCTTGCACTGTAATCCTCACTTAGGCAAGCATATATAAATTCAGATTGAATTGTTTTAAATATGTCTGCTGTTGCATAGTAAAAGGATTATGGATTCCAGCTTTATTTCCAGCGTTACACTCCATTGTCAGAAGGATGAGTTCAATAGAAAACTCTACACACATTAATTGGACAGTATATATCAAATGTAGAAAAATGGCACAGTCCACCTGTTTTGTTTGAATTTGTTTTTATCATCTTCTATGACACTTTTGTAAGACTTGTTGTTTTTCCCTGTTTGTGCTTCTTAGGGGAGTTCATCACAGCTCCAGTCTTGGACTGTGCAGCCATCCTTTGAGGTGATTCCAGCTCAGCCACAGCTAGTGTTTCTTCGTCCATCAATCCCACCTCCTATTAATCCTCACCCTGTTGGGAAAAAGAGAAATGACTCCACTAATTACCTGCCCATCCTGAATTCTTATCCCAAAATAGCACCACAGCCCTGCAAAAGAGATCACTCCTTTGATCTAGAAGAATGTCAGGAAACCACTTGCCATAAACGACTCTGCACAGAAGCTCCCAAGATGGAGACTTCTCCTGGACTGATGAGCACAGGCTTGCCTACTAGTTCTTTTTCCCACCTACCAGTTAGCTTTAAGACCCCTCAGGATTCTAGCCAGCAAAGTTCTTCGTCTCTGGTGACAAGTGGAAAACTGTCAGCTCTTCCTGGTTTTCATCGTGTTTCCAGCGATGCTCAGAAAGTGCCAGGTTTGACTCCCCTTTTGCCTTTTGGAGCTCTGCAGGCAGCAAAGTGCACCATTCATGAGAGCGAGAGTGTGTCACAGACTGCAGTGCCTTCTGCAGTGTGGAGCCCTCCGTTGATACCAGAAGAGATTTGCAGCACCCCTGAGCTGCTCTTGCAGCAGCAAAGCAAGTGCAGGCGCTTTCAGAACACGCTCGTTGTGCTGCGCAGGTCGGGACTGCTGGAGATCACCTTAAAAACCAAGGAGCTCATTCATCAGAACCAGGTGACGCAGGCTGAGCTGGACCAGCTGAAGCACCAAACACAGCTTTTCATAGAGGCAATAAAGAACAATGCTCCACAGTCATGGGCAGAGCTAGAAGCATCTCTGACAGGTTCTGATAAAGCTGATAGCAACCTTGAAGACCCCACTTATCCCAACATGTAGGAAAAATGTGCATAGCTGTTGGTCAAGTTATTTCTGTGCCTCCTTTTTCCTGTCTCAGACTTCTACTTGAGCATTTTTTGAGTCCAAGATTTGTAAACTTGCATTGCCATTAACAATTTGTCTTCAGAGCCAGCTGTGGGACTGCAATAGCATGGTGGGTTCCAGGCAGAATGGGTACTTAGTACTGCAGTGTGACCTTGAATTTCATGCTAACTCTGTGTAATTCGTTGGTCTGAAGAAGTTTGTATGTGCTCTGCACATTCTTGAAGTGAGGACAGTCATTTGCAGTATTCTGCAAGCATCTTCTTATTCCCATCTTCAGATAGTTGTTTCTGAGAGTGCAGCAGCAGAACAGGCCCCATTGTTGGGCCATTATCAGTTCCAAGTAGGTGAAGGGAGTTGGTGTGAGGTGAAATAAATCCTTCTCCCATCCCCTTATTTTTTTATTTAGAGAAATTGAATAGAGAGGAGGATTTGAAGTTCAGAATATGTATTTTTAGGAAGCGGTTGCCCTAGAAAACAGGAGGATGGGCTCAGGGTACGTAGAGATGAAAGGGAGGCAGAAAAAATGAAGTCCAGTTGTAGCTGTTTGGGACAAGGAAAAATGTGTCTACCAATGACCTTCTCCATTCTATTTCCACTGCTCTAATAGAGTATAAAGGAATGAAAAACTTGCTTTGCAGGGCAGTACCCTTTGACTTAGGGAGTCTTAGCTGGTGAAAATCTCTCGTAGTCCTTATAGTACCACATGGACTTTTCTCTGACAGTATGGAGGGTGGGCTGAAGTGGGTGTGCTTACAGCTAATGGGCCTTTCTGCTGGTGTAATTTGTATAAATATATGTTCAATAAATCTGTGAATGAAGTTCAGCAGCTGGTTAGAAATCTCCTACTGGGCATCAGTCCAGACTTAAATAGTATTTACTGAACTAGAAAAATCCACTCTGGAACTCAGATCTGGGGCTCCTTAGGAAGCATATCCCTGGATAATGGGAAACCTTAACTCAATGTCTATAAAAAAATAAGGATGTTGAAGGTCTCTGGTGATAAATGTGTCATCAGGTACCATTCTGTTCCGTTTTCTTAGCTGCCTTTATTCCTGGGAACCCTGATAAGCTTTAAAACAATAAGGGCTTTCCTTTCTTGGCTGCAATATAATAAAATATTATAGGTTAGCTTGGAAATGCATTTGGAAAATTAGTTGACTACATCGGGGCCAGGATAAGTCCAGATTCTGGGCAGGATCTGAAAGTGGTGCAGTAAATTTGAACAGAAGTGTTAGCCTCTGAATGGAAACTGTAAGCAACTCACAGTTGCTTTTGATCCTCAAAGCAGCAAGATTTGGTATTAAGAAGTTAGCTGAAGACAGTCTTGGTCTAATCAGTCATATGGCCTGCTGCAGCTTCAGCTGTTGCTAACAACTTACAAGTGGGGTAGCTTGACGTGTCAGACAGACTGGTTTTTGTATTAAGTTTTAATAAATGTTGATATTTTTGATTACTTTTACCATGTCTATTTGAAATTCTACTGTTCTAGTTGGAATGTAGGTATTTTCTGTACTTTCAAAGCCCGTTGCTAGCTCTGAATACAGTAGCCTAACACCTCTGTTATAGAAGATGACCTTTTTGCTAAAACTTTACAGAAATTGACTGTGAAATACAAATTAAATAAAGTATGTACTTGAAAAGTTTGTTGATTATTTATTGCTGTTGAACTGCAAAGTCCCTCGTTCCAAAGCACGCTTTAAATACAGCTCCACAGCAGCATGTTGCCCATGTGGGAAAGTGCAGATACAAAAGTGATACTATGATGTATCTCTCTGAAGAGAGTCGTGTGAGCTTTAACAGTATCTATGAATTAAAAGGTCTTTGGGAGGAGCATGCATAGAAATGGGCTGTACAGAGCTCTAAAAATACATTGTCGTGGGTGACCACTGCCATAGATCTGTCATGAACAACCTGGAAGGATTTTTCCATCTCTGAGCTGTTGTCTCCATGATGACTGTACATTATGCTCACCGTCTGTGCAGGGTGAACTCCTACACTTTGTCTTAATCCTGTCAGCTGGGTATGCAGAAGTTTGAAATTGTGAAGTAAGAATCTTGGCTACTGAAAGAATTACTGGAGTAAAAACTGTTACACCCTTCTCTTGAAGAAAATTCTCCAACTAAATCTGTATACCAGCTTTTCACCAAAACACATTTCTTCAAAATGTGGCCATCTTTATGTGATCTTTGTTTTGTTCAAACATGACTTGCAGGAAGAACTAGGTAGTCATGCTCAAAACGTTCAGCAGCCTCATGGCATGAGATCTCCTAAGATACAAGAGGTTCTGTTCAAAGCTGTTACTTGACAGCAGACAAGACAACTTGAATCTCATTGCCTTATACCCAAAAAGGAGTGCCATCAATTGGAATAATGTTATTTCCTGAGACTAGAAATTGTTTGCAAACAAATTCCTGAGACAGTGTTTGCAAATTTTATGTTCACAAAAGTATGGAGACAATTCAAGCAGGAAATTCTCAGGTTTCTGTCTCTTCTGACTACCTTTTCCTTTACATGGTTAAGTTTATCTGCAATGTGTCAGGCATCTTCACCTTTATTTCACCAAGGCTAAAAAGGTGAATTTTGTCTTTCGGGTGTATTGCATCTGTCTTATTTTTCTTTCTTGTGATAAAAACAGTCTGAAAGAAACAGTACCCCTGTAGGCTTGGGCTGAGCAATCTCCTGGCATGCAAAATTTCTGGCATCCACAGGATTGAACAGAGTATGCTGTTCCTGCTTTCATTTTCATAATTTCTAGTACAAAAATGAGGGTCCCTCCCTACCTACACAATTTTACACCCATGCTGTGCCTAGGTGATGCTTCTTTCAGGTTGTGCTGTTATGCATCCATATAGTCCGCACTGTATTGCATGGTCCTGTGTGTCCCAAATGCTCATGCCCACTTCTCTTCCCTCCTTTGAGGTATTTCCATGAGAAAAATTTAACAGTTCCAATGTAATCTGATTCAGAAGGCAGAAGGAAACAACACCATGTGTTCAGTCTGCTCTCTTGCTGAGCAGTTTCCAAGACTTCCTCAAATTCTTGTTTGAACTAAAGCTGTTCTTAGAAGAAGTATCCTGCATTGATTTGCAAGCTCCTACAGTTAATCCACCCAAATTATTTAAAGTATAATTACTTCCTATTAAACACATGTCTCTTACATAGAGCCTGAATTTGTCATCTTTCCATGTCAGATCTTCTGTCTTTTGTCTGCCAAACTGAAGTGCATGGTGTGACATTGCTGTTTTCACTGCAGGTATTTTCAAACTGAACAAGTCACTCTTCAGCTTTCTTTTTAAAAGTAAGTAAATAGACTTAGGTCTTCTGGATCCTGTGTTCGTGGCAGTCACCTTTGGATCCTTTACAAAAATTTAAATGGGTTTTTAATTGGAACACTAATAGCAAAGCAGGACTACTAAAAGAATATTATAGTATCAATTGTATAGTATCTACTGCTCCTCTACCTCGTTTTTATAGCAGTCTTGACCGTGACATCAGATTTGAAATATAAATAGTCCCTGTGCCTATTGCTTCTGTGGTTGGTGAACCCCTATATGTTTCTACATTCCTTTGAATGCAGTTTGCAGCCAGGAAACGAAGCAGGCTGGTTGTAGGAAGTGGCTGGTTGTATTCATTAGTTTTCTCTGTTCTCTCCTTTGAAACTTTTTCGTCTTTAGATGAGATTTGAAAGGTAATTTTATCTTGTATTTCAATTATTGAAAATAATGTTATAGTAAAGAAGCAATTTTTAAAATAAGAACAGACAATTGTGCTTAATGGATGCCTGTATACAATTCAGAACTTAGTTGCAACGTATTTCATACCAGACAGTTAATTTTGTATAAATCTGGCTTCAGACTGTCATGTGGCACACTTTTAAATGCCCATCAGTAATAGAAGTACTACATGTGTGTTGGCTTTGTCTTCAACCAATTTTGAATTCTAGCTGATCAATATAAGGATTCAGTTTTATCTGACCAGCTCTATTTCTTGTAAGCTTTATTAATTTCAATTAGTTTTGCTTTCTATGTCCTGGAATGATCAAAAATTATGGGTTATTCCATTATTTTCTTTCCGTTTCCTGCTGTGTCAATTTAAATCAGTCTACCTACTTACTGAAAAGCTGATGCTGTATTAGTTCTTTCTTCACCTCAGTCCTCTGAAATCTTTCCTAGAAGTGGGAAATTCATTTACATAGTATTGGTGGTCCAGAGAACTTCTTGATCAGCTCTGTCAAATTTTCAGTCACAACTTATTCAGACTTGCTTAATTTCAAATACGGAATAACTGTTGTTTGAAATGTTCTGAATTACTTTTTGAAGTAAAAATCAAGCTACTCTTGTGATCTGAGGGGAATAATACATCTTTTTTCTAATTGCTCAACAGGAATTTTTGTGAAATGCTTTTGCCATTGTGCACTGCAGTATTGTAATTTTTATCTTGAACTGAAGCACTGCCAGCAAAGATTTCTTCTGCATCTCATACATATTAAGAAATGGAGGAAATGGACTTTCCAGGGCCAAAAGGGGAGTTTCATCAACTTCTTAATTGTTTTCTTCATGTTCTTATTGTGATTAAATTAATTTAGTTAATGGGAACTGAAATGCTTCTTTACCATGCTCACTTAGCACAATCTTACTTTTTTCCATATGGATTTTTTTTAGGCCACGTACTTAGGCCAGAACTAAGAAATCCAGTGACAGACAGAAAACCAATCCTTAGTGGTTTTCAGCAAATAGGACTGCTTGAAAAATCTTTATGTTTTCAGTGAAAAACTCAGGTTTTTTTTGAAAATGAAAAGTCTTTTGGCTGAAAGCTTAAGTGTTTTTCAGTGTTAGTCATAGCATTCATTTTTCAGTGAGTCTCAAGCACTATGGAAGTCTGGACTGTGGGAAAGGGGGAAGATGTTGTTTCTCAAATGGGATAAATCTTCATTTCCTTCACCTGCATTGTTTTGGGTTGTATAAGAAACAGGACCCCAACTTTGAGGAGTGGTTCCACTACCTCAGGCTGATGATGCAGAAGCCTATGCAGCCAATCAAAACTGCTCAGCTGTTTGCTATGGCAGAGGAGACTAATAGATCCCAAGTAAGCGGGGATGAAACAGCATTGCCTGAGAAAATTGCTGGCTTAGTGAGTAGAAATACCATTTTTTCACCTTAAAAATTCTAGCTTAAAAAAAAAATCAATGGTTTTGTTTGGCATAAAACATTATGGTTCTGGATAGGTCCTGTTCTACATTTGCCAGAGGCAGAGTTCAGTGCAGTGAAATGAGCAGCATTTAGTGTGCAAAGTGTGAAATACGACTGGACAGTGGCAAAGCTGTTTTACCCGGGGTGAATGTTAGCAGTGCCTATTGTTTTGTGCTCTCGCTAAATATTATCTCCCATGCAAATGATAATGTTATACCTATCCAAACATGCTCAGAAGTCAGAATAGGATAGTCTGTATCAAAGTGAAAATGGTTTTCACTGTTCAACATCCTATCACTAAACATGCTTGTAGAACACTTACACATTAATGCTTTTTTAGAATATTTTGAAAGGGGGTTGCTGAGATTAGTTGTGTGGCCAGAAAGCATTCCAAAACATTTGATTGCAAACTGATCCTTATTGTGCAAGGATGAAAGTCTGAGCTTGATGGTAATCATCTAAATAGTGAAACGCCTCCAGATGCATAATGGGAGCTGCAGCCAACCCAAACTGGGACAGAGCAGAGTGAGTAACTGCACTGAGGTCCCTTGCTGTAGTCAAAGCAGAGGTGTTGGGAGAAGCAGAGTGATGCACTGCCTCTGCCTGATCCTGGAGCCACTGAAGTTATGGGAAGGATAATTGCAGTTTCTAAGGCTTGTTGTTTTTCAAATTCCACTACTTCTTCAGCATCTAAATACCTACCAGCCTGAGACACTAGAGCCATCTGATGTGAAATGTGTATCAGTGAGGTTTGTTGGGTGAATGGAAGAAGATGGATGCCTTCCATTCCAGGGGGCCAGGGATGCCTTGATACCACTTTTCCTGTTTCCACATTATGACATCTGTTCATCTGCAGATGAATGCCTCAGAGGAGTGCCACATTCTTGCTCCATCTCACTGCTCTGGCAGTCAGCTCAGTAACAACCAAGTGCTCAGTAGCCACACAGACATTCACTACTTCATAAAATATAATGAAAATAACAAGTTTTTAGCTGACTACCTTTCATATTAGTATGGAGAAGGGAGGAAAACACTCCATTGTCCTCCACAGCTTAGATTATCTTTGGGCATGCTTTTGTAATTTCTTTATCACACCCCGTTCTGATGTAAGATCAGTCCTTAACACATCATTTTTCAGTAAATGGGCTATTGCATCCATCGTAGGCCCCTTCAAAATATAGATATAATTAAAAATAAGCCTCAATTTGCCTGAGATTGTTTTCTGTTTGGGATGAGAACAAGTATAGCAGCACTCAATTCTTTGTCGATCTTCATACATTTCCATGGCACTCAAGCTCCAGGTGAGAACTTTTCTAACTTAAGCAGACATAACAGCATAAAATTGATACTGGCAATTGTGTTCACACTTAATGTCCTACAAGTGCCAAGAGCACTGACTGTCTAACATATGCTTTAGAACTTCCTTATTTTGAGATTTGCCCCAGTCTCTTTCTAGTTAACTCAAAAAAGATCTTGATGAAAATGCAATATTTGCAATGTGTAGCATCAGCTCTCAGTCTTGCTTTAGAGATTACTATTAATGTTCCATATTTCCTTGGCATGAGAAAGTATTTGTTTTAAATCACACATTGTTGTCAATGCACTGTAATTTTCCATTGCTTTTCTACAGTCTAAATTGTCACATCAGGTAGAAGATAAAATAAGAGAACTTTGAGTGAGGGACTGGTTGCCATATGGCTTATACCTAAAATCTCGGCAATTTGGCAAGAAGAAATTGGAAAAAGATGAAGTAAATTCCACAAAATTAATGCCATAAGTAGGTGGCAGCTGTTAGTAAAGGAGAAAGAACAAAGGCAAGGGAAAGGAAAAGAATACTGAACACCAATGCTACCAAAGATTTTTCTCACAGATGCGTGAAAATAGATTTCAATGTAACTGTCCACACAGTAGACCAGTTTTCCAGGTTTCCTTTTAAAAATCTATTTTTAAGCACAAAGATTTTTTCCCCATTTGATTTAAATATGTAAGCTGAAATGTATCTTGGTGGTGAAGAGGAACTAACTTGCTGCTTTCATTGAGTGCTCCTTCCTCTCTTCCAGCCAAAAAATATGCTGTAGTCTTAAATTTGTCACTTTAATCGCACAAATCACACCCACCTCAAAAGCACTTGGCACTGGCATTGGTACTGCTGCATTAAATAATTCAAACAATAACATATGGCTGGAATTGACATGGCCCCAGGCTCAGTTTCTTGTTTCCCCTTGTAGAAGGTACTTTTATCTTCTCAGCTGTAAAATGAGAAAAGCAAAACTTATTCCCTATTCAAAAGTGCTTCAAGCTCCTTGTATAAGAATTGGAACAAGTCATGGCTGTGGGCTACCATGGTAGATCATGCTAGATTTTCTAAAGGCTGAGCATTTGTGTAGTTATACTAACCTACATTTTGTTTCATGTTAATAGATTAAACTACATACTCACTGGGTTCATTTCCCTAATATAATTCCACAAGTGAGTATAGAGACTGTTTTCTTATGGTTTGGAAAACTGAAAGGAAAAAATATAGCTGAGTAAAATATCTACTTCTATGCCTATGCAGGGAAACTTTTATAAATATCTCAAGGTTGATAAGGCTAGAGGAAGGGATAGAGTGATAATTGGCTGTGTTGGGACACTAGCAAAACCTTTTGTGGTGTAAACAGACATCTCTTGTGCCCCTCCATCATGTATTAATTGATGCTCATGCATGCTATTTTCCTTTCCAGCATGTAAACCTCTTCATGTAACTGTAATAATGCAATATATGAAACTGGGGTCAAAAGTCTGGAAACTTATCAGATGTCACATTATTCTATCTAAAAAGATACGGTATTTGAAGTCAGAAAAATGCCCTCAGTGCAGTCCTGGAAGTCATTGATAACTGCAGTCTCACCAGCATACCTGGGAAACACATTAATAAAATGAAGGGTGTGAGTAGTGCAGCTGCAGTTATGGGATTATGTCTATGCTAGAAGCTAAGAATATGCTCAAATCTTTTCTCCTGGACTGGGATACAGTTCTCTGCTACCTGTAGGACTGAGTGTTTTCATTATTGTCTTCATTTATGAAGCTTCTGTCCTGCTTGCTTTCCTGTGTTTACAGAGTATGCACAATTTTGTTGGAGAGATGCTGGGATTTGTCAGATCCTAAGGTAAAAAGGATCAGAACTTCTATGTACTGACTTTTGAGACAGTATAAATTTTTAAAATAATCTCAGATCGCTTCTAATCTATTGCAGTTCATTAATGAATGGAATTTTTGCATGCCTTGAAGAATCTTTAGGGGCACAGTCTTGCCTCTATTGCCCCCGCCTTGCCTCTTGTGAAGGAAACTGATCAACATACTCAATTTATTTTTAATCAATAACAACTCTGGAACAACTATTAAGGTGACTGGCAACACGTTAAATGAGGCACTGTGCAAACAGTGTATGACCCTGTATATTGAGCCTGCATGACCAGGTTTTGGTAGTGGAGAGGCTACAGAGTGGCTTCTGTGAGACACTGCCAGAAGCTTCCTCCATGTCCAGCAGAGTCAATGCCAGGTGGCTCCAAGGTGTACATACTGCTGATTGAGGCTGAGCCAATCAGGAATTACAGTAACATCTCTGGGATAACATATTTGAGAAGAAAAAGAAGTTGTTGAGCAGATGTAATTGCAGCCAGAGAGGTGCAGGGTGAAAATACATGACAGGAATGACTCCGCAGGACACCAAACCGAACAGAGAGAGGAAGCGTTTCAGGTGCCAGAGCCAAGATTGCCCTGTAGCCCATGTGAAGACCATGGTGAGACAGCTATCACCCTGCAGCCCACAGAGGGCCACAGGGCTATAGGGATCCACCTGCAGCCTGTGGCAGAGACCCACAGCAGAGCAGGTGGATGCCTGAGAGGAGGCTGTGAACATGTGGGAGGCCTGTGCTGGGACAGGCTCCTGGCAGGGACCTGTCTCTCCTGGAGAGAGGGGCCCATGCTGGAGCAGGTTTCCTAGTAGGACTTGAGACCTCGTGGGGACCCAGTTGTAGCAGGATGTGCCTAAAGGACTATATCCCATGGAAGAGTGACCCATGTTGCAGCAGGTCATGGAAAACTGTTGCCCGTGGGATGGACTTACATTAGAGAAGTTTGTGGGGGATTGTTTCCCATGAGAGGGACCCCACATTGCAGCAGGGGAGGGACTCCTGTCCCTGGCTGGCAGCAGAAATAACGAGTGATGAACTGACCATGACCCCCATTCCCCATCTCCCTGCACTGCTCTGGGGGGAGGAGGTAGATCTCTGGAAGGAGGGGAAAGAGGGGTGGGGAGAAGGTGTTTTTTAAATTTATTTTACTTCTTATCATCCCACTCTGATTTTGTTACTAATAAATTCAATTAATATCCGCAATTTTAATCTCTTTTACCCAAGACAGTAGTTGGTGAGTGATCTCTCCAAGTCCTTATCTCAACCCATGAACCCTTCCCTAGTTATATTTTCTCTCCCCTGTCCAGATGCAGAGGGAAGTAATAGAGGGGCTTTGGTTGGTGCCTGGTGTCCACCCAGAGTCAACCCACTACACACTTGAGAACTTAAATTTTTTATTTGTAAACATCTGGGGAGACTAGAAAAATCTGGCTCCAAAAGACTTGAGACGTGGGACTGGCATGCTGGAGCTCTGACACCATTTGCCAGTTAGATTCAGCAGGACAACCAACGCTAAAAGCTCTTTGGTGTAATGAAGACAAGGCTGCTGCCAGGACGGCTCCATAAGAGGACTGAAGCACTCTTTGGTCCATGTTTGCTGTCTTTTGGTGTAATCTCCAAGGATTCTTTATTCCCCTGGCTTTCCAGAAAAGAGCTGGAAAATCAAAAAACCCACATCTGGATATGTCATTTTTTTTTATTAAAGACCATCTTGCTGTTTGTTGTCTGACACATTTCCATCAGTTTAAGTACCAAGCAAGACACAGAGACCCCACATAGGTTTAAATTTTCTTCTCCCTTCATTTGTATTGCGCAAGTAGGTCATTGCTTTACTCCAACTATGATAGCTCTGTCTTGTCTTTAAATAACTCAAAGAGAACTATATGGGCTCTGCTGTTGCTGGTTATGGTTTCTATCCATGCATGTCCTCCTTGTAACATAATTTGCTGTTCAAGAAAGAAAAACCCTTTTGGCTTTGCTGGGGCTTTGAGCAGAAAGTGATTAGCACTGAGTTTTCTTAACTTTCTTTGTGTCCAACAATCCAACAATCTTAACAATCTTTGTGTCCATTCAGCCATTTCTTAACAATCTTTGTGTCCATTCAGCCAACAATCAATGAATTTAACTTGAAATTGTTGTCATACCTCATACTGCCTGATGGCTCTCATCATCCCTACGCACATCAAATCACTTCTGCTCTCACTGGGGCCACTTTCTCTGATTGCTTTCGACCTCAGCTTTTCTTTCAGTCCAGGACTGCTTGTCCTCCTCCAGCTATATCCTTACAGTTAATGAGTCTTCTCATTCATTCAGTCTGTCTCCTTGAATGTATTTTTAGACTGTGATCATCTCCCTTGAGCTGGCTGTTTCTTAAGATAAATGCTATTTCACATCATCTTTTCTCCTATGTTCCCTGTGCCTTATTACTTTTACATTTTAACTCTACATCCTCTGAGGATATCTAGTGAAAACCTTGTGGCATGCAGGCCTTCAGGGCCACCCAGCAGTGCAGTATGGAGAGGAACACCATGCACTACTTACTTTTTATGAGATTCTTACTGTACATAAGAACTGATTTCTGGTTTACTTCAGAGTTGCATCCCCTCATTTCCTCTATACTGCCATTGCAAAGACTTCTGAGACCTTAGAGGTGACACCGTTTTTTCAGATAATCCCACTTAAAATAGACAAGCCACTAAGCAAATGTCTGTGGTTTCTGTGCAAGGTGTTTAGAAACAGGGAGCTTTTACTTCAGCCACTAGCATTATCAGAGAAGAAATCTGGTGGTCATCTGATTTTCCAAAGCCAGAGAAGCCTAAGTGCTTTATTTTTAAAACCTTTGCAAGTATTTAGACATTGTCACAAGAAATCATGTTCCAAAATATATTTGCTATTGCAGCTGCTATGTTATGAAATGCAAATAGTAAGTAATGACTCTTTAAGTACAGAAGATGAGAAGCTTTTATTATTTATCCTTAGAAAACTTTGGAGTCATTGAACAGATTTAGAATTTGTGACATTGCCATTGAGCTCAGCTTTCATTTAATAAATCATGGCTAAGAGCAAAGGTTCTATTCACAGTTGTTGAGCCCTGTTACATTTTCTTGCCAAGGATTTCTGTAGGTATAGAAAGGTACGACAAGGAAGGGATATCAGGGCAGCTGACTGATTAAAAAACCACTCTTAACTGTTCCTGCAGGACCACTACCCCAAACAGGGCAGTTTGCACACTTTGGAATAGAAGAGAAATAAGCCAATATACAGGGTCGGTCTAGTGTTACATTTTTATAGCTCTTTCCATCCCAGAGGATCTTAACTGTAAAGGCTGTGGCCATCTGAAAGTCCCACCACAACTGCTGAAATCCAGTAGTCTGCTGCAAATGAACCATTAGCTGCATAAAATGGTGATGCAGCAATTTCCACCCAGTAACACAGGTGTCTGACAGGAAGAATAGCTGTGCATGACTGTGTTGCAGTGACTCAAACTGGGATTTATCTGCGCTTCTGCAAGGACTGAAATTTTGTGGTAAGGGCAGACAGCTGTAACCCTGACATGGGCAAGGTATGATCCAGCCCTGATGTGAAGAGGCAGCAGGCTTCAGGGGCAACTAATGTTGTACTGGATGGATTCTGTCCTTGCAGAGTGGCCCACTGAAACCTGAGTTGTTTTGCCCTTCTCAGTGTGCAGCCCTAAGGAGCTTTACAGCCCGAGGCACTGTGGCAGCAGGTGCCAAGTGCCATAAGCTGCTCAAGACTGCAGTGTCCCTCAAAAGCCAAAAGCAGAGGGCAAAGATGTCAAACCATAAATTCTGCCGGTGGGAGGTGACTTCTAGCTGAAATGCTGAAAGCCTATTGTCATTAAGTCTAAAAAAGTGGAGAAGTTGTATCAGCGAGTCTGTGGAACAAGAATAATCATTCCAAAACAGTGTATGGCGTGAGACTCTGGCTCTGATTCCAGTGTCTAGGTGACTGTCTGCTCACCTTGACACCCTTTGCCAGGAAGGAAAAATTTATGCCAAGATGTTGTTTGTGGGTGATGATAATAGCTTAATTTTCTCATAGCTTTGAGTGAACAAGACATGAGTTTGGTAGTGTAATTTGTAAATAGAAATTAGAATGGGTCTGCAAATTGGTTATTAGATGCATTTTTAGATTGGTCATTACATTAAAGTCGGGAGGATGAAAGAACTTGTCAAAAATCACATGATGAATTACTGGCAAAGCCAATAAATCCTAATTTCTTCCTTTGACACATCCGTGTGTGTGCTGTAACAAATGTATAGAGACAGCTAATGATAGCTAACTGTCAAAAAAGCACAATACAGCTCATGTAAAAAATCAGAATACCTTTTATTGTTCACTGTTAGAGAAAATACATCATATTACCCACCAAAAAAATTGTGTGTTCATGCGAACACACACAGTGTGGAAGGATGTATATCCTCCATGTTTTAGTTATCCAGCTAAGGGTTTTTCCAGTATATTTTCAAGGTTACTCTGCTCATCACAATATACTTTGTTTGTTATTGATTCAAACGTGTATTCAAGTGTAAAGTGGTCAAAGATGGTTACAAAGCCTATAGGAATGAGCGACTCCATTATGGCCTGTGAGAAACTCAAGGATAAAAGCAAGGGGCATTCCACTATCAGGAAGGCACCAAGAGCCTTTCTGAGGAAGAAATAACATTTTTCATGGCTTGTCAGCATAATCCCAGCCTATTAAAGAGAAGCAATGGATTCCTACCCAGCCCACATAAGCTGATGCAGTTTGCCAAAACAGAGGCTTCTCTCTTGCAGCTGCTGGGGAATCCAGTGCTATGACCCTGGTAGAGATGTTATGGTATCCTTTGTTAAGACATCTGTAAGCACAGGATCTCAGCACTGATCTAATGGGCTGCTGCTGCAGCTAAAAAGCAACAGACACAGGAGGTTGATTAATCCCTGTAGTAATTCTATTAACACCCTTCATGGAGTTATAACATGGATGATTTTACCCCTCCGCTGCAATGCGAGAGGGAATTGCCCTGGAGAGCCTGTAACTAAAGTGTGGCAGGGATGTCCAAGAAAAGCACTTTTCTGTTTGCTTTAGTGCAAAATGAAGTGCCCTGATGGTTTGGAAAACTGCCTTGTTTTCTGGAATTTTTAACTCTTCACAGCCCTAATGGTGCAGGTGTTCCCTGTGAGAGGGTGATGCATCAGGGCTCTGACACAGCAGCGACGCTCTTGGCGCCCTCCCAAGTGCTTGCTGTGTGGCCACACTTCCCTCTGTCTCTCTCACAGGTATGCATATCCTGTCTCATCACACAGCTTCTCAAACACAGCATTTTCATTCACCTTTGAGGTTTCCTCTCCTTGTCCCTCCACCTGACCATGATTTATCTGCTTGCTGCTTCTTGTCAGAAGGGCAGCTTTGCCTGGACTCTGTCATTGGACAAAGGATTGCTAAAAATAAGCCGCAGAGTTACAGTCTTGACCTATCATTGTATAGGGAACAGATCAATAACAGAGATGAGGAATTCTCAATTTCTTTTTGTTTTCCTCCTGTGATTTTGTTCTCCTCCTGATTTTCTAGCCTGTGGAGAGAAGGTTTATCTGATGCATTAACCATGTTCATAGCCTGTTCCTAGGACAGCTTGATTGCATTGCAGTTCTGTCATTAAGGGCTTGTCAGTACTGTGAATCAAGAATCATATCTTGAGATGGAAGGGACCACAAGGATCATTGAAATCCAACTCTTTGCCCTGAAAAGGACAATCCCAAGAATGACACCATGTACCTGAGATCATTGTCCAAACAATTCTGGAATGATGCTCTCGTGTGAAGTTACCTCATGTATATAAGTGCCAAAGAGCCACTCCACAAAAACCTCCCTAAGACTAGACACCATTTTTACAGTCTTCCACAACAGCCCAGGCTCCTGATGCAGTTTTTAAGACTATATAGGGTAACTAATAGGGCTGGGGACTGAGGGATTCAGACAGGAAGCCACAGGAGGGTCTGACTAAGTTGTCTGCTAGTTCAAAGGCTGTTGCCACCTATGCAGGAGCAGTGATGTGACTACTAAGCTGGAGTATCTCATCTACATGGTTTGTGACTTCCATGTAAATATGCTTAATTTATTCTGTTTGACAGCCCATCCTTTCCTCCCAGAGTGTCTGCAATCCCAAAAGATGGAGTAGCCCAGCTCTGTAGTAATCCAGGAGACAGTGGGAGAGAGCAGGGAAGGTGCTGTGTGCGTGGGATGCGCACACGTACACACACGGAGATTTTATTTCTCTTTCTGTCTACAGTAGCTAGTCTCCACATTCTGCACAGGGATGAGAAGTCCAAGCAGCCACTTCTTGCCAAAGACTTCTTGCAGGTTGTCCCTCCAGGGCCGGGCTCTCACCACCATTCCCTTCCGCAGCTGGTGCCGAGTCTGCCCGCGCAGGATCAGCAGCAGCTGGTGGCAGCAGAAGCCGGCGCAGGCCAGTCCAATCCCAAGCCAGAGGTAGAGCATGAGGATGACAAACATCTCAGAGCTAAGGAGAGCTCCTGAAAACCAGGAGGGAGGGAGGACAAGAAAAGAAAGTGCTTAAACACACCCCACAAGCAGTTAACACAGCCCCAGGAACCAACTAACCAGCTGTTTTCTCTGGCCACAAGTGGGGAGGTAGGAACAAGACAGGCTGGTTGCTCTAACTGTATTAAATTATTTCCTTAATAGTGTCTGATGAATGGACCTGCTGCAGAACTACTAAAATGATAGTGGTCTCTCGTACACTTTTTTTGCTGTTTATGTGTGGATCTAGATTACAGGGATAAATTCAACGAGAAGTAAAGCATATCTGTAGGACTTCAGCACTATTCTGAACAATGATTAATTTATTTAAGGATTTACCTGCTCATCAGAGGGAATCTAAGATTTCTAGGATTTTGAAAAGACAAGTGGACCCTACAGCATGTAGATCCTTCTAAGAAGCCTTACTGTTTGTATTAACACAAGGCAGAAATATTTTGGATTTCTCTTTTTCTCTCTCTCTATAAAAATATTAAAAAAGAAAAATAAATCAATAATGGCTTTCCTACCTTTGGAGTAAGACAGGTTTCTGTTTCTTTCTTGCATTCACATGAAAACTTTCTAAAATACAATCCAAATTCTTTTCATTAGCTGCCACTAGAATACTCAAAATACTTTGAATATCTGAAGCGCCTAATTCAACTGAGGAGTTTTTAGTATATGTTGGTGATGAATATATTTGAATTAAAATATTCTGTAGGCCCTTTCCTCTACAATGATTTTAGAACTCCTTCTGGAAAGTATTAGCATAACAGCCGGTGTCACTGAGTGACCTTTCAGTGTGTAAGCAGAGCTAAACCCATTAATATAACATTCTGTGTGTGCCCATATGATGTTTATGCACATATTTTGTGCATATTGGTATATTATTAAACACCCATATTTACACACAGCCATATTTACACAAAGGAAATGAAATATGTGTCAATACTGGTATAAATAGCTGATATCTTTTCACTGGTTCCTATAAGGTTTAGAAATAACAAAGCTCTCACATGCTTCTCCTCCTCTGGAAGACCATGGGCCTTACAAGACCAGCTGTGATAGAAGAGGGATTGCATGGACAATAGATGGTGTGCTGCCTAAAAGAGGTACATGGGTGCTTCAGGTTTTAAGTTTAACAGAAGGGTCACTGGATATGCATCGCTTGCTTCCCTTATGCAGAAGGCTGAATTAGGTGGTATCACCTGGTTTTGCAATCTGTGAATCCCATCTTTTCCACCTGGCAGTGCTGTAAGTGAGAGATTGGGGCAGGCTCCTCTGAGGATAATTTGTAAGGACACTGACTACAGCCTCAAGCTTTCAGAGACTGTCTTCACTTGAAAAAGGTGCAGGAACCATTCCATTTTCTTCCTAAATGCAATGTCATCTTTCCCTTCTTATTAGATCCCATTCAGCTCAGTGGGCTCCGTATGCAACACAGCGAGAGAAGAACAAGCCCCTTAGGATAATGACAAATCCTCATACCAATTCTGTCAGAATAACTTAATCTACCAGGTAAGAAGCCCAGAGCCAAATACTGGATTCTCTGTTCCTCTTTTACTGGACCAGAGTGTGACAGATATTTGTTTTTTCCTGCAGCTGATACTGAGATGGGATATGGGGAGAGACCTTTTCTTTAGATCCTTTGCAAGGCACCTGTAGGCTTTATCTGACTTGCTGAAATTCAACACTCAGGAAGTAATTACCCTTGTTTCCCCCTTGAAAATATTAAGCATCTCTGATCCATCCTTTCCAGATACATGATTTTTTTTAACCTTTTCTTCAGGCTACCTACATAAAGCATTTTCTATAATTTATTTTGTGTGGTCCAATATGATGTGTTTACAATAGTGCTCTCCATTTGCCCCTGAGCCCCGCAGTCTCATTTAGTCTTGGATTCTTTTTTCTCTCTAAGTGACCCAGTGTGATCTCAAGGTTATATTGCCATATATTATCCATGCCAGAAAAGCTGTATTGTAGGCTGTAGTTATCGACTTTGGGTCAAATCCATGCCTGAGTACAGTCTGGGCAGAATGAGCTAGCTGAAAACTTTCCCAGCATGAAAGCAGGGAACACTTAGTTGACATAAGACCAGCAGATTAACTCTTCATCCTCCTTTACTACTTCTGCAGTTCAGTGGGCATGATGGAGAAGAAGATAAAGTTTTTTTCCCTGCTATTGCAGTTTTCTGTTTGGATGATACAAGAACCCTTAAGTAACAGTTACATTAGCTGAAAAATACTGTGTGGGCAACCCTTCCAGGTAACCATTCAAGACTGTGTTTTCCTCTCCTGAAATGGAGGTTAAATGTGCTGGTAGGAACCCAGTAGGTCCTTCCTCCCAAGCAATCAAGACACCACATGCCTGTATCTTGCTGTGTGAGGCAGCAGTTCTCTTCTCAGCAGAACTAGAGGTTTGGTGGGAGCTGCTGGAAGCTGCTGCCTCTCAAACGTGTCTGGCTCTTAGCTCTGCATCCAGACCCATTGTGTCCCACTCAAACACTGTCCATATGCTGTATTGGCACCACAGTTGCTGCCACCAGAGCTGGGGTGCTTCAGTGTCTCTGCAAAGATGTGCCAGGACCCACCACTGTGCAGACGAGCCCTCAGAGTCAGAGAGAACTAATTCCTTGATAATCTCCTCCCATATCCCTGCTCCCCCTCCCGGACTGCTGTGCTGAGCAGAGCTTAGGCACAGGGGAAAATCATTCCCAGTGTTTTTAATGCTAGTAAAGCTCATGCAATATTATTTACAAAAATTCTTCTAGTTGGAAAAATGATTCCATAAAAATGTCATGGCAGGATTTCATGTTTATTGTCTTTCAGTGATTACCATGACAAATCTGCCAATTTGCCAAGCAGAGAGATATTTGTTTTCAGATGGCAGCCCAGCCTGGAATCTGAAAAGCAAGCTAGGGCCTCTCTGGCTCCTGTATTCCCAGCAGTGGAGTCTCCACACTCAGATCTTAATCAACACTTCTGGTGACAATGCACAAGCCAAAACAGACTCCCCTCTTACTGAGATCAGCTGAACCTGCAAAGCTAAAATATATGGGATACCTATTTTAGTCTAGGAAAAGCTGATGTAAGTACATGAGGCAGGAGCTCTTAGCGAGGAGATGGCAATTTTCTGCAGCCACTCTCAGGGCAGAGTAGCAGTCTAGGCTGTCTGCATAATCCTTTCTCTGAGGTCAGGATCTGTCTAACTCTTGGGTTTGGACAGAGAAAAGGCTGGAGAGTTTGAGGGTGTGTTGAAAGGTGAAGAGGCAAGGCTTCTTGTTCTGCAAGAACAGGATGAGTTATGGGACCAAAATCAGGAGAGGGAAGGAGAAGGGTTGTGGAGATTTACAGAAAGGCAGGGAGAGAGGGAAGAAGTAGAAGGAAGGGTAAGGAAGGGAAGCAAGGAGAAGGACGTATTTGCTTTTGGTGTGGAGCTTTTGCAAAGAGCAGCACGGAGAATTTCCCATGGTTCTCTGTGGACTCGTGTCCCAGACTGGGGTCACAAGACAGGTACCTAATAGCGTCACATTAACTCCTCTCTCGGTCCCTGGTGCCTGAACCCCAATTCTCCTGTGCTGGAAGGATGAAAAGATCTCAATAAGTTTGCACTGCCAGGAGGCAGGAGGTAGGTGACAGTGAAGGGAGTGAGTGGACCTGGATAAGATATATCTGCTGGGACATGGGGAACCTGCAGATTTGTAGGGCACAAAAGCCTACAGGACCACCCCCACCTCTACCTATAAGACAGGCAAAAGATCCCTCATACCTGCAGTGAAACCCATCTCCTCTGTCCAATTACAACACATGTCCTGAACAATAGACAGCTCTATTCTATCACCACCAAGCTGGTTATGGGGCATTTTCCAGAGCCTAATGCATTGGGAATGTAGCTATGGATGTAACCTGGAGTGGGTCCCAGCTTCTATTTCAGGTGAAGTGAAGTCTTTTGGAAAGGCTGGCTGTGGCCTCCAAAGAAGGCCAATTGCCCCTCTTGCCTATTTCCATACCACACCTCCACACAGATGACTATCCTAGGAAGATCAGATCCCCCCATCCCAGGAGCCCTGGAGGAGGAACATGCTCCTCATCTCTGAGCAAGGAGTCCTTACCTGAGAAGAACTGGCTGATGGAGTGAGGCAGAAGAGTGAGGAAGGCCAGTGGGTCCGCAAAGGACATGGAAAGTGTCGCAGAAATGTAAGCCATGCCTGCCACCAGGGAGTCAAGGCAAGCCAGGGAGGTGTAGAGGCAGAACATGATGAAGTTTCGCATGTTCCTGCTCCCGATGCAGTTCCCTGTGAAGAAACAGTGGTGGTCATGCCTCTGGGTGACTCTGGCACACAGTCTACAGAAGTGAGTGCCGGGTAAGGCTGAGCCAGGGGACCTGCTTCCATCCAGCCAGTCTGCCACTTCAGCTCCTTTGCCCAAGTTAAAGTCCTTGCCCAAGTCCTCTGGAGAGTTCTGGATCACAAGGACGTAGTTGCCCAGGGCATTAGCTGAGAGGAAGAGGAAGAGGGCCCCATGCAGCAGAGCAGGCGAGAAAAGTGGGGTGGTGGAAGGGTCTCTGAACATGCTGGGGATGAAGACAAAGATCTGGAGGACGAAGGTCACTAGGGAAATGCACAAGAAGTAGGCTGGAGCGACAACATTGAGCAACCTGAGAACTAGCATTGCGGATTACGTTCCTGCGGGGGAAAGCAAGGAGAGAAGGAACATCACCGCTCCGGCTGCACACTTCATCCTTCCATTTCCTGCCGGGTCCCGGCCCCGCTGCCTTCGGGAAATGCCCTCCGGGGGCCGCTCTCCCTCGCCGCCGCCCCACGGCCCCCGCCGGGCCGAGGCAAAGGGACAGCCCGTGGGCAGCGACCGCTCCCCGGCTCTCGGAGGAGACACCCCGGCCCCGGCGCCAGCCTCCGGGGAACTTGCAGCAGCGGTGCCCCGGAGGGGCTGCAGCGGCTGGAAGGGGAGAGGCGGCTCCCGCGGTGTGCTGGCGATGCGAGCACTCCTCTGTTCGCCTAGCAGTCTCTCTGCCAGGCAGGGTCAGTTTTGGTATTGCATGAGAGGAAAAAAGGTGGTGCTGGAGGAGGGGGGAGTGAATTGGAAAGGAGGGGTGGGAGGAGGAGAAGGGGAGGGGGGAGAGGTTGCTCTAATCCACTGCAATACGGATCAAATCCAGTGCTCTAATTTATCCCTTAAAGCCACGGATCTACAGATTACCTCTACGACCGCTGCCCCGTTCTGCACGAAATTAGAAAATATACAAAACAGCTGGTCAAGTGCTGTCCGGATGCAACCTGCGGCGCTCGGCAGGCGCCGGAGCAGCCCCGCAGCTGCAGCCGCGGCTGTGGCCGGGCACGACGCAACCCCGCCGGGCAGGCGGTCACCCCGGCGCCGGGGCTCAGCCTGCATGGTCGGGGCACAGGACAGCCGGGGGGCACAGGACAGCCCGGGGGGCACAGGCGGCGGGCAGCGAGCTGGGTGGCGGTGCGGGTGCCCCGAGCACCCCCGCGCCGGCAGCCGCCGGGAGTCCCCAGCGCCGGTGTCTGCAGAGCCCCGGCGGCCCGGACCCGGCTCGGCCCCGCGGCGCTGCGGGCTGCGCGCTGCCACCTTGCAGTCCCCTTGTCCCCAGGCGCGCCGGGAGCCGCCCGGTACCGGCGTGTCTGGCGCCGGCGGAGCCGCTCCTACAGCCGGCCGTGCCGAGATCCCCGCGGCAGCCGAGCCGGAGCGCGCCCGGAGTCTGCCCTGCTCTTCCTCTCCCTTCCTGCTCTTTTCCCGTCCCTCTTTTCTCTGCCCCTGCCCTGTGTCTGTCTCTCGCCGTCCAGTGCCTCGTGTCTCTCTCTGTTCCTGTCCTTGTCCCTGGGCTTTTCAACCACGGAATTCTCATTCTCCCTCCCTCTCCATATCTCCCTGCCGCGTCCCGTTCTTGTCCGGTGGTCTCCCTTCCCGCCCCTCCCCGTGCTCCTGCCCCGCCCGGCCCGGCTCCCCGTAGCTGTCCCTTCAGCACCAGCCGCACCTGCAGCAGCTCCGTCCACTTCCCACCGAGCACAACCCGGCCCAGGAGAAGAGAAAGGTGTTCTTGGGCCTCTGAGGTCCTGACAACTCCCACAGGGAGAGCAGAAGGGTGGGAAGAGGCATTCTGCCCCTCCAGCCCGCAGAGCACCATTCCCCCCCACAGTGTGGGTGAGGGAGGCAAGGTGAGTTTTCTGCGTGTCCCCGTGCCTCCCCAAAGCTGCCCCTGTTGGAACAGCATGGGAGACAAGGGGAAATGTGGGGGGGAGTCGTTGGGGTTCAAAGCCTCCCTCAACACAAGCAGGAAAGGCTTTGATCTGGGCAGGTGGTGCTGGGAGAAGTTTTGCAGACACGTGTTTGCTCTCTGACAGCTACACACCCTCACCCCCCTCTGCCCACCCACGCTCTCCTTGTACTGTCTACACAGGCTCTGTGCACGGCCTCTCCTTCTCCTACACACCTACGTGCTGCACCCTCGCAGCTCTCATGAACAGCATCCCTGTCTCCCTCCACATGAGCCACCCATGACAGGAGAAGGAGAGAGAAGAGGGCTGTTGGGCTGCAGCTGTGTCCCTGGAGACAGTGAAACTCTGCACTGGTGAAAAGTCAAAGAAAAATGCATTTTACATAATCTTAGGTCCTAAGTTTACTGGCCAGTCCCTCAGCACAGACTCTGCAACTCCACAAGAGACTCTCCCTTTGCCTGAAGGCTCAGAGCAAAATGAAAGTGTGTTTCATGTCTCAGTTTCTAGGGAGAGAAGACTGGAGGAGAGAGCGGCTGTGCTTGTCTCCTGCACGTGCACCAGCATGGAAGGTGATGACAGCAACCAAGTGTTCAAGGGCTCTTCATTAGAAATAACTTTTCTCCCAGGTAACCTTAATGGTTCGACATTTCTGAGAAAAGCAGTGGCAATAACACAAGCAAATGCAAACCAATCCTGTAGGCACTGGATCTGCAGTGATGAGCAGCTAAGAGACACCTCTGGCAGAACTGAAGGGGAAGCTGCTCAGAGCAGATCTAGTTTTCACTCCCACCTCCCTCATTCTCCTGTCACGACTACTGAGAATAAAAATCCTCCAATATTCCCTCAACTCATCAACTTAAAGTAGACTGAGCCTTGTAATAGAGATACATGACCCAGTCTAGGTTTTATCTTTAAATAATCAGACAGTGTTTTCTCCATATTTTAACAGCTTACATCAAAATAATAATAAAAAAAGAAAATTACAGAGAAGTCTTTTCATGTCATGAAAGACTCTCGACTGAGGGGACTGCATCTCATGAAAGACATTAAGCCTGCCTGCATAGGGAACATCAAAAGCTGCAGCCAAAGCGGGGGAAGGGAAGGGAAGGGAAGGGAAGGGAAGGGAAGGGAAGGGAAGGGAAGGGAAGGGAAGGGAAGGGAAGGGAAGGGAAGGGAAGGGAAGGGAAGGGAAGGGAAGGGAAGGGAAGGGAAGGGAAGGGAAGGGAAGGGAAGGGAAGGGAAGGGAAGGGAAGGGAAGGGAAGGGGAAATCTGGTTTCCACTGGAATGGAAGATGTGAGGCAGATTATTCCCCACACTCTCATTAAAATGCTTCTGCACATTGATGCTTATGATTTGTCAAAATAGTGGATTCATATTTAACAATATAGCAAAATATCCTCTTTCAGTGCTGTTGTGTTGATATTATGAGCTGTTTGCAGAATGGGGGAGAAGTTGACTGAGGATGAATTTGCCTATGTATATGCATGTGTATATAAGAGAGAGATGGGTAAATAAGGAGATTAGCACAGGAAGTAAGCAAAAAATGGGAACAGTAGTTAATTTGGAGCAAGCATTTAAAAGTAACAACGTGTACTGCATGAATTTGGTTTTCTCCTGCTGTAAAATCAACACATGAGACAACTTGGGTGTGTGACACTCAGAAATATTTTCTCCCTTTTTCTTCTCTGGATCTGGTTGTGACCCAGGAGATGGAGTATTTCCCCATTCTGCTTTTCAACAGTAAGTAAAATCATTTCACTTGTGTCAAGATTTTCTTTTCTTTTGAGTATGGCAAGGGTTATGCTATCTGCCTTTGTCTGGAAGAACTTGGCAGCTGGGCATAAGAAACACACGTGAGAGCAGTTTATTGTTCTCATTACCTACTGTGCAGATGTTCTCCAGAAATTAGCACAGCATACCACAACCAGTCCCTCTCTCAACCCAGCTTTGGTGATTCTGAGTGTCACCACTCTTCCCTGCTGGCCAGTTGTGTGCAGGGACTTTCCCTAGTATGGGCTCTTTCCCAATATGTCCCTTTCACAAGCAGGGTAGGAAAGCACTGACAGAATGTATTAGTTGGCAGCCAGCTGGTGAGTCCACCCTCCCATTCAATATCTGGGCTACACTTGATAATGACTGGCAGATGACAGTTTTCATAGCTTTGTCCCCAGATCTTCTAATTCTTTGTGCTCAGAGATTCCAAACAGAATAAAATACTGTTCCAGTTGATGCCATGCTCTGGTACAGCCTGCTCAACATCTTTGAAGGTATCACTTTAAATTGCATCCCAAATTATGTATAATTTCTTCCATCTCAAAAGGTGCCTTGCCTTAGCCTGCACCATCAGTTTATTTTTCAAGATACAATCTGATGGTGATTTTTCTCTGGAATGAGTAATTTAACCTCTGCTATTTGTTGTGACATTTTTAAAGAAATTAATTCTCTCTGTGGTAAACCAGGTGCTGCTTGATTTAAATTATCACTTAACTGCAAGTTTTATGAAGTGGTTTCTGGTTTGGTTTGATTTTTCTTTTTCTGGGTAGTTAGCCTTCAAAATCTGAACACCCACAGTGTCTGGAGAGGTTTCCTGTTTGATTAGGTAAAGCTGAATGGCCAAGAAAAGTAACAGGGTCAGCCTAATGTCTTCAGTTTAGCAACAAAATAAATACAGCATGGCTGATCTGCATGCCTTTATGCTGACCAGCTTCCAATCTGCCTAGGTGGAGGCATGAATGCTGAGAGCAAAAGGGTGCTCAGCCCTTTTCTCCTTCAGTTCTGGGTTATACTACATAGGTTGTCAGGATCTGATCTTCCATAAACACAAATCTAATGTTAAGCTCCTACTCATAGTGAGAAATCGCCTTCAGAGGCCAACTCAATCATCTCTCCCAATTGTCCATACCCTCGTTTCAAGATTACCTGTCCTTTGCAGACAAAGTCTGATAAAGTCCTGAAGATCTCAGATGATGGAGATTCCCCACCACCTTCAGGCATTCCATTCAGCTACTTCTTATTAATTCAGAATGTCTCCTTATTCATTTTATGCATAATGTGGCACTCCCTTACAGCAGTCTAAGGTCTTAGTCCTTATCCTGGTGGATTCAGAGAATGATAAATCCTTTCCTCACTGTAGTCTCTTACATACTTGAAAGTGGATATCATGTTTTCCCTGGATGAAGCCATCCAAGTCCTAAATACTACCTCTTGGATTGTGTTCAAAAACCTCTGAAAGAAAGAACAAGAGTCCTGGGGTACTGTTCCTGTTGTATAAGCACCTGAGAGAGGCATCCAGCACTCACGTCAGGCAGACCAACAGTATGGTTTTAGGCAGCTGGGTTTTAAATTATGTAGATTGCTCATTGAGCTGCTTCAGTTGTGCTGAGGGAGGATGTTTATTAACAAAGGAAGAGATGGTAACACATTTCCAAGGAGTTGGGATATCACGTTGTTCACGATGCTTTGGTCCATTCTAGCTGGCCCATGCAATGGAGAAACAGCCTGTGTGAAAAAGGCTCTAACCCACAATTTATGGTGTGCCCTGCTGTATCAGAAAAGCTGTTACAAAAATCAACATTTCATTTATTTGCTGCTTGTTGGTGGTGTCAGGAAACAAATTTTTGCAGTCAAGTAAATTTCAGTGTGACAGAGCACAACAACAGGAAGAGAAAATATTCATGATAGGTGGGAAGGGAGTGTTGTGGGAGGGAAGGCACTCTTGGGCCCAAGCTCAGGCCAGGGTTGTCGTCCCTGGCTGTGGTCCACTCTCTCCTCCATCCCCCTGGCCTTGCAAATGCCCCTGAACTCTGTCTCATAACGGTGTGGGAATTCTTCCCCTAAGAGACTCAAGATTCTTCCCTTCCAGTGCCCAGAGCTGCTCCCTTCATCAACCCCTGCCCATAATACTGTCTCAGCACCAGAGGAATGGTTGAATGCTGTGGCAAAACACCCTATGGAAAAGCTCCACTAATGGAAAGAAAAAGAAGGACAAGAGAGGGGGAAGTACTTCAGGCATTTTGTTCCTGCAAAGCTCTGAGCATCCTCTCCGGGTGTCAGGGTGGTCTCAAATTCCTGACACCCTCAGCAAGCCTCAGTACCAGATGTTATATCCTCACATCGAGGTGTCATGCTGCCACTTGATGGGACTATTCTTGCTTTCAAGGTACTTTGACTATCAGGTAAAATACACAATAAAACATCTCTAAAAACATTTGTCTCAGCTGACTGATTTCGAGCTCCTGAGCCATAATGCTCAAGCCAACTGAGCCTACCCATGACTCCCAGGTGACTATCATGGAAAGTTATTGGAGCAAGGTTCCTGACTTTCTGCATCATTTCCAGGCAGGACATTGCAGGAACAGAGCTCTTAGGGAGTGGAAAATTAAACTAATAAATGTAAACGGTGTTCATTGCAAGGGAGGATTAAGCCCCAAACTAACAGGCATTAATATGTGAGGATGGTCTTCTGAAGCAATCTTTTGTCAGTAGAAGCAGCTACTGCCCCAGAAATTGTGCACTGCCCTTTTGCACGGGTATGACATCTTCCTTCTCACCCCCAGCTGGCTGTCCAACACTCGTCTGCCATTGTTGGATGCTTTGAGCATTGTGTCAAATTTATACTGGGCACATCAAGATGCAGGAGCCCTGGTCTTCCTTTCTGCTTGTGAAGTGTCAAGCACACCTAGAGAATCCTATAATAATAAATAACAATAACACATGCACATATTCATAACCAAGTCATTGTTTAAGTAGTGAATATTCAGCACACACCAGATGGTTCTTCTTTCACTGCCTCCAAAATGGAAATGACCAGTTACTAAAGATAAAATATTCCTTCCCTCTGCTGCTTCCCTAGGGCTCCTACTTGTTGTTCTCTTGTAGAACTGCTCCTCCCTAGAGAAAAAAGACTTTCAGCCTTGGAAACATTGAAATCAGATCTGAAATATGAAATGTTTCAGCAGAAGCTGCAGATAAATGAACACAGTGTTAAATCAATTCCAGAAAATAGACTTGGATTAATCCTCCTGCCTGCTGCAGCAGTGCTCTTGGGAGAAGCAATCTCTCTCCCCACTGTCACATGGCTGCTGCCTCTGCTATCAAGATGTCCCTCCACTGGGTCTGTAAAAGCAGTTCCTAAATTATTTTTGCTCTTCAAAAACGGTAGCTAGCAGCCAGTGCACTACGTGTACTGCACATGACCACCACCCAGCCACACTGCAGGTGGCAATGATTTTAACTGACTGATTTTTACTGTTGCTACACAGAGGGCCAGACTCTGCCTGCTTCATTTCCACCCATCCCAGTGGCTGCAGTTTTCATTTATGATCTCTTACAAAAGATGCACTGACAGCACTGGGAGCAGAGACCAGGCCCTCAGCCACTCAATGCCAAGTCAAACCATCTTGCTTCTTGCCTTTCTTTGTCCCCATGTGCAACACATAAACTTGCCCAGCTCCATTGAAAGAGATGGTCCCATCCTCTCCCATCCCACCCCATCCCATCCCATCCCATCCCATCCCATCCCATCCCCTCCCACCCCATCCCATCCCACCCCACCCCACCCCATCCCATCCTTTGGTATGAAAGACACCAGGCTCAAACCACGGCAGATGTAAGAGGACCTTGAGCCCAGGCACTTCACTTTCCAAGCACACATTTAAGCCCCAGATTTGGTGCAGAAGAAGGGCCATTATCTCTGCCAGTCAGGTGCCCATAAGGAGGGGATTCCCACTCTGATCCCCTAGTCAAGGTGCATTCTGTGTAGCTCTGAGCTGGACACCTGTTCAGTGCCATCACCAGCCAGGGCATGCTCAGGGCAGCTCTCTGTCCCTCTGGTGAGGAATAGCATCTTTCCCTGGAGCCAATCCAGCTTGCTTTAAGACAAGAAATTCAAAGTACTGTTTAGGAAGAAGAGGCAGAACTATGTCCTCTTCTCAGCAGGCTGGAGGCAGCCCCCGGCTCACCTTTTCCCAGCCCCCATCTGACCTGGACTTTCAGGGGATGCCACTCTTTCTCTGTGTCAGAATGATGGGAGTAGGGGTGGGGCTGGGCAACCTATCCCTACAAATGTTGGGAGTAAACCCAGGCCCCTGAGGCCAGTATCACCTCTGGCCTAGGCAGGGCTGAAGGGTAAACCTTGTTCTAGGAATATCAACTGCCTAGATGAGCCAAGGAAAAATAATTGAGATGCGACTTTCTTTTCTCAGCTGTAGGAAAAGAAAGCCATGATTTGATCATGAGTTTGGCAGTTTCCAGGAATCACCTGGTGTGTTCAGTATCTTAGCACTGCTTTGAGTAAGACTAAGGTTAAGCTAATGGCACTGCAACAAGGTCAGCTTCACATGAATCTGCCAGAAGAAAGAGCATGCATGTGTCAGATGGTAATTTCCCTTATCCCCAAGCTTCAGGGCACCTCCAAAGGCCAATGGTAGTCCAAGGACTACAGAGCCACTGTGGTGTGTCCTGTGGAACAACACCTTCCGTCATATTCTCCCTCCCTGCAGGGGCAGTGACTGAGTGAGGAAAACCAGAGGACTTCACTGGAGAAGCAGTGGTTCTTCTCAGGGGAGGACTGTGGGGGATAACTACTGAGGATCACAGTGTAATAGCAGGAAGAAGGGTGAATTGTACCCACCTGAAGACCCACTGAGGAGCTACGGGAGGAAGCACAAAAATGAGGAGTAAATATAAGGGAAAAGTTCCATAACACTGAGACTTGGACTTTCTCCAGACTTGTCTTCACTTGCTTCTCTCAGATTCCTGTCTGGTGGATTTGGGGTGAGCACAGCCAGTAGCTAAGTTTCCAAAATGCATGCCAGAAGCAGAAGCCAGAATCTGCTTCACTCACAGCTTGGGAAAGGGAGCTATCCCAAAGAATTGGAGGGGGCAGCAGGCATCTTCTGCTCTGGGAGCAGAGGAGGCAGTAGCTGTATACTGGACAGCAAGGACAAGGTCACTTTTGGCGGTTCAAGGGGACCAGGGCCAAGAAGAGCCCTGTGGAGAGCTCAGGCAGAGGGAATTCTGGCATGAGGTGGAGGACAGAATGTAAAGGAGCTGGGAAACAAGAATGGAAGAGATGAAGATGCGGGGATGGAGGGGATTTCGGTATGATGTGAAAGCTGGAAAGGACATGGGCGGCCGAGGTCAGAATGATCCAGCAGAGATGCTGGGGTGGTGGCCGGGATGAGAGGGTCAAGGGGCACTGCTTCCCAGGCACCCTTCCAGCACCGACCCTCCCCGCCAAACCTCCTCGGGCACCCGGCCCCTGCCCGGCTTTCCAGCTGCTGCTGCCCCGCTCCGACACAGCCAAGGAGAAGCTGCGGGGCCACGCGTGACAGGTGAGTCTGTCACATCCTGAGGAACGACCGGGGGGGTGCTGGGGACAGACTGGCATATGGAAAGACACAGCTGCACGGCACGGCACGGCACGGCACGGCACGGCTCTGGGCGTGGCAGGAATGCCGGGCCGGGCCGGCAGATGGCGCCGGGAACCCGCCGGGAGCCGCGGGAGGAGGGGAGGGGAGGGGAGGAGTGTGTGGCGGTCCCAGCGGGCGAGGACGTTTGTGGATGTGGGGCGGGAGCTATACACCTGTTTAGTGCCATCAGCAGCCATCCATCACCAAGAGAAATCTCTGCCGTGTCTCCCTCTCCAGCGCCGCTGGGGAGCCCCCAGCCCTGCAGCTGGGATCAACCTTGGGAGGGCAACTCTTGCTTCCCGAGCAGGACCCACGTGCAGAGCAGCATCCCCCAGCCACAGCTCCCCAAATTGCCACTGGTCAGGATTGCAATCCTCAGTACAGGAGGATAAAAGATACATCAGATGTGAATCCTACCCGCTGCAGTGGGATGCTTTTTTGCAACATGACTAAATATGCTCCAGGAGTCCTCCAAGCTTCTGCTTGGGAGGTGCAGTGCATTCTCCTTGTTTGTTATGCCACATACTACATTGATCACCAACAGAGAGCAAAAGAGCTGCTGCATCTGCCTTGTCCCAGTGTGCGGGAGCTCTCCCTGCGACACCAGCAGATCCTCTGAAGGAGCGGCAGAGCTGCCAGTTGCTGAGCTACCTGGGAAGGTGGATGAAGGACCAGAGAGATGTAGGGCTGTGATCAGCAGTGACCATCAGTGTTCTCCTTGTCATGGGGTGTCTTTATTAGCCATAAATTGTTTGTCATTCACTCACATTTCCCTTCTGGTTTCAGATCAGTTGAGCATTCCCAGCTTCTCCCAGCTGTAACTCCAGCCTGATAAACTCCATATTATCTCCCCCTGAGTGGTCCCTTAATTTCAGTGCATGTGGAAAGGAAGGGAGGGATAAAAGAGGTGCAAAGAATAGAACCACAGAATCAGAGTGGTTTGGGTTGGAAGGAAGTTTCTACATTACCTAGTTCCAATGTCCTGCCATCAGCAGGGACACCTTCCACTGCAACAAGTGGTGAAAGCCACACCCAGCCTTGGCCTTGAGCATTTTCAGAGATGGGGCCACCACAATTTCTCTGCTCAACTTGGTCCAGTGCCTCACCACTCTCACAGTAAAAAAATTTCTTCCTAATATTTAATCTAAACCTTCTTTCTTTCAGTTTGAAGCCACTGCCCCTTGTCCAATCACTACATGCCCCTGTAAGAGTCCCTTTCAGTTCTCTTGTACGCTGCCTTTAGGTACTGGAAGGCTTCTGTAAGCTCTCCCTGGAGCCTTTTCTTTTCCAGTCTGAACAACCCCAATTCTATCAGCCCATCTTCACAGAAGATGAATGAAGTTGAATGTGATAAATTATACACACAGTAAAAACATAGGTAAAGCCAGCAGCATGAGCAGGGAAATTAATAAATAATTCTTTGTTGTCAACTAGGCTCAAATGTTGACCACATGTTCCAGGCAGAGAAAGGGGTGAAAGTAGCTTGTCAGTGGGTCAGAAGAGGCACAGGGAGATGTTGTGTCCTTCATACAATGTGTGGCTTCATCAGGGAATACCTTGCTGCAGAGTGCTGTGGAAGTCCACATTTAATATGCTTCTGAATCTCTTTCAAAAACAATGTATTTGCTGGTGAATGGGAGAGGACACTAAAGGAGCATCATCCACCTGCTCTGTTATTAAGCTCTTCTCAAGGTGTTTGCTGCCAGCCACTTCCAGAAACAGAATGATAGCTACACACACCTGTTTTCTGACCTAAAACAGCCCCCCCCCCCTTTTTTTAAAATTTAATTTTATTTTTTTATTATTCTGGCACTATTCTTACATAGAAGAAGGGGCAATGAGCTATGTAGAAAATATGTTTTTGTGGAATATTTTGTTTATGAGACAGCCTATTTAGAGTTAATGACTTTGACAAAGGACTGTGCCACTGTGCATTAGCTAGCTGTGCTGCTGGCAACTGTTCTAGCCAGGGAGAACATCAGTGCATTGAGTGTTTGCTCCCAGGAAGGCTGGCATGTGGGTAGGGACACAGCCTGCATGCAGAGCCCCATTCGGCCAGAACAGTATGGTTCATTACATGATGTGCATCTTCCTCACTGCCTCTCCTAGCTCAGCCTCTTTGCTTACATTTTCCCCCTGTATTCCACTGTCATTCTCATTAAAACTACCACCACTTTTCCCTCGTCTATCTGCTATTAGTCTTTCATTGCTCTAAACATCATAAAAATGGCATTTACTGCTTCAGAAGGTCAAGTGCTCAGCCTGGATCTTTTTCTCCTATGTCAGGAATTACCAGTTGCACCTCTTGAAGCAGAGGGGTCATTTCCCTGAGATTTCCAGGAAACATTTTACTCTGACCCATGACCTCCATTTCAAGCTCCATATAATCAGGCATTTATTTTGTTTCTCCCTTATACACATTTGTCTAAGAGAGGGAGATGTATTTTACACAGAGTAAAGGAACCCATGTTCCTTTCTGCATCCATCTCCCCAAGGAAGTGACACGGCACATCCTAGGCTTTGAGGGCATCACAAGGGGCCACGTCAGTGTCTGGTATTGAGGGTAGGTGAGCAGCAGGCCTGACCTTTGGGGAAGTGCAGACTACCTATGTGGAGAATAATGCAAGGATGTTTGATGCACAAAAGCTGGACTGGGGCTATCAAGTGCAAGCCTGAATGCCTAGCTCTCCACTGGGTCTTTCTTCAAGGAGGTGTGTGAACTGTTCCATGTTGTATTGGGGTAGGGTAAAGTGGAGGAACATTTAATTAGTGGCAGGTTGTTGGGGTGAAGAGAGGAAAGCCCCAAGCAAGAAGTGGCACCATTTGCTTGTGGTGATGCAGGAGCAGGTGGGAGCATCCACAGAGACACTGCTGCAGGCAGTAGGGCCTGACAGCCAGGAGGGCTGTGGATGGTATTTCTGAAGATGACCATGTTGGGTTTAGGCTGCAGTGGGGACTTGGACAACTTGAGCTACCTGTGCTGAGAGCCCAGCTATGGTGTCTTTTGGAGCAGGGCTGGTGGTGTCTGGGCAGCACCATGGGAATATCTTGCTTACCCAGGCCAGCCAAGGAACAGAGATACAGAGTCACAGAGAAATCCTATGCCTGCAAGTACTGAACCACACTGGCCCACCTGACTGGCAATTGGGAAGAGCCAATTAGCATATTTTAATGCAATTGATTAGTGCGTGGTCACGCAGCCTGGGTGGTGGGTGATTTTTGAAGCAGATTTGAAATTATAAGCATGCAAACACCAAACCACAAGGGAGCTGGCATAGGGGAAAGACGATTCCCCAGTGTAGTAGCTGCAGCCCCAGTTTCTCATCTATTCCCAATGGCAAACTGCCTTCAAAGAGCCCTAAGAAGGTCCGGGGTGAGCACTTGAAAATTAAGAAATTAACTTTTTTAATTAACGGAACTGAGGTGGGGGTGTGATGGTGGCTCAGCCTCTGCTGGAGCTCTTCTAGCTTCTCCTTTTGCACAGCTTAAGTCCCATGCTCTCCCTTGGGAAGGGAGACGCGCCTTCCTTGGAGCCGGGGCTCCGCGCCAGGCAGCCCCAGTGGCGGGCACAGAGCCCTCCCGGCGCAGGGGCTGCGCTTGTGCCGCAGCCGCCTCTGCCGGGCACAGAGCCCTCCCGGCGCCTCTGCCGGACGTCGGGGGCTGTGCCGGACCTGCTGCCCTCAGTCGGGCTCTGGCAGCGGGCTGGGGGCAGCCCGGCGTTCCCTGGCCGGGCTGGGGCTGGGGCTGCCTCCGCCCGGGGTGGTACCCGCGGCTCCCCCGCCCTGCGATGCGCGCACTGCCGGGAGCTGCTGCCGACAGGAGCTCCGTTTCCTTAGTTACGGCAGGCAGGAGATATTCCGGGAAGGAGGCAGGCAGCGCTAGGAAAGGCCGGCAGCTCTGGGGGGAGGCAGCCCTGGCGGGGCCCGGGTTTCACCAGCCCCTTACACCGTGTCCGAACTGCCGGCGCTCCGTGTCCCGGGTGTCCGCCCGGGGCCCCGCAGTCCAGATCGAAGGATGCCGGGCGCCCACGGCCAGGACTGGAGTGGGCACAGAAGGGCTGCAGGGCCGTGCCGGGGGAATCCAACCAGCACCGCGGGGAGAGCGTGGCTCTGACCTCCGCAGGTGTGAGCTTCTGTCTCTTCCCAGGGGGCAATCCCCCACTGGTCCAGGGATAAGAAGAAATTAATTCCTGCCTTTGCAGCATGAAAATAATGTAATGATTCTATCAGCCCTCCAAGGAAATAAGTAATTCCCTCCTAGAAACAGTTTGCAGATAAGAAAGTCGGGGACCACATGCAGGACTGTGCTATGCCATTTTGTGCTTCTGCCCATTTCAAGCCTCATCTCCCAGGTTCTGTATCCAGGGTTGCCCACACTGCACAGCCCCATGGAGCCCTGCACTGGCTCCCACCCCTGCACCAGGGGATGTTTGCCTACAGGCAACCATTTGCCACGGGCTGGCATGCTGTGCTCACCACACTCCACTGGCCCCACTCATCCTGGTGAGGGGCAGCTGGCATGGGGATACCCTGGCAGAGCCATGTGCCATGCCAAGCTGGGCTGTCAGTCTGGGACACAAACGTGGCCAAGCTGGCTCCAGGTGCAGGGATCAAGGACTAAAGAGTGTTTTCATTGCCTGACCCTTCAAGTTTGCCACTGGTCTGGGCAAATTGCAGTTTTCCAGTTTCACAAGCATCAGCACCATAGGGGTATTCAAAGGCACATCTTCAGCTAAAGGCTACACCTTTGCCAGTATTTATTTGCCATTTATTTATTCTCTGAAGCTCAGAGATACTAGTGCTGCCCAAGGGTATACCGACAGCTTTTTAAAAAAACATAGACACAATAGCCTTTTTCTACAGATGTCATTCTAAGGAACAGTCGCACCATCTTGCTCGAAATGTATCTAGACAAATTCAGCCTGAGTCTAAAGCCATAAATGATGGAAAAGAGGAATTACAATTGGGAGATTCATACAGACAGCAGGATGCAGTGCTAGAGTCCCAGCTGCCCAACAGCTCCCTGTGCCTCATCCTCCTGCTGCCTCTGGCTGCAGCTCCACGTCTCTCTCCCACTGCTGCAGGGTTATAAGCGATGCAGGATGGAGATATTGTGCTCCTTCACACACAGAGCTGGAGCTGAGCCACACACCACTCATGATTCTCAGACATGTGCAGTACTTAAAAACCATGAGCCCTTGTGAGAGCACACCTGTAAGGCTCTTCTTGGGCCAAAATCATGGCCACTGAGGCCCAGTATAAAACAGAAAATGAAGGAGTTTTTCTTCCCTTTTGGGGCTGCTCTGTATTTCCTTTTTTTGTTTATAATTCTATCCTATTCTATTCTATTCTATTCTATTCTATTCCAACTGGGCACAGTCTAGGCCAGAGGCAGAAAGAAACAAGTATCTCCAGGGAATGACTTACACACAGGCAAGGTTTATCCAGCTTTGTGTGATCCCTGATGCCTTGGCAGGCCAAAGGAAGGGGAGAGGGTGCTCCTTTGGGACTGGGGCAACTCACCAGCAGCAAGGTTGCCAGATCTGCTCAGAAGTCAACATTTCCCATCAGTGTTTGCCAATTTAAGTGATCAAACATGTTGGCTTCCAGTTCAGTAAGTCAGAGAAGCCATGCTTCTTCATTGCTCAGAAGCAGGGGATCAAATATTGGGGACCCAGAGGTAGATCACAATCACGAGGCATTCTAGAAAATCCCCATGGATTTGTTTCTCCCACAAGCTCCCATACTAAGCTGGCACGGTGGTCTCTGCTCTCTCCTGAAGTAGACAGCGTCTCCTGATGCACAGCAGCAGTCAAGGTCTCCAAGCCTCAGTGATGCTGTAGGACTGGCACTGGCTTGTCTGGAGTGAGAGGGTAAGCTGTCTGGCTTCTGCCCATCACACATATGGCTAAAGATACCAGTGAAAGAGATTTGGAAATTTATTTTTACTCAGCTGTTCCCTAAAGTTTTAAGCATGCGTTGATTGGGCTATGGTAGCTCCTGGTTGGAGATAAAGGTCTCATTTATGTGAGACTCAGTTACATGAAACTGAACTTTTATCAAAAGACATCATGTTGTAGCCAACCCATTCTCTGCACCATGCTCCAGCAGACCAGAAGTCAGCTGAGTGCTACCTCGGCCTTGGGGAGTCTAAAAAAAGAAAGACACTATAGGGGACACCAGGCTTTCAGCCCTTGGTTGCTCATGGTGTGTGAGCTGCGCCAGCCATTCCCACTAGCAGTATAAATGAAGATTCTTTGCTGGCAGCTGTTATATTTTGTTCATTTCCTGATGCTTCTCCTGGTGATTTTCATAGCTGTGAGACTGGAAGGTCCTTTACTTAAATGGCTGGACTTTAACCACTGGACTGTGCTTCTTCAGCCCAAAACAGATGAAATTAACCAAAACAAGCCTTCAGAGGATGCTGCAGAACAACCCTATTTACTCAGCATCTGAAGAAGTCACAGATGTGGGACCCCCAGGTCCCTCATACGAGGTGGGAGCAATGAAGCACTTGGCACGTCAGTGAGACTTCTCTTCAGTAACATTCCGGTGACTGTTCCCTGGTAGCCCACTGCAGATGTGTCTCTGGCCATCACTTGGGAACAGCGCTGGCCGTGCAAGACGCCCAATACTGCGGCCCTGAAGGTGCTGTGGGTGGTTTCTCCCGCACAGAGCGCACTGCCTGCATTCTGACGGGTTGGAGAAATGGGGAGCAGGCTGGGATGCTCATGGAAAACAAGGTTCTCAGTGTCCCTTTACACTTGGTGGGTCAGGTTCCTCTCTCTCCTGCCGGTCATTCCTGATGAAGGCAGAGACCTTCTGCAGGAACACGACCCCTAGGAAGTTTCTTAGCCACCGCCCCTGCTGCCACCTCCGCCAAGCATCTGAGCAATGCTTCATCAAGGGGAGAGGTTTTACAAACGGTGTCGAGGTTTCAAATGTACCCACCCACCTGCCCCTGCCGCTGCGGGCTGCCCCCCGTGTGCCCCACGGCGGGGGCTGGTGTCCCCTGAGGCCCGTTCCTCTGGCCCCGGGCACACGCCGGGCAGCCACCCCGAGGAGCCCGAGCGCCGCGGGAGCTGCTCGGAGCGGCGGATGCGGCGGCTCAGCCTCACTCACACCCAGAAATAGCCTGAGACGCGCAGACCCCGCACCCAGGCGTTCTGCCGGCAGCTCCCCGCCCGCTCCCCGCTCCGAGCGCCGGGGCCGCCGCCTCGCCCCCTCTCCCCGCACGGATGCCGCGGGCCGCACGGTACGCAGAGCGGCGGGGGCTGCCCGACCCCGCCTCGGGCCGGGAGGCGGCTGCGGCTCCCGGCACAGGCCCCGGGGCCCGGCACGGTGAGGCGGGGGGAGCACCCGGGCACCGCAGCCCGCGGCCTCTCCGCCGCAGCGGGGCGGGCGGGGGGCGGGGCGGCGGCGGCCCCGGCCCCTTCCCCTGCCGGAGCCGGTGCCGGGCCCGGGCCGCTGCCGGGCAGCCCGAGGCCACCGCGGTGAGGGGAGGAGGGAGGCGGCGGGCGCAGGGCCCGGAGCGAGCGGGGCCGGCGCCCCCCAGCAGGTCAGTGCGGGGCGGGACGGGAGCCGCGGTCCGGGCTGCGGGGCTCGGCTCCGGGGCGGCAGGGCTCCAGCAATGGGACTGGGGGCAGGACGGAGCCGGGGCACGACCCGGCGGTGCGGTGGATGGGGTGGGCGGGAAGCGCGCGTGGGACTGAGCCGGGCCTGCCCACGCCGGGCTGCGCCTGCCGGTGCGACTGCGGCGGGGGAAGCTCGCTGGGCGGGTAAGGCAGCATCTCCTCGGGCAGCCCTGGGACAGCGCGCCAGGGCCGTTCTGCGGCTCCGGGAGGCACGGACGGGTTTGGGTCGGTGTTGTGGGAGATTTCTGGGGACTTGGCTCGGCTTAGACGCTGTTTGCCCGCCTTTATCTTGGACCATGTCCCAAAGTGTTTGTAACTAATGCTTGTGTCTGCCAGCCTGATGGGTGGCTGGGGCCCAGCAAGGCACAGGGGCTTCCCTGCGCTGCTGGAACAAGCTGGTGGCAGAAGCAGGGAGCGAGCCCCAGCCCCTCAGTGTCCCTCTCCCAGTGTGCTGGCCTACGCCACTGGCCTGTGATGGGAGATAAAATATCACCCCACCGCTGTGTCATGTCATGGCTTGTGCTCGTCCCCACGTCATCCTGGCCACAGAATTCTCCTTCTGGGAGCTACACCTGAGGGTGCTGGCAGGGGAGAGGAGGGAGAACCTCCCCCCATTTCCCCCTCCAGTTTTCTTATACTGAGATTTTGAGAGGGCTGGCAGGTCGTTCTAATGCTCTGGCCAAGCTGCTCTCCCCCAGTTTTCAACTTCATCCAGATTTGTCCATGGATGAAGGCCCTGCCTTCTCCCTTGCTTGCTTCCCCATTCCCACTAGCAGCACAGTGGGTTTGCTATTCAGAAACCTCCTGAACAGAAGGAGTGTTTTCCAGGAGAATGAGAGAGAGAGACCTTTGTCTGGCTGACAGATGTTATTTCTGCATGAACATCTTTTTCCTTTTAACTGTTTAGCCACCATCTCCAGGACTGAGGTACATGCCTCCTTTCCCCCTTTCAGAGAGTTCATGGGGGAGCAGGGTGTGAAGGGAAAACTGGGTGGGGAAACAAGGTATGAGAAAGCACTTTGCCCCGTGTGGAGATTTACAATTATGTAGAACTGGTCAGGTTGCCTGTCTGAGCAGAAGAGAGACAGCAAAATATGCTGTTTGGGGAAAAAAGTGCTGTTGTAGTGGTTTGCAGTATTTATTTAGAGAGGAAAGGGGAGAAAGTGGGAAAAATAGGAAGGAGAAAGACTGGCTCTGATACCAGACCAGAGCCTTGGCCTCACTGCCTTCCCTGCTGCCCTGCAAAGTGGTGGTCAAGGCTGGGCAACAGATGGAGAGGGAAGCAGAAGCAGCTCCTTCAGGAAGGATTTGTCGAAAGTGTCCTGGCGAAGAGCCACTGGCAAACAAATAAGTAGGGAGGCCACCAGCACCCTGCAGCCTCTGACTCCATAGCACATATGGGCTTTTGTGGCTTCCCTGTGAGCTTAAACCCCTGCCTTCTTCCCATGGCTCAATCCTAGCTCCTGAAACTCCTTTCCAATGCCTTTCAGCTCCTTTTAAAATTTTTTAAATTTTATTTTAAAATTTTATTTTATGATAACATTTGAATTGCTCTGTAATGACTCTCCTCTTCAGAGCTTTCCCTCAGGTTAACTATTTCATTTCTGGTTTGGTGGCTGCTGACAATAGTAAGCGTAGGGTGGTCCTGTGCAGGACAGAAATAGCAGTGCCTGCTGGGGATGCTGATCAGGGGTGTGTGTAGGCCCTTGCAGGTAAATACTGTCCTCTTTCCATGCAGAGCCTTCTGGCCCATGGGAACATAAGGCAGATTTCAGCACAGCTTCAGAGCCTGCATCTGCACAGTTGTAAAAAGATGAGTGTCTCTGCTTTAAAATATTCCTTGCAGGAAATACTCTTAAGAGAGTTCGAGAGCTTTCCAAAAACACAAAGAAGATGGAGAAATGTTTTTAACACCCACAAGTGAATTCAATTGATATTAAACTAATCAATCACCTAAGCTCCTTGGCAAACATCAGAGTGCTGTGCAAATGCTGACTCTTCCACGAGTCCTACAATCACCAAAGCCTTCTACTGTTGTCACTCCTGTGTTTCTTACTTACATTAGTTGTTGTAAATATATTTTGTGTACTTAGCCCTAAGATCGAAGAAAATGTTGAATTGCTGATGCTCTGTGCTCGCAGCAAAAGGAGGTTTGCTTTGAGATTATTTCAGGAGAAGCAGCTCCAGTCCTAATTTCCTTCAGCCATGGCTTGAACACATTCAGTCCCTAACCAGGTGTGACAAGAGAGTTTAGAGCTTAAAAGATCCCACTTGGCATCTACCTGCACTTTGAGGTGCCTAAATATCGTTTCAAAGCTTGTTTGAAGTTACTGCTTCAAATGTGTCTGAGACTAGTAATTAGGCTGTGATCACACCTTGGTATTAGGTGTGGACAATGTCAGCAGTTTGCTCAGGCTATTACTGCAACAATGGGACAGACAGAGAGCTGTGCACACCCTTCCCATCACCCGGGGCACTATTGTTGCTGGTTAGTGGGTGAGAAAGGGCAAGTCCCCCTGGGTCTCTCTGCAGAGTAGCTTGATGAGGGGCACAGACTTACCTCTCCCAGCTTGCTGCCCTTGTCCCTGTGTCACTCTCACCTAATATAATGTTGTCCAGTCTCTGAGGAGCATGAAAACTATTGTATAGAAACATTCTGACACTGGAATCAGTTGTTTAGTTCCAAGCAGAGTCCCCATGAGAAGCTGGGGTTACCATTTTGACCAAGGAGGGGCTCCTTGCAGTCATAGTTTGATCTTAAATAAAGATGTGTTCAAAATGGAGTACCAGAGCAGTGAAATTCAGTGCTCCTGTTCAGTGGTAGCTGTGTGAAAACTTTGGGTGACCTGATCCCCCCTCCCCAGCACCAGTCTTGTGTCTTGTCATCTGCAGATTTGTGGGTGAACAGAGAGGAAGGCAGGATCTGAACAAAGACAAGCTCCACTGCACTGCACCCCCAAGTGCTAAAAGGCAGCTTGTGAGAGGTGGAAAAATATGTCATCATGTAATTTTGAGTTCCTCTAACAGAGATAGGAAAGTGCTCTGGCCCTGCTGCCCTGGAAAATGCTGGGACTTGGTGGTAGGAGACAGCTGGGGCAGGAGGTGATGGAGATGGAGACAATGAACCCCTTAATGTGCTGTGTTGGATGGGCAAGGGGAGACCAAAATTCAGAGAAGCAGGGGGTGTGGGAGTTAGGACAAAGAACAGTTTTGGAAATGTAGCTGGGGAGTGGCTCCCAGCTGTTGCCCAAAGTGAGCCTGTGGTATCCTGGGGCAAGATCTGGGGCCTCTGCATTGGCCAAGCCAAGGTGACCCTGTCAGAGGAATGCTCTTACCCATGCAGCAAGGTGTCCACACTAAGATGGCACACCAGGGAAATGGCACAGGCTGAGATTGTGTGAGGGCTGGCAAGCTGGGATGTGACTCCTGAGCCATGAAAAGTGGCTGGCCAGGGACCACAGACACCTGTGCAGCTAGGATCCCAGCCAGCACTGGGACAGCCTCTAGTAGCGTGGGCTTGGGACACCCTGGCTGGAGGATCTGGTTCCAACAGCAGGTTGGGATGGTCTTCTTGGCATGGCTGCGTTTTGGAGCAGAATATTCATGTTTTGAGATATTCAAAACCTGCCTGGACACGGCTCTGAAGAACCTCTTCTAGCTCACAGTACTTTGAGAAGAGAGGCAAGACTGCATGCCCTCCCTTCATCCTCAGTGCTTCTGAGCTTAGTTCTCCTGTCTTCTGACAAATTCAGTCACCGAGGGGTAATCCCCAAGGCAGCATTAGAGAAATCGCCAGAAGCTGAAGTTTGCCTACCTTCCCTTTGTTTGCAAGCAGCATTCTGGAGGTTTCTACAAGACTAGGAGACTGCCAGGGCTTGCAGGCTCCAGGATGAGGACATGCACTGTTCATTGTGTTTCTGGTTCATCTGCTTTTCTCAGGGAGGGCAGAACCATGTGGAAGTAGAATGGCAAAGAGGACAGAAAAATTAACCAAACTTTATAGACTGCAGAGCAGACTTGGTCTGTGCCTTGTTTGGCTCTTGACCCACTGCTGAATAGGATGGATGAATTAAAGTCAGGACTAAGTTAATGATCAGAAAGCCACCCCCAAATACCTGTTTTTAATCTTGCTGTGTTTGTACACTTCTGCTCTTTTCCTAAGGACAAGTTGATTCTCACTGATGAGCATGATGTGATGCTCAGGGCTGAGCAGGAGGCTGCACTGTGCTTAAGTGGGTGGGTTTATAGCGAACATATGTTTTTTTAAATACTTAATGTCTACATTTCTTGCATTACAAAATGGTGAGTGATGCATTTCTTACTAGATATCACTTAAATATTTATTATAAATTTGGTCCAGCTGTATTTCAATGGAAAATGCAGTCCAGTTGAAAATGCAGAATGTGAGCATTTAGAAGGTGGTTTCTACTTGGTTAAATAAAACTGTTTAAAATGTATGAGTCCACAAAAGAAAAGAGAATAAGTTTATAAAGACATTTTTTATATCTGTAATGAATTTAACAATACAATACTGCTATACTATATTGTATTATTATAATACTGTGTCACAGGAGCAAAATTTTATTATAGGAGATACAAAATATAGCCAGTGATATAATCTGATTATTTTTGACATTTAAGAATTCAGTACTAGTAGAGATTATCCTCTCATAGTTCATCTTCATTAGGCTTTGAAAGGGAACCAGGCTTTCCTGCTTTAACCTGCAGTAATTTTTCAGAACTTTTACTAAACTAATCTGTGTACTAAGTTAATGGAAACGTTTTTTTCCCCTCTACTTTCAAGAAAGGTTGTGGCTGTCAGAGCCACTTTTGCAATTCATCAGGCTTTAGCTCCAGGTTCTCAGCCACTGAGCAGATCTGGCAGCAAGGACATACTGCATGAATTTCTAGTGACTTATTTTTCACTGATGAGAGGGATCTGAGGTTTTATCATGTAGGTTTTAAGAACTTCCAATTTTAAATTGGTTGTCTTTTTAATTTAAAAAGTTTTTAGTTCAGACAAAATCTGATTACTTTTCAGTCAGGTGTATGTTTCCAAGAGCCATAATTCTTTTATTTGTTCTGGTTCCAAGTCCTCTTTATTGCTTTTTCCTTTCATATTACTGTTGCTAATCTTCTCATCAAGCAGTTTCACTTGATTTTTCTGTTGGGAAGTTTTCATCAAGATTCATTTTCTTTTATCCAAGTTTTTAATTACTTATGTTTTCTTCCATAAAATTTCATCAATTTCTTCCTTCTTTAAAAACAAACCCCAAGCAAAGGGAATATTAATAATAATTGTGGTAGTGGCTGTGTAACCTCCTGAGAATTATGCATTTTAGAGACTTTCATGTTTTGTTCAGTCATTTCAGGAGTCAGAGGATGGATGGCTTTGCAGATACAGTCCTCTGATATCCTACACATTGGGCTGGAAAAAGCTAGCTGTGGAAAACTTTAATAATTGAGAGAAGACATGACCTAGGTCTTGTCTTAGGTACATACATACACTTGGATATGTATGTGGATAGCTTTGTGTCTGCTCCAGGTTTCAGGATTCCTTCATCCTGGCAGCTAAGTCTGAAGGACCAGCTGTTTATTTGGACAGTCCCTGCACAGAGTTAAATGTGAGGGTTTTCATTCCCTCCATTATTGAAAGGTCAATTTCCAGCCCTCCTAAAAGGCATGTTGCAGGTTTTTTCAGCAGAGAAGTCACTCCACATTTCTTTGAACCTTGTTTTTTTGCTTTTTAGGGGTGTTTTTGTTTGGTTTTTGTTTTTGTTTGGGTTTGTGTGTTTGTTTGCTTTTAATAGGGAGTTTGTTTTGGTTTTGTTGTTGTTTTGGGTTTTGTTTGTTTTGGTTTTGTTTTATGGAACATATCCTGGAGGCAGCATAAATTTCTGTACACGTGTAGCCTTAAAAGTCCAAGCTGGGAGCAATACTCAGGGGTATCCATCCACCTCCCCAGCTGCCTGTGGGAGTCCTCTGTGCCAGTGCTGTGTCCTGTCCAGCCCCTGGGGCAGAAGAGCTGCACAGCCGTTTGATGGGACCCTGCTGACCCTTGGCTCCAGTGCTGCAGGCTGGTGTACTCCCTGAGCGCCCTGAGGAAAGTTCTTTGTGCCTCAGAGCTCACCTTGTTTGAGAGGTAGGAAGCAGGGAGAGTGTTCCAGCAGGTATCTCCCCCCTGATTGAACAGAGCTGAGCTGGGTAGCTGGGTTTTGTGGCCATGTCCTGTGTGTGGCCAGCCTGGTGCTCTGCACAGCAGCAGCAGCAGCACTGTTGGAGCTCCTGGGTTCAGTCTGGTCCTGCAGCTGATTTAGCACTGGATCCCTCTGTGACATGGTGGGCATTATTAGGAGGAGCCTTTCCAGTGTTCTCCTGTGGCTCCTCACACCTGGCTTTTGTTACTTCTTGGTCCCCTCCCTCCAGCATGACATTCATGTGCCCTGTGGCAGAGCTGTGCTGCCGGCAGAAGCATGGAAAGCAGCTGGGCAGGGTTTGGTGACCAGTGTGTCCTGCGGTATCAGTGTATCCTCAGGGAAAGAGCAACAGTGTCGGATTCATCTTCACTTAAATGTTGGTGCCCACTGCTCTGCACTGCCTGTTCAGAGCTCTGTTCACCCTCCCAGAGTTGTAGTTGGCACAAGGATGTTGGGATGAGCCAGAACCTCCATCTGTGGTTGTACAGATTTTTGTCTCTAGTGAGTGCAGGTGTGCTGCTGGCAGTAGTGGAGCAGAGGGGTATTTCACTGCAGGATGTGTTCATGCTTTACTGGAAGTGCTGGTTGCCCCAGGGAGGTGGCAGCTGTACTGAGGCCTCATGCATTCACACCTTGCATTTTCCCAAACTGGCTGGAGGTGTTTCCAGGTGGGGAGATGCTTCCCAGAGCAGGGTCAGCAACTATGAAGCACAGTGAGCACCAAACTGCCCCTTATGTCAGTCACATAGTGGATGAGGAGGTAGAGACCCTCTTAGTAAATACTTGCTGGTACTGCAAAGGCCAAATGTGGGATCAGGTTCTCAGGTGCTCAGTGCAGAGCCACAGCACATGGTGGCAAGCTGGGATATGCTGGGTGGGGATGCAGGAAGGGAGAACAGCGTATACAAAGCCAGGCATAAAGCAGGAGCCTTGTCTGGGACTGGGCCAGGATACCCAGCCATTCCACAAACACCTCCATTTCAATGCTGCATCCCCAAACATCTCTTCCAAAATGGACACAGAGCCTGTCTGATTCCTAATTGTGACAGAGCCTCAAGAGCTGCTGGGCTGCGGAGAGGCTTGCGGTGGCTCTTGCTGGGACACTGATCCCTGCAGGGTGGGGGTATCAGAGAGAAAGATACCATCCTGCTGACACTTGGTGCCCAAATCTCTTCAGCCAGCTGCATTCCAGGTGCTGGCTCTGCTGTACTCAAACCACCCTGGAAGGACAAGGAGGGATGAACTTGGGGAGGTTTTTTTTGCAGCCATCTTCTGCAGTGCCTCATGTTTAATTTGCCATTCTTTTCTGGTCCCTGTGAGCAGTGTTTATGTGGAGGGCAGGGGGTGTGGCTGCCTGAGGACCCTGTACTGCTGGCAGAGTGGGCACATCAGCACAGAGCCTGCCAGCCCTTCCCTGAGCTGCCTGTGTGGCCCTGTGTGCAAGGAAGGTAGGCTTGTGAAGTCAGCGACAATCTCTGCCTTCCCTGATCCTAGACAGCCTTTTTCCAAGGCTGAATTGCCCATGCAGCATCTCTGATGGTGCCTTTTGGATGCAGCCTGTTTGAAAGGATGCAGCCCCCCCAGCCAACCCGCCAGGCTGGGCTGGCAACCCCTACGCAGTGTTGTGTTGTGTGCTCTTGCAGCAGAAAACGCTTGCAGGTCGCTCTGTGACCACCGTGCTGCCAAATCTGCCATCTGTCTCACATCCTCTGGGCGATGCTGTGCCTCCCAGCCCACGACTTCTCCCAGTGCCTTGTCCCTTTCCCAGCCTGGCTGCTGTACATGTCCAGATGTGACACTTCCTTCTCTGCCTGAAGGGGGAAAAACCATTTCTTGTGTTTTTCTCCATCACGTCCGTCACTCCCAGCACGCCTTGCGCTGGTGTGGGCAGCTGCTGGCCAGTGGGTATGGGCAGAACTGGGCAGGACAGCAGCGCAGCAGGTGCAGGCAGTGCCAGCCTGCAGCACTGGCACTACAGAGGCTGTTTGCTGAGCATCTGTGTCCCATTCATCCCCTGTGCTGGGCCACCTGCCTGTGATAGGTATGAACTGGGCGGGGGGGGGGGGGGGGGGGCATCATGAACCCCAGTTCTTGTCCCAAAAGTCCTATGATTTCCTTCTTACCTCTAGTGCTCCAGGGCCATTTAACTCCCTAGATCCTTTCCATGGAGGAGATGAGAGCATGCTGGTGGGTGTGATGGGCTGCCTGCTCTGCTCTGCTTGCTTCTGCTGTGCCCTGCAGCAGGTACATGATTGTAGCTCTGCTTAGGTGTTGTGGGCAAGGGGAATTCCTGGGAAAGATGCACGTTATGGGGACAAGTCTTGTCATCATACAAGAGGACCTGTCACACTGGAAGGAGGTTGAAACAGTAGTTATGCTTTGCAGAGCCACATGTCTGCAGCTCCACATGTGCCTGGGAGAGCTGCCTTCCTTTCTGACTACAGCAGCTGCTTTCCTCTCATCTCCCCCAAAAGCTGTGTGGGTTGCAGAGACAACTGCATGAGTGCCCCAGCGACTGGAGAGTGACTACCTGCTCCCTCCACTTCCCCAGGATTGCCCTGCATGGTGTATACCATCAAAAGCTTTCCCTTCCCTTTGATGCACTATTGACTCAAACCAGTGTGCCGAGTGCTAATCCCTCCGGCACAGTTGGATGCAATGAGCATGGCTGGATGTGACTGGCAGAGCAGCTGCTAGGGCCATCCCCACTTGTGCTGCCAGCTCCCATGCTCCCAGGGCAGTGTGATTCATCCCAGTCACATGGTGGCACCCAAATCTGCTCGGGAGCTGGGCAGAGGTGGGAGGAAAGCCTTGTCAAGGCCAAGATTATGCTTAGGCATGTGCAAGGCCAGTGGTTATGTCTATGGGCTCCTGCTACAGTCCAAACCTCACTCTGTTCTTGGCACCAAGCACAGCCAATAGAAATGTTCTAGCTCTGCTCTAGATTTTAAATGCTCTAAAATCGTATTGCGTGTGTGTGTATGTAGTGTTATAATACAGTGCTCTCAGGAAGAAGCTGTGCTTGCAGAGAGGGGAGCTTGGCAGGGCAGGAGTGTTTCTTTGCTTCTGCAGCAGAGTCAGCTATGGAGGATGTTGTGACTGCTTGAAGATGGGGAGGGGTGAAAGGTGGAGAGGCTGGGGGCAGCCAGGCACCAGGGCATCCCACAGAGCAGTGTGGAGGAAGGTGCACATCTGGACCCAGGAGAAGGGGACCGGCAGGATGACCGTAGCACTGCCCCTTGGCCCCTGGGAAGCTGTGTGTTGAGGATGCTCCCAGGTCCCTGTGAGGCAGCAGCAGGCTGGAATGGAGCAGAGCTGTGCCCAGCAGCGTGAGTGCCAGTCCCTTGGTAGCACACCATGTGTGCTCACTCCATGCTGCTCAGCAGGCTGATGGACATCAGCCGTGAGGAGGGCTGGCTGGAGCTCAGCAGCTGAGAGCAGCTGCACAAGGGCTTGAAATGTGCCTGCTTCTCCACCAACTCAGCAGTGAGGTCCCTGCCGTTCCCAGGTGTGTCATGCTGTCCTGGCCAGGCCGGACACTGGGTGCAAAGCCACCAGAACTGCCTGGCCCAAACAGTGGGATGTTGAGCTTCCCAGTCTGTATCCCTTTCATACACAGCCCAGCTCCTCTCCTTGTCAGTCTCCCTCCCTCTGCCCTCAAGTGGAGTTCCCTGGGTGATAGCTCCAGCTGAGCTGGCTGCTCCCATGGCTAACAGTCTCTGCAGCAGGTGGCTTTATAAAAGGCATCAGATAAGCCTCCCACAGCTCCCTGCTCCCCAAACAGTGGAAGGGACTTGGGGAAGAAAGAGCTGCCTTTTCCCTATTTCCATCCTGTCTTGTTCCCCGTCACCAGGAATCATAGTGCACCTGGCACCTTGTGGCATTGTGAAAGATGCCTGTGACTCATGGTGACAGCTTCAGTCTGGGCCCTGACCAAGGCACAGCAACTCCTGGTTTCTGTACAGATTTCCACAAGGGAGTGCTTTTCCCAGTGAAGGTGGCACTTTTCTTCACAAAGACCTTAAAATCCTCTGTGTGAGCACTGTAACCTGGGGGGCAGAAGAAGCAATCTGCCTGTAATTGCCTGACATCCCACCACAGTTGCAGCCTTGCTGAAAGGTATCTTCCTTGGTCTTCAGTGCCAAATGGGAGCTGCCTCTGCAAGGTAGGCTGTGCATGGGGGCACATGCTGTGTTCTTGGAGCTGGCAGGCAGTAAGGAAGCCAGAGATACCCTTTGCAGGAAAGTTCAAGCCCTTCTCTAGGTCTGGCTGCTGCCATGTCCCTCAGTCACATAGGCAGCAGGGGCTGGGAGTTGTTCTCATCTGCATGTACCATCATTAGTTAATTGCAAGTTCAGGGGTTGCTCTGGGGACTCTGAACAGCATGCAGCAGCCCAGCTTGGAGCAGGGATCTGATGGCACCAGGGTGTCTCTTTACTGTTTTCCTGAAATACTGTTTTTCTGAATGGATGTGTGTATGCATGTGTGTAGGTTAACTGAGAACCCTGGGATGGTACCCTTCCCCTTTCCCACATGTGAGCTACCTGGGCCTCCATTCCCTGAAGTCAGCTCTGACTTTGTCATAATGCCATACAAAATTTTGGGTTGAAAAGGACCTTTGAACATCTTCTAGTCCAGTGCCCCTGCAAAGAGCATGGACATCTTCAACTTGAAGAGATTGCCCACAGCCCTGTCCAACGTGACCTTGAATGTTTACAGGGGTGGGGCATCTGCCATCTATGTGGGCAACTTGTACCAATGTTTCACCATCCTCAACTTAGAAAATTTCTTTCTTATATCTAGTCTGAATCTCACTTTTTTTAGTTTAAAACTAGGTCACTACAAGTTCTATTAGAAAGCCTGTTCCCATCTTTATTATAAGGCCCCTTTCCTATCTCTCTGCTCCCAGCCGTCACCTACCAGCAGTGCCCTGCTCTCTGCTTGGGTTGGTCCTGGTCCAAATAATCCTTGTGCTGAGGAGTGTTGATTTATCAGAGGACAAAGGGTGCATGATTCTCTGGGGAGCTTGCAGCCCCATTAGCTCATGTTTGCTTGGTGCGCTGCACACACAAAGTGTGGTGTGAGGGGCTGTGTGCACAGCATGAGAGTGAAATGCAAACCAAATATGGGTTAGAGCCAACCTGCACTGGCAGCTTAGTCGAATGTGGCAAAAATGGCTGGAGGTGGAATAAATAAATTCCGCTCTGATTCTTCCTTCCCAATCTCAGTGTGCTGGCTCCAGCAGCCGCTGGCTTGCACATGTGTGGAGGAGGCTGGAGAAGCGCTGCTCCCTGCACAGCATCTCCCACGCACTGGCCCCAACAAATCTCCCTGGCTGTAGATCTCACTGTAAGCACTGTTTGCTCATGGTTGCCTGGGGTTTGGCTTTATTCTGCCAAGGAGCACTGCAGCAAATCAGTGTTGGTCTGCTCGGTCCGCAGCACACCTGCAGGAGAAGGGGTTTATGCAGGTGGCTCTTTGGAAGGCCACAGCCATTGTCCTGCAGAGAGTCCCAAGGGGACTGGGATGCTTTCTCATTCAAAAACTTCATGGAACTTTGTCTAAGTGCCAAAAACCCACCCTGCATGGTGGTGCTGGGGAAGAAGGGGAGGGCAGGGAGCTGTGGATGATGTGGCAGCCACCACTGGGGCACATAGCAGGGGAGGGGTATTTGCTGGTTTCAGGTAAGTCCCTGGGGCAGCTTGACCCTGCACAGGGTTTCCTGAAGGTAGTGGCAACCTGCCAATCCTAAGTGCAGAAAAACTCGCTTAGCTCCCCAAAATGGGGTCAGTCTCAGACTCCTAGTGCATTATGTTATTTAGATGAACAATGTTGGCAGGGCAGATTGGGAATGGTGAAACACTGGGGGTAGGAGCAGCAGTGCCAAAGGCAGGCTCACCACTGAGGGGAAGGACCTCGCTGTGGGGTTTGCACCCCCAGGGCCTGGGTGGGCTCATGGGTTGGCTCTTTCCCAGCCTTCCTGACCTGGCTGGCAGTGAGCCTGGCTTTGTGCTCCTCAGTGAGAGAGCAGTGCTGGAGCTTACTGATAGGGAAGATGAAGTTTGTACCATTTTCAAGCAGGTTTTTCTTAAGCAGTCATGCACTCATTCATTTTCTCATTGAGTGGTGGGTATGTGTGTGAGATGGAGTAGAATCAATGAAACATGAGTCCTCGTCACCTCTCCAAGTGATCATATCTTCATTGGCAATGACAAAATTAATATATGAGGAGGTGTTTTTTACCTGCTAGGGGTCATCTGTTGCTGGAGAGTGGTCCTTTGCCTCCAAACCTTACTAACCCCAGCCTCCATAGCCCACAAATCATTGTATGGTCCTCCTTGTTTAAAAGATGCATCTGATTTGCAACCGGCTAACAGAACAGGCTGATGTATGTCCATGTCCTGCTGGTGATAGGATGGGGTCTTCTGCTGGAGAGTTGTCTGTCTTGTATCCTGACAGGGTGTGAGCACAGCATTCACACCAGTGTCAGTGAGCCCTGCCCAGGGATGCTGCTGCCCCTCAGGTGCTCACCTCACAGACCATGAGCAGCCAGATCCTCTCTTTGCTTTTTGAATTTCAAGGCCATTAATCTTCAGAGGGAAGGTTGAAGGGAGAGCCAGGGAGGAATGCCTTGGGCCTCTGTGGGGTTTTGGAGGGCTGTGTCTCTGGTCTCATGCCTTCTGTGCTCATACCCCTTGTGGACAGATGTGGACCATGGTGTGCCTGTTCTCCCATGCACCAAGCTACAGGAATGGAGAGGTCACCATGCCCTGTGGTGCCAAAACTGCCGGGGTGTGTGCTGAGCTTAGCGCAGGCTGTTGATGAGCCTTTTCCCTGAAGTCCTGAGGTACTTGGTTAGCCATGCTGAGTAAGTGGCAGTGGCTCGGGTTTCCTGCCCTCCCTGTCACTGCACTCCTGCAAGGTCAGTCACTGCAGTCCTGCAGAGTGGGGTGCTGGAGGTTTCCTGCCTGCCTGGTCCTGTGCGCACCAGGGCATGAACCTGATCTCCTGTTACAGCAGTCCCTGATTTTCCCTTCCACAGCCTGGCCACAATCTACTTGTAATGGAAGAAGGATGTAGAGGCAGTCAGGTAGCACAGATGTTTGTTTTCCAGGTCTGGGTCCTCAGCCTGGCTTTTCTGTGTGGCCACGCAGAGAGACGCTCCACCAACAGCCCCTCTGGCCAACCAGCATCAGTAATCCCACCTGTTCCAGAGTAGCATGCTGAGGCTGGATAAGTGTAGGCATGCTGGGAAACCCAGCTTAGTCATCTCAACGCTCCCAAGACTGTTTTGATGTTTTGCTACTCCAGCTGTCCGTGAATCCCCCAGCAAATGAGTTTGCTGGCAGGATGCTTCAAGGGAAAGACAAATTATGAAAAATTGCATTCACATAAAAGACATGCCTTATTTTTAATTGGAAATCTGATTCTCTGGATTAGTGCCCACCCAACCGGAGAGAAGAAACATATGCTGATGTATCAACAAAACAAAGAGGGCACTGAATATTCAAGGCAAAGCTTACACACACTGAAAATGCTTCATAGAAATTATCCAGCAAATCAGTTTCAGTGGCAAATCTCACGCATTCACTGGGCATTCACAGGTCACAAAGAGGAGAAGGAATTGCTCTACATGTTTTCTGACTTTTTCTGACCCTGTTTTAGTATCTTCCCTCTGAGTAAGACCATATATCTTGTATAGACCATATAGACCATGTATAGACCATATATCAAAATTTCTGCCTCTATCTGAGTGCTTTATTTTCCCACCTGCAATCCTGTACACCCCTGTATTTCTTCACTAGTCCATTGCTGTCACTTCTCCAGGACAGTGGCTGCTCTGTAGGACATGTAGAAAAAAAGTGTGTGTGGTTGGCATCTAGAGGCCCTGCCTCATACACAGCTAATGGGAAGCCGTCCTGACACCTTCTGGAGGTGGCACCCATCCAGCTCTGTTATTCACAGCAGTATTTGTACCTTTGGCCCATAAAGATTGGGAAAATTACAACGGTAGTGGCATAGCAGGGAACAGGAACTGATTTGGTGATGCTGTGGATTTTGTTGAATCCTTCAGATACTATTGCAAAGTGTCTTCAACTGAATATTTCAAAATGTTGAATTTTCTCATTTTTGTGATATGAAAATTTAGCTTAGGCATTTCAACAATGACTTTAAGTGTGACTTGCAGTGTCCCTGTGATTTCTCATTCTGTATACCAAAAAATTTACCTCTCTAACCAGTGGGAATTTGAACATTTGTTCTGTAGGTCTGAGTTTAAGCTGTTCTTGGTGCATGTGAGCAGAAATCTCCTCTTGCTGTTTCTGCTGCGTGCTGTTCCTAGAACATATACATGATTTACTTTTAGCTGGTTGCCCCCAATAGTTATTTTAATGGTAACATTGCAGCTATATAATTTGCATAAGCTTTTCTGAGAACAGCACCATAAAAGGTGAGACTAGCTGGAAAAATGATCTAGAAAAGTAGTGATTTGGGTATGTAGAGGAGAGTTTCTGTGGCTATCTGGTGATGAAAGGAGCAGCAAAAGGTCAGGAGAGTGGCTTGAAATCAGGTTCAGAGGAGCTGTGATACCCTGCAAAATCTGTGTTTAGAGCCCGAGCATGACATGATGGCTCCTTTGAACTCCTTTGGAGTTGGAGGTGCTTAAGAGAGAGGGGATAGAGCTAGATTAGGTCTTCAAGTATCTTCTGCTCCTAAAATTTGTCTGTGCAGCCTGGCATTGTATGGGCAGTGTTGTGTGGAGATAAATGAGCTGGTTGGGCTGGAAGGGTGAAGGCTTGCATTTGGAAGCTTTCTGGGCAGGAGAGCTGGGAGCAGGAGATGCTAACACGATCTCCAGGGGGAACCCATTGCTTTGGCCACCAGGAGCTAAATATCTGATATGGGAAAGAAAGGGATAGCAACAAGGACTTGACAGAGAAACACAACTTGTACAGATCCCTGTGAAAATCCCCCTCACCCTACCATCCCTGACAGGATGTTCCTCCTACAAGCGTGAAGCTGGTGCCTAGAAACAAGCTGCAGGATCTTATTCCTGTGTAGTGGAGTGGTGGTGACGGAGAAAGGACTCTGAAGTTGCTAAGGGTCTCCTTGTTTGTTTGCTGATGATCTAACAGCTCCCTCGGTCAGAGACACACTCTCCTTGTTAACAAAAAGGCAGTGAATTATTTAGCAGCTGAAAATGCCAGATGGCAGTGGCTGCTTACAGGAGGAGGGGAGAGAGAGAGAGAGACATGCACATGGTAAGGAACAGATTGAGAGCATTGCCATAGCAAAGAGCAGAGCCTGGCTAGAGGTCCTGGTGGCCCAGGTGACAAGCAGGAGGCAGGCAAGCCAGGGTAAACAGCTGCTGCTTGCCAGAGTAGCCCCCTCACTTCTTATAGGTCTCTTCTAGAGGTCCTTGTCAGGGGTCATTACCTGATGGGACTATGCTGGCCCTTGAAGTACAGGACTCCCAGCCATGGCTGAGAGACAGGCTGTGACTGAGGGCTCTGCAGGGAGGCTTTGCCAGCCCATCCATCCATCCATCCATCCATCCATCCATCCATCCATCCATCCATCCATCCATCCAGCTATAGGGTAGAAGTATCAGCCCCGAGTCTACTGGGATGCCCTTTGGAGAAGTATCAGCATATCTCAAGTGACCTGGCAGTTCTTTCAAGAGTCACACTAGTGTTCAGCTGTCCTCACTTGGGCAGTGAGGCTCCAGACATTATAGTCTGGGCAGATGGATGTGTATGTGTGTATATGGACAGGGACCTCCAAGGAGAACTGAAAATGCAGCATGGGCAGGTCTGTAGCAGACACTGAAGCCCATGGCTCAGGTGACATAGTCAGATGCCAGCCTAATATTGTAGTGGGGTGAGACTTAAGCTCTTCTGGGCTCATAGCCTTGGTCCAATCATCCCAGCCACTGTTAGGCTTCCAGTGGAGATTTTTCTTTGGGCTTTGAGATGAAATTTATGCTTCAGAAATGAAAAAGATAGCAGGTCACCTCTTTTTTCTTTCTTTCTTTTTTTCTTTTTTTTTTTTTTTTTTTTTTGTGTGTGTGTGTTTAATTTGGAAACTGCAAGCACCAAGAGTATTTCTTAAATTCTTCAACCCTCTGGAGAGCTTGGGTTGACAATCCCTTGGGAATCCTCAGTGTCCAGGTTGTCAGATTTTTTTTTTTTTTTTTTTGTCAACTCTTGTGTTTGAAAACCTCCCTCTTCCTCAGTTTTTTCTTTTCCTGGATGAGGAGGATGTCAGCTCCTGCACCAGCACTCCTGTCCTGCCCACTCTGGTCAGCTGAGGGTTGAGGGTGTCTGGGCTCCTTATCAACTTTAGGACAGAACTAATCTCCTTCTCATGAACTTTAGGACACCACTCCTCAAGCAGCAAACTGCAAGGTCTAAGAGAGAGAGGCTGAGGCCACAGCCATGCATATAAAATCAGGTGCTACTGTAGTCCCCCATCTATCACACTGACAGAGCACAAGTAAATGTTTCCCAACAAGAGCAAATCTGTGTAGAGCTTAGGAATATCCCCTTTCTAAGCCAAGTAATTTTCTGTGTGCTGTCTCTGTGCTCCCCAAGGACCTCTCAATTAGGTTTCCTTTGGTGTTGAAGAAGATTTGATCTTGTTTGGTCTTGGTGACAAAAACTGCCATAAACACTTTGTGTCTCCACATCCCTGAAGGTCCCATCTGTCTTTGTTTGTATTCTCCTCCACTGCTTAATCAAACCATGGGTCCTGCTTCTCTTCCTCCACCCTGTTCATGTGGGCTTTGAGCAGCCTCCAGCAGGGATTACCTGGTGCTGGGTGACTGCAGTGGTTGTAGCAGGGTCTCAGTTGTGGCTGGAATATAGATGAAAAGGAAGGAGAGGAATGAATGCTCAGTGGCTTGAATGCAAAGCTCCCAGGAGTACATGTTGTAAACCACTCTTGAGTTTTCACATATCCTTTTCACTGGTCACAATATACTGACTTCAATATACTGTGCCCATCATGCCTGCAGGGAAAGGCACTTATACAGCTCCTTATAAACTTCAGGCAGGCCTGAAAATGTTCTTGTCAGGTGCACAAGTTCCTGAGAATAGGAATGTAGAATAATTATGGTTGGAGGGGCCCCCTTGGAGGTCATCTGATAAAAGCCCTTGCTCAGGACCAGGCCAGCTTCAAAAATATATTTGGCTGCTCAAGGCCTCCAAAGACTGGATCATCTCACCACAGACAGCTGTTCTTCTCTGAAGGCCATGCAGCTCTTCAGGCATGGGAAGCAGCTGGATAAAGGTGTTGAGGGTGACTCCAAAGCATAGAGGCAGGACAGGCACATGAGGACATGAGACTCTAGCCCCCTCGTCCCCACCCCATGTTTGTTAGTGTTTGCTGTGCTGGTTCCCTCTCCTGATCTTTGAATGGTGAGTGCAGCAGCCGTTTGGTACTGTCCTGTGGCATCCCCATGAGTAACAGACTGACATGCTGGCTGCTGCAGGGTGCCCCTTCTCAGGGGTTCCAGGCAGGTTTGGAGAGGATCCTCTCCTACCTAAAGCATGGTGGTAGGAAAGGTTTTGGAAAAAAGCCACAGTGTTGGTCATTAATGGCCTTTAAGTGTCTTCTACTGGTGAGGACTGTAACCTATGGTATCAGCTCCTGGGGAAGGTGGTGGGAAGCCTGACACTTAGGGTTTTGAGAAGCCAACTCTTCTGAAGAGATCAAGATATCTTGGGAGGAGCAATTCTGCTTAGGTGGAAAGATGAAAGGGAAGTCCTTTAACTCCTGAGTCACACAGATCATGATGCTGGAGGAGGACAGCAGGCTTAGGGATATTCCGTAGGAAATAGATACCTGGCTATCTAGGGAAAGAAGCAAGTGCAGCCCCAGCAGCCCAGCTGTCAATATTATCATTGCTGTTTTTTTCAGAAATTCAAACAAATGCTTCAGCTTCTCATTCCTGCCTGCTGACAACACCAGGGTGGCCATGACTCAACCCAGCTTCCAGGACTGAGGAGCAGAGGTGGTGAGAGACCTGTCTCAGGTATGACAGAGACAACCAAATAGCATGGGGTTTAATGGGGTGGAGAAAGAGCAGGAAGTAGCTGTGAGATTTCTTCAGCAACACCCTCTGCCTTGTATCCAACAACCTGTCCCTGAGAGAGACTGGGACTGGGGAAGCTCTGAGATCACCAGCCAGACCTCTCCCCTCTCTACCCTTAGTGAGCTCTTCAGACCTTGATGGAAGGGACCTGGAAGAGCCATGGCCCCTTTTCAAATAAAGACTTCTCCATCCACAAGACTTCTCCATCCACAAGACTTCTCCTCTGTGTTGCAGGGTGGGACCTCACAGCAGCATCGATGGAGAGCGCATACTCCATGGAGCCAGCACCGAATGGTGCTGGCCTCAGCTCGCTGGATGTGCTCATCTTCCTGGAGGCGCCGATGAACAGCACAGAGGAGCAGTGCTTCAGCGCCCGCTCCCGCAGCACTGTCCTTGAGGGGCTGCCCTTTGGAGGCGTGCCCACCGTGCTCGCCATCAACTTCATCCTCTGGCTGGTGAGGGGCCAGCAGGGGGCCATTTCTATGGGCTCTGCAGCCCCTGCATGCACTGACAGCCGCACACAAGTGCAGCCTGTGCAATGGTGCACCTGGCTGAGGGGGAACAGGGGTGAGTGCAGGGGTCCAAGGGCTTTGCCCACATCGTGGTGGGCAGCAAAGGACACTTGGGCAGCAGTGGTGAGATCACGGAGCAGGAACAGTTTGGGCTAAGAGTTTTGCACGAGCTTGGGCTCATGAGTGAGAAAGCACAAAGGAGATATGAGGAGATCCCATGGGGTGAGACCTTGCAGCAAAACACTTCTCTTTCTTCTTCTTTCAGCTTCTCCTTCTGGTCTTCTCATGTCTTCGGAAAGCAGCTTGGGACTATGGGCGCCTGGCACTGCTGATGGACAATGACAGGTGAGGAGGATGCAGAGCTGCTGCAGGTGATGGCTCCATTCTCCAAAAGGGCTGGAAGGAAGGCAGGCACTGTGACATGACACAGAGTTCAGCAGGTGTTCCTGTCCCTTCTTCCTACTGGGAATGGCCTGGTGCCTCCATTTCCTGTGGAGGCACAGCCACCATCTGCTGCAGAGAGAGGGAAAGCCCAGGCCAGCTCTCATTCCCTCTAGCATTTGTTGACAGTGTTCTTGGTGCCATTGGGGGCACTGTTCTGGGAAGGATAAAGAGCTGTTTTTCAGTGGGGACTGACTGTGATGCTGCCTCTTCTCCTGCCACTCTCTTGGGATAAACGGGACTGGCTGGTGGAGGGGGCAGAGGGAGACACACAGCAATAACACTGTTCCTCATGTCACCACAGCAACTTGCCTGGCCCATTGCTTGCGCTAGGGGCAGAATTCCACAAAAATAAGCAGTGTTCTGGTAAAAGTAGGGCCCAGACCATATTTCCAGGTGGGCTGTACCACCTACAACAGCTTGCCTGCCAGAGCACAGCTCACCTTGGGCAGCAAAGCATCTTTCCTTGCACAGGCTGGTGCACACAGGAGGGGTCTGTGCAAGGCTGGGCAGCCCACAAGAGTAAGATCGATTAAAGTCCTTCTTCTGCCTTTTCCCCTCCAGTTCCTCTTGGCCTCTGAATCTGAGGCTGAGTCTGGCGATGAATATGTGATGTTTTCACTTCACCAGTGAGATCAAAGGGCAATCAAGATTTAAAATGCCAGCTCTGATTTAGATTCCTTTTTACTGTAAAACCATTTGAGACATCTGAAAACAGTGGAATAGAAAATAATCTGGTTCAACAGTCCCTTGTAATGGAGCTACGGCACCATCTCCATGAGCCCATCATGGGTCAGGGCCACAAAGAAGCTGGGGAGACTTGTTGGTGTGGAGGCAGCAAGATGCAACCCCTTTGTCCCAAGCCCAGAGGTAATCACTGTACCAGCCCCAGTGTAGGATGCAGGGAGGGGGGGAGGCATTTCTTGGGCTGCTGTCCTAGGAGAGACTTCTCCAAGGGTGCTTATCCTCTTGTGTCTGCTGCTTCTCTTCTGCCTCACCCCTGCTCCCCTGACTGCAAAGCCTGACATCACTTTTCTATGGAGAGCAGAGCGAGAAGGAGAAATCCCCATCTGAGAGCAGCCCTCTGGATGCTGACAACAAGGATGTGGTGAGTGCCAGTGGCTGTGGGTGTGGGAACCTGGGCTGGGCTCGTCCCAGCCCAGCCTGTCCTGTTCTTCATCAGAAACCCTGGTCAGAAGTTAAGTGTGAGAAATTAAATCTCCTGCTCAACACTCTTCAGCAGTGGGGAATTCCTGGAAGCTGGAGAGCTTTTTGTCCTGGATTCTTTGAGGCATCTATTTTAAATGGCAGTTTGGAGGGGATGCTCCTGTCTCACAGCTACATGGCTCTCCTTGCAGCTGTGCGGATTCAGTATGATGCATGGCCAGAGCCCAGCTGCATGCCTGCAAGGATCCTTCCCACCCCTCAGGATCAAGTCCCCCATACCACATTTCCTCCTCTGCCAGCATGGTGGGGCTTTAAAGTAAAATCTGTTTCTCTCTAGCACATCAGGCTTTCCTGGAAACAAACACAGACTGACACATTTTGCTGCCTCTTTCTTTTTTGGTAGCAAAAGCTCAAAAATCAGTCACTGGTATGACCATGATAAAATGTCATGACTTATTAAAAAATCTAGGTGGGAAAGAAGCAAAAGAAGCAAAATCCTTGCAGGTGGCAGGAGGCCTGTTTGAAGGCTCTGTACCAGGTGCTCTAGGCAAATGTGTATTGCTCATCACAAAATAAGTGAGAAAGACTACAGAGAAAGCCGCACTACAGATTAAAGGAGATTATTAGAAGTAAGAAGATGTCCTTTAAAAAGTCAAACTGTTCACAAATGAGGAAAATCTCAACTCTGCCAGGTTAGATGTAGAATACGCTAAGAGGGGAGAAGAGCAGTTTTGAGGAGAAATTTGTAGAGAGCATAAAAAGCCCAGAATCACAAAATCACAGAATGGGCAGAGCTGAAAGGAACTAACATGAGTCATCCGGTCCAACCTCCTTGTTCAAGCAGAGTCATCCTAGAGCACATGGCACAGGATTGTATCTTGAGTATCTCCAGTGAAGAAGACTCCACAATCTCTCTGGGCAGTCTGTTACTGCCCAGAGGTGTGTTACATGGTGCTTTCTTCCAGTCCTCAGGCACCTTTCCTGATCACCACAACCTTTCAAAGATGATCATTAGCTGCTTTGCTGTGGTGTCCACCAGCTCTCTCAGCATGCATCCTGTCAGGGCCCACAGACTTGTGGATGTCAGGTCTGCCTAGGTGTTTTCTAACCCAATCCTCCTTTACCAGGGGAATGTCTGAAAACCATGTGTGTACACAGGGACAGGGAATAAGCTAGTTAGGGCACAAGAACTTAGTTATCATGTAGTACTCTACAGCAGTGCCACCTCAGCACTTGCTAGTGGTAAAAAACATGCATTGAATGTTAAGGACTGTCATGAAAGGGGAAGAGGAGGGAGCTCTGGAAGCAGGAGCCTGTTGCAGTGATGCTCCTTAATATTCAGAGGAAGCTGAAGTTCAGCAAGTCACCCCTGAAACAGTGGGTTAATGCTTGACTTCAGCTTCTTCTGCAAATCCTTCTGTAGCCAAAAATATGCACCTGACATCCATCAGGATGGTTGATGTTTGTAGAGACTTCCCTGTCCATTTATACCCCTGCCCCAGCAGACTCCTTATTCCCACTCACAGAAATTATCTTATCACTGCTTTCAGGAAGGTCACATGGTCTCTCAGGGCTGGAAGAGAGGTTGTGCTCAGCTTCCCATCAGCTCTTTGGGGTGTATTTTCCTTGCTTCTCCTGAGGCAGCTGCCTTTGCCATTGAGCTGAGCATTGCTGAGCTGCCTTGGGCACTGCCTTCATTTGCTCAAGCCCTTGGCCATAGGCACTGCACTGCCTCTGCGTGTTTCCCCAGCATGTGTTGTGACTCGGTCCTTCACTAGGGAGGTGGGGGTGGTTGCCCTTGTCTCATCCTGACTCTTTTTCCATCTAGGGATTCTGTTCCTGGCTCCTTTCTATCTACCAGATGAAGTAAGTGTATGTGCTTGGCATTATGGTCTTGCCCCACCGCTGCCCACCCATGGGGAGCTGATGCCCACAGGTGGTGGCCCATCACCTGGAGCTGCTGGGAGCAGCAGCAGAGGAGAGTCCTCTTAAAACATACTCTCTGAAGAGAGAGCAGAGAGCTCACCTCTGCATTTTCTCCTGGCCCCCAAATCCTATCCCAAAGAAAAGGGCTTCAACCTCTCCTGATAGGAACCAATCCTGTAATGACATGCAGTTGGAGGGCTGTCTGGGTCCCTCATTCCCTCTGTGCTCAAATCCTTTGTGACACTCTCAGGATGCCATGAGTTGGTGTGGGTTGTAGGAAACTGGAGCAAGCCAGTGTCCCCATGACAGGAGGTGGTGGGGAGGAACCACCAGCACTGACCCCCACCTGCCTCTCTCCAGGGATGAGGAGATTCAGAGCAAGTGTGGGATCGATGCCACCACCTACCTCTCCTTCCAGCGGCACCTCCTGGTCCTGCTGATGCTGGTTTGTGTGCTCTCCGTGGCTGTCATCCTGCCTGTCAACTTCTCTGGGGACCTCCTGGGTAGGTGCTTCCCTAGTCACAGGATGACTCAGGAGTGCCATGCAAGCTTCCAAGCCTTTGGGCAAGCGTTGTGCCTCTGGGAAAGAAGGCAAAAAACTCCCTCTCTCAGAAGCCCCCATGTCAGCAGGAGCTCACTTTCAGCTGGGTGACAGAGGAGCATAAGAGGCTGGGAAACTGGGGCAGTGGGGACTTGGGGATCTGGGAGATGGAAAAGAAGGGACCAAAGACCAGAGCAAAAAACTGCAATATGGACATACACACTGCACTGGGTTCCCTTAACCTTCTGCTTTTCCTCTTCCTCTGCAGGACACAATCCTACCCACTTTGGCCGGACAACCATCGCCAACATCCCAACTCAGTAGGTGCTCCCACAGGCAGGGGGGCTGTGTGTGCTGCTGCTGTGGTGGGCACTGCTGGGAGCACCTAGGCACAGAACTCACCACAGCCCTGTGTTGGGGACAGGGACAGGTCCAGCCACTCACACTGGCTCTCCTGTCTCTGTACTACATGAGCACAGTCAGGGCAACCAAGCCAGTGGCACTGCTCTTGCACCCCACTGCTGGCAGAAGTGCTCTTGGGGGTGTTGTGTGGCCTCGTATCTGTAGTATCTCAGTCAACAGCCTGGGTGCTGCCCCTCAAGTTCCTGGGGTGAGTGTTGGACAGCTGGCACAGGGAGGTCCTGCTGGGTGCAAGGGGTGGCCATGAGTGAGATGCTGAGTGCCAGGCTGGTCCTTGTGCCACATGCTCACCACAGTGCTCATTGATCCCCACTTCCTCTCTTCCAGAGACCGTCTCCTGTGGCTGCACAGCATCTTCGCCCTAATCTATTTTATCTTCACTGTCCTTTGTATGGCTCACCACTCTGTCCACCTGGAATACAGAGAGAATGAGAAGGTGAGAAACCACCTCTCCTCCAACCCTACTTTGTTCAGTGCTGCTAATGGCCAACTTATTGCTTTGTACAAATGCTGGTCACAGTAGCTACTGAGGTTTTTAGGAACAGCATGAAACTGTGTTGGCAGGGAAAGCTGTGGCTGATTTTCACCAGCTTCTGGATAAAGTGACAGCCTGGAGGCAAATCTCTCTCTCTCTTGTCTTGTATCTTGAGACTGAAGCTCTGCTGTATCCATCTGTTTGGGGTATAGCATTGTTTGGCTGTGCCCTCAGTTTGGGACTGGGCATTGAGGAGATCTGTGCTGACTTGCCTCTGGGGCGGCAGCTGGTGGCCCAGCTTGCTGCTGGGTGGACAGGATGGCAGCATTATATCCTGCAGATCCATTCTGCAGATCCCTTTGCCTCTTCTCTTCCCCAAGGTCGCCCGGACACTGATGGTTACCCACATCCCCAAGGAGATCACAGACCCTTCACTTATCATCAAGCATTTCCAGTGAGTAGTCATGTGGCACAGCCTTGCTGGGTGAGTGTCGGGCAGGTGACAGGGACTGTCCCTGTCCCCTGGCTGCTGGTGCCACCATGTCCCTGTGCTTGCAGCGAGGCTTATCCCAGCTGCACCGTCACCAATGTCCAGTTCTGCTTTGACGTGCGCAAGCTGATGAAGCTGGATGCAGAGAGGTGAGTGCGTGCACATCCGTGTTGCCTCTGTGGGAGGGTGTGCTGCTCCTGCCCACCACACCAAGGCACCCAGTCTGGGTTTATGTCTGTGTGTCTGGTGCTCCCCACATGACCTTCGCTATCGGCTTCCTGGCAGACGCAAAGCAATGAAGGGGCGGCTTTATTTCACCACCAAGGCACAGAAAGAGGGGAAGATCATGATCAAAACTCACCCCTGCGCCCGCATCTTCTGTTGCCGCTTCTGTGGCTTTGATGAGGTAGGAGGCTGCAGGCAGCACACCTGCACCATGGGAAAGGCAGAGCATGGCACTTGTCCCTGCCCCAGCCCCATGCACAGCACAGCCCTGGCTGCTCCCACAGGTGGATGCTGAGCAGTATTACGGGGAGCTGGAGGAGAAGCTCACAGATGAGTTCAATGCAGAGCGCAACCGCATCACACTCAAGCGGCTGGATATGGCCTTCGTCACCTTCCAGGACGAGCGGATGACAGCTGTGTGAGTGCCCCTCATGCACAGGCCATGGGGATGTCCCTCAGCATGTTGGCCACCACTGCCAGGGAACTGGGGCACCTTGCCAGCTTTCCCCACCAAAGCCAGGCAGTGGGTTGGTCTCTTCTGTGCCTCTGCCATCTGCGGCATTGGCTGCCCTGTTAAGGCTGTGGGAAGGGTCTCACAAGAAGTGAGACCTGACCCCTGGCTCCCTCTTCCTGCAGGATTTTGAAGGACTACAGCCACATCCACTGCCGCAAGCACCCCCAGCAGTCCTCTGTCACCACCGTGGTCAAGTCACACCACTGGGGTGTTCGCTATGCCCCTTCACCCAGTGATATCATCTGGTGAGCCCCCATGGCAGAAGGGAGGGAGGCAGGGGGGAACAAGCAGATATGGGGAAGACCATGTCCATACCTATAAGGAGCCCATGTACCTAGCTATAAGGAGCCTATGCCCATAGCTATAGGGAGCCCATACAGCTGTAGGAAACCTGTGTCTGTATCTGTAGGACACTTTCCCAGGGTGATGGGGGCTGAAAATCCCTCCTATTGCCATAGCAGAAGTCAGCACGGACAATTGGGGTGATCCTCCCAAAGGAGGCAGGGCCCAACCAGCTGAGATTAGGGGTGATTGCCAGACTCTGATTTCTCTGGCCTGGTTCCAAAGCCTCCTGATGGTATGGAACCTCTGATGTGGCAGTTGTCTGGTCCAGGGGGCTCTGCATGTGACAGCAAAGCAGCATGGAGAGGGGAAGAGGGTGAGCTCAGAACAATGTCTGCCAGGATGGTTGGTGCAGATAGCAGGAGGCAGAGCTTCATAAAGCTATGCTGGGAGGCCCAGGACACAGGGCTCTTCCTTCTCATCATGTTCAAGTTGTGTTTTCCTCTTACAGGGAGAATTTATCAGTCCGTGGCACATCGTGGTGGGTGCGATTCATTCTGCTTAATATCTGCCTGTTCATCCTTCTTTTCTTCCTCACAACGCCGGCCATCATTGTCAACACTATGGACATGTTCAATGTCACACACCCTGTGGAGAGCCTCAAGGTAGTCCCTAACCCATGCCAATTTTCCTGAAAGGTCATCATTTCCAGGTTTATCTGTGACAGGTGGGGGCCACCAGCTCTACACTGTCCTAAGACGAACCATCACTAAGATGGGCATTAATGAGAAACAAAATCATTGATGAGATCATGTCTGTGCTTGCTGTCCATCCCCTTCTCGTTGTGTTTCCAGTGGCAGAGCCCTGGGGCAGCACCTGGGCTTTGGTGCTGGTGCCTCCATGGAGGCAGGCAGGTTGCTGTCCATTCAAGAAGAAAGGTTTGGAAAGAGCTCAGGAGCTGCCAGCGGGACAGCCCCTTCTTGCTCATTGACCTGTGAGCTTTTGGCTGGGCACTGGTGCTCAGAACATGGCTGTGGTGCCCTTGGCTGGTCTCAAGTTCTTATTTCCTGAAACAAATGCCCCTGCTGAGGGAGGGCATGTTCCAGCCCACCTGCACACACCACCATGTGCTGTCTCCAGCCTGGCTGTGCTGTGGTGGGTTGCTGAGGGCGTGTTTGGCCTCTCTCTTCCTGCAGAACCCCATCATCACCCAATTTTTCCCCACGCTGCTGCTCTGGGCCTTCTCCGTCTTCCTGCCCTTCCTTGTCTACTACTCAGCATTCTTCGAGTCTCACTGGACAAGGTAAGGGGCTGGTCCCCACAGTCCCCAGGGCTGCCGCAGATGGGAGGAACTGCAGTGGAAGGGGAACCCAACCTGCAGGGAGGCAGTGAGCAGTAGACCCCCACAGTGGAGCAGAGCCCCCTGGGTGTCTCCATAGAAAGAGCCCTAAGTCCATGCACAAAGGAGCCATTTGCTTCCCAAAGCTCTCAACACTTTCAGGCTACTGACAAAGTCAGGTGGTTTTAAGATGGATTTGTAAGACGGATGGTGTAATGGTGGGCTGGCAGCAGCAGGGCCATCCCAGGCATGTTTCCAGCCCTCCAAGGCAGACGTATGGGTTCAAGATGCTAAAAGTAGGGGAAACTGCCCAGCTCCTACAATGTGCTCTCTTTGTCTTGACCCTACATCAGCCCCAAGCCCTGTGCCTCATCTGAAAAGTCCTTGCAGGAGCTTTGTCACCACCTCCCTTCCTTTTTCTGGGGGAATCAGGTCGTGAACTCATACTAGACCCCCATCTACCTCTTGTTGGGTGTCTATACCAGCAGGGATGGTAGGAGAGGGCAAAGATGAAGGAGATGAGAGGCTACAGGAGATTCCTCATGGTGACACACCCTAGCCTGGGAGAGGCTTTGCAAGGCCCTGGTGGACGTACAGACCAAATGCACACACCTTTGTGAGGCAGGGAGTAACTCCTTGGGTAAAAGTGAGACCAGGCTCAGCCCCTCACCCCACCTTCTGCTCTTTCCCAGAAAAGTGCAGTGTTCTTTTCTTGTCTTCCCTCTGCAGGTCAAGTGAAAATCAGATCACCATGCACAAGTGCTTCTTCTTCCTGGTGTTCATGGTTATCATCCTGCCCTCGCTGGGTCTGAGCAGGTACAGACCACCCTGGCATGCTGCTCTCCCTGCTCCTGAGCTGCTAGGATCACACCTAGGTCCCTCACCCCTGCAATCCAGCCCCAAAGGGCCAAGATCCCATTGCCGCCAAAACACAGCGATCTCTGGGGAGGAAAACACTGCTTTAGCAGTGCTGAGCCACTCATACATGGTCACAGATGGAAATCTTCCCTGCAGAGGAGTGGAGCAGAGTAGCTTACCAGGCTGCCACAGCTGACCTAAAGGAGCTGGTGGCAGTGATCAGCTGCTGCTTGGGTTCAGCAGACCCTAAAAGGAGCTGGTCAGGTATCTGCATAGCTCCAGCTACAGTAATCCTCCATCGCTGGATCCGAGCACACACTGGAGGCGAGCACACACTCCACAGTGATCTCCTATTGCAGAAGGAGATGCCCTGGCAGTGTAGGGTGCAGAGGGCTTTGCCCGCTCAGGACAGGGGAAAAGCACGTGCCTGCTGGGTGTCTCTCACATCGCTCTGTAGCTCCCCTCTGTCTGAGCTGCTCCTCTTGTGTCCCCTCCAGCCTGGACCTGTTTTTCCGCTGGCTCTTCGACACCCACTTTCTGGATGAGGCTGAAGTCAAGTTCCAGTGAGTAGCAGGAAGCTCCCAAACTTCCCAGGCAAGCGGGAGCACCTGACGTCCACTGCCAGCAGCTCTTGCAGCTCCTGCCGGAGCATTGTCTCACTGTGTCACCTCTCTGTCCCTGGGGCAGGTGCGTTTTCCTCCCAGACAACGGCGCCTTCTTCGTTAACTACGTGGTGACCTCCAGCCTGATTGGGACGGCCATGGAGCTGCTGCGCATCCCAGGCCTCCTCGTCTACACTGCTCGCCTCTGCTTCGCCAAGTCCGAGCCCGAGCGGCTCCATGTCAAGCGGGTACGTGGCTCTGGGCACCCAGGAGCCTTCGTGACCCCAGCACAGCAGAGATGCACTCACTGCAAACTCAGGCTGTCGTGGTTCTGTGGGGATGCTTATGGGGACTTCTTCAGGCCCCCTGGGGGCTAGTGGGGGTGAGGCAGTCCCGTGGGCCAGGGTGCAAGTGCAGGCTTTGCAGTGACAGAGGTGGCACTTACACTGTTGGTTGTGCCCCAGAGCCAAGCATACCAATTCCAGTTTGGACTAGAGTACGCCTGGACCTGCTGTATCTTCTCTGTTGTCATGACCTACAGCATCACGTGCCCCATCATCGTCCCTTTTGGTGAGTATGATCCCATGCCCATGGTCCCAGCCATGCCAAGAACAGCCTGTCCCAGCCACCAGCAGCAGCATGGGAGTGCAGGCTTCCTGCATGGTACAGAGGGCACTCTTGGGCATCATTCCCAGGGCCTGCCCTGCTCTCCCTGTGGCTTGCCTGCCCTCCATCCAAATGGCTCCTCTTGTCCTACCAGGGTTGCTCTACATGCTGCTCAAGCACATGGTTGACCGGTACAACATTTACTACGTGTACATCCCCACCAAACTGAACCAGCGCCTCCACGTCGCCGCCATCAGCCAGGTCGTGGTGGCCCCCATCCTCTGCATGTTCTGGCTGCTCTTCTTCTCTGTCCTGCGCCTCGGTAGGGAGAGCTTGGGGCTGTACCCTGCCACTGCTGATGGTCCTGTCTGATGTTTGGGGGTGACGAGCCACTGGTGTCACCCTTGAGTTAGGCATGGCATGGAGGGTGGTAAGGGTGGTGTGAAGATCTGGCAGATGAAGGAGGTGTCAGCTTGTATTTTGGGAAGGGGGTTGAGAGCTTGTAAAGCCCAAAGCAGTCACCAGCCTGGTGCTCAGCTGGACGTGCAGCAGGTTCTTGGAAGCTTATGTGCTGCCCCAGTGTCTCTGTGCTATAGGTCCCACCCGGCCTGTCACCCTCTTCACCTTTGTGGTCCTCCTTTCCTGCATCATCTTCTCCTTCTTTGGCCTCTGCCTGAAGAAGCTGCAGCCACGGAAACCCTCAAGCTACCAGGTGAGTGCAGCCAGCCACCCACTCTGTTCCTTCACCCCAGTGCATCCTCTTCTGGCTTGCCATGGGGAATCTGAGATAGCACCTGGCTGTCCCTAACCAAAGCTGGGCTCTCCAAACCATGATTTCCTCACGGCCTCCTTCTCCTCAGATGTCTGACCAGTCTGAGAGCGCCTTCAATGATGTGGAGCGGAGCAGCGTTTCCTCCACCCCTAACTCCAATGTGAGTACCCCTCCCCAGCCCTGCTGTGGCCGTCTGCTCCCTCTCCTCTGGGTCCTGATGGCCCCCTGCCCCCCGGGGCAGCTCTTTGTGGCCACCGTCCTGCAGGAGCCTGAGCTGAGCCTGACGCCGGCAGCCTCTCCGGCACACCAGTCCTATGGCACCATGGGCAACCACCTGGAGCCAGCGGAGGATGGGGAGGATGGGGGGCTGCAGAGCTTCGAGACAGAGCTGGAGACCGTGGAGGGCGAGTACAGGAGCGGCCCCGTGCTAGAGAGCCAGGCTCGCTACCAGTGAACATCCCTGCCACAGGCTGAGACTGACTGTGCTGAGGGCGGAGGACGTGCCGTGGGGCAGGAGGGAGCCTTCCCTGCACTGGTGGGGCCACCTTGCTGATGGGGCAGGGCATGACAAGACTGATGTGAGGGAGAGATCCCATTGCATGGGCAGTGGCAGGAGGGTCTGATGGTCCTTCCTGCTGCCTGCACTGGCTGAGCCCCCTAGTGTCCCCCTGTCCCCACCTGCTTCTTCCAGCACGCAGTGGGGAAGAGGGGGTGCAGCAGTATAGGGAGAGGGTCTCTGAGAGGCCATGCTTTTGGGGGCAGGAGGGAGGCCCTGTCCCCTCTGAGAGGAGGAAGCAGCCCAGACAGCCCAGATGAATGTGCCTGCCACCACACTGTCCTCTGGCTCCTCAGTGGCAGGGGACAGCCACCTGTAACCCTTGCATCTCACCCCAGCCATCCACTGCTCAGGCAGCTGTCCTGCTGCCTCCCCTACTGCTGGCCTGTAGGCTGCTGCCTGCCCCTGCTTTTCCCATTTCAGCAGGGACTGCTGACATGCCTGTGCTTTGGTGGAGGAGGTGAGTGTCCCTACATCTGCCACCAGAGCCCCTGCATGAGCACCAACAGCCCTGCACCAAGGTAGGCATCAAATGCAAGCCCAGCTCTTCCTCAACCTCCCACCCCATCACCCCATCTTGCTGCACAATGCCTGTGCCCTTGGGCTCTTGAAGAGAAGTGGGATGTCAAGAGACAAGTGTGTTTAATGGCTTTGAGGACAGCTCCTTTTCCCTCCTCTTCCCTGGCAGCACCCCATCGTGCTTATTCTCTCACTGGGGCTGCCCATGGGACCCAGAATAGCTCTGTCCTAATGCAAGAGAACAGGGGGGACAGATTGAGGCTGGCAGGACCTGGACTTCCAGGTCCTCCTGGTCTACCACATCCCGCCTGCCTGCCCTTGTCCACAAGCTGCAGCTGTGGGATGCTCCCCCAGTAGCCACACTGCCTCTCAAGTGTGAGTCCTGCTGTGATTAGTGTAAATGTGCCATTACCTGCCCAGACAGCATCCCTGGAGTTTTCCAGCTCATCCAGAGTAGCTGTGGTGGCCTCTGGGGACGAAGGTGTATCCTCATTCTCCTCAGCTCCTCTCCCACCATAACCCACCTGGGCATGCTGGCTCCTCACTCAGCCCTGCTTTGGCCTCAGGGCTGATTTTCCTGTCCCTGATTCTCCTGCTAGCTTCAGAGCAACCAGAGTTGCATCGTCCCAGGGCAGTGCAGGGAGGGAAGGGAGGAAGGTGCAGCTGTGCCAGCGCCAGGGCTGCTGGCATGCCGAGTGCTGTTGTGTGAAGGCAGATGCTCCTTGGCACTGGTTGGCATTAGCAGTGCCACTGGGAGGAGGGGTAATGTGCCAGTTCTGGGCTGGGGGGAGGTTAAGAGGCAGCCCAGCAGTGAGAGCATTAAGGGGACCCTTAGGACGTTCCTGTGGGGCTGGTGGATCTCAGCTCAGCGGGCTGGCAGGCCCATGGCCCCGTCCCACCCGCGCTCCTGCACGCTGGGGCAGTGGCTGCGGCACACTAGCCACAAAGGGGCTGCCTCGGGAGCTCAGATGCACCCTTCCAATCCCAAAAAGTTCCCTGAGGGGTTTGTGGCCTCCTACCCAGCGTGGCTGCCCACAGCTCAGCTGCTCCCCTCACTGCCTGCTCCAGAGGCAGCCCCAGGCAGGGCACGGGGATGCTGGTGGCCTCTCTGAGGGTGGAAGCAAGTGCCTGCTAGTGGCACTGTCTCCTCGGGAGCTCGGGCTGCTGGTCTGATTGCCCTTGGCTGCCCCTCTGCAGGAATGTGCCAGAGGTCTGTACCTTCTCGTGATTTATTGCTATGACCGTGCCTTGAATAAAATGACTTCACCCAGCTGCTGCCTGGCGTCGTCACCCCCATGCATCTTTCCTGGCACCCGTTTAGGGGGAACCCTTGCCACTGGAGCCTTTTCCCACCTGTGGGCTGCTTTTGACCCTGCCTGGGACATCCTGCAGATGCTTCAGTGGCAAGGAGACTGCTTGGACACATCCCCACCTCCAGACTGCCCACTATGATCCCCTTAAAAACAAACCCCAACATGTGGGCAGAAGCAGCAAAGTTTCAGGAGTGAGAGGGCACCTCACTTGTGTCCCAGATAGACTGGCACAGCCCTTGGCACCATCCCCCCACTGGGGGTGGGCTGGGACATTTGTGTGCCTTTCTTGCCCACCTTCTGTCAGCAGTCACTCCATTGGCAGAGCTGGCTCAGAACACCACCAAAGGTTCAGGTGCTGCTTGAGGGTAGCAGGAGGGTGGCCTGGAGCCCCTCTGGGACCACAGCAAGGGTCAGGGGCAGGAGGAACCCATCCCATCTGAGGATGGAGTAGGTGTTCCCAAAGCCGAACTACCCACCAGCAAGTCCCAGGGAAGGGCGTGAACACCATTTTGGAAGTCCTTCTCTAGATTGTGAATATTCTTTTTTGCCCTCCTCGTCCCAAAATAGACACTATTTTTACCTGAATTTCTGCTTGAATGATTTGCCCCTGGTTTCAGCAGGTTCCTCCTGCTGGCTCCTCCACAGCTTCCCTGGAGTGAGCCCTGCCACTCTGGTTAATGACACAGGGCTGGAGGCATGGGGAGGGCTTCCCTTTGGGTGAACACCTGGGAAATGTAAAACCCATCGCATGCCCCTACAGAGACCCCCCACGGTTGGTAAGGAGAGGTAAACAGAGTTAGCACAGGGCACTGCTGGGCTGGGGAGCTGGGCAGGAGCTTTGGCTGGGAGCTGTGATTGCCCCTGGCTGCAGCTTCCCTGAGCCTCACACTGGGAAGCTCCTCAGGGCCTGCTGAGGGATGTCAGCCCTGTCACACTGCACTCTGCCTTGAAACCCACTCAGGACCCCGCTCCCTGAGTGCAGCCTGCACTCAGAATCCCTCACAGCCAGGCCCAGCAATGGCATGGAGTCTTCCACTGGGCCAGCTGGTGGCAGGCAGTGATGGGAGCGTCCCCACTGGGCAGCAGCCACAGCAAAGGGGAGTTTGTGGGAGCTGTGGCAAACCTCCCTGCTGGCACAGGCAGTCAAAGATGGGAGTGTTGCTGGAGGCTGCCAGGCTGGCCCTTCCCTGCAGTGCCAGGTTTGGGCTCCCACCACCAGTCCTGAGGCCAGGACGAGAGGGAAAATTCATTTTATCAATGACCCAAAGGGGGTATTTCTTTAAATTCAGATCTCTGCTGCTCTCCTTGCCCTTCACAGCCCACCACACATTGCCTTGTGGAACAAGCCCATCCTAAATGGGCAGCATGGCTCTCTCAGGATGTTTTCCCTTCTCTCCTGTGCCAGGGCTGGGATTTCCAGCCTTTGGAAGATGCTATTACAGACCCTGGCCTGGCTTCCCCACTCTAGGCACCATTCTTCCAGCATCAAGTGCCCAACTCTCACAGGACTGGAAACCCATCATGTCAAAGCTAGAACATGCTAGAAGACAGAACCTCCTGCATCCTCACCAGCTGCTCCCTGGGCAGGGCTGCTGGAATAACTGCAATCCAGCTGGCAGGGTGGATGATACTCCATGGAGCTAGACAGGACTTCATTATGAAGTCCACGCTCTGCTGATGATGATGACCAGCAGTGGGTGACCAGCGGCAGGTGACCAGCAGCAGGTGAGCCTGTGCTATGTCAAAAAACAAAAGCAGTGGCTGAACAACAGAAAAGGGATTTTTAGGCTGATTGCTTAAAATTCTGATTCCGTTACAGACTATTATACTTGAAGGGTGTAAGCAATCAGTAGCAGGGTGTCTCTGTTAGCCCTGTCACTGCTCACCCACTCAAGTACCAGGCACAAAAGCTCCCAACATGCTTTTGCTGGTGGTTGCCTTCTCATGTCAGTCAAGCACACTACACAAATGCTCCCAGTAACCAATATCTCCAAAGCTAGAATCAACAAGAAACCAGTAAACTCCTCTCTGGCATCCTTTTTTTCTGGTCTGCTTGGGCCTTTTATATTAAAATAAACACAAGGCATCAGAAAAGGCGAAGACTCACTGTTGTTTTTTAATAAACAGTACAGCTGGGTATAAGAGGCACACAAACCAGTTCTCTTGGGAGTTACATAAAATGTGGCACAGAAGAACAGAAATCAAGGAGCTGGGAAAGCTAGAGGGAGCAGGGATGGTTTGGGTAGTAACGCCCATACCCCACCCATCACAGAGCTGCCTACTTGTCACATGGAGCCAGGAGGTGTCCCACGATGCTGAAGGCTGATGCCCCATAGCAGGGTTGCAAAGAGGACATTCCTGAACCCTCGTGCCCCATACCGTGCCATCAAAGCCCCAGCTCCTCCCTCCCTCACTGCTGGGTGCAAGAATGAGGAGGACTTCCACCTCACCCAGCTGGTGGAGAGAGCCGTGGGCCAGGATGGACATCCCCACACTGCAGGGCTGCAGGGGCAGAACATGGTACCATGGGGAGGGCAAGGAACCTGGGGATGTTCACTGCCTGTTTCACAACACCTGTTAGCTTCCCTCCCTAACACAGCTGGGGGGCTTTTTGATGGTAGCCCATGGCAGGGCACTAGAGACCCATCTTACAGGGCACCCCATCATCCCCTCCATGGCAGGGGCCCAGGAGACCTCAGTTTCATTGAGCAGGCAGCCTTCTCCTGCCCCAGAGTGGAGGACATCTGAGAACAGGAGGAATGTGCCTTCAGAACAGGACCATCTCAGACCTCAACACTGGGCTCCTCATGTCCTGAAGAAGAAGCAAAAAAAAAGGGTGCTGTCTGTAACTGAATAATTGCTCCATATCCTTCTCTGGGGCTAATGGTGGCCAGAAACATTGTTCTGCTTGTTCCACTGTGACTTCCCCATAAAGATGAACTCTTCCTCAAAGTGCTCAAGTTCAGCCCCTTCACAGAGCCCTCAGGTGTTGCCTCTCAGCAGTTTTCTGGGATTTCTTCTAGCAGATGCTGTCTCCTCATTCCTGTGAGGTTGAGGAACTCTGCAGATGGGCACTGTGAGCAGCTGGGAAGCGCTCCAGATTCTGACAGCATCGGCAGAAAGATTCCAGCTCTGCTTCCTCTGGCCAACAGCCAGAATTTCTGGAAGCTGTTGCTATGACACGATTGCAACCTTCATTTTTGAGACATCTTTTCCCTGGATGTATTTTATTTTCCTAAACACAAAGCAGTAAACAGACATTGCTACTGCTGCTCTTGCTGCATTTCAGATGGCTCAAAGGTTAAACCAGCTGGCCAAATCAACACAAAGCCTTTCAGCTGGCAGCCCAACCCTGCCGAAAGTAGTCTCACCTTGGGATTAATGTGACACCATTGCCTGAAGCATCCCTAGGAAACCTACTGGGTTGTGTCCAACCTGACACAGGGAAAAGCCAGGGATCCCATCCAGGACAGAGGCAAGGAAGAAAAAAGCACCAGGATTAACCATCTGGTAGTGATATATTGATGAAGGGAGAGGGGGAAAACTCTGCAAGATTTGAGGACAGCCACACAGTGTTACCAGCCTTGCTCTCTTGCTGCCTTTTGACCTGGATGGAGCCAAATCTGTCACTGCCAGAGCTGAACCAGGCACAGCAGCACAGGAGGACTGGCAGGAACAGTGTCAGACCTGGCAGGTAAAGCACTGCAAATAGGATTTTGGGCAAATAAGCCCAAGAGGCCTATACCAGCTGTCACCTATCTAGGGTGGGTAGCAAGAGGAGGGAAGATGAACAAGCTAAAACCCAGAGTAGGTACCTGGGTGTTGGTGTTCCTGAAGGATCTTGGGGCAGGGTGGCATACCTGTGCTGTGGTACTGCCAGGCTTTCTGCAGGGACATGCCCTGCCAGCCCTTAGCAAAGGCAGAGACACTCTAGTGTTGAAGCAAGATGGAACCAGGTGTGAACCCCACAGCAGTGTGAGAGGCAGAGGCAGCCATGGGCTGGGGCACACAGAAAGACAGAGGTGGGGAGAGGCAGCGAGTGTGGTGAGAGACTCCCCATGCTCAGGACCGCTGCATGGTCAGGGACAGGGATGGCTGGCAGGATCTAGTCCCCTTCTGGGAGGGTCTCCCAGCCACGTTGCATGGCTTTCACCACAGCGCTGTAGAGCTTGCTCCAAGCTTCCTGCACCTCTGGGCTGAAGGCAGCACCAAGGCATTTCTCCAGCATGTACAGCAAGGACTCGCCAACAGTCTGCAAACCAAACAAGGAGGTGTCAGCTCAGCACCAGAAGATGATTTTCAGTCTCTTGTCTCATTTCGCCACCTTTTTTGACTTCTCCAGTTGCAGGGCACCTGCTCCTCTTCCACCAACAGCCCCTCCAGTCCCTGGCTCATCAGAGGGAGCCCAGAACCAGCCCATGCCATCCTCTTCCCCTGCTCTATGCTGGCCCTCACCATGGATGAGTGTGGAGTGGAAGCCAGGGAGCAAGAACTGACACTGTACATGTAACACCAGGGGAGAGGTGCACATCCTGTTCCTGTCGCTCCCAGGTGCAGGTAGCTGGCCCTGTCCCTTGGTATGGCTGAGGAGCAGCAGAGCTGAGCAGTGCCCTGAAGTCAGGAGAGTGGATCAGACTCCATGCTGGATGCTTAGGGCATGTCTCAGTGCCTCAGGCTTCTCCACAGGGCACTGCTCCTCTCAGAGCTGTGAGCAGCCCCATGCGGGAGCACCCTCACACTGAGTGCAGGGCTGGTGGGCATCACTGCCCCAGACAAAAGGGACCCTGCTGCCTCTGAAGAGAACACAAGCTAGCAGTAGGAATGAGCCAGGTGTGGGTTAGAAAGCTTTTCTTCAGCCCACCCTTTCCCACTGCATTTCTGTCCATGCTTAATAGCAGAAGAGGAGTGATCAAGGATTTAATATGGAAGATGCTTGGATGTTACTGGCATGGAGGAAGCAGGGGCTGAGGTGCAGCAACCCCATCCCAGTGCAGACACAGAGAGGTGCATGCTCCCTTTTCCAGGTGGGGTGAGGCATGCCCAGAGCATCAGATGCAAAGGATCCAGGGCAAAGGCTGAGCCTGCAGCCCTGTGGCACAGGAGACACTGCAATGTCCTAAACCATGGCCCTCCTCAAACAGTGGAAATGCTCTGCTCCCATCTATCCTTTCTGCCTGGGCTTGCTGGGCAAGGGCAGAAAACAAGGGGAGCTCAAAGGTTTCCCTCACTGGGGCAGTGTCACTACATTGGTATCAGCACCTTGGACAGGCTGCCCTGAGCCATCAGCCCTCTCCAGACAGCTGAAGCCAGAGGAAGGATGGGGACAGCTGAGGGCTGCAGGCAGGGGTGAACAAACACAGCCACAGCAAGACAGGGGAGAAGACCTCACCGAGAAAGACTCAACCTTCACACCAACTGCCTGGTGCTTCTTGCCAAGGTTGCAAAGATACTCTTCCAGGCAGGACAAGTTCTCCAGGTGGCTCACAGCAGCATCAATCACCAGCATCACCTAGCACAGGAGCAGAAAGGCAGAATGGCATTAACAGAAAGGTTCTGCTTCCCTTGCAGAGGATACAAAGTGTCTGATCCTCTACTTCACCCTTGTCAGCCTGACCCCCTCCCAGCCCAGATGCCCTCTGAGCTTTTCTTTGCTCTGCTGTGACCCATGTGTCACATCAGTGAGGCTGGCAGCAGCACACACCACATCCTTCCATGGGACAGCACCTGAGCTGCACAGCAAGCAGCGCTGCTGACCACCCTGTCCCAGAGGGGATAAACAGCCCTACAGCAGAGCAGTTGCAGGTAAGACCTGATGCTGATACAGTCATTAGAACTCCTAGGACCCCAGGACAACTGCATGGGAATCCCAGAAGCTGCCAGGACCAGAGTTTCCAATTAGAAGTTGCCAAAACAGGGCAATTGTGAATAAGGCCACTCCAGTTCTAAGATCAGCCAAGGTATTTTGAAGAGATGGGATGGAGAGTACAGCCAGGTCTCTTGACCTGGTCTGGTAAAACACACATCATAGTCTCCCAGGAGCATTAAGAGTCAAATGGAAACAGGACAGAAAAGATTTAATGAAAGATGAAGGGAACAGACACAACAAATTAGAAGAAGAGATTAAAGCCAGGGCATGGTTATCTTGGCAAAGCCAAGAGGTGATAGAATTGCGCTCTGTAATTTCAACAGGCCATTTATCTCCAACAAGAGCAAAAAACTATTTCAGCTCAAGGCAATAATCTTAACTTTGCCAATAAAGAGAGGCTGAAAAATAACAAAAAGCTTGCAGCTATCAGAAGAGCTCAGTGCTGAAACAGCCTCTTAACAAGGAATAAAGACAGGCAAGCAAAGCACCAAAGTGGTTTAAAGATGGAGCCAGGCAGTTTATGAAGGCACCTGCAAGCCAAGGCTGTGCTTTGTCCCAGTGTGGCTCCTCTTCAGGGTTCAGCAAAGGGTCTGTGCTGCACCAGGTGTGCTGTGCATGCAAGAGCCTCTCCTCAGCACTGCTCCTTTCTGTGTTTGCGGGGAGGGAAATGTGCACTGCAGCACTCCCTTGGAGGCTCTCTGAGAGGTGCTGTGGGCTGCTGGCTCTGCAGCTGCACCAACACCCCCTCCACAGCAGCAGGTCCAGGGTAGCCTGGGCCACTGCCCAGGTCTGTGCCGCCTCCTGGTCAGCGTGGGGCCAGGCAGAGAGCTTCACTCCGCATCTGGACACCAGTGAGCTCTCCGAGGGCGCCTCCACAGCAGGAGAAGGATTCTTTCAGCTTTCACAGGAAGCAATCCACTCTCAGATGAGGGCATGGAAATCAGCATGATCCCTCTTAGCCACCATCACCTGCATTCTCACCCCCTCCCCACTGCTGTAGGACACTGTCCTGGCCTTCTGCTAGCATGAGTAACGCCCTGCAGTTACCGTCTCAGGAGGAGACTTCCATGTGCTCCCTGCTCAGACACACCACAGTCCCAAATCATTGCCTAAGGGTTTCATCCTCCATGGAGGCTGTGCTCCAGCCATGCCACAGCTCCTCTCTCACCTTCCTGATGTGATCCAGGAACTCAGGGGCAGAGAGGCACTCCTGAGGGCTGGCAAACTGCTTGCAGTTGTACTGGAAAAGGGGCAGCAGGTCAGGATCCAAGTCAAACAGCCTGCAAGAGCAAGAAAGAACACCCCATCTTCATACTTCCTCAGGTTTATTTTAAGTCCCACTCACCCCATCAGCAGCACATCCACAGCCTACTTGTGCCTCTCTTCCCACCTACTGATCCCTCTCCATCTGTAAAAGATCTAAAAGTTCTGAGAAGTTTTAGTTTGCAGCAATCCAGATTGCCTATAGACAAAAACCTTTCTGTTTCTCTAGCCCATAACCCCAGCTCTCAGACACGTATTTATGGCACCTGAGAACTGGCATTAAACTCTCTTCAGTGTCTTCCAGCCTGGCCCTTCTCCTCAAAAAGTTGGCTGTTATCTTAATTATTCCCATTCTCAATTTTTGATCCCCTTGAACCCAAAAGCTCCCAAAGCAGGGAAGGCCTCCAAGCTCCTGCAGCCATCTGGACCAAGGGGGGAATGTACAAACTCAGCTGATGCCCCCCTCCCCAACACCATCACCAGCTCCCATCTCCTCTGCCCCTGCCCCATCCTCCCTTGCTAGTGTGTGTCGGGCACAAAAGGAATTCAATAGCAGCCACCCAAGTAAATATAACTGGCCACCAGAAATTCAGGCAAGACAAGTCTGTCTTCTCCTCATCCTGAACATTAAACTACTGCACCCCCTCTCCCCCACGTTCTTGTCACTACTCTAGTCCTGCTCTGGGAGATTTGGATCCCTCTCGCTCCAAAAGCTGCTCATCAACTTTCCAGTTGTCCTTTTTAAACGACTTTTCATTGATTTTTCCTTTTTTTCTCTTCACATAATTGATACATTAATCTGCTGAGGAGAGGCAAGAAGCTGGGTATCAGCCATTCCATCCGGCACACCATTTCCTCTGCCCTGCGACTGAATCCCTCTCTGGCGGCCAGGTCTGTTCCTGGGGCTGCACAGCACTCCCCCGGTACGCGGCCCTTCGGAGAGCAGAAGTCGCGGTGTCAGGGCGGGGGATCAGCGGCAGGAGCGCGTAGAACCCGCCCGCCGCGTCTCTCGCTCTCCGTCTCCGCCGGCAAAGTTCTCGCTGGCGAGGGACGGGGAAGGCAGCGGCGCGGAGCGGAGCCGGGCCCTGCCCCACCCGCTGCCCCACGGCACCTGCGGCTCCCCGCGGGCCGCCAGGGCGGGAGGGGACAGGGGCCGGGAGGGAGCGGGCCGGGAGCCGCGCCGAGCGCAGGGAAGCGTTTCTCCCGGGAAGCGGAGCCCGTCCGTCCCTCCCGCGCGGGCCGGGGCGCGGCGGGCGCATCGCGCCGCTCACCTGGTGAAGAGGACGAGGCCGTGCTGCTCGGGGCTGCCGCTCAGCCGCTGCCAGCTCTCCCGGATCAGCGCTCGCTGCCCGCCCGACAGCGGCGTGCCGCTCTCCATGGCGGGGCGGGGGCGCTGCCCCTGCCGCCCGAGGCGAGGCGCTGGCAGCGCGGCTCCGCGGGCGGAGGGGCCGGCGAGCAGCGGCCGCCCCTCGCTCGCTCCGCGCCCCCGCCACGGCCGCAGCCGCGCTCCGCCCGCCGGCACCGCCGAGCCGCGGCCGCTCCGCTCCCGCCGCGCCGCCCCGGCCCGGGAAAGGGAGATCCCACCGGGTGTCTCTCACTCGGGAGAAGGAAGGAAGGAGGGATGGAAGGAAGAAAAAAGAAATTCGAAATGCCCAAACTTCCCGATCCCGGGCCCGCGGGGCAGAGCGGAAAGTTCAGCTGGTTCACGGTTGACATTTTCCGTCCCCCTGATTTTACAAGTGAAGCAGCAGGGCAGAGCCGTGCCAGCGAGGAGACCACCGGGACCCGGCCACCTTCGCTCACCATCAGCACAGCTCCCTCTGAGCGAAACTTTGCCTGGGAGGGCCTCAGCGAGGCTCCATAGCATCCTCTTGCTTTTGGCTACTTCCACTGAGACCCTGGATGCCCCACAGCCACCTGCTGTCTCCACAGGCAGATGCAGTCTAGACACTGCAAGGTACGTGTCTAATTTAAGGCTAATTATGCCAGCTGAAGCAGGCAAAGTTGTTAATAACAGATGAGAAGACATGACATCTTTGTCAAATGTGTTCAGGATCCACAGACTCTCTTTGCTGTTCAGACACTGCTTAATTTGGCCGCAGGGTTTACACAGAACAGAGGAAACAAGGCAAGAAATGGCAAATGAGGTCCCAAGCAGCACAAGGGAAATCAGGAAAGTTAAGGTTTCAGAAGGAGAGAGCAATACAAAAGTGCAACTATTACTGAAACCATCACAGTCTGCACCAAAACGACAATTGTGCTGATATCTTATTATGAGTTCTGCTTCTGGTAATCAGGAGAAAAGACAGAAGCCTCCAACCCATCCCAGAGGCACATTGACTAAGTGTAGGCAGAAAGGAAGACTTCCTTGTGGGAGAATTGAAAACATTCCCTGGGAGGAGACAAGTTCAAAGGCTCAATGTTATGTTCTCAGCCCCAGCTTGTCTCCCAGGGGCCTTTCTCCTACAGAGCTGGAGTGACAGCACTGGCTGCAGTGACAGCAGGAAGCCACCTGAGATGGCTCTGCAAGTGCCAGAATAAATTACCTGTTTTCTCAAGATTTTGAGACCTCTCAGCACAGACCAGACAAGATGCTGGGTAGGAAAAGCTCCGCATGTGTTAAAGGAAGCTGAAGACCCCTGTCCTAAAATTGGGCACTCAAGTCAGAACTGATGGGACTGAGGAGTCAGCTAAAACAGCATCTTGGCTGTGTGGTTTCCAAGGGCGTATTCCCACCGGGGGCTGATGAGAAGTCACAGCCACGATAACACGAAGCAGCGAGGAGCCCGAGAGGGCAGCTGGGAGATACAGGGTTAACCCGAGCAGGGCGGAGAGCAGCCCAGCAGCGACACCGCAAACACTGACCTTCGGCTATCCTGCGGCTGCAGGAGCGAACCAGCAACGAGCACAAAGTGTCATCCTTGGTCCTCTGTGCAAGGTACTCTGACATTTCAGCCACTTGTCACAGGCACGCAGACGTGCAGCTTCACAGAGCCTGGCTGGACAGTTCAGCCTGGCCCTGCTAACAATAAAGGGTAGAACAGACAGGCAGTGGCATGGTGCCAGGGTACTGGAAAGGAGCATGGAGAGTCATCCCAGGCCACAGGACACTGAGGAGCAGAGTGGAAGCACATATGTGCAGTCACAGCAGCAACCAAGGCTGATGATTTGCCTAAGAACATTTTGAATACATTCAGAGCTGGCTGATAGTGAAGGAAGAGAAACTCCACAAAAGCAAGTTGTAGTTAAGAGTGATCAGTTCCTGAAGATTTGTTGGGATGTGGGACACCTTTGCACCCATCCACATAGGGCACCATATCAGCTGCTCTATCCCAGGGCAACAACAAAGTACAGGTTCAGCCATTGTTTCTGACAGAAAGGGTGTCTCAGACAATAGCAGTGAAGCTGTGATGGCAAAAGAAAACAGTGGCTCTTATCCAAAATTATGTCCCTGCACCTTCCCTCTGTGCTGCAGGTAGCAGCAGAACACTCACAGGCAAGGCACAAGTGTCAGAAGAGAATATAAGGGCAGCAATGAGAGTGCTGAGACTGATATGCTTTCCTTCCACGGAAAACAGGAGTGCCTCAGCTGATGAAAGGGCGATGGTCTGGCCATATCCCCACCCACCTGCTGGTACCCAAACCCCACACAGGTATGACACACAGTAGAATCCAAGAACTCTTCCCTGCCCACCAGCAACAGCTCCTTCTGGGCAGGATACACTCAGGAGCAGTTTCCCCATCTCCCCTGACTGTCTCAACAGTGAATCCACCCCTTTGCTGCCTTCTGGCACTGATACATCTCTACTCTCTTTAAAAACCCAGTATTTTTCCCCTGTGACAGCATAGGTCTTCCAGCATGAGAAGAAAGAGCTGCAAGGAGGGCCTTGAGAAGGGAGACAGGGAGAGCACAGGGATAAGAAATGTTCAAAGCACCATTCAAAGGATTGGAAAGAGCAAAGGTTTGGGAGAGACAGTGCCCTTGTCTGTGTGCAAAGCAGCTTCTCCCTTGCAGTTATGTGGCTGTCAGAGTTCCTCCTGCTGTCACAGCACCAAGGTGCTGACAGCACAAGTCTAGAGAGGATTTCAAGTTCAAGAAAGCAAACAAGAAAACCTCTCTTCCTGTTCCAAATATTTTGTGAGCCTTCAAGCATGAGGATCTCAGCAAGAGGTTGAGCACTGCAATGCTCTGAGGTCTGAGGGCTTCCTGTGATGGTTCCCAGCTCCCTTGGCTCCATGTACCTAACCCAGCTCTTGGCTGCTCATGGATTCCTGCAACACTGTCCCTGGAGCTCTCATGAGTGAAGAACAACCAAGTCAGCAGCACAGACTGCTCCATCTGTAGGCCACTTGAAGAAAGGGGAGGGAGGTTTTTGGAGAAATTCACTGAGATGCAAAGAGAATGATAATGCTCTTTTGTGCTTTGGGAGAGCACAAATTTATCATATTTTTAGTTTGCACTGGGTTTCATTATTGTAATCTAGATCCACTTCGAGTTACAGTACCAACACTCTTAACCTCCTTGCCAAGTGTCAGCTTTGCTTGTTCAGTGCCTCAGTTCACCCACATGGAAAAAAGTTGCCCCATCTCATAAAACAGAGTGAAAGAACTAGGAGTAAGCTCACAAAGTGAGCCCAGTCCCCAGCCCAGCACTCAGGGTTCACAGCACCTGAAGAACAACCCTTCCTGCCCAGGGAGGCCCTGTGTGCCTGGCCCAGGGATGGCTGCTTTGCCCGTGCTGCTGTGGCACCATCAGTTTTCATCCCAGCTGCTGCACAAACCCGTATCTCCCTTTGAACTCTTGCTCATTTCCAATTCTACATCTGTGAGTGTTCATAAATAATGACACACTGATCTATCTGCCTCAGGCTCCCTGCTCACTTAGGATACAGACTCCTGGGCTTGGCTAATCCCCTTTGTTTCCCCTTTTCCCCAGTCTCAAATCCAGATTATGACAGGTTCTCTTTTTCCCAGACTCCCATCACCTCCCATCCCATCCTCAAGTGGGGGCAAAAATCATGCAACGTTCCCAGAATTTTTCTCAAGCAACCCCTCAGGCCATGGTGCAGCACAGCTCAGTAGCAAAGCCAGTCACGAAATATGGTTGCATAACAAGAATCAAAAGTGATGCAGGAGGTGATAGTCTTGTCCATAAAATTATTTAGATGAGCTGCAGAGCTTGCTTGCTGTCACCATGACTGTGGAGAGAACAGGGCAGCACTACCACCCTCAGTGGTGGGGATCTGAGCTGAGAGGGACAGGCAGAGGGAGGATTCAACGGTAGAACAAAATGAAAACTTCTTTTGAATTCAATTTGCTAGACATCTCCAGCTTTATCTTGAATATCCTGTGGCCAGTTAGGGAATATTTGTACAGACAGGTGAAAACAGTCCTAAGATGACCAGAAATAAAGTGGTGAGAAAAGTCAAAGGGGATCACACAGAGCTGTTGGACCAGGTCTGGCACTTGCAGATGCTCAGACCTTACCCCAGATGTTATTTACCTTGGGCTCCCTAGCACAGTGATAACCCAACGCCAGCAAGCTTCTTCCAAGAAGCAACCTCTGCCTTTTGTAAGGCACTCTGCCAAAGTGAGTTCAAAGAGTTCAAGCCCATGTCAGTCTTGACACACAAGCTGAATTTGGTCATAAGACACAGCTATGCAGCTGTGTGCACCCCAAGCTGGTGGGACGCAAGCAAAAAGCTCTCCAGCCTCATTAGCTCAACATGGTGCTCTAGCTAATGTGCCTGACAACTTGGCAAGCATTGTGCTAGCACAGCTGCCTGGCTTCTATCCTACCTGGGATGATGCACATGATCTTGGATCTTCCTCCAGTTGTCCTTATACTTATGGACTGGCTCATCCTTCAGCTGCTGGAACATCATGGCAAAAGCTTGTAAAAGAATGCTTTATTCATTGTGGAGTCTCCTCTGTAGTTTCCCCCCTGGATTTCTTGTTTCAGAAGCACTGCTGGTCTCTCAAGTGGCCATCGATCGTCTTTTCTCTGATCTCTACTCTCTTTGTTCTCTCCCTCCTTGCAGTTTTAATTGACACTATTGATTAGGCCATCTCTGAAAAATGTTTGACCTACAGCAGTTGTCTCCAGGAATAGCATTTTTTTATATGATCCATTAAAACAAAGATTGTGTATTTCACTGCACCCATTCCTTCATGTCAGGGCTGTGCCAGCATTCCCACATTTCAGCTTTGCACTCAGTCATCTGGTCTCAAAGCAAACCCCATGTAAAATTCCTTCTATGTGTGGGACACTTCTGGCTTGAGACCTTCTCCTCCTCACCTAAGCCATTACAGCTTTGGAGCTTTGTCAAAAATAATTCTCCTGTTCAGAGAGGAATTCTTCACCTGCAAACGGCACTGCTAGGTTCACCACTAAACCACATCCCCAAGCGTCACATCTATGTGGTTTTGTACACTTTAAAGTATGGTAATACCACCACTTCCCTGGGCAGGCTGTTCCAATGCCTGGCCACCCTCTGAGTGAAGAATTCTTTTCCTCATATCCAATCTAAACCTGGCCTGCTACAACTTGAGACCATTTCCTCTCATCCTGTCACTTGTGACTTGAGAGAGGAGACTGATCCCCACCTTGCTGCAGCCTCCTTCCAGGTACCTGCAGGGAGAGATAAGGTCCCCCCTGAGCTTCCTCTTCTCCAGGCTACACATCCCCAGCTCTGTCAGCTGCTTCTCATCAGAGCTGTGCTCCAGATCCTTTACCAGCTGTTGCCCTTCTCTGGACATGCTCCACTACCTCAATATCTTTCTTGCAGTGAAGGATCCCAAAAGTGAACACAGGATTTGAGGAGTGAGTGCTGAGAAGGGGACAATCATTGCTTTGCTTTCGACCTGCTTGGTCCACGCTGTTTCTGATGCATGTCAAGAATGTATCGTCTTAATGCATGTTCACATTCTCAACTGCTGCTCCCTCTTTCTCAGCTGCTTTCATTCTCCACCTTGTAATGGAACAGTTATTGTCCCTAAAGCACTGCAAGGCACCAGCACACTGCCAGGATGTGACTCAGCTGATCCAACACAGATGCTTTCACAAGGACACATAATCTAAACTCCCATTCTGGTCAATGGAGAAACCCAGGTACTTAAGAACCACCTCATCCTAAAATACATGGTGAAAAAAATAGGTCAGGTGAATGAAGCCTTAAGACTACCTTTTGTCAGCTGCATGGCAACAAGATGACAGGCTTTGGATGCAATATAGAGATAAAGCAATGACTGCAAGAAGGATAAAAATGGAAAAGCAATTTACAACAATTATAATGCTTGTCAGACTTACACCCATTCTATAAAGCACAAACTTTCCACTTCCAGAGCATGCACTACATGGGCAAGAGTACAGTTAGTGGTGGTGTATTAGAAAACAATTCCAAAGTGTACAGTCACAACCCTCAGATGTAAACCAGGCAGCAGTGGTAGGTGTAGCAAAGATGAAATCCATATGGACCTCAGGAGACTGATGTTGGAAGACATGGTATGGATTGGGAAACCTTATAGTTAACCAAAGAAAATGAAAAGGAGCTCATGGGAGATTGAGGGCCAAAGGAAGCAAGTTGTATGGGAAGTTTCTATTTGGTTAGAAAATAGAAGATTAAGAAGCAGCTTGAAGACAGAGCACAAAATCTATATTAAAACACCAAGTCATAAAAAAGCCTCATTCTTGTTGAGGAAGAGATAACAGGGTGATGGCTGGAATCTAAAAGCCTACAAATCTGGTAGGATCAAATCAAGTGCAAACTGTAATCAGTCACCACTGTTCACCCATGTCAGATCACTTACCTGCAGAAGGAAGCCATTCTTCCTTTAGAGGGCAGTGAGAAGTAAAGTTTTACTTCAGATATTATCAGCATTTTGCAAACAATACTTCTTTTTTGGTCATCTCCCTACATTCTAGCACAGCCTCTGTATCAGCAGTCCTCCCTTCCAGAACAAAGCCCTGATCAGACAATATCCAAAGACCAACTTGCACTGTGTGGAGCAATACAAGAAGTCAATAGGCTCTTCAGTGACCATTTAATAGCCTGTTTCCTCACATTACAGGCCACAGTCCAGGTTTAGCTGTCCTGGCTGTACTTCAGCAGCCCTTGGAACACATCCAAACAGACTGGCTGGCTTTCCTCCAGCACTCATGTGGGCATCAATGGGTAGTCCCAGGTAAGGTGGCTTTATTTTGGTTTTTCCCATCTAGTTCCACCCCAAGCAACCCCTATTACACTCTACTCAAAAGTATACCCCAGCCTCTCAATACAGCCTCATATAAAGCCAGATTCTGATTTTCAGTGTTCCAGTTTTATTATGAATTCTCACATTTAATTCACAGTAAGAGCCTCATTTGTACAAAACTGTGCACCTGTCTGGTGTTATGAACACTAGACTGAACATGACTTACAGAAAAATGCTGGGTTTCTGAACAAAGTGCTTGACCTGTCAAATGAAGTCTTCACAGGTAACCTACCAGAAGCCTGAGGAAAATACCCATTAAACTTGATATATTATACATATTGCCAATTTACCACATCTTTAATAGGGAGAAATAAACCTGCTTCGACAGACAGTACTTTATTCTTGTCCAAATGTACCTGTTTCCCTTCCTGTTGTGCTTACCAATACATTGCTTGGATTGCAGTATAATCTGATCTCCTAGAATTGCAGACCAGCAACACTTGTGTGCTAAAAGCTGATGTACATCATTACTATCCTAGATTAAATTCTCCAATGGGCCCATTTAAAGTTCGTGTTGTTACTTCAAGCATGTATGTGAGGAATAAATGAAAGGGGGAAAAAACCCACCCCAAAATCTGGACACAAAGAGATTGTTTCAAAGAAGAGATATTTATTACAAAATTAAATTCCAAATTCTACCTCATTTTTCCATTATCATCTGTACAAAACACATTTATAGCTCAAGGAAACATTCTCTCATCCACACCATATGGTACAGTAATTGCACCATTGTAGTAAAAAGAATTCAGTTCAGACAGAAGCACACACACATCCCCCCCCTGCCATTAGTAAGAAAGGTTCAGGATATAGAACAGAATTACCAAAGAACCCCTCTCACTGCTGCTCCAAACTCTTGCTTAGCCAGGGGCAAGCTCTTCAAGGATGGCTCTAAACCCTGTCTCTCTCTTAAAACACAGTAATCTCACTTGGTAATGTTTTAGAATCAATTACAAATTCAGTAGGAGTGGTATCTATGCTAACATGTGATAGCCACAGATATTATTTGTGTTAACCATAGCCCTTGACATTCAAGTAAAGAGCATTAAAAAGTTTACAAAAAGTGAAGCTACTCACAACCAACCACACAACCAAGGTCTTAGTACTGTAAAGAAGACAGAATTTTCAGTCCTGACTGCTTGTAGCCAACAGCCCTTCCCCAAAGAAAGTATGCTATGGAGGTGGGTGTTCTTATCCTCAGCCTTCCTTTCCCAGCAGGGAAGAGCCTTATGTTGCTCTAACAGTCCCCACATTTTTGCTTTCATGACACACTTGCCCATGTGTGGGGTCACGGGGTCACTTGCTGTAAAGAGGAAAAATAAATATCTTACCTCCATTCCCCAGCTGGCAGAGACACAGGACACTGCTAAGGAGGCTGTCACATTGCCAGCAGGATCCTGAGAGGAGGAATCAGTGCTTGTGCACAGGGTGCCAGCCCAGAGGGTTACTCAGTCACAGCATGGAAGGGAAGCTGCTAAGTGCAGCAATGCAGAATTTCGGGTGAATGCCTTGTGTTTCCACAATAGCCGTTGGTTTGCTCTCAGTCCCTTAAAAACAATCTCTGAAGGATTCAGGAGGGACAGGAGGGAACTATCACATAACACATCTGTTTACCTTTCCATAACAAGGTTCTGGTTTTGCTCTCAGACCACATGACAACTATTCATTCACTCAGGCTACTGCAGGATGTCCTGTCCTACCCCCTGTCCAGGCACCTGTATGAAATGGATGCATAGCCCAAAAATTAGGGGAAGCAAAGACATGTCCTGTACTTTGGGCATTCCTCAAGAACTGGAAGGAAGGAGGAGGATATAAAAAAGTATATTCTGCCAATGCCCTCTGTGCATCAATCAGCCTTTCCAATCAAGATGCAAAAAGAAAACCCTGTGCAGACTAAAGAGTGGCGGTGGCTTCCAGGGCTGCTAACAATGGTGGTAAACAGTGATGACACAGAGTTCTCCACCTGGACCAAGGGCAACCTTGCACAGAAATCTCCATTCAAATCCTCCTCACAGTCACATCTGTGTCTCATAGCACGAGTGGTCCAGTTCCTGGAAATAGGCCAGTCCCTGCTGCTGGAATAGATGTCCGCCTATCGATGTCCTGAAGCAACTGTTAGCAGAAACCTTTTAAGATGGATGAATTGCCTAGGATAAAGCTAGATGAGCCCAGAGGCCCTCTATATATCCTTCAGAGACTGAAGAGTTGAAAATAGAGTTTACACACAAAAAGGAATTTGAAGCAGGGAACATGGCAGCCTGCAGCTTTTTGTTATTTGAATCCATAGATACAGTTTGATGAAATACTTTGTCAGTGATAAAAGGAGCCCTGTCAAGCAGGGTTCAAAGAGAACAGCTGCTCCAGAGAACAGCACCTCTGGCCCCAGAAAGCACTGTTAGCTATTTCCATGTGACTGGAGAAGAGGACTAATGAGCAGCTCTCAAAAAGAATCTGAACTCATTCCACAAGCACAACGGGAAAAACTGAACCAAAGCAGCCCAAATTCCATCCCAAAAACAAAGAGTGCCTTGCACCCATTGCCTCATGTCTGTACCACTCAGATATTTCAAGCCAGAGTCAGGAAGGGAATCCAAATTATTGTATTTTACTGACCTCATAAAATATCAGTTACTATTATGTTTCAGTAATGGCCTGACAGATTTTGTTTTAAGAAGCAAATACTGAAGGTCAAATTCTAACAGCAGTAATTTTTCAGTATTTTTCTCCTGAAAGAAGAAAGAGCTACATCAATGTACACTTACTTGAAAACCCAACCCTTGGAGTCCAGAGAGTGCAGAGGAAATGTCTGCCCTCTAGTCTTCAGTGCAGACCTTTCAATCCTTTTAACTCCAGATCAAAAATAGAAATTCTGCTGGGAGTTGCTCCCTCTTGTGGAATAGCTAGATTTTTTTTTTCTTCACTGTATGCCTCCAACCACTTACCAGCACACAAGACCTAAGAAACAGTCTCAATGTCAATCAAATGCTCTCAAGAAAATTTCTGAAGTGACAGTCCTAGAGAAAAATAAACCTTTTGTCTGTGTTGAAAGAGAAGGTGGATTTGTGCATAGGAAAGTGGGATGAGAGCACTAAATTTGCTGCCTTCAGCACTCAGCCGAAGTGAATAAAGATCTACATCCAAATCTACATCCAAAAGATTATTACTAATAAAGGATGGAGGGATCCTAGCCAGGAAACAGACTAGTTCATCTCCTCAGGCAACTCCTACAAAACTGACCCCTTAATAATAACTGAAGAAACCAAGGTTACTGACTCAATTTTTGCACTCCCAAGGTTTAATATAATGAATAAAGGCTGTTGCAAACAGTAATTCCAAAACACAAGCTTCTTAGATTTTTTTTCATTGTTAATGCTAAGAGGAAGTGTGTAATTGTATGTACTGAAAAAAAATGCACTTTAGAACATGGCTTTTGCCAGCTCTTCGGGCAAATCCACCCCATGACAATGGGACTCCCTTAGGGAAAGCCCATATTGAGTATAGCAATGTATTAAGTAAATAATCTCACCAAGAGATTGGTGGATCACGTTGTTACAAGGCAGCACTGCACTGTCTGCCTTCCACATTGCCAACAGTTAACAATTTGCTGCTGCTCTCAGATCTGGCAGGTTCTGAAGAAGTTTGCAGCCTTCCCCCACATCCTTCTTGCCTATATATCACCTCTGTGAATTCCTGGCTCATGCAGGTAGGAGCACTTCCTGCAATAACAAGTGGAAGAGAATCATCAAACCCAGCAGCTAATTATTGCAAAGACTTCCCACCATGCATAAGCAGCAGGTGATCAACTCAAAACCTTTAGAATCAAAAGCACAGGTCCATCCCATCTGAGCTAGTATCTATAGGAGTCAGTTTCTGGAGAGATGTGACACACCAAGCCAGAGCCTTACAAAGCAGCTGCCTTGCTGAGCAATGCTGTGGATCTCTACTAGAGAGATCCCAAAGCAAGTCTGACTGGAGTCTAGTCCCCCCCACAGAACAACTATGCTACTGTTGCCCTTCCATGTGGTAGGAAATGCATTGGAATCCAAGATTTGGTGAGAGAAAGAAATGCACAGTCCATTTTTAAAGGCAGACACACCCACCTGTTACTCTCCCTCTACCTGTAATTTTGATGGAAGGTTGTGAAGCAAAGCAAGAACTGTGAAATGAAAGGCATGAGTTCATTGAAACATACATAAAAGAGTTTTTCAAATATTACTTCTTGAGATAGGAATGCAGCTGTGATTTAGGTGTCATTCATGTTGGATACTACAAGGTAGCAACTTGAACTGTGACAAGAAATTGACATTGGATGAAGAGTAGGAAATGGAATAAAAGAAACACAGACAAAAACAGACCTAACACAGGACAAAGGCACCTGATAAATCAAATTCCACTTTCTTGGAAGGGGTGGATTCGACATTCAATGGCTCTTGACACTTCACAGACAAAGAATTTTTGCCTGGCCTCACATATCCTTGTAATTTGATGTTCAGCAGTCTAGAGAAGGAACTTGTTCAATATGGGAACACTGAGCAAATACTTTGGCACCAGCAGCCCGTTTTGCAGATGCCACATGCATTGAGATGCAGCCTTCCCCTAAAAGCACAGGCACTGGCACTGAAATAGCTGGGAACAAAAGCTGAATGACAGCTGTCTGTAAGATTTCCAAGCTATCATTACAGTCTCCAGTACATCCCCATGCTGGTCTCCACAGCATACTGGGGCTGAAAATAAACCACCTGTCATTTCTACTGTAATTTCCTTGGCACCTTTGGACAGAACTGAAAGAAGCTACAAAGAGCTGAGCTGGAACAGTCTGGCCCTGAAAACAGGCCTGCTAGGTGAGTTGTAGAACTGATTAAAGGTGACCAGAGAGAAAGGCAATATATAGGAATAAACAATTTCCATCTCTGCAGAGGGCCTGGGAGACAGGCAAGGCACAATGGCTCAGGAGATTTCAAACAGATCCTTTCAGTCAAATTTTAAAAATCCAGGGTCAGAACAAAAAAACCTTCAGACAGCCAAGGCAGGTAGAATGAAGGTCCCCAGATACTTACAGTAAGCTTTCAAAAACCTCATCATAAGAAAGGTTGTTAATCTTGATAGAAGTCCTATAGTGCTTCAAACTGTAGTGGTGCTTAGATGACAAGAAGGAAGACACACACACGCACAGAGTGTACATGCAACTGCAGACAGCCTCCAACTTGTACTGGTCTGGCTGATGGAATGCCACTGCTGTTGGACTGACATGTTCAAGGAATTGGCATTCAAGCAGCCAGTTGTCCATTAATACAACCTAAGGATTCAGGACATGAGTCTTTTAATTTAAGGGGACCTTGTCATCCTCTGCATCTTCCAATGCAGGCAGTGCAAACAAATGCCAAAGCAACAGGGTTACTATACCCAGAGTCCTCCAGAGAGGCCTTTTAAAGTCATGTCCTCACAGCACCAGAATCAGCCTGGCATGCAGCAAATCCCATGTTTCTGATCCACTGCTCCCAGGCTTCCTTTGCTCTAGAATTCCCAGGAGTCCATCCACCGGAGCCCTGCCATGGGGCTGCTCGGGTGGGAGGCCATGGGTCCTATCATCCCATAGGACAGGGGATGGAAGAGGTAGAAGCTGTGGAAAGAAACCAAATGCCCATCAAACACAGCACAGTTTTCTGTCTCAAGAAGTTCCCAGCCTATGGGACCTTTGTCTTCAGGCTGCTCTAAGCTCTACTGGGAACCTTCTAATCTCTGCTGAACCCCATATATACACAGCACATAGTTTTATCACATGTGGTATTTTCTCTTAGAATTTGAAAAAAACCACAATAATGAACAATTTGCCTGTATTTGAGGAATATGTCACCATCATTGGGAATAGAACCACAAACCACTGATCAGGAGGTTTGGAGGAGAACAGACTGTTCACCCTGTGTGCTGCAACAAAAGAAAGATTCCCTGCAATGGAAAGATGTTCTATCAATGCATTATAGGGACACAGATGCTGAATCTAATCAAATTTAAAGGTTTAGGATTGGGCTTGAGGATGTCTGACAAATTCAGCAGAGAAGAGAAAAGGGAACAAAGGCTAAGGATAATTAACAGGCAGCAAAGTTTCTATTGAGATGGCAACTGTCACACATTCCATTAATGAAAAGTTCAGCTGTACTCACCTGTACAGGATGAGCAGAACCAGTGCTAGGAATCCACCTCCATATACCCTTCTAGCTGTAGTGCTGGGTGACAAGAACCCAGCACAGAACTTCAGTAGTGCATCCCAGGTGATTCCTAGGAGAAGGAATAGGTAGAAGTCAGAAGAACAGAGATGTTGTGTTCACAGACTAGGCTGATGAAACTCCGTTAACACCAAAAGAGTATGTCAATTTTAAAATTCATTTACCTTGGTAACCTTCAGAACCATAGAGATTGTTTTGTATTAGCAAAGGTTCTTTTTGTCCTGCCTTTCCATTTGAATAAATGCAAAAGAGATCTGGGTGCCAAATGCTAATGAAGTTGGTATAAAATCACAGGAAAAACTACCAAGGCCAAATTATAAACAGTCATGACAGAAAGGTGTTGGCAGTAAACAAAGAGGGAAGTAACTTATACACAAGAATATATAAGAACAGTGAAATAGCAGAGACCAGGAATCCCATCTCTAAATTTAAATGCCCTAAGCACTAGACATGACTGCCTCTTCAAGGTGACTTTTTAACAAAAATTTTTTAACAAAATTAACAAATTTTTTTTAAACAGAAAACCAACCAACCAACCGCCACCAAAAAACCAAAACCACACAGACAAACAAAAAATTTGTACTGCAAGCTGCTTTGTGAAAAACATTTTGAGTAAGTCAATGCTTTCAAGCACTTCGCACAAGCAAACAAAGCCTATAAAAATAATAAACCTTTTAGGCTGAAAAACATTAAATTTAACAGAATATCACCTTTTTCCTACTTTGTCTTCTCCAAGACTAGTATTTACCTGTCAACATGCTAGAAAAAAGCATGGCAGGAAAGTAGTGGTGGAAGTAGAGAACTCTTCCCATCATAAAAAAGGGGAGGTAATGAAGGAGCCAGCCCAGTGTGATCTGCCCTCCAGCACGTAGCACCACTCTGGACAGTTCTGGAACACAAAAAAAAACATACTTCAGCAGAGAAAAACTCAGCTACAGTTCCTATTTGCAAACCTTAACACACTAAATAAACTCAACAGGAATGATCTTTGTAGGAAGTCATGTATTGGTCTGGAATTGCTTCAAGCCTCTGCAACATCCTAGCTGCATTCTTCATAAACATACAAGCACTCTTCAGGAGAACAGCTACCAGAAAAGATATACAAAGTCCTAAGTCTCAAGGCATGGCAGGAGGTTGGCCATGCTCTAAGTTAAAACCAAACATGCAGTTTCTCCATCTGTGCATCAGACCAATCAGGTGATTGTGGTTTCTGAAGATTTTCATTGTCTCTGCAATGAGAGCCATCCAGATAATCGCTTTGTCAGCCCTTCTTGGAAAGAAGTGGTGCCTAGCTAGCTTTCAGAGCCTGGGGAAGGGACTAAGAGCTCTGGTGTCTGTATACAGCTTAGCCAATAACTTATTGTATAATTGAGTGGTTTCCCATCACATTTTAGAACTGACTTCCCATAAGAAGATCTACAAAATGAAGCAACCTTTGATGTAAACAGGAATGATGAAAGTATGACTAATTAGGGCTTGTGAAAAGCTTCAAAACCTTGGCAATGGACATAATAAAAGATCGTTTTATCTCTTGCATTTGTAGTTTGCTTTGCATAAATATCAGAAAACATGTCTCAAGACACTGTGCAAACTACCGAGTACAGAGCACATGCAGAGCTTGATAGCAGGGCATTGATTAATTGGCCTGTATCCCTTGCAGCCAATGTAGGTAGCCATGCACTATTTTTGTAGAAGATCTGTGGAGTTCACTACTAAACCATAGCTGTGATGTTCCCACTCTTTTCCCTGTGGGGGAAAGACACTGCTTGGTAATCCAAGCTCAGTGGTTTCCCACCTTGACACACCAAGTCCTGCCATCCACACACTTTTAAGGTTCTTGCAAAAGGCATCTATGAAAAGGAAGACTGACCTCACCTTTGAGTTCAGATGTCAGTTGGACACCTCTCTTCAGTGCCACTGCAGTGGCAACTGTTATCAGAAGATATAACCCAATAGTGACCAAATTTAACCACCAAATCACCTACACAAGAGAAAAAGAAAGATTTGGGACTTTATGCTGGACGTGTGCATGTGACGTGCAAACATAAAGAGTACAATAAGAGAGACAGTTCAAAAGGAGAAGGAAGAGAACTGGCAGAAGCAAGACTAAGCTAAAGTTTGCTAAAGATATTGGCTTGGAGCCTCTCACTCCAACTTACCGGGTTTCCAAGCAAATAAACCCGATAATCCGTCTCATTGACACCAGAAAAACGCAGTCCCTGAGGAGAGAGATCAGAAGGGAGAAAAACAGATATTCATCAGTCCAGTTTGTACTCTGCACAGTGTCTAACGTGAGACAAATTCCCATCTCAGGTGCTACAAAAGAAAGCTGACAACATCTTCAATGCAATTACAAAGTGCTGTGCTTCAAAAGGCACTGCAAAAGCACTTGAAAATAGAAAGGAATATGGATTGATGAATATACCTGGTAATTGATGGGCCAGTGCCAAGGTTTGGATGTGACTTCATTGTCCTTTGGTTTGAGGCCACTGTTTCCCTACAGACAAAGGAACATAAAATTTAAATGAGCAGGCAGGTATGCTGCAATGTCTGCCCAGAAATGTCTGCGTACACAAACATACATCAATACCCTTCCTGAGTGAAAGTTCTTTTTTGACCTCCATAAACACATCATCATCCACAATGGTCACAATCAGGACTATGAATGTTCTACTACTACTGTGTAAGTGAAAATGAGTTTTGGGTAGCAAAACTCATTTCTCTTCAGCTTTTCTGTCACTAGGGATACATGTTGCATAAGCAAGACCTTTATTCATTAAGAGACTACTGTGACTGATTTCTCTCCACTACAAAAAAAAAAAGCCTCAAAGATTATTTCCATGGAAACTCAGGCAGGTGCTTCCTTACCTGAGACAGCATTATCACTGATTGCCATGGAAACGCTTTACAAAAACACTTTACAAGTACTAACAATAAGGTGCTTGACTACTTTTTCTCTTTACAATCTGAGAAGAGCTTCAGAAACAATAGAAAAGAAAACCCTAGACTCCTTTCTCAAAATATTAACTACTCATTCTTCATTCTCATTGAGGAGCTGGAAGTAGAAGGGCTGTGGCCAAGAGTACAAAGAGCAAGCATAGGAAAAGACTGCAAGAGCAGTCCACCTTGCAAATATTAAATCTGCTCTTTAAAAAAAACATATATTCAGAGATAAAAAGGAAATCAGAAATCACAGCTCCTTGATGAACTTGAAAAACATCAGAAGTTTTCCATTTTCAATCCAAACACTTACTACTTTTTAAGTGTCTGTTTAGCTGATTTTCCTTATTTTGACCACAGTAATACCCTCCTGCCTCATAAATACTAAATTTCCTTTAAAGCCTTACAGGAAGGTAGGGAAAACATTACATAACTAGGCTGTAGCTAGATCACAGAAACAGCAGAGCGAGGCACTAAGCACAAGGCTTCCAAACTTGGACTTGGAAGATGTCGCTCCAAGATTATCCTTTATTCTAAGTATAAATTCAAGTAGGTTGCTTGGGCATGCAAATTCTGCCCTAGCTTGCAGCCATCACCCAGATCTCTCTGAAAGTGCTATTTGTTTTTGAATGCAAGAGAGAGGAGGAAGAAAATGATAATCTGGAATCAATGATATCATACCCGGATCATAACCATGTGGGATTCTAGCAGAATTTCTGCAAAAGAAGGCTTCAAAACATCCAGACTGATATTGGGCACTTAAAAAGAAAAAAAAAAAGAGAAAAACAGATTAGAAGTTTGTATGGTTTCCTTTGTCTTTTTCATAATAAACTAAACTCTCTCCTCCTACAACAAATCTGCTTCCAGAACCTCTTTTAATTCTCTATGCAATTCATTCATACTCTAAACACAGTGGCTTGCAGTCAGAAGTATCCCCCAATGAACTTTACAACTTTTGTACTTCTAAATTTCCTCCTTTACTTCCAGGAGCAACAGAAATATATAGAAGTCCATGAAATAAATAGACTTGTATTTCTGCTTGCCATTAAGAGACATAGGCTTCATAGGCTGCTGTTTATCTGTAAATGAGCCATAAGTATGGGAACATAAAATGCATTACAACAGAAGAAGAAATTCTACCAAGTCAACAGCCTAGGATTTCTCTCCTTTGGTTTGCATACAGTTGCTCACAGGAGGAAGAACAGTAAGAGTTCTAATAACTCAGAACTCAGCCCATGTCACCAGAAATTCATGGGATGAAGACTGTGTTGAACAACCCGGGCCAGATGAGCCTGTGAAACAAAAATAACTCCTGGATGAGGCTGCAAGGCCTACCTGTCATTACTGGCAAACTCAGATCTCTGTCACACACTATTCATTTCTTGATGATACTGCAAAGTCATCATTTAACACACCCCCAGTAGGAGAAGGAAAAATACACCAGAATAGACTGGATCCAAGCTTTTTAAAAAAATCATTGAAATATATGTGACATACTCATATCAATGACAACAATTTCCAATTAAACAATGTTCGAAATAACAGCCTGTACTGGAGTGCTTCACACGTTTGTACACATTAAAATCTCAAAATCCTTAAAAAAGCCTTTATACTTCCACTACACTTCAAGCATTATCACCAGCTTCCAGCACAAACAGTTAAAGAGAAAAGGGCTCTGCATCCCTGCACACACTCAAGTCCAGCAGTTTGCACTTAAGCTGGGAAAGAACACATACACTTCAAATGCAGAATGCCAGTTACTGCTATCTGGTAGCTCATCCCTTCCTTTAAACAGTAAGCCAAGATGTACTCTCAATCAAAAAGGAAATCAATTACTTACATTTAGGGTTAATATGATCTTCAAAGTTCCAGAGGGAATTGGGTGTCTCCTTCAGGTATGGTGTGCAGGTTACTTCTACTTGTTCCCAGCCCCTGAGGATCAGCAGAACAGTTCATCACCACCCCACAGGAACACTCAATATTTCCATTTTGTGTTTAGTTTTTGCCCATTTAGCTTTATACTTCCCCGTAATGCTTCAGCTGTTGCATTCTTACGAACTATAGGAACCATGCAGAAACCAAAACAGATCTACAAGGCAGCTGACATCAAAATTCTACAGAATAATTGAACCACATTTCTCACTTTCTCACCTAAATAGCCCCAGGTGGATATGTGGGATTTTTGCAAATTATGCACCTTGACAACTAGAAAGAAACTACTTCTGATTCAACCCTTATAGTCCCTCCAACGAAAATCACCATCATCAATTTAAGTCAATCCATATCTACAAGAACTGTATTATAGAAACAAAACAATTACCTTAGAGGTTACTAATAACTGTTCTTTAGTCTGTCACCCTATGTCTAGCAGGTCACATCAAAGACTTTGGGAGAAACTGCATCAAATCTGGCAGAAATATGACAGATTAATAGGGAATTTTCTATCAATCACCACTTAGCAAATTTCACTAATTAAGTAATCCATTAAATAATTACCATTAAATCCTCTGAAGGACAGTGATTACCACCCATTAAATAAAAAATATAAAAATCCAACATACTCTAACCATCTTTATTTGCAGTTAACAAGTTTTTTTTTTGCCTTCAGCTGTTACTATCACTAACATTTTGTGGCAGTAACTTTCATTCACATAGCAAATTGATAGTGGGAAAAAAAAGAAGAAACCCAATCCACATGTTTTCAGAATGCTCTTGATGGAGGTTGGCTTTTTTGTTAACTGAACACATTATGTGTCCATGAGCCCAGCTTTATGGTGATGTCTAAGTGGCATTTGCACTCCTGGCCAGGCAGTTGCCTGCTCTGTGATTCGGCATCCATAGGATTCTTTGTTTTACCACAACATAGAGAAGGGAAACCTACAGTTTCCTAGGGAAACCTAGGGAGGCAGCTCTTGAAAGAGCAGCAACATGAGTGCACACCTCTGCCTCAGGATCCATGTCAGCATCCCACATGGTGCAGCTTTACAGACAGGGCAGCTTGCTTCCGTCAGCCTGGCTGTCTCTGCATACACCTCATCAATGATGAAGATGTATAATTCAAGGACATATAAAATCCCAACACCTGCTAATAGCAGTTTGTAACCACCGCCTTGTCTCAGATGCTGCATGCAAAAATGGCAAAGGTCTTCTAATCACAAGGTGAATTAATACCAACAGAAAGCAATTTTGAAGATTGTGGTACAGAACAGCATGAACTGCCCCAGTTTCCAGTGATTTTTGCAAACCCCAAGGATAAATAACATGCTAAATAACACATCTATCATCCCCTCCTGGCCTTACCAGAGGACAAGATCTATGTCCATGCCACTCTTGGATCTCTTAGTAAGGGATACTATTTTTCAGAGCTGCATGCCTTCACTGTAACAGACTGCATAATCCTAACCCAGATTTTCCCCTCTGGCCATATTCCTAGTACCAGCTACTTACATTTTTATTCTTTTAAAGAAATGGAAGAAATGTACTTATTGCTTAGTCTAAAAGTACCATTGAGTAAAGGAACATGTCAGCTCAAGGCCCTGCAGAGGGTGGGTATTTACCATTTTGGCAGAGTCTTTCCAGAAGATCCCAATATACACCCTGTGGCCACATGGGTTAGCCGGACCTGACTGCGTAGGACTTTGATGAGCTGCCCAGTCCTTCTGCCCACCACCTCGATCCGCCAGAAGTCATTGGAGTCTCCTGTTCCATTCTATCAGCAAACATGCCATTTGAGAAAAAAATTGCAAAAATAGAAAACAGAAATGAAACAATGCCCGAAACAGAAGACACACAGAACTGAAGCACTGCAAATAGGAAATTCTGAAACTCCACTGGGTGCAAAGCTAAAAAAACTCGCCCAGACCAGCCTCACTCACACTTCACAGAAGAGATTCCCCATCAGGAAGACATCATTCTAGACATAAGCAACCACTCACAAGCACACCTTTATCTTGCCAACTTTAATTTTGTTTGCTTTCAATTCATTCTTGACTGTAGCTCAGAGTTAGAGCATAAACAGGGGCAACTTGGCTGCTTCACAAAAGGGGTTTAGGCAACAGATCTTTGCATTTAGAAATTCAGCCCTCAAAGCATATTCCATCTTTGTGATTCAAAATTCTGTCATCATTCTGTCAAAAAAACACTTGTCTATGTGACAAGGCCAAATACATAAAATAGTACTTGTCAGAGCAACTTCAAGGTTGCTCAGTTTGTCATTTCTGGAGTTGAATGCTGCCAAAGCTAGACTGACAGTAAAAGTTTCAATTATTTTTTTATCTGTGTTCACATTAAATAGACCTTAAATATGAGAGAAGGCATTTCGTACTACATCAGTTTTCTCCTTGAGGATGGCAGACGTCCATCTATCACCTTGGCTAACAAACTAATAAAAGCAACAATAAATTCCCTTGGCATTATATGAACTCTTCCCAAAAGAAGCTTTTGTTTAATCTTCCCTTCACTTACTATTCCATAGCCAGTGACCTGAAAATGCTTCCTTGTCAGGGGAGCCTCATGCTGGTGACTGTGCAGATTTCTAGAAGTTCTGAAATGAAATTAAAAGTCAAACCTTTGAACCCTGTCAATTTTGTGATAAAAACATTGGTTTGAGATATGCCAGTACTCTAACCACTGAATTCCAGCTGAGGGCACAGCAGGATGCAGCCTTAACAGGATGGAGTGAAACTGTCACTTTCCAGCACATGACTCTGAGCTTATGCCACACTGGGCAGTGACAAAAAAGGATGACAGCATGAATAAATCCAACCCTCAAAATACAATTACCATCTCTAAAAGGAAAAGAGATCGGAAAGAAGAAAAGCAAGATCCTGACCTTTTGTGATTATCAGTTTTGCTTTTGCGGGGAAAGATTGTACCATGTAGGGGAAAATCAGTGGCCACCATTTAGCACCAGCACAGTGCAGACAAAGAGCCTCCCACACTGGCAGGGTCTGCCAGCTGAGGCAAGCAGAGAAACCTGGCCACAGCCTGTCAGTCCTTGCCAAAGGTGCTGGGACAGTGCCCATTGTGCTGCTGCTGCTGCTGCCCAGCTGCAGGGACACTGCTGTCCCATGGGATGTGCCACAGGCCGGCCCTGCGTGCCACCTGCCGCGTGCCACCTGCCGGATCCTTCCCCAGCACCACGGATTCACTCTCGTGCCAGAGACCTCAGCAGGACTTAACCTATTTTGCCTAATCAAGATGTTATCATCCTCATTACCATATATTTGATAGTAAACTCCCAATTCAAAATTAAAAAAGATAAGTCTTATAATCATTTTGGAAGCCTAAGCAATGGTTTGTGCATACGCCATACTGAATACAATACAACAGGATTTCCTGGCTCGTGAGTTTAGAGTTCTGTTAAGAGATCAAAGCTGACATTACACTAGATAACGACTACCTATCAAGTCACTATGGCTCCCTGCTTCCTCTTAGGTATTCACTGCAGAAAGGGAAGGGATCAGTTTCCATTTTCATTCAAAGTGTTTAACTGCTATGATCTCAGTGCTGTTGAGAACTTCAGCGGGTGGATACCCACCTATGAACATAGGAACAGGATACTTGCAGTACACTGACAAAAAAAACCCTATATTCTATTTGTCAAGAAAATTCAGCATGGAGAGAGGCAACAGAATGAGAGTTTTGAAATTGCTTCTCTGGAAGAGTTACCCTGATTATTACACCTCACACAACTGAAGAAATCTCCCTGCTGCTTAGGCAGGTAGTTCTAATAAAGTTGTGCGGTCCTCTCTAAAGTTTCTTATTTAATATCCACTTTTCAGAACATAAATCATAGAAGAAAAACTCTAGAAACCTCACACTGGAAATTCAGATATACAGATACCTCTGTCACACAGCCTGCTTGTGCTCATCTAACCACAGTCACCAGCAGGACAAGTCTCCCACCAATTCTGTTCAATCACACAATCTCTGTGAATCCCAGAAATCATCCTTACTCTTTATGTTCCAGACGAATAATATCTCCATGCCTCACAAACTCCACAGGGTTTGAGGGGTCAGACAGATCTGCTGAAGAAAGACAAACTAATCATATCAATGCACTGACAAACTTACCAGGGTCTTAGAAAGTTTCTTGCTGATGCTCGTGCCTCAAGCAGATAATAGAGCAAACAAAGTTGTGTTGACCCTAAGCCTGATGTAAAGCATTGCTCTAAACTCTAATCCTGAGAGCTACTCCAAAGAATGTGAACTATAAATTACTCTTGCAATACTGATTGTAATTTTTCTTATATATCTACATTATTTACCTTTTTTTGCTATTTAGACAATTCTTGTTAATTTTTATAAACACATGCATCAGGTAAAGAAAAGGCAACTGCCAGACCAAGCACGCCTCAGCTACATACACTACATAATCTAAACCAACAGCTTTCTGCACAAACCATAGATAATCACATTCAGTACTCTTATCTTGTCCCAAGCAATCACCCACAAAAATCTGTCGAACACAATGTACCAGACTGTAACAGGACCCAGCTTTCCCAAGGCTCTTAGCCACAATAACAGATTGCAATAAATCTTAACTCAGACAAATTTCCTCTCTGCTGTTATTTGCAGCCCTACACAGCTGAAAAATTGTCAATGCAACCTTCAGCTAAGAAAAGCGTATTTACTTCAGCTCTACAATCTGAAGAAGAACCAAAAACACAATAGACACACACACAATGTAAATCAAGAGACAGCTTCCCCTTGTTCTTCCTCATCTCCTCCTCATATCCTTGAAGGATACTCTGCCCTGGAAAGAACTCAGAATATTTATGTGAAAAACAGAAGCAGAAGTTATAAAAGGCACTTAACTGGTTTTTGTTACCTGTATCTGAGTCATGTTTCTTTATGATCCACAGGTTATTCAAATCTTTATGTAAGTAAGCAGTGACCTGAAATGACAGGATTAATTATTTTACATAACAAGAAACAAGCTGTTGATAGCAGTCACACATTCACCAGCAAATCAAAGCCCCAAATGAATGCATCAACCACACAGAAGTCCTGAGATTACCTTTATGACAGTGGCCCCTAGAAAACCAGTTATGGGGCACTCCTTAACCCAGACGACACCTCTTAGCCAGTGCACAGCCCATACTCAGAAGCACTACCCTTCATGGCAGTTCACATGCACCAACAGCCTCCAAACACAGCCTGACCTCCCCTCACCCTGTTTCAGAGGCTCCTTCTACAACAACAGGATATCCAAACCAGAGCTCCTGAATAATCACTGACCACTATCTGAACCAGGAGACAGAAGCAGCACTGGCTTTACAGACACTAGAGATTGCTGACAACAGGCTGACTGTGACAAGCACAACATCTGCCCAAAGAGCCAGGCAAGGCAAGGGTTCAGGGATCACCCATTACAGCCACACAGCTAACCCCTGCCAGCCTGCTCAGCCTCACAGAGAGCAACTGCAGCTACTGCTACCACGGACACCAAGAGCATCTTATTCCAGGCTGCTGCTGCCCAGAGCACGTGGAACTGTACTCCCTTTGCCCACCCTCCTCTTAGAGAGCAGCAAGCCCTGCTCTGTGGGACCCCAGCCCAGTGCCCCACCTGGGGCTCTCTCTCAGGTGGGAGCAGATGGCCCAGGGTGTGGGTGAGAGGCAGAACAGAGGAGTGTCTGACACTGGGGAAAAAGGAAGAGCTGGAGGTAGAACCTCATACCTTGAGGTCAAGCCATCAGGAGAGGAGGAGAAAGTAGAAGCAGAGAGATCACTTTTTCCTCTCTAAATCTCCTCTAAATTCTCTTCCCTTCTCCAGAGCCCTGAAACTACCCTAGAACCCTACTGCTGTCCTACCATCAGGGCAGGGAACACAGCAGAGAAATCTCCACCCTTTCCCATTTTCCACAAGGAACTCCCATTAGTGTCCTCTCTAAATTGCCGTTCCCTGCTTTTAGTGTCATAAAGCATGATCTGCACTCCAATTTTGCCTATGCTTGAGGCACTTTAGCATGACATCTCCATACACTGTAATAAACATTAATGTCATGCTAGAGTATTAGAAATTCTGATTGTGACAAGCATCAGGAAAAAAGATTGAGATAAAGTTTTCACTTCTGAAAACTTCCTCCTCACCACAGAGACAGCAGGGAGTTAAAAATCAAACACTTGTGTTTCTCTGGCAACTTTCTTTCAAGGATCTCAGAACAATTTTTAGACACCAATAATCAAACTGCAGAGTACATCTTGGTAAAAGTGCAGAAACAGCAAAGATTTGTGAAGCTTGATGATGATGGACAAAAATAAGAAATCCACTTAATGTTCCTACTTCTTAATTAGAGATAGTTACATGATTTCTGATTTCTACTTTCACTTATTGCTTAATCATTTAATGAGAAGTCCTTAGCTCAGATGGTTTCCATATGGCTACACGAGCTTACAAATGCACAGTATCTAATTTATTGAGCAAATTCTTTGGTGACAGATGAAGGAAGCAAGGCACAAAGGAGAGGGATTCATGTAAGTTCACAGAGGCCAGTGGCTGGAGTAAAAACAATATACAGCAGGTCTATTGCCTTGCTTTTTATATACAGCCAGAAAAGCTGTAAGATAATGTACTTGTTTTAAACTAAGTTTTACAGCTTTCCTTGAGGTAATTTTGATTATGGAAAACTATTCTGAAGTCTTCTTTGACTCCATTTATGGATGGTGGCCTTGTTATTGTAAGTCACCCCTCTGGTGCAGTGTGGTTGGCTCTGTTCAAGCCTCCTTTGTAGTCAGAGTTCTAAGCAAAGTGCACAGCTGTGGCACTGAGAAGGTAACAGATGCTGAGTAAACACATAGCTCCTACCAGTTTGGCCCCTAATGCCAAATACACAGAGAGTAACCCAGGGTTGTAGACACAGGCAATACACCACAACACCAACCTGCTGCTGGCGAGCCCCAACACCCTCGGGGTAGAGGTGCCAGTGGGAGTGCAGGTATCCCCCTGCCATCCGAAGGTTCTTCATTGTCACCACTGACCCATAGGCCAAATCTGCATGAGAAAGAGGGAGGAAAAAAGACATAAGGCAGCTCTCCTGTGTCTCCCCCAGCTAGTCCACAGTTCTTGATTAGGCATGCACTCCCCATTGTTTTGATGGAATTTTGTTTCCTGTTTGACAAGTTACTCCACGGGGCTCATTGCATGCTTATCTCCCATCCCTAACCAGGATTCAGTGAAACTGTTACATAACATCTGGCTGAAACACTTCAAGCTCTCCCACAAGTTTTAACATAAACAGATGTGGTAAGGCATTCCTTTGTTTGTCATTTCATAATGAGAGTGTTGAGATAACTTTCCCTAAGAGTATAACACTGCTGACCCCTACAGCAATACAAGAGGGGAAGGAGGCAAGCTCAGCTATTGGATAGCAGAGCTGCTACACTGGTGCTCCCCCAGTGACAGCTCTGGAGAAGGGAACAGACAGAAAAAAGCTGAAGTAATCAGAAAGCTAAACCATTTTAAAGGCTCAGTAGTCCCTAGCCAACCTGAAGATTAGGGAACAACCACAGAGCTTTCTTTTTTGCTAAATTCAGAAGCATTCTGAATACAACAGAGTTGGACCAGTGGCATGCTGTGTCACAAAAGTTGATAGTTTCCATTTACACATATTTTGGAAACAAATCCCACTTCTGAACACCCATAAATCTAAGGTGAACAGGAAAAACATCTTTTTGTTGTCTCAAGCAATATAGAACCAAAGAATAACAAATGCACGCACACAAGTCAAACCCCTCAAAATGGCATCTTTCCCTCTAGATGGAATATGATCAAACAGATAGTGACCATGCAATGAACATGGTGATATTTCTTTCTGTCAATAGATAAAACTGCACAGAGGAAGAGCATGGATCTCACCTTGACTATGAAAGGCATAATTCCCAGTGCCCTGCACTGAGTCACAGGGACACCATTTCTATTTAAGTTCTCATGTACACTGACAACATTCAGAGTGCTTTATTCATGTGGACACTCACGCTCTGGAACGGAGACATTATGAAGATTGTTCCCAATCAGCTGGGATTGAAATGCTGAACTGAAGAAACCATCCCCAGGACCACTACAAAAGATAGCAAAGAATATGACAATTAGAGGTCTCACTAAGCAGCATACAAACCTCAGTCATGCATTACCAAGTTGTTTTTATAGAAGAAAAATTATAAAACCAAACTGGACATCTGAAGAAGAAGAGTGTGTGCAGTTCCCTTAAGAGGCACACTTCTCTAATGTTGTGAATCACAGCAGATAGAGACAGTCTTGCAGGAAATTGTCCAGAGCTGCAAGGACTTGAGGTCACAAAAATGTTCATGCTGGCACTGCACAAAACATCAGAACTGTCTTTGGGGGTGCTCTTACAACAAATCAACTGACCCACTGTCATGACAGATATAACAAAGCCTTTCTCTGTGACACCTGTAGTCTTACTTCTGCTAAGAGGTTAGTGGTAAGACCAGCAGACTTTAACTGAAAAATAACATTTATTTTTCTATTTTTTTTCTACAGTGAAATGCTTATTCACCTCATTTTTAATGCTGGCATATGGAAAACATTACTTGGCCATTTTACTAGCTCTTTCCTTGTAAAAAGCATCCCTTGGTTGCAAGCATTCAGGAAAGAGCCCTCCCTCCAAGCACACTCAGACTCTTAATCACAGCCATTTTTCAGCAATACAACGATTTTTTAATTACAAAGAAACAAAGAATGGAGTTGAGACATTTTCAGGTCCCAGAAAGAGAAGAGGAAAAAATGAGACAGGAAGTTTCGTTAAGTTACTTGCTTGGCATTTCAGAAAGTCTCAAGCTCAAATTCAATTTCACTGCCAGTTTGGCCTGAGAACTGGGGAAGGGAATTAAACAAAGACACAGCTTGTGGCTGTGCTTCTGACACTGAAAGTGGACTACTATATAACCAATAGCCTTTAATTCAAAGCGAAGACAAGTAATCCTTCTGGAGAAAACATTGTGAAATACCTTCTATTTAACACTGCAAAATGAACAGCAAACATAGCCGTGTAGAGGGCAAGCGGGAGGATGATGAGGCAGAGTACACGAGCCAGTAAATGCTTCCCAAACATCACCTGTAACAAACACAGTCTGGATCAAACAGTGCAGGAACAACTTCACTCCTGATTTCACAAGACTCTGAGCAGCAGTCCTGTGGCTGGAGCTCAGCACGTTGTAGAATTACCTCAAAAAGGCCCAGAATGAGGTAAAAGCTGAGGCAGACCTTGCTGTGCATCTCCAAAAGCTGGAGCTATGGTACCTCAAAATTTTAGGGTCATTTGGAAAAAGACAAAAATAGGCAATAGGAGAGTTTAGTGTTCTGAAGTGCTGAGCATCCCTAACTTTGGCAAAGGAGGTTGGGCAGCCCCCACTGAAAATACTTTGAGAGCCAGAACCTTAACTTGTTTATCAGTGGTACACATCTTGACCCAAAATACCAGCGAAGAGATGGCTCCCAAAATAGTAACTACCAAAGCTAAGCAAGAGGGAAAATGAAAATTTCTTCCCCCAATATGTCTATGCAAATGTGAATGTAACCAGGACATCTTGGGGATCTAGATATGCTTCACTTACAGAAATCACCTTGATTAGCAAGGACGCTCTCACACTGCAACTTCTAGTGCTGCTCAGCCAGAAACTACAGAAAAGTCAGCAGCAAAACGTGTTCTTCAGATGTCCCAAAATTAAAGCAAAATATTTTATTTCAACTAATTGAAAATGTGTTTTGCAAACAGATGCCAAAGAAACTATTACGTTTTCACATCCTACTGACACTGCTGGTAGTAGAGCAAATAATGTAAAATAGAGGGTGGATAATAAATAGATGTGGAAACCGAAAAAAATTAAATAGCAAAAACTGTTTGCTAAATGGCCACACTAACTTCAAAGTGGATGAAAGGAGATGCACTTGCTATTCTACATATTCTTTAACATGATACCTATCATATAATCATTAAGCTAATCATTCTCCATCCTTTAGTACCAGAATCAATTAATTCAGAAGGAATGGAAAAAGCTGAACACACAGCAAAACTCAGCGAAGTCAACAAAGGAAAAGAGCTGTTCAATTCAATTACTTCAGCAGAACACTTAATAACCACTGGACACTTAGAAACTAATGCTGATTGAAGGTACATAACCAAATATAGGCAGTGGAGAGGCACATGAACTACCCTCCAGTTCCCTATTTAGAAAAGCCTCAATATGCTTCAATTTTCATGAAATTATTTTCTTTAACTAAAGACTTCAATGCAAAGTCAAAGAAAAGAAAGTGCATGTGAAAGACAGCAGTGAGCAAACCAGAACAATGGATCAACACAAGCTGATGATTCTAGAAATCAACTTAGTCCCCAAAAAATTGCATGTAAATAATCATGAGTAGCTTCCTAACAAATGCAGAGGTAAGTTATTCAGGCTTTCAGGAGAATAACCCCCACCTTTTTTTTCCCTCTCCTCAAGCACCAAGATTGCCAAATAGCTATTCAGAATGCATCTACCTTCTGGAGTAAATTTCTTTTCATATTCTAACACTCAGGGGTTTGCTGCCTTTGCTGCCAGCAGCACAAATGAAATCACTGTGCAGCTGTCTGCTGGCACAAAGCTTAGACATGATGGATTTGTTCTATTTCAAATGCAATTAACTGACTTTGCTCAAGAAGTGTTTCTCTGGAGTTGGAACATCAAATCTTTGCAGCTCATATTGTTCACATTAATCAAAGAAAACAAATCACACAGGAGGAATAGAAAAAGTCCCCCCCATGCTCCCACTGTTTATAGGATAAACGAGACAAAAACAGAATTTTCAAGCTTCAAAAGAGGCTGAAACAAGAGGAGAACTGAACACCTTTTAAAAGATATGACTGAAGAATTTGTCTTCCTGCCGGTTGCAAGACAGCAAATGGTACACCAAGGCGTTTCTCCAAATGGCAGATTTCACACTTGGCAAACATAAAATGCAATATATTAGACCAGGATACTCAAACCCACTAGCAATTTTTTAAAGCTTAGAAGAACTAAATGTGTGTGAAATCAAGCAGGCTATGGCTGTATTCATCCTCTAAACTGGCTATGGATACTGCAGGTTGCAGAGCATTTCTATGACTCGTGATGCTCCTGCTCTGCAGCCTCTGCCCCCTTACTCTCAGGAAGCAGAGCCTGAGCTCACGCTGCTTTTGCAAACTAAGTGCTGCAAGACACACCTGTCTGCCAGGTAGCACATACTCCCTGAAAGGTCAGGTAACACTGCTGGGCAACATCTTGCTTCGGGCCACCATAAAGCCATTCCCAATGAGCATTTTTAGCTTAGACTGAAAATGTAGCCAACTGGAATGGTAACAGTTTCTCTCAGGAAAAAGTAACAATCTTTCTGCTGTGTTTGTATACTATACCAGCCTGCTAATATAAGTGTGTGGGTTTTTTTCAGAAGTGTGGCAGTATTTTTTTTATTATAACCTTAATCTCCTTTTTTCATCAGCACATCAGATGCCCCTCTCGGCTTCAGGCAGAGTATCTCTGTTTGGGTACTTGCAGGGCTGTCAAAGACTAGGAGAATTACAAAGCAAACAAAACAAAGCAACAAAGTAAAGAAAAGCCTTTGAAACTCACCAGCGACAGGCTGAGGTTCCCCAGCAAGTCCCATAGGTCATAGATTGTGTTCAAGCCAACCAAGAGAACTACAAAAAGGCCAACAAATTTTACCCCCATTGCTCCAGCAAGGCTCACACCAGTCAGACTCAGCCAGAACCACCAGGAAGGAGAAAATGGCCTGCAGGACCAGTAGAGCAAGTCAGTAAATAAAATGATGGCTATGTGAATGGGCAGCCTATGATCACAAAAACAAATAACAGATCAATTACCCCACAAAATTACAGTCCATCTTCTCAGGAACCCATAAGAAGTGTAAAAACAAGTTTTTCATTTAGTTTAGAATCACACAAGGACACTGGTTTCAGATACAGGCTTGTGAAGCCTTGATACAGGCTTCAGGTACACTTAAGCCAGGGGCAACCCAAGATCTACCATTCAAGGATGGAAACACAGATAGCAGGTATAAGCTAAAATACTAGTGGGAAGAAAGTCCGACTACATGGAAGTTCTGGAAACAGAAACAAAAACTTTGCTCCATAAAGTGCAAATTTACTTCTCTCAGAAATTTAGGGACATGGGGAAGAACAAGAGGCAAAGAGCAGCCACCTGTACTAAAGCAAGGAAGCCTCAGCAGGAAACATCTATCCAAAACACAAACAAAAACTGCAGCAAAAAAGCAAACAAATTATAAACTGACATAAAACTCAACCATAGAAAAGAGATGAGAAAAAATGACAGCAGAATTTAAAACCTTTTTCCTTCTGGTTCCTAATACCTTGACACTTTTATTTCAACTAGACAAAACTCCCTTGACCTGCTAAGCAACATGAGAGCTAGAGTTGGCTTTTAATTTGTAGAATATCAACTACTTTGACAACAGGATTAGTTCTAAGATATGAAAAATAAATTCAGGTCAAGGCACAAGAGCTGATCAAGCACTGCCCTGTATTTTAGTGCTTGCATTCCCTGGGGAATATGCAATAGATAAGGATGGCCTTGGACAGCTGTACATGATGCTGCAGGTTGCATTTCAGCCACATGAACTGCAGACACAGTAAGATTGATACGATCAGTTCTTGAATGTTTCATGAAATAAAAACTGCTCATATATAACACAGAATTTCAACTTTTTATGTCTTTGAATTTGGGATGCATTTCAAGGAAAATACTCTGTGCAGCCCAGCTACACAGAAGCCTTCTGACACATCCCAACACCTATAATCCACCACCCTCTCTGGATGGGTCTATAGCAAATATCCTTAGCAACTTGACTACTTTATTCAGAATCATCCTGGCTATATTTTCCTCTAAGTTTTTGTAGCCATTTCTCTAAACCAAACAAATTACACTATTTACCTCAGACAGCAGGATTTTTAAAGGTGCTTACAGACACAGATAAATTTGTGTACTTCAGGCACAATACTTTCTCCCTAGCTTCACAGACCCACAGAGTAAAAATTTCTCTCTGCTACCAACAGTCATTTTCAGCTTCAAATTACCTGAAATAATCTCATTTCAGCCACTCACACATCACCAATGGCAGATATTACTTTAACTGTGTGAAAGTTAAATACCTATAGTTTAACAAAATTATCATCCTTATCTTACCTGTCTGCACAGCTGTTACATTTCACCATACTTAGAACAGCTCCCATGAGAAAGAACATTAGAATGGGATCCAGTAGAATATATTGGGACAATGTAATACAGCCTGTATCTGCAAAGAGACATACAGCAATGTCAGAAAGACTTGTAGTTCCAAAGTGAATGTAAGATTGTGGGAATTCAGCTTCCTCAGTGTAGTCAAGATAAGAAGGCAGGAAATTTTAGACACAGAAGATCATAACATTTTATCTTCTACCTGGATAACAAAGGAAAAAAACCCAACAAACAAAAATAAAAACAAATACAAGAACAAAAGGCAGTACAGCTGTATCTTGAAACACCATTTGGAAAGTGCTGATAACATATTCAGATGAAGAAGATTACAGCGAGCAATTATCCACCTAAAGCACCACCATAGTGCCAGAGGATGCCAGAGAAGTCATCTTTCAGATGGTACCTATAAAAAATTAATATGGCTTTGATATTTAAAGTCTCAATTTCTCAATACCTGTGTGTCCTTACAAAACTCCTATTTTGGTAACTTCATTTGCAAGGTCAATTTCTCCACTTGGCTCAATTCAACAAGGAACTTCATTAATTTCTTATTGTGAACTCTTCTAAAGTAATGCAGGGGCTGTTAAAGATCTCTATAATTCATACAGGAAACATCAATATTTCACTAGTGGGTAAAATCATTCCTGATCACACACTTTATAATTTTTTTTTAAATTAAGGTGCAATCTAACCCAGTTCTGTGGTTGTGCGAATAACAGAAATACCTATGAACTAAACAAGACTGTGAAGTTCTTAAGTGGACCACCAAGTAAGAAGCCTCATACATATATACATTAAAAAAGGTGTAATTACTTTGCTTTTGAGAAAGTCTCTCATTAACCCAAATATCCCTTGGTTAGGTAACACATGGTAATGCAGTAATTAAATTATTTGAACAATTAAAATACTCAATTTTGCTGTAGCAGGAACACCTACCAAAAATAAGGATGAAAGCTGTGAGTAAGGCTGCTGGCAGTGACTTTGATAGTTCCAACACTGTGAGGTAGGCAAAAGGAACCAGGCAGGAGCCAAGAAACGCACAAAACTGCAAGAAAAGATCATGGCAGAATTATAATTCCACCCATGATGGGCAAGAGCTCACACCTTTTCCTTTCCTTCATCTTCTATACCTACAACAACAGGAGGTGTTGCAGCAGCTGAACCAAGTCACAAAGAACATCAGACAAAAGCCAAAGCCAACTGAACAAAGACACTGCTCAGAGGACAGGGGCTTACTCTGTTTTGCAGTGGTGTCAGTAACAACAGCCAGTCACACTCCTGCTAGACTACACCAGATATTCATAAAAGGATTCATTAAATAGGTGCACTACATATCCACTACAGTCAGCCTTTTTTTAACAAGATACTAGATTATGAAAGCTAAGAACAAAATACACTTGCAACTTATATCTTTAGTAGAGCAGATTCCCCTCTCCTACACAAATGATACCAAGGATAGTTGGAGAAGAAAGAGAAGAAATCAAAACAAAAGAAAGCAAGACCACAGTAGAATTTATTATCTTTAATGTCTGTTTCTAGCACCTCTCCCACCTTTGGCTCAGAGAAATCTAAAACCATGAACTTCTGGAAACCAAACTAAGAAAACATGCCTTCCCAGTTGTTCATTTTCTTTCTAGGTAGTAGCAATTGGTCACCATTTCTCCTTTTGACTTATGTGCTGTCAGTTATATGGTTCTTCATCTTCCTAAAAAGCAGTAGAGCCAGGGTTTCAGATCAAACACAACTCTGAATTCTGCCCTGCTGTCCTAGGCTCCATCAGCGTACTCAACTTAGTGTCACCAGTGGTGGCAAAGTGCAGGTGACAGTGGATGATCCTGACTTTTTGATACCCTTGGCTCCCCAGGAGATTAGCCAGGCACAATGGAGTGAGAGAAGCTCAAACTCAGCAATGTATGCTTTGCAGACAAGGCAAGGTATCCATCCCATGCAGCAGCGTAGTCTCACTAATTAGCAGGAAGAGCTGCCCTCAATTTTCACCTTAATTTCTTACCTGGCCTCTCACAGACACACATTAAGACTTATTCACAATAGAACCATTAACACTTTTCAAAGGAGCTTAAAGACAAGGCACAAGGCTAAACAGACTCCTGACCTGATCAAGGAGAGCTGTTCTTACAATGGAACACTGTACTGAAAGGCACAGGACAGCTAACCAGCTTGACAGGAGCCTGCAGAGCCTTACCCCTCTCATCCCTACGTAGTTGTGCTGCTCATATCGATCCCCTGGCTTCTGGAAAGGAAATGTACCATCATATCCACTAAGGTAGCCAGCAAGTCCAATCAGCATCTGAAGAGAAAATGTGAAAAAACTGGTCAGGAAAATCACACTGGAGGAAAAAGTATCCATGCTAGCAGCGGGTAAGATTCTATAGAAGGCATATTGATCCAAAGGACAAATAATTCAGACACATCATCCAAGTAAGAGTGTATTTATAAAAATCATTTATGTCCATACTGCCCTTCGTCTAAAGGCAAAATCAGAATTATTTTTGCAACAGACTATAAGGCTGACTGCAAGCTCAAGAAAAAGAGCAGGTGTGGAATTGAGCAGAGAGAATTCTGTAGAGTCTCCCATAGCTCCCTATCCCTTTAGTTTCAGGAGACTCAGTCTGAAAGGAAGATAACCTTGACAAGGCAGGAGGATGCACCTTCATCCACACTACACATTGTTGCTAAAACAAGTTCATTTACAGAACAGGAATCAATGCTCTCAGGGTCATTTGTGGCAGGCATTTCATTTGCTTACAACTGTTTGCTTCCATTAAAATGTAGGCTTTTATTACATATGCCCTCTAAGTGTCACATTGATTTTTTCATGTTAAGCCTTTCAAAAACCCAACATACAATACTGTTTGGTTTTCTATATTTGAAGCTTTTATTTGTGAAAACAAAAAAGTTGCAAGTTGAGGCTCTGGACATTGAATGCAAATTGCTGTGGTGTCAACAACAGTTAGGAAGGACTTTGTTGTTCACCACATCCTTTGGCCAGAAGGCAGAGGTAGACTTTTATTGGCTCACTCCTGCGGCTTCTGAAACATACAACAGAAAAGCAGTTTACCTTCCCCAAAGGGGGATGGACATCAAAGAAGAAGGTCCGATTAATGTAGTAACTTCCCATCTTCCCAAAATGAGTTTCATCCCAACTGGAAAAAACACACCAACAAAACACAAACCACAATAACCAATCTGCTACAATGCTGAAGAGAGTTTAAAAAAAATCCAGGAAGATCTTTTTACTTATGCTTTTTATAGTATAGAGGGTTATTGTCATACATTCCATATGAGACAATGCGTTATACTCAGTAGGAAATCATGGACAGCACTGCAGCCATTGCAGGAAAGGTCCCTTTTTTTAAGGAGTTTTATATTATCACTGCAAAACCTCCGGTTTGCCCTTTTGCTTCCAAATTGACCTTAGCGAGGTTAAAAAGTCTGCTCACTGCACGAAGATCCCCAAGACGCCCTCCCCGGGACCCGGTGCCCTCCTGCAGCACGGCCCGGGAGCAGCGAGGAGGGCGCGGGGGCCGGGCCGGGCTGGCCGGGGAGCGCAGCCCTTCCCTGTGGCCCTCACTGCCGTGTCCCGTCCCCCACCTGCCGGGGATAAACACGGATCCCTCCCACGCCGGGGCGGGGAAGGGGCGCGGGCCGGAGCCGGGGGGCAGTCCCGGCCGCTGTGGCCGGCACAAGGGACGCGCACCCACCCGCCCCGCGGGGCCCGGGCAGCGCCCGGCCCGTACCATACGTGCGGCGGCTCCCGCAGGCGGTGGAAGCGGGAGGCGAAGCTGAGGAGGGTGACGAGGCCCAGGGCGGCCGGGCGGGTGAGGGCGGGCGAGGCGGGACGCGGCGGCCCCCCCGGCCCCCGGCGGGGCTCCCGCTGCCGCGGCGGCATCCGCGGGCACCCGCCGCGCGCTGCACCGCGCCGGGCGCGGCGCATGCTGGGCCGGAGAGCGGCGGGGGCGCGGGGCACGCCGGGGGATGCAGTCCCGGCCCTGCGGTGCCGGCAGCCGCCGAGCGCTGAGCGCGGGCCGGGACGGCGATGAGCGCCGCCGCCAAGGTACGCGGCGCTGGCTCCGCGCTCTCCCCGCCGGGCGGGAGGGGAGCGGGGGGCGATGGCGGCGCCACGGCCGGTGGGAGCGGGGCTTGGGGCGGCGGCTCTCCGCCTTCGGCCTGCGCGGGCCTCGCTCCGTTCGGCCTCGTCGCCGGCTGTGGCTTGTGGTGCCTCGGCACCCCGGGAAGGCCAGGATGGCGGGTCCCGGGAGGAGCGCGGCCCCCTGCCCCAGCCTGCACCCGTGTCTCTGTCGCAGTGGAAAGCAAGGAATTTAATCCCGTGCTAAATAAAATTCTTGAGTGTGCTGATGCTTTTAGCGGTGCTCCCTACTTAGCATATTTTAGTGGCGTGCACTGTTCACACCAAGTCCTGCTTTAGAGATACTGAGAAATTAGGAGCAAATCTATTCTTTCTACTTTCCATTTGAACCCAGCAGAGTACAAGCTGTGCCTTTCAGGCACCGAGGTGTCCCCGCTAGGGCAGCCCCCAAGGAGCAGTGTGTGTCTGCAGGCTGCTGGGCTCGGTGGGTCTCGGGGAAGGTGAGAGGTTTGGCCTTTCCAAGTGCATCCCGTATATCGCCTGGAAAGAGGTGGTATCCGGAGTAGACCGTACTACTCTGAAGAAGACAGAAAACCTAAGAGATCATGATACGAAGATTGGGGTGTTTCGTCCGTCTTTCGCAGCAGAGAAGTGCATTACCCAAATGTTTACTCTGGACTGGTATTTAAGCCCAAACTTTCCTCACGGATTGCCAGAAATTAAAACAGAACCAATCCAGAACTCTCAGTAGACATCAAGCAAACCCTGTCCTGCATCATCCCAGCTCCAACCAGGCTAAACTGCAGGGTTTGGAGAATTTATCCCACAGGGTTGTAAATGCAAGAAATTCTTTCCTGAGACTTCCCTGGACCATACTCAGCATTTCCTCTTAGGAAGACATAGTGTCGCTCTGGGATCTGTCCACTAAGGACGAAACATCTCTGCTGCCTCTAGTCTTTACTTAGCTGATTATTTTGCCTGTGATCTGCCCTGCTGCCAGGAGCAAAACAGTATGAACTCAAGAGATCACTCTATGCCCCAGCCTCTGGAGACAGTTCCCAGCTGAACAGTGGGTTGGTTTCCATGTTTGTTTTTTTTTTTTTGTGAAATCCCCCTAGGTCTTGAAATTATAGAGCAAGGCAATTAGCATAGCACAGTTTATTCCAAATGATAACATAGGCTGTAAAACCAAAAAAGAACTGCAGAGGGGATCAGGAGAAATGTCTCTGCTGGCTGAGAGGCCAGAGTCGAAAATAGACACAGTGAAGGACATGAATTTCTGAGCCAAAAAATCATTAGCAAGGTCCTCAGGAAAAGCAAGTAAAATTAGTATCTCATTACTGATCTATTTTCTCTTTTGAAGCCATAGTTTCTGTTTCTTTCCCTGAAACTCACCAGGCTAGACATTTGAAAAAAGAACATAGCTGATATTTCTAATGCCCTGATCCCAGGAGAATTTAAGAAAATCAGTAAATACTTTATCCACTAAAGTGTTACCAGTACTTTCCATCTCTTCCCTCCTCACTTATAAATCTGAGTAATTTAGTCAAAGACATACCTCATTTGAAGTTATTTGAGCCAATCTAAACTATAAGAGGAGCATGAAGTTTACAAAGAGGACTGGAGCACAGACATCAGCACTGTCTCTGGTTTTCTGTTGAGAGACTATAAGTGAGCATATCTGTGCATTCTTTTGTCTTGCTGCTAAGTCTCTGGAAAAACTTCTATGCATTTTGGGAGGGTAGAGACACAGAGAGATCTAAGGCATCCAATGGGATCTGTGTAAGCAAGATTAGAGGTCTATTTAGAGACATACATGGGTACCAATTTCCTGTGTGGATAGAAAAGGCTCTGACACAAAAAAAAATGTGCAGTCTTTTATTTTACACAGAGTTGGTCTGAGGGCAGAGTAGCAGCTTCTCCCACATCTGCAATGTAGAAAATCCCCTGTACTGGCCAATACTGGTGGGAGGGGAGCTACAGGAGCACACTATGGAATCTCCCTGCAAAGACAGCCCATTCCCAGAGCTAGCAGTCATTCCCTAGTGAAAAATAAATTCTGCATGCAGCTTTGGTTTTAATTTTTTGTTCTCCAGGGTTAGATTTCTGCATTGGCAACTGGTGACAGCCTGCAAGGCTCTCCAGACACCTTATTTGTTTCTGGATGAAAAGCTCAAGAAGCAAGAAGGGTTCCCAAATGCGCTTCCAAGCTTAAATCTTGTTAATGGTTTTGATATCAGGGCTGGGAGAGGGTGACTGCAGTGACTCAGGATTGAATCTCATTGGCTGGTTTTTGTGTCCTGGGCACAGACTGGGGGGGGGCAAAGTCCTTTCCTCATTGGTTTTAAGAGAGAAGCCTTTCCCCATGCCAGCTGAGTTAAAAGGGAAAACACAGAGGTTGTTTTTATTTCGTGGAGACAACTGCACACACTTACCATGGCATCTGAAAAGGTGAGAATTTGGACAGGGTGGAAGCATCTGGGAAGGCTGCGTTAGTCTTGTAGTTCAGGTAGAGATGAATTGTCTGTCTTTGGGGCTTTCATCTCAAACAGCAGAAGCTCTTATTGTTTGGAAAGAAATCTGGCTTTTCCCTGTATGGCTAGAAAAGCTATTTCATACCACGCAAATACCCAGGTGCTTGGCACAATCAGTATAGAAATTGTTTCAGAAATCTAAGATAGGGTAGAAGTTAGCAATATTGGATAGGGACAAAGAGGGAAGCTTTATAGGGACTAATTTCAAGGTCATTTGTGCATTGCTGGAAGCATCAGGTGCAACTGGATAATGAGAAGGCTATTATGAGAGACAGTGATGCTACCTATATGCCCAGATCAGGAACAGTTAACTTTCGGAAAGGAGCCCTCTCTCCTCCAAACATTGCTCTCCCGTCTTAGAGTTCCTGAAATGCCTTTTGCTCATGCATTCTTTTCCTTATATTCAATACTCTGGTGCTCCCAACATATAATCTTTTATCTTTCTCTCCCCAGCCAATACTTTACAGCTATTTCCGAAGTTCCTGTTCTTGGAGAGTGCGAATCGGTAAGATTCAGTGTTCATCTCTCTTTTTTTGTCTCAGTATTGCAGCATCCTCCCCTTCGCTAACCCAATTAATCAGTCACTTATTAACAGAGAGGTCAGCAAACATGAGCCTGGACAGTGAGGCATCTCCCCATGGGGAGGGTGGGGAAGAGAGCATCTTACCTGGAGCAGGTAGAATAGAGAGGAACAGATAAGAGGGCTTCATGATACTACCTCAGACTCTGGCCTGCCCAGGTCATGAGAGCTAAGCAGGGCTGGGAATGGTCCCTACTTGTACTGAGAAAGAAAGGTTTTAAAGGTGAGCACATGGTGCTGCCCTCTGTAAGCTGAATCAGGAAGGGCTGTATTGCAAAGAATTGCAAAGCTTATTTTGAAAAATGCAGTGGTTTTGCCAGGACTGGTCTTCAGTACTTTGGTCCTTCACTTGCAAGAGCACTGTCTTCTCAGTGGACTCAGGCCACCCTCCTTGAGGGATAGGTCATTTTTCCAAATGTAGATGCTAACATTTTCCTGAACCCATTACTAATGAAACTGTTCCCAGTGTAGCTGTCTGAAGCTGTACACTCTGCTCTCCCTAGCACTGGCTCTGAAAGGAATTTCCTATGACCTGGTCCCAGTGAACCTCATTAAGGATGGAGGACAGCAGGTAAGGATAAAAATACCACTGCTCTCTCCAGGGTACTAAACTTGGGGATCATTAGGAGACTTGAGATCAGCACTATAAAATTCACAGGCAAAGTTACTGAATTCCTCACCACTTCTTTGTAATTAACAGTTGCTTTCAGCCAGTATTCCCTGGTATGTGAGACAGGAGGAGAATATGACTGCAGGAGACTAGAGGCTTTTTTCTCTCTCAGACATTTGTGACTGAATCCATAAGGCTGAAGATCTTTTGCTTACCATGATACAACTGAATATATCTGGAGCACAGACTTCAGAGTAGCTGCCCCACACTTTAAACAGACTCAGCCTCATTCAATTAGCAACAGAAAATGTAGGGAGGCAGGGATGGGGGGTGTCCAAAAGATGCTAAATTATATTGCAAGGGGCTGCAAAGGGCCTGCAAAAGGAAGAGGTGGGTTGCCAAAAGAGATCTTCACTGAGGCCTTACTTGGGGGTCCATAGGTGGGAGTTGTGCACTTCATGGTACCACTGGCTCAGTGGGCTGGTATGGGCTAAGGCAGAGTTGGACAACTGGGACAGTAATGGTGGCACTGATGCAGTACCACTGGGCATTGCAGTGGTGCTTTATCAAGAGATAAGGCAGTCTGGGCCAGGATGCAGTGATCCCTGAACCCCAGTGAGAGCTTACTGTAGGCTAATAGTACAGCATAATTTACTGCAAAGATTAGTGTTAAGGTAGAGAGAAAAAAGAGGAAGAAAAAAATTTGGTAACTGGGTTCTGGGAGAAGAAAACGAAGAAGAATTTCTTATTGTTGTAGAGTAATTTCAGGTTTGTTTCCACAGTTTTCTGCTGAATTCAAGGCAGTGAATCCAATGCAGCAAGTCCCAGCCTTGAAAATTGATGGCATCACCCTTTCTCAGTCGGTGAGTTATGAGCCACATCCCTGTTAAGCTTTCACTCCAGCCTGCTGCCCAGTCTGGATGGGATGGCTTTGTCCCATCTTTTTTCCCAGAGCTCCCACCTATACATTTGAAAAGAGGTGGCATTTATGGTCCCACTTGGGAACAGAAATAGCACATATTCCCTGACGGGAAACTACTGTCAAGGATTTAAGTTCAATTCTGCTTTGGTTCATAACTTCACCTTTCACTAAGCAGCTTGTAGTCTGACTTCAATGGCTGTTCCATGGTTTCCCTGAAATTACAGCTGGACCAAATGGCAAGGTCACAGGCAAATGTCGGAGGGGTTATTCTGTTCTTTGGGTTGGTAACAAACTGCATTCAAAAGCTGTTGTATTGTCTTGGATCATCTCCCCTTTCCCAGGTGTCCAGGATGTGAAGTTTTCCTTGGCTCTCCAATAACCTCCCATTATCTCTTTGTTCATTACAGCTAGCTATAATTAATTACCTAGAAGAGACACATCCTCATCCCAGGCTCCTGCCCCAAGATCCAAAGAAGAGAGCCCAAGTCAGAATGATCGCTGATCACATTGTCTCTGGCATTCAGCCACTCCAGGTACTGCTGTGTCAGATCCATGCAAGTGAGAAAATCAGAAAGGATTTCCGTCTCTGAAATTCTCAGTCTCCTTAAATTGTTGCCAGCCAACCAGGTGGCAGAATTTCAGGCTGGTGTGCTAGCAGATAAAATCTGCTTAACCTCTGCCTGATCAAGATACCAATGGCACCAATACTGTATTTCCAACACAGCAAATCCTATAGCATCCCAGGGTTCTTTCCAGAAAGAGCTGAATCCATATGGTCTTACTGCTGAGTCTAGGATGTTTTAGGAAGAAGAGAATTGAGCAGCTGAAAGGGAAGAGGCAAAGGGATACCCTGGCAACTGTTACAGAAGGGTAGTGCCAAGAGAAGGATACAGCAGGGTGCATGATTCAGTGCAGGTGAGGTCAGGGCTGACCCAACCAACTGAACTCAGGCCAGGGGTCCAGCCTTGGCAACTCCTCGTCTCCCCTTTCCTCCACTGGATGACACAGTGGGTAAGATCCAGCCAGCAGTAGTTATCTAACCTAGAGATTGCTTTGCCTTCACAGAACCTGAGTGTCCTGAAACAAATGGGGGAGAAAAAAATGGAATGGGCTCAGAACTGTATCGCGTCTGGATTTCAAGGTACACCCCACATCCAAAATGATCAGTATTTTGCCTGACCTTACAAAATGCTGCACCACTGGCGTTCTACTTGCCTTTTTCAAGTAGAACCACAGATATTTCTAGGCTGCTGTGCTGGGGTCCTGCCTTGCTGGCAGAGAGAGTGCTCTCCCTGCCCAGAGTCTCTTGTCCAGGACTGGTAGCTCCCCAGGATCTCAGAGCAAAGATATGCACAGAACACTTCCACTGCTGCACATGGAAGAGGGGAAGCCTAGTGCCATCCTGCACATTGCAGCAGTTGATTCATTCTGAAGCACCAGGGCTCACAGCACTTCTAAAGTTCTTCATATATATAGATAGATAGGCTTTTGTAATTTGACACCTAATAGCAAACTCCCACCGAGTCTAGCAAGTAGCAGAGTATTTCTTTGCCTTTTTGAGAGAAATAAAGTGCTTTTGGTTCCCTCAAAATCCTTTCCTCCATGTGCCACAATGACAGGCCCATCTTCACTTCCTGACAGACACAAACTGACTAAATCTTTGCATTTTTCCCCTCCCCAATCACGTATTTCTACGTTAACCTCATAGTATTTCAAGTGCATTGTCTAAAGCAGCTGAAATCACCCTGGGTCCAAAAAAGCTGAAGAACCCTGAAGACTCCCATACCTATAGTAAGATTTCCATTCCTTCTAGTTTCTCCCAACGTACTCCTTTTTCATACTCTGCTTGGGGTTAAGATGCTCTTGTACCTAATTCCCAGTCTACAAAGTGTTTGGTGTCCCTTTCAATTGACTTTCCAATGCCTCATTCCAGTGTACCACCTCTCTTGACAGCACTGGAGCAGATTCTGCAGCACACTGCTGGACACTACTGTGTGGGGGATGAAGTAAGTACTTGAGAGAGCCCTGTGTGCTATTGCAGGACTGAAAAGCCCAGTATCTTCCCCTAAAAGAGGAAAGAAAATTAGTTGAGGAGACAAGAGCACAACCCCATCCAGTGCCTAGAATTACAGGCAGTGCCTTCGCCATAACAAAGGACAGCTGCATGGATCCTACTTAGGCCATTACTGACTGGCAGAGAGTTATGGAGATGTTTACTTGTCCCTGCTATAACCTGCTGATGGCCAGATTCTGCAGCTGTATCTAGGATCTGCCTGGTACTAGAAGATGTGGAAAAAGATGATATATCATTTCATCTTTATGGTATCTGGACTTCAACATGTCCTGTGATACGGGCAAAGCTTGGCTCAAGACACATGGGTTCAGTTCTTAGCTCTGTTCTATGGAACCTTTAACCAACTTGTATTTTTCTGCTCTGATCATCCAGTTTTAACATGGACAGATTTCACAGAGCTCATATAAAAGCTGTTCTGACCCTTACCAAACTAGAGGCAGCTCCGGCCTTTTCATTTATTAGTTCTGCTGCCAGGCAAAAGATCTTTCCTGTAAAAGCCTTAGAAAAAAGGAAGGCTCCTGCATTATTCTGGGATGCAGAGGATTGTCTAGTAGCAGCCTTATGGAGCCCTTGGTAGGCAAAGGCTACTTACAAGATCTAATGTTGGAAAATAACATGTGCTCCGAGAGGCACCCAGGGCTTTGTGACCTGGGGACCAGGGTGGGAGCAGCTGCCTCTGTGCAGATAGGCAGCCAGCAGCACTGTCATTAAGTCTTGCTTTCAGATTGCAAGTCTCTGAGCCTGTCTTGACATTGGCAGGACCTGCTTGATACTCCTGCAGTGCAAACAAGCAAAATTTATTTAACTTTTTCCAGCCACGCAAACACCCCTTTCCCTCCATCACCTCCCTCTGCAACTTGGCAGCAGATGTGTTTGCTTAGAGGCAGTTGCCATAGAAGCACAGTGTCCTTGAGGTCATAATGATCAGCTGGTAAACATAAAGCTCCCTAAAAGCTTATGGCTTCTCCTAGTAACTGCAATGAAGTTCTTTTTCTTGTACTGTTGCTATAGTATTGATGCTGAATTAAATAATTAGATCATCATGACAACTCCTCTGTACTGGCTGATAAAATAATTCCTGTCCTGGTCTTAAAGTCTGCCACCATTGGGAAGTGTGAGGGGACAGGCTCTGAGGTATTCTAACCTCTCTTCTCTGCTATATTTGCAGGTTTCCATGGCTGATCTGTGTTTAGTGCCTCAAGTTGCCAATGCAGAAAGGTAATTAAGGCTAAGTTTGAGATATTCTTCAATACACCTACTTATGCTGGGCTGTTGGAGCTTACCTTCTGCTGCTCCTTATGCCTGGTAGAAAGTATCCCTCCTGCCTGCCCTATCCACTTATGTTTCTTCTCTCCACGAATTTTCCTACTTCATAAATACTGTCTCTTTTGGAAGTAATGAATTGTGGTAATTGTAGTCTCCTCTTAGAGGCCCCTGGGGAAACCTGATCTATGACCTTAGAAAAACTGAGGTTGCCCACACTCCATGTTCTCTGTCCCTGTTTGCTTTGTTCTTACACTGCACACAGGAGGAAAAGATTAATCAGACTTTATTTAAATAGCCTTATACCCATACAAGTAGTGGCTGCATGATTCCCAGGAAAAGCAGTGTCTTCCTACCTTGTGCTGCACATTACATAAAAATCTGGTGAAAATCACACAATCACAGAATCATTGGGGTTGGAAGGGAATTCTGGAGGTCACCCAGTCCAATTTCCCTGCTAGAGGAAGTGGCACAGGATTGCATCCAGCTTGGTTTTGAGTATCTCTAGAGAAGGAGACTTTACAACCTCTCCAGGCATTGATTAATCTCTCTAGCATTTGTTTGTAAACCTACAAGGATGAACCTTTTCTGTTAGCGTAAATGCCTATGAGATTCTCCCATACTAGGCAGGCCTATCACACTGCTCTGCACTTCTGCTCACTGCTGCACTGCCTCTCCAACTCATAGTACTTCACAAATTCTTTTCATTTACAGATTCAAAGTGGACATGGGTCCATATCCCACAATAACCAGAATAAATAAAGCTCTCTTGGAGTTAGAGGCCTTCAAAATAAGCCACCCTTCCCGGCAGCCAGATACTCCTGCAGAGCTGCGAGCCTGAAGCCTTTCTACTCATTAAATCTAGAAAGCTGCCATGATAAAGAAGACAACACCTACAGGTTGAGTAGGACTTTAGTGCCAGTGCCCTCCCTTTCATCTGGGTGGGAAGGACAGAGGACCTGGAAATAGTGTGGATGACTTAGAGGATGCATGTGCTGGAATACCTGCAGCTACTAGTTTTTTCTGTGTCTATCTCTATGAAGCAGATTAAAGCAGAAGTATCCATAATGATCAGAAGTTCCCTCTGTATGGCTTTGGGTTGGGCAATGTGGCCACAAACAACTGTGAGGCATTGAGTCAATTCTGTATTCCCCACAGAGGCTACTTCTTTCTACCATCTACAGAAAGAGCATCAGGGAATCAGTGTACAGTGTGCTTATCCTTGGAGCTGCCTCAGAGCCACAGCACAGTCATCAGCTCCATGGATATAAAAAAATCAGATCTAGTCTCTGATGGAAGATAGCTTAACCCTTGTTGGGGTCTTGAAAGAGCCAAGTCAGCAACTCTGTCACCCCTTGCAATAATAAGAGCAGGCACATGGAATTTATAAAAGGTCTGCCTAGAGCAAAGCTAGGTGATGGTGCCTTAGACAGCAAGGCACAACCAGCTCTCTCCCCCCTACAATGAAAATTATGTTCTCTTCTTCTTCTCATCCTCAGATACTGCTCTAGGTGGTTTCCTAGCCTTCAGCTGCAGACTGTTGCCCAAGGAAATCCCACCCCAGGATTTCCTCCAAACCAGAATCATCCCTGTACTTTTACTGTAAAATAGCAGCAGTAAATAACATTCCACTCATCCCAAATGAAACCAAACACCTAAGTCACCTACAAAGCTGAAAGCACCCTGGGAATTCCAGCTAAAACCTGTAGGGCAAGAAAGGAACCCATAACCTTTGTCTGTGTTCTTGTGCAGAGTCAGCTCAGATCCCATTGAATGTTTGGCACCTGAGCCCAGATACTGTATATCAGGTACCCTAGGAAAACAATACCCATGGCCTTCAGACTTTACAAACCCACCATCTCTTGTAGCAAGGTGCCATTTACCTACATACAGATACCTGGACTGCCAGGTTGCTTGGACTCATTTATTGCCATCCATGTCTGTATCTAGGCTGGTAAAGAGCCTTGCTGTTCAGGCTCATTCTGAGAATTGAAATAATCTGAAATTATCCTAGGTCCAGCTGGATCTTGAGGGTGCTGTTATAAAAGGTCCCAGCACAGTTGGAGCCCCCAAAGACCAACACAGTGTGCAGCTTCTGCTCCTCTTTGTTCTCCTTGTCCATATCCATCAAGTGGGCAGGAGTCAGGTCAAGCAATGTGTGGCCAGCTCGGGGAACAGAGCAGAGGTCGTGGTGGATCACTGTGCTCCATGAAAGAGTGTCTGAAGTGGAAAGGGGATATCAATACCAACAAGCCCATTCCTAGTGCAAGGGATGAGACAAATGGACTAGACTATGTGTTCAGAAACTCCCCTGCAGCCCCAGAGCTATCAAAACAGGGCAGGAGAGTAACTCACCTAGGTGGAAGACAAAGGCGTCATGCAGGGCTCCTCTGGCATTGCAGCCTCCACTGATCAGAACCTTCTGGTCCGACACAGACAGAGCTGCATGAAAGCTGTGACCAAAGTAAAGTCAAAAGATGACTGCAACAAAACCTGCTGGGATAGCCTCAGTCAGCAATGGGCAGGGATTGGCAGACTAGATCAGGAGGCTGGGGGCTTAAGCTGCAGGAAGAAAGTTGACTTCTGGTTCTCTCTGCCCTGACTTGCAGAATAACCCTAAAAGAGAGGTTTGCCTCTGCAGGTCAGGCCACAATCAGACCTGAATAGCAATTCTTTATCTCAGAAGGAGCTATCAAAACTCCTATGCTTTGGTCTGTGGGGTGAGATAGCAGGGTAGCTGGGCTATGCACTGATTTAGATCATTGTTCTAGTGAGCAATTCTGTCCCTTTAGGAAAAGCATAGTCCTGGTACAGGAGTTCTTTCCTCTGTGTGGCACAGCACCTCTCCAGGCACTGTGAAGACCAAACAGCAGGCCATATAGTTTACTAGCACACAGCAGAAAACTTACCCTAGCCTGAAGGACAGATTTCCAGGGAGACTAAGGAATATCCCCCCACACCATACAGGTACCATCAAGGACAGCTCAGGAACTCCTGGCCCCACAGTGGAGAGAAGATCCACTGCATTTTGACCAGTGGAACAGAGATACGCAGCTGGGTCTGATCACAAGCACTGTTTAAACCTGGCTTCAGAGAGAAATGACAGAAGATAGCTCCTGGGTCTGCAAGAGAATCTTACCTACGTGCAGAAGGCTGTCCTGCCAGGAGGGGGACTGATGTGTACTCCATGAAACCTGACAGACAGAGAAAAGGCAGGTGAAATGTCCAAAAACCTCAGCCTCATAACTAGACAAATACTTAAGATACTCTGCCACATCAACAATGCCTCTGCCTTATCTGTTACCCAACTTCTTCCAAAAAAGCCATTGTTTTTTCTTCATTCCCTCCTTTATTGCCCCAGAAAGGTTTTTTTTTAACCCACAGTTTTTCATCTCCATTGCCTACCTAGTCAGGAGTTTGCATAATACTATTGCTATTTTTCCATTGAGGACACCTCACTCCCAACTCCCTGTTTTGGAAAAGACCTTCCCAAGGCACAGACTTTCTTACCTAGATCCAGAATGTGCATGTCACTGAGGTAGACAGAAGTTCTCTGACCCCCAAAAATCACCAGTTTGTTTTTCAATAGAGTAGCTGAGTGCCTGGGCAGAGAGCAAGCAAATTAATAAAACATCTTCAGCAGGTTCCCAAAACTTCCATTTTAACCTTGGCCTCTTCTACTGGGCTGCCATAGCTTCAGTCTACACCTGGGACAAAATCCTATCAGGATTCACAACAGGAGGTACTGAAAATTCCATTGCTCTAAACACAGCCCTATCTTAAGGAGTACATGGAGAACAATCACCTAAGATTTAAGAAATCACACTGGTGTGGGAGGGAAGATAAGCAGAGGTTCCCTGCCCTATTTTGGATAGCTGGAATTAAAGCACTCTCACCCAAGCCTAGGAAGAGGCTTCTCCCCTTCTGAAATGGGCTGATACCAAATTTCATGCTCTGGATTGAAGACATAGAGCATATTGCTGCAGGGTGCAACTGCCAGCGATGCCTTTCTGGGGAAAGTTCCTCCAAAAACAAAGAGCTCCTTGTTGTAGATAGTTGCACTGTGGTAGCTGAGCACTGGTATCCTCCCTTTAGCCTAGAAAGATTTCAATATATATTTGTTACAAGAAGTGCCTTATTTGCTGCATGACCCATAGGAAAGGGGCCCACATCATGCAATGAGTTTGACAAGTCTCAATTTTCACTTTATTGGCTCCCCTGCCAGATCTTTGCTGCACAGGCAGACAGTACATTCTTTACATTCTTTGCACCAGAATGCTCTGATAAGAAAAGGAAGTCAGCCTCCCACACCTTCCTCAGAAGATGGCAGGGAACAGAAAGATCTCATCCAGGCTTACTCTGTAAAAACCATTTTGTGCTTTACCAGGAAAGAGACAGATAGTCCCATGCTGACAAGGGCTCAGAATTCTGCTGTACTCAGGGCAGTTCCTGATTTGAGAAGACTGGCTCTTCACCTCAGCATCTGGTGCTGCCCTCAATGGTACCATATAAAATGAGAGGCCATTTCCCTTCACTGCTTGTACAGTACTTCCCACCACTGAGCTTAGTCAGCCCTCTGCAGCAGCCATTTTTTCTCATTGCTTCATTCATTGTAGGCACAGCTCCTGTGCCTACAGCTTCTGTTCAGCGTGTGGCTTTTCAACACAGCCTCTTAACACCTGTCAAACCAAACTGTGCATCTCAGACAGTGGACCAAGACCACTGGACTATGGACATGGGCACATGGACGGCCACATTCAGGCAGAACCTGCCACTCCTCCTGCACTTTTGTCTTGGAAGAGATGCAGTACTCACAGCCACAAGGAGCCATTTCCAGGTGACTGTGTCCAGAATGTAGATGCTGCTGTAGTCTTTGTCCTCCCTTATGCCCCCAAAGATGTAAATCCGCTTGGTGTCAGGGTCGTAGGTGGCTGTGTGACCATGCAAGCACGATGGCATGGCGTTCTGTAGCTGGAGACCCACTGGAAGCCATAAATCACTGTCTGTGGGAGCAACAGCAGACACATGGTGTGGGAGTTCAAAAATGTCCTTGATTGCTCTAGATTTAAAGAATATGCCATAAAATCTTTACTCAAAACCTTGCTCCCTTTGCCTCCTCCTCTCCTTTGATTCAGGGCTAGAGGGAACTCATACAGAATGGTTTCTGTAAGGAATGATGGGGAATAGCAAGGTGAAAGAGAAGACCAGTGAGGTGCAGAAAGACACAAGGCACTGGAATTGTATCTCACACTTCCCCACCAGTCAGCATACACAGACTGCAAACTGCACTGTAGCTTTTACCCCGTAAAATTCCAACTCTTTCCAGAACTTCTGCCTTAGCTCCTGGAGTGCTCTCAAGTATAATCCCAGAGTCTCATAAAGCACTCTATGCTGTCAGCTCAGCCTGGTAACATGCCAGATGTGATGCCTTTGCTGTCCCCTCTACATGCACAGATGCCCAAGTACCCCTTCCCATCTGCATGAGCTGTCCCACTGTCCCCATTTTCACAACCCTGAAGTCCCCACCAATTTCCAGCTTCCAGAGAGCATCCCTGCAGGACTGTTGATTGACACCTTCTCCACCAATGAGAACAGCTGTCCCCAGGTCAATGAGGCACATGGCATGGCACCACCGAGGGCTGGGACTGCCTGGGGAGGGAAGAGCACAGGCCTGTGAGCAGTCAGACAGGACAACCTCAGCTCCCTCCTTTCCCTGCTGGGAAGAACAAGCCACCTGAATGCTCAAAGGGGGGAAATGGTAAGATAGGGGCCCCTGCAGGGGAAAAAGACATACCTCCCTAAGGAATATTTTCAATTGGCTTGGGGGAATAATTGCTGAACTTAGAGAGACCTCAGGAGCAAGGAGTAGGATGTAGGATGTACATCCCAGCTGGATGTAGGATGCATTCAGGCTGCCACTTCAGACAGGCTTGGATGTCCCCCATTTACTATCCCAGCTCCAGAAGTGTGTATCTCAGTTTTGCTACCCACCCTGCATTACTCCTCATGAGGGAGGGCTACCCAGGGACAGCTTGCCAGTGTCTAAGATAGAACAATCAGAAGCCTGGAGCTGCTTCCAGAGGTATTCTTTGTACTGCTCTGTTCCTCCTCCCCTCCCCTCCCAAGCCCCTGCAGTTGGCTGAGCAAGCTAAAAAAATACTTTAAAACCAAAATCTATTTAATATCTTACCTTTTTTCCTCAAAGAGCTACGTACCCAGAAGTGTGTCTGAGATTCAGAGGGGCTAAAGAAACATTTGAAAGCCTGACAGTACTGGAAGCACCGATGGCAATTGCATGAAGAGGAACAGTATATACACATGACCTACTTGTTATTCTTGATCACCGGGGAGATACAGGATGAAGCATGAGAGGCTTCTGATGTTGAAGGGAAGGAATATCATCACTGAGTGACTGATAAGACAAACCAGGGTCTAGGAACCAAATCCTCACCTTGCAACTCCTTCACCGCCAGATCTGCAGAGGGAACACAGAGATGGCCCCATAAAGCAGCCAGCAGACATACTGTGAAAAGTGCTCAGCTCTACTGTGTAAGAGCCCTTTGACCTTCCTTCCTCCCACCTCCAGCACAAAGCTACCTCACTGCAATAAACAAGGTGCAAGACCAAGAATCATGAATTAAGTCTCATCAGAAGAAATGCAGAAAATAGGTAAGAGCAGGGCACACTTCCTCTGACTGCCAAATACTGTCACCATTGCATTTTACCCTTCTGACAGAAGTTCATTTCCCCCCTTCTCACACTGCCTGCAGCAGAAGAAACATTATGATGAAACTATATTTGCCTTTATGACAAGCAAGGCAGTCCCAATAAGTAATTTCTTATGGGAACTACTAAGTTATTGCCAAACTTTTACACATAAACTTGGTCACAACTCTGGAGTTGACTTGGAATTCCCACTCCAGAAGCCTAAGGTTTTGTTTCCAAACCCCTTGGCAGTTACCTTCTCACTACTCAAAAGCCAGAACAATATTACTAATTACATATATATATATATACACATTCCTTTTTGTATCCTCTATACTATAATAATAACCAGTGTCTTCCAAGTGGTATGCTATTAGCAGGGATACAAACAGACTAATGCAGAGGTTACAGAAGGTAACTTTCTTGTGCCTCAATTTATTCTTTGGTAAAACAAGGTTAACAACATTTGCCTTAATTAATAAAACACTTTTACTTGTATGAACAGATAGGCATTATGTCATGGTAAAAAGTGGTGTCACTAAGATGTTATACCGCATGTTCCATTTCTGGCCTTTTCCCAGGAGGAAAAACTCATCAAGCAGCTAAATAAATAAAGGGCATTCTCAGTATTTCAAAGCCAAATATACAAGCCCATCATGCCTTGGGAGGTACATAGAGAAATGGAATGGGAAGGTGCAGCCCAGCAGCATTGATGGATTATTCAGACAAGATCTGTAAAATAAAGTTGGAAGCTACCAGAGTTACCTTCTTCATCAAGATCTCTCTCAGATGCTGTGGGTTCAAATAAAACCTTTCTGGGCTTTTTGGAGTGGACTCTTGGTGGTCCTTGGTCAGGACTCCTCCTCCAGGCCTCATTGGATTCCACCTTCCCAGCTGGTGACTTCAGAGCACAGGGTACCACCACGGTCCTCAGTGGTGGCCGGACGTCCTTCTTCACAGGCCTGGATGCTCTGGCAGCCACCTCTGAGCTCTGACTCTTAACCTGTGACATGAGTCCCAGTCAAATCAGCCCCAAAGAAAGATACCTGAGGCTACTGTGAATTGCATCTTACTGGGCCAGAAATGTGCTAACTGTTTTTAGGCTCATCTTCCCATTGAGCTTTAAGGGCCAACATGCCATCAGTATCAGCTGCCAAAGAGATGCTGAGCAGTGCAGCTATCTGCTGCTGCGTGCTGCAGCTTTCAGACTGCTGGCTGCTGGGCACAGCTAAAACATGGAAGGGAAAAAAGCCTATCTGTACTAGGAATGAAGGGGCTGGTTGACCATCCCACCAAGGACTGCTACATTCAACATTTAAAAAGGCATTTCAATGGAGAACATCTCTTTCTTCAGCACAAGAGAAACTTTGGCTCCAGAACTTGCTTAGCCATATCTCCACCAAAAAAATGGCAGCAAATGTTTCAGCTAGACATGAACTGAATGGCTACTGGTGAGGGAGAAGATACTAAGAAAAAAGTGAAATAACAAGAAGGTGACTCCAAAATACACATACCTCAGCAGGATCCTCCAGCTCCTGGTCAAGGGTCCTGTCATCTGCTGGGAGCACTGGTGACTGGCTGGTCTCTGGTACAAGGAAGGGATGGACAGGTGTACTGCTGGAGACACCTCGGAGCAGCTGCAGCAGAAACAGCAACAGAACCTTAAGTGTGTTATCCTCCACCCACAGAAAGGTTGAGCAAAATCATGTCTTGCAAGGGACAGATTCCCTGCAATGGAATAACCTGCCTTTCATCTCCCACACCAACAAAACAAGCAAGGAAAAGAAAAGCCAGGCACTGCAAGATGCTAAAGCCAGGGGCTTCAGCTCAAGGTAAAACAACTATGTAAGTGTCAAAGACTCAGGAAAGAGTGGGACTGGAAGTGAACAGCTGTTGGCTGCCCATCTCCTGCCACATACAAGGTGCTCTGGCAAAACTGTGTTCAGAGGATAGGTCTGGAGCATCACACAGCTTTTAGACTCAGCACAGACATGCACTAACAGATCCAAGTTTGTCGGCTCTGCCTTGGAGTAGCAGAGAAGGAAAAGGAGAGCAAAAAAAAAAAAAAAAGAGATTCTGGGGCTGAAAAGTGACAACATTTGGGACCCTGGACAGGAAGAGAGGACAGTGTCAATTCTTTTACCTGTCCATTGACAGTCAGAACAAGCCTCACAGGGTTGCCTTTGTCCATCTCTTTCAACGAGGCCATGAAAAGATCTGTTCTCCAGTCACCTTCCCACACCAGAGACCTGCACAAGGCACCATGGCTTTTCAGCCCACAAGTGACACTGACCAGGACAAAATTCAGGCACCCATACTAGATGATAACAGCCCAAAGCCAAAAGGGATCCAACCCTGAAAACAGCCAAAAGGAACCATCACTGGAGGGAAACACCATGGTGGAGGACCAGCAGGATTTGGGTAACAGCAGCAGAATCAGGCAGCACCAGAGATACAAAGCTATTCTAGGATGCCCCTCCTGACACCCTGGCAGCCCCTGCTGTGACCTGCGCGTGGGCTCCAGCGTGCCGACCCGCTGTGGGGCAATGCCCGGGGACACCAGCACATCCACGGCGATGCTCGTGTCCGCAGAGTAACAGCTCCAGTCGCCCAGCCCGAACACCACCAGCTGCTTCGGCAATGGCAGGGGCAGCCAAGCCTGGAAACCCATCTGGCTGGAATGGCTGCCAAGGGGAGGGAAGAAAAACGAGAGATAGTAATCAAGGAGTAAAATAAAAGGTGAAAAAATATATGAAAACGCCTGAAAACGCTTTTATGCCAGGGAAGGGTGAAAGGAGAGGGCTTGTGTCATTTAAAGATGAAACCATGCAAGGATGCAGGGAAAGAGATAACCGGCGGGAAGGGAGAGCCGCCAGGGGCTGGAGCAGCTCAGCCAGGCAGGCAGCGGCATTTCCAGAGCGGGCCAAGGCACGGCGTGCGGGTGTCCGATCCGCGGGGGAGCCCAACCCCGACAGGGCCCGGCCGCATCCGCACAGCGCCAGGGCGGGGCGGGCCGCACCTGCCCAGCCGCCGCGGCGGCTCCCGCAGAGCCCACAGCACGTAGAAGGCGAGGCCGCCGTGCCGGGCGCTGCCCGCGGGCCCCGGCCGGCCCCGGCGGCGGGCGCGCAGCATGGCCCCTGGTGAGGGGGCCGGGCCGGGCCGCCATTAAAGCAGCGCGGCGCAGCGGGGGCGGCCCCGCCATCACCCGGCCCGGCCCGGTCCGGCCCCACAGCTGCGGAGGGGCCCGGCTGGGCCCGCCCTGCCCGCGGTGAGACCGCCCGGGGCGCGGCCGTTCCCGTTAGGGGCCGGGCCGGCGGCAGCCCTGGCGAGCCGGGAGGAGGTCGGGGCAGTAGTGCCCGCTGCTCAGGCCTTCCGCAGCCGGGACCAGCCTTGGCTCATACCAAATCAGCCTCTATAGAATCAGAGAATTAATTATGTTGGAAAAGACCTCTGAGATCATCAAGAACAGCCAATGACCGAACTTCACCATGTCAACTAGACATGAGCACTACACATCCAGTGTTTCCTTAGACAGCTCCAAAGATGGTGACTCCACCACCTCCCCATGCAGTCCGTTCCAGTATATAATCACCCTTTCTGTGAAGAAATTCCTTCTAATGTCCAACCTAAACCTGCCCTGGCACAGCTTGAGACTATGTCTTCTTGTCCTGTCACTGGCTGCCTGGGAGAAGAGGCCAATTCCCACTTGCCTTCCACAACCTCCTTTCAGGTAGTTGTAGAGAGTGATGTCTCCCCTGAGCCTCCTTTTCTGGAGCCTAAAAAAACCCAGCTCCCTCAGCCACACCTCAAAGAACTTGTGTTCCAGACATTCATCATTTCTAGAGCCTGGGCCACATGACCCTTTCCAGAGAGGGATAATTTGCTTTCCGATTCATAAGTGATGGTATCTGTACACATTTCTTGTAGCCTTCATTAAAAAGAGCAGGTGTGAACCTTGCTTATCTTACTCTGCATTCAGGGCTCATATTGAAGGTAGGATGGTGGCAGATACTCCTTAAACAGTAATTACATGTGTATGTGTGTGTGTGTTACTACAGAGGCTCCACTGGGTAACTGATACCACCCGTATAACAATGAGTAGCTCTGCTAAGCTTAAAACTGCTGTTGATAATTAAGCACTACTAAAAACAGTGACAGGACTTCAGCAGCCAAAGTAAAATATTCTCCCTATTCACCTGAAACAGGGAAGAGCCACTTCCCTGGCAGAGGCAACAAAGCCTGCTGCAAGGCCTTCACAGAGTACCTCATGATCAGTGTTTCTGCTGCAGCCCATGCACAAAAGTTAGAGAAGGGGGGAGTGGCAGAGTAGGGGTGGAACTTCCAGAGATGGGAAGAACTAATGTGAAATTTTGCATCACTTCCCTGCATCCTCACTGTTTTCCTTAGTTTTCCTCTTGGCTATGCGCGCGAGCCAAGCACAAGGATGTATCATGAGTGCATCATAATAAGGTAGCTGGAGTACTGTTTCTCTTTGGTGGTCTTAAAATGCAATGAAACATCTTTAACTTGGCAGATTAATCTATCCTTTGGATTAGCTTAGTTTATGATTGATCCTGCCCATCAATTAGTTTATAAAAGTGTTCCAAGGGACTAGGAACAGAGAATTGAACCTGTGCAGCACTTGTCCTGCCAAACTTGAAATGAGATAGGTGAGAAAAGATGACTCCTGCTACAGCCATCATTCCTCATTTTGACCAGCAAGTGCTTCTCTCAGGACATGTAAATAAAGCCTTTGTAGTATGATAAAGCTGAGGGGCAAGGCAGCTGTGAGGAGCTGTGAAGGGCAAACACTTTTCTGTAGGCAATTTAATGAGTATCTGGTAACTGAAGAGATGTTTCTAAATCCTCCAGATTGAAAGCTGAAGTAACAAAGGAGCTAGGGGATCTCTGCAAATGGAGGTGACACATACCAGTATCAAAAATTGGAAGGTAAAGTATATAAACTCTGCCTATGTCCACTATGTGAGCTTGGCTACTTGCTTGTTCCTCTCCAATTCCTCAAGCATTCAGTACAATCTCAAGAATAATATTCCAGCGAGTCTATTAAAATGACTCGCTGGAAATTTCCTGGCTGGAACCATCATCATGAGCTGATAACAGAGCATTTTCCTATCCATTTGCATCAGATTCTCCTGTACATTGCAAAGTATATTTTGCATATTTGCTTCTTCTTTGCTCCTAAAACTAACTGCATTCTTTTTTTGTTGGAAGGCCTGTAGTTGAATTTTTCATATCAAGATATTCGCTTGCTTTAAACAGAAGACAAAGTTCTTGGTTGCATAGTGAAAAGTTTATTTAAAGGGAGTAAGTTCCAATATATTATTACAAATCAATCACAACACATCCAATATAAACAATACAAACCAATTGTAGAAGGAATGCAAGCACACTATAAATATAGCCTTCATACGTGCCCTTCAGAAAGAGTCCAGTGACACATTTTGTTAAAATATTCTCTTCTGTATTTGAAACTCACCTCTTGGTGAGCACATGGAAAGCAAACAGCTGGCGCTGAGAACTCAATTTTGAAATCACAGGACATCAAAAATATTCACTTCACAGAGTAAGGACTGACAAACAACCATCACAGTTCACAAGAACATAGATCTGAAAAAGTTATGACAAGCTACACGGTGCTCCCCATTGAAAGCCTGTGCTAATGGTTTGGAGCTGTGTGTGGAAAGCAGCCTGCTTCCCTCTGAGGAGAGCTGTCCCCAGGGCATCTTGGAGGTTGCAGGGAGGCCATCTCCAGCTATTTATCATTTCCAAACATGGCTCCTAAACATCAAGGTCATTACTTGGCAAGGTCTTCTTAGCTCTGAATTTTGCAGCTGGCATCCTGCTTCTTGCCCAAGGGAAGGTGGGTTTAAAACAGATAACCCTCACTGATGGATCAGAAAATTCTTCTTCTCTCCCTTCCCAATAAAGGCTACATTTAATGTATGATGATTCTGAGAAAGCAACATGTAAAATCCAGAATGGAACCCAGAAAAGCCAAGGGGACTCAGATCCACCATCCACCTGGACTGATGCACCTTCAGCTGCAACAGCACCACAGTTTCGGAATAAGTAGCAAGAGACTCTCTCCAGGCAGATGTGGACTATCCCCCCAGAACACTCTCCTCCTTGTAATATACATTTGAAGTCTGCTGTTTTATGTACCTTTTAAAACTTTATTTAATTGGTATTTACTGCAAATCAACTTCTTTAGATAAATGCCATAGCACTTTGACTCCTGCTAAACTCCTGCCTTCTTTCACAGTCTAATTAGCAATGTATTTAACACAATCAATTCCCAGTTTTTCAATCTGCCAGTTGTGAAGTCCTCATTCATCTACATGATACTGTCACATCCAATATTTTCCCAGATATGAGAAAAGGAGAAATGCTTTTTTCTTTTACACTTGTAGATATAAAAAAACCCTAAACAAAAAACTTGTTGCTTTGGTCTCTCATCCACACTCAATATGCATAAGCACACACCACTCACAACTCTGGATTTCAACACTCTTTTTAGAGAAAATTATGAATGGCCATAAGAAACACTCTTCTATGTCTACCTAGTGTTCCTATGGTCCTTGGGTTTAGTGTCAGCACATCAAAAGGAGCAATCCTCTGGTGTTCCTAGACATCTGACAGCAGCATATGAAGGCAAAGAATGTATGGCACCAGGAAATTCAAATACTATTGTACTACTCATCTTACAGCAACAAGGTGGTCTATGAACGGATTAGATCTCCAGGAACAGCCTAGAAGGGCTCTCCCTGCCTGACCTCAGCAAGGACCACCCCTTACCCAAATGGGCAGAGTAAGAAGAAGAAATCTCTTGTATTAATGACACCTACGGTTCTCATTTCAGACATGCTGTTTGTTCCTAAGGCACCTTGTGATAAATCCTCTGTAGAGTGGCTTTAATAGGGATAGTGAGACAAGAAGGAAGAGTATAAGCAGTGGGGATGAAAGTGAACTCATTTAGGGATTCATTCTCTCCCCTAATCCCCCACAAGAACAACAAAATCTTTCAGCAGCTAGACCTGTAATAAGATTTACCTCAAATTCACCTCACCAGGTCCAGCTCCACAGTAGCTGACCCAGTGCAGGCCATAGATGGAGGTTACATGCACACACAGGTACACGGTGATAAGCTGACTGAGTACAGCCACAAAGAGAGGCATGTGGCTGCCTTCTAGACTCAGTGCATAGTAACTTGACTTTCTGAGCACCTGAAGTCAGGTAACTAACCTCCTCCTCTTAACACATTTTCATCTTACTTGTTTGTGCATATTAAATGGGTCCCGAGCATTAATTTGCTACAAGCCTGTGTCTGACACCAGTAACCCTTCCTGAGAGCATGCATTACAGGCCTCCAAAGGGTCTGAGTAAATGTAAGCAGTACCAGTAGTGGTCCTTGATGTAAGCAATTTTAACTCCCTGTTCTCAGTAAAACACAAACATTTTAAACTTCTGCTGCTACATTACACCTAAAGCAAAAAAGAGGAAACAACAGAGAGCTTATTACCTTCTCTCACATAAAACACATCCAACAGATTTGTACCATTATTATAACTAAACACTTATCCAAGGTAATTTTTATACAGGTCCTTTGCTAAAGGATATATCTCTGACTGAACATGCAAATTTTATTTAGACCAAAATTATATTCAAAACAAAATGGAAAACAATTTTGTGCTTTCACAAAAGCAAACCCAAAACGCAAAAGAAGCTTCTTTCTTGATTTAGCTTTCTGAATTTCTAGAGACAATTTAGAGGGAAAGGAAACATATATTAAAAACCTATTTGAAATCTTCCTTACACAGAAACAAAAAAATTGCTTTCCTGAGGATTAATTTCCCTCTCTGAAGTGCAACTGCATTTAAACTTTATTTTTCTTTCTTGACCCAAGGTCTAATTCCAAAGATCTCTATTTAAATAAGAAGGGTTTCCATAACTGCGTAAGCCAGCTAGCAAGATTGAATATAAATCCAGGAAATATACCAAACAGAAAAAATTACACATGCAAAGTAAGATTATTTCTTTGAAACAACTATGGGTTACTGAACAGAAATGGCTGCTGTTAATCACTAGCCACACAGCCAAGCTATTGGATTTATCAGAAAAGTAATAAAAACTGTGTATCCTTCCAAAAAGAAGTTGTCACTTTGATAATGAATGCTAGTTGAATACCTGAGAAACAACATACTTGTATAATGTGGAAATATAAGAAAATAAACAAAAAGAGGAATTCTCTTGTACAACTGTGAAGCTTTCCTGAAGATTACATATTCCTAAAACTATCTTGTTTTCATAAAAGATACCAGATACTTCTGGGAAACTTAAGCAGTGAAACAACACACACCAAATACTTTCAGTTCCAGTGCAGCAGGCTCGTCTGTGGTCAGGCTGCATTTGCAGGCTGGGCAGATACTCATTGGGATGACATTTCACATTCAATGCTGCTTTTGGGCTTAAGTCAATGAGACCAGGTAGACGGGCACAGCTCCAAAAGAGTGACCCCAGCCTCATTTAAGATTGGTTCCCACCTCAGAAAGCAAGAACTGAATAATAGGTTTGCCATCTACAGTGCAATTTATCTTAAAAAAAACCATTAACGAATGGCTTGAAAACTGGGACATACTATCTATATGTCAGCAAGTGATCAAAACTGGTTGTAAGGCAGGTTTTGTGATCAAAACCACAGTATAGTTTTAAATGGAGATAACCCACTAGCATGCAACAAGCTGTGCAGCTTAGGATCAATAATTCTGGAATATCTCATCTACATACAGCTCAGAGTTCCCTTCAACAGAAATAAATCCTAATTAGAAAGTGGAGTAGGTGCCAAATAGTACATCATATGTTAACCAGCCCACACAGGGTTCTGCAGATCTCGCAGCCAACGACCAACAGCAATCATTGAGTGGGGCAATGCTGACATTGTGGTCACACTGAAGGGTCTATTCCATCTTCTTCTCTTTAGTGCCTCAGGTGACAGTATGCTCTCCCCTCCCACTTCTGCTTGAGCAATAGCCAGCCACCAGTGGTGGGCAGGAGGACTGTATCTGGCTTAAGTTGGACTCTGAGAAGACAGGTAAGAACACAATAGTTAAGGGCCATAAGTCTCGCTCAACAGCTTAGGGCCAGCTGGGCACAAGGACACCCAAAATACAGCCTGTATGGAAATACGACTGTAAGTCAATCATCTTACTCTAAGTAGTGGACAGTCCAGGGCCTCTTTACCCTCTCTTGCATGGCAGGAGGCTGTGCCCCAGGATCTCCACTCAACTAGGGATGCCTCTTAGGGTTAACTTCTTGAGGCCGAGAGATCCCTTGTTCAGGAATTCTCACCAAGTGCTTAATAGCATACAAAACTGAAATCTCAGCTGAGATACAAGATTGACTGTGCACATAATCCTTTAGATGTAAATTGCTGGCCAAGTCTGGGACTAAGTCTGGATCCAGACATACCTAAATTTCCCTTGAGAAAGGAGTTTAAAAAATAAGGGGGTCCTTTCTGAACCTCACAACTCAGCAGAGGGTCTCCCTGACAGTTTTGTCTGACCCTGTCCTCTATGCAGTGAACAGTTAAGTATACCTTGCCATCATGTCTTGTTAAACTATTGTCACATTTACTCATAAAATCATAGAATGGTTTGGATTGGAAGAGACCTTGAATATCATCAAGTTCCAACTGCTTTCCCATGGGCAGGGACACCTTCAACTAGACCAGGCTGCTCTACCTGCAGGGTTGTGTGGGAAACAGGTTACACATGCTGGGGTGCTGTACCTGTGTTGCTGTGTGTGCAGGAGATGGCTTACACCTGGATCACAGCACTAACCTGAACAGCCTTTAGAACATGTGGGAGGAGCTGGGCATGCTCCAGTTCCTGCTGCAAGCAGTGCTTCCTGAGCCCAGGTGTACTGTACTTCATACACTGCAGGAGTTGCATGCTGCAGCCCTGTCACCATCCTTTCTGATGGTCCTGGCACAGCCCTGCTTCACAGGCCTTGTCTGTCCAAGTATTTTGTACCATATGTGTGTGAGCTGACTGACATGACTGATGCTTGCCCTCTGAATGATGCTTCATTAATCTCTTTGTCCCATTTTTAATCAGCAACTTTCGTTATTCAAAACCAATACTTTAAAAAGGGTGGGGGAGTGAAATCCCCAAATATATTTGCTTGTGATCTGCTTTTTTAACTCAACTCTCCTTTAAACCAGAAAGGATGTTATGAAATGATATTATGAAATTATGAAAGAGACACTGTCAATTGCAGAATGTGATGAGTAGCTCAGGTGGCCTGAGCTGCAGAAGTGTCTTCATAATACTCAACTGCCACTGCTGGACATGGTTATCAGCTTTTTAAGGAATTACTTTACTATATGGGTATGAAGAGTTGTCCAAAATATAATGAAACTGTTACTGTGTTTGGAGTGTTTCTAGAGGTTTCAATAATTCAGATTTTATTAGCAATGACAGTTTCAATAAACTTTTAATGAAATGTTTGCTTCTTTTATAAAACAGCCCATGAAAAAACATCTCGTCTCTTAAAACCAGTTATTTTTCTGAGTCTAAAGGCCTGAAGAGCCTGAAGATTTTTGAGAATTTCTGAAATTTCTGTCTGAATGTGAATTATTGTGTGTATCAGATGGATATATGAATTATAGTGTGTATCAGATGGATAGACCATAATTTGTAAGGCTACAGACCCTTTTCCTTCTATCTCATAAGACCCACTGAAGCTGGAAAAGAAGTATAGTCCAATCTCCTGACAATTTGGGACAGTTAATTCCAGCAACCTTATTTTCAGAGACTGGCTTGTGTTGTTAAAGGATTTACTAAATAAACTTGCCATTTCCCTGTTGTTGGTATCCTTTACTTCCTACATCATCTGTTTGAAGAAAATTATTAGTCTAATCCTCTACTGTAAGATTCTATCTGATGCAGTCTTTTAGGTAATGGATCTAAGTGAAATTCCATAAACTTGAAATCTGGACAATTTGGAGTTCACAGATTGGCTTAAGCTTGTACCCACTTGCACAAAAACACTTCCCTGACAAGCATTGAGTGATGAACAAAAGTATGTTTTCCAAATTAACAACGTAAAAAATAATGTAAGGAACGACCTGGTGAAACCTCAAAGAAAAATATAATTCCTATTTTTTATTTCCTTCAACAGTCCTGCAGAACTTCATCACTGAGTTTCAACACCACCATGTTTTCCCAGAGGCTGCAGAACAGCCTGAAGAACCCTGGCATTGACCACACATGTATTTGGCTGATCTTGTTACTCTGGGATGTGACTAACTTCTGTATTTTATGTGAAACTTTTCTTCTGGCATTGGCCATAGTGTTTTCTGTGTGATCATAAATAGTTTTAAGGTGTTTTCCAGTGACTCGATACAAAAGGTTCATAGAATCATAGAGTATGTTGAGTTGGAAGGGGCCCATCATGATCATTGAGTCCAGCTCCTGTCTCAGGACACCCCAACAATCAGAACATGTGCCTGAGAGTGTTGTCCAAACACTCCTTGAACCCTGTCAGGCTTGGTGCTGTGATCACTTCCCTGGGGAGCCTGTTCCAGTGCTCAACCACCATCTGGGTGAGAAACTTTTTCCTTATACCCACCCTAAACCTCCCCTGACTCAGCTTCATGCCATTTCCTTGAGTCCTGTCATTGGTCACAAGATTGAAGAGATCAGTGCCTGCCTCTCATGAGGAAGCTGTAACTGCAATGAGGCCTCCCCTCAGTCTCCTCTTCTCCAGCCTGAACAGACCAAGTGGCCTCACCACTCCTCCTATGGCTTCCCCTCCAGACCCTTTACCATCCTTGTGGCTCTCCTCTGGATGGTCTTTAATGGCTTAATGTCTTTTTCATATTGTGGCACCCAAAACTGCCCCCAGCACTGGAGGTGAGGCCACTCCAGTGCAGAGCAGAGCAGGACAATCCCCTCCCTTGCCTGGCTGGTGATGCTGTGCCTGATGCACCCCAGGACAGGGCTGGCCCTCCTGGCTGCCAGGGCACTGCTGGCTCAGGTTCAACTTGCCATCAACCAGGACCCCTGGTCCCTTTCTGCAGCGCTGCTCTCCAGCCTCTCATTCCCTAGTCTATACAAAACCAACTGTGAAATGTTGTTAAATTGATGTTTTATATCAGAAAACATACTACTGCTTCTCTGTTAGAAGTGAAGTGTGTCACCCATTAGCAATATCTAGGAACTTGATAGACAAAGGATGAAAAAAACCCTAACACCTTACCTAAATTGCTCAGGCCCGATTCAAGTGCTGTAGAAAGGCCACAGGATGGTTCTTTATTTCCTCCATGAGAGGTTAAAGGAAGGAATAGCCCTCTCCAAGCTGCTAACTGAAAGAGCATCTTGCTCTGACAGATACCAAGTCCTACTGTTCTGTCTCCTTGTGCTCAACCTGCTTGAATAAAACAGCTTTGCAGTTCCCCTCCACCCTGGTGAATACACTCTCTCTTTTGAGAAAGGTGGCTGTTTTCTCCCCTCCTCAGGGCCCAAAGCAGCAATAACTCTGCTCCTTGCCCACTCCCTTAGAAAGCCACTGTGCTCCAAGCAGGGCTCTTCTAATTTCCACTTCTCCTGCTCCCAGCTTGGGCTGCTCTATTGTGGACTGACTGCTTCCTCTCTTACCATTTTGACCTACTAAGTGCTCTGGAGCAGCGAATCAGTAAGCAGAGATACTTCAAAGTAAGCCTGAATATAGAGCAAATTGTACAGCATTACAATATACCCTTAATAGGAAATAGGCAGCCCTCTTATGAGAGCAAAATCTTTGGCTTTAACTACCCCAAATAATTCTGTCCATTGTTTCCTCTCAATAGAAGGAATGGACTAAGTAGAGGTGCTTTACCAGGACAATTTAAGAATAAAACTCAGAACTTTTCTAGTATCACCATGGAAAATCATTTTATGTCTCTGCAAAGAGGTATCAAAACGTAAATACAGCAGTATTCTTAGAAAAGAGAACGATTTCAAGTTAAAAATATTAAAATAAACAACAGTTACAAATAAACATGTTTTAAAATTCAGCTCTGATGGATTAACTTCTCCTTTTCAACTCAGCCACTACTTAAGCAGAAGGTGATAACTAATACCGTCACTAGTCACCAAAACATGCCAAGGAACTTCCTAACAGTACCTTTGCAACAGCAGCTGATAAACTGCATTTCTCTGGGAGCCTTTTCCTTGCTACATATGGTTGCAATAGCAGTGAACCACCATCCTGCTACTAAGAAACATTTCCTGTATATTTATTGGTTGTATTCTAACCATTTTGTATTCATTCAGCATGGCAGTAAGTAATGTCCTCTGCTTCACATCTGGATTACAGAAAAAACTTCCGGTAATCACTGAGGTTTTAATGACTTACATATGCCTACAATCAACAGATATAACATTCAATTCTTAATCTGTAGAAAAGCCTTCCTATGGACTACAAGGTGTGCACCCTGCTCCCACCCCCTGTCCAAACATGAGCTGTGACTGCTATTTGGGGCCCACCTGTTGTAGCACTGCAGCATGGGCTGCTGCTGGCCAGCTGCACTCCCAGCCACTTGCGTGAGTGAAGGAAGCAGTGACTGCTGGTGACTGTAGTGATGGTAGGTGATGGGGCTACCCTGGCTAAGTGACAAGCCAGCTGTGCTTCTGGCTCACTGAAGCTAACAGCTGCCCTCTAGTGATGCAGATGCAGCAGGAGAGTTGGAAAAGTTATTCACAAAACAGTAACATTATTTTCACTTCATTTTGTACCAGCACAACAGATCAGAACCACAACCACCTGAAGGTGGCTTCTGGGCAATTGCCAGCTGTGACTTGAAGGCCTGGCCCAGTGCCTGCATGGAGCAGACCTCCCAAAGTTTTACAGAAAGAGCAGCTGCCTGGGAAGGACCAGGCAGTCACAACTACCTTTCTCCCCTGAGACAGTGGGGAAGAAGGGTGTGGGGAGAAACCAGTTCATGTCCAAAGGAGAGCTGGAAAACTGCACCGTGGTTCTGTCACACAGCAGTGCCCGTCAGGCAGTACCAGGGCTGGGTGGCAGCCTGCTACACTCACCATCACCTGCCTGCCATCCTTGCCCCTTCCCTCTTCTTCAGCTAGTGTAGTAGACGTGAAAGAACAGAGTCTTATTGCGGAGCAGAGAGTAGGAGTTATCGAACTTCAGCAGGTAGATGCCCTCGCCTGGGTACTCGTGGCTGCCTGCCTGTACCTCCCGATGGCTGTTCCTGCGGTACACGGGCATCACCTCTCCATAGCGGTTCCGCAGGTAGCTTTTGGAACCCCGCTCCACATCACCCACAGGGGACAGTCCTGAATGGCAGAGAGGGGACAAGTAAGTAGGGCAGAACCACCTGATGATCCAGAAAAAGACCAACAAGACCAGAACACAACACAGACATGCAGCTATACAGAAGGCCAATGGCGATGGCATTACCCAGAGCATCTCCTCTGACCTTTCTGCAAATAATACCCACAAAATCCAGCCTTCCTTATCATAACAAAGGTCATACCAAGAACCAGTTCTCTTGGGAATACTGATGGGACAGTATTCACTAGCCCACCAGCCCAGTCTCCTCTCTTTTTTAGCTTAGACACCTTTCAGATACCTCATTGCTTTCATACATGCAATAGAAGTCCTGTGATATAAACTTGAAGCAGAGAGAGGCAGGAAAGCTTTTAGCTTTTACGTTATAGTGTCTATGTTACCTAGTGTCTGTGTCCTCAATTCACTTCTCCGAGAGGATTCCTTATAAAAGAACCTACCCCTGATTAAAGGGCCTGCAAAATTCAGACATGAACCTCCCAGCTACACTGGGCACACACACACTGAAGCCACAGAACAGGCTGAATGTTACTGTGTGTTTCCCAAGTACAGTGACACAGGTGGAAAACATTTCAAATACAGTCAGAAGGAGCTACTAATGGGGAAAAAAGAAAACAAGAAAAAACAAAAAAAAACAAGAAATCCCCCCCCCCAAACAAACAAACAACAACAAAAAACACCACCCCCCAAAAAAACCAGCAAAAACCAAAACCAAAAAACCAACCAAACAAAAAACAAAACAAAAACCCAAACAAACAAAAAAACCCAAAAACCCCAAACAAAAACCCAAAAAAACCAACACCCCAAAACAAAATCTTCTTGCTTTCACTCACCACCAGAAACTTCTCAATCTGAGAATCTAACAAAAACAGTCAGGTTAAAATTTCGGAGTTTTTTTTATCATCTAGAAGCTGACTGAATGAATTCTGATTTTATTTTTCCATGTGTTCAATTTTAAGAACGCTCTTGGAGAGGACAGCCATTGACATATGCTAAAGCAGGAAGGGCCAAATGCTTTTTTATCACTCTAACCAAGAACTCAGTAGGCTGCAGAGATAGCAAATGGGCTGACTAAACAAAGTAGATGGAAACTGTAGTATCTGACAGATACGCTCAGCAGCATGGCAACGAGCAACACAAATTAACCTTTATAAGATCTGCACTAACCTTCAATTTCCTCATCCTCGTCTTCATCCTCCTCATCACTGGATTCACTGACCTGAACAGTAATGGCAGTGCTAGTAACTGTGGTCCAGTCAAAATAGACTCCAAACCCAATGTCGTAGTCATCCGTAGCAAACTCCCAGCAAATGCATTTCCCGTCAGGATGGGTTGGCACTCGGACTGTCACCACCTCGCCTCGCTTCACCACCATCCGGCCATTCTTCTCCTTCCCCATCTTGGCTTTGAATTCTTTCATCTTCTCAGTGGTCCACATGGTGGGTGCAGCCAGAGGTGGAGGCTGAGCTGAGACAAGGGAGAAGTTCACAGGCTTACATCACTTTTTGCTATTACCTACTGACTAAACTATTACCTGAAAACAATGAAGCTATTTGTGGTAAGGGGCCTGCATTCTGGAGCTTGCTCCCAAAAGCCCCAGATGTGAAGTTTTTCCACTCACTAGCCAGGAGCCCAAATTTCCAGCAGGAATTAGAAGTATCCCCAGGACAGTCTTTGCTCTTCTAGTCAGGGCAAGCACTTAAAAAATTACCCAAACAAAAGTTCTGCCTCCAGGACTCACCTTTTCTCTGCTCCCCAAGGAGATCTGCAGTCTCCAGCTCTGCTGAAAGGATATCCACAGCACCAGTGTGATCTGACTGAATCATGACTATATCCCCTACTCCCTGAGGTACATGGTAGCTGGTTAATCGAATAGCTTCCTGCACAAAGCACATAGGAAACATTATCACAAAGACCACCCTGGTTAAAAAGTCTCTGCTTAGATTTGAAACAACTCGTTAGTAACTCAGGCATCTTTATGAAACCAAGTCAGACCTGCAGAAGCTTCTATTATTAGTGTAGGCTAGCTCTGAGACACCTCTCAGCATCTGTTTCCCCCACTGCACTAAAGTCACGAACTTTGAAGTCAAATGCTGCATCAGTGGCACAAATTTCACTTCCCTTGGTCTCCCCGGGAGTCCTGGGCAGGCACATTTTTGCACTTGCATCAGAGTTAATTGTCACCCCTCAACAAAGCAGCAGCCTTATAGATTTAGCCAACTATTCTTGGAAAAAATTCACAACAAACAATCTCTCTAGGGAGAGCGTTTCAGCTCTGTGTGCATCTAGACTACAGTCACAATCAAACTGCCATTGCTGCATCCTAGTTAGAAATCCATCTGGTTCACTCTCTTCTCATATATGCAAACTTGCAGGTCCTGAACTCGGTGTCACTTGCACAAATTTTCCTGACTCTATCTGTAGGGCAAACAAATTTGCTGCTCACAATAAGAAACAAGGGATTTCAGTTCCCTCTTCCATAAATCCACAAGAATGGAATTTCCAGAAGCACCAGGTAAGAGCAGAAGGTGACAGTTACCTTGAAGCCTCGGTGAGCAAGGAAGCAAGGACTAGCTGAAGACACAAGAGGGATTTGCAAATTAGACTGATACCATTTATCTGCCACTAATGTACAGGAAAAAATGTAACTGAATCTATGTTAATACTACTTTTATCTTAACACAACCCTTAGAGCCTCAGTCCCACAGTGGCAAGCATAGTAGTAGAGTGGGAGAACTGTTGCTGCACTTCTGTCTTCATTCTCAGACACAAGAAGCATCCATCTACCTTTTTGAGAGATTGGATTTGGTCAGGCAGCTTCTCTTGTAGTACAGCCACGTTCTGGTCCCCCAGAGTGCCAATTTCTTCCTTCAAATGCTCTGTTGTGTCGGCACTCAGGTGTGCCCCAGCCTGTGACCTTTTGGAGGAAGAGAGCAGTACAATTCAGCACTTACACCCAGGGCACAGCCAGCAGAGGAATCACTGCTCTGGAGCTCAAATTCAAATGAGCTGCAGGAACGAGCTTCTGTGGTCAGCACCTGCCAAGTGAACAAAGAACCCCTGCACACCCCAGTTCTGCCATGTCTGCATGATTACTTTCCATGTTAGCCAGGGGGAACAACTTCCATGGGATACTCCATATTTACCGTCCTTTAGATGGCAGAAATTCACTGCACTCACCCCACAGCATGCTGGCTCACCAACACTACACTAAGGACAGACATCAGTAGCAACTTTTCTGCCCAAGAAAGGACAACTTTTATGCCAGCAACTGCATGGCATCTGCATACTGCCTCAGAGGTCAACTGGATCAGCGAAAGAATTCAGAACAATTTTGACAGCCATCCTGAGAATGCCATCTATTTAAGTGGCCTGTTATGCCTTTCCTACTGGCAATCCCAACAGATATAGGGAGCACCCAAGTGTCTCTCTGCTATGTCCAAATACACCCCACAGATAAGCAAGCAGTAAGACATACAATGGGCAGCACAACAACTTAAGCAAAGAGGTCCGAGTACTGCACTGTAACAAAAGAAAATGGACGTGATAAAACAATAAGAATGGTACATAGCAGGAGAAGAATGGGCAAGAAAAGAAACATCTCTGGCATTTATTCTCTGTTGAGGGTTTTCTTCTAAATTATATTTTTAAAATTGCTGCATGTCATCTATAGGAAGACTTATAATCCCAAATGAACTCAGATGCCAGAAGAGTGTCCTGACACATTCTGCATCCACAGAGAAGTCTTGAACAGGGCAAATGTGGCTTTTGTTTTCAAATTGTTACTCCTATGGCACTACAGAATTTATCCAGAAACAAAGCCATTTTTTACTTATATTCTCTCAACAGTGTAATTTCCTTTCCTAGAATTGGCATGATAGACCAGAAGGTCTGTAAGAACGACTCAAACAAGATGAAGAGCAGGTTCACAAAATGGCAGCAGATGGATGAGATAAGAAGGATACTCTGTGGGAACAATTTTTTAAAGGAAGAATTCTTGGACTTCTATGCTATCTCTTTCCAGCCTATTTGCATTTCAGTTTAGCTGTTGCATGAACACACCTAGATGGGCTATTTGGTCATTTGCTAGCATAGGTGCAGACATCTGCTCTAAAAGCTCTCCATCAACACAGGAGGCTACAGGTTGGGAATTTTTTCCTCTAGATACATATCACTGATAAGAGTCTCACTGAAAGATTAGAAAGAGCTACACAAGCTTTACAGGCAGACTTACAAAGACACAGTTCAGCTGATTCCTTCTCACACAAACCTTTTGGACCATCTCCATCCCTTTCAAAGAAGATCTAAATTGAGACAAATTTAATAGGTAATGTCCACAAGTATCTATCATCTACTTTGGCTATTTTGCTCGTGGTCTGTATTAATCTCTTTAAAGAAAATTAGAGGATATAATAAAAAGATGGAAGAACTCATTTATAGTCAGGAAGTCTGATAGAGATGTCAGCAGCATCAAACCAAGATGGCATCAAACTGCTGTTTTGGTAAGAAGGGTAGTTTGGTGTGGGTTCTCTTTTTCCTGGATTTTTGCATTTTTTGATGAAGCTGTGGTTTACCTACTGTAATTAACTCCCACATTTCTGAAATTGTATCCCGTGCAACAAATGTATAATGGCAAATGAAACTGCCCTGCATAGTGTTAATGCTTGTAGATAATTAAATTACTTGGCCACAAACACCACATGCCCAGCCGGTACCAACAAGCCAAACATCTGATAACAGGGTTGATCAGCAGGATTAATGGAGAGACACAGAAAGCAAACAATGAAGAAAAAAGCCAAAACATTGTCAAGAAAATAGTAAAAGGTATTTTCTTGTACAACTTCCACCAGATTTACAGACAGTAGGCATGCTCAATTATTAAATTATCCTCCAGATAGGATATAGAAAATTTCCCCCTGAAAATGTACTAGCTGTTGTAATGGATTATAAAACCACACAGGGTTCCTTCCAAGCTGAATGACTCTATGATTTGAATAGCTGAGCCATGAACTACATTTCACAAGCTTTAAAACAACCTTAAAGCCTGTAAGAACAGGCCCTCCCATACTGATTCTGGTATATACTGTCCCAAAGCAGACAATTCAGTCTCCAGGCCCTTCTTTTTACCTGCACAGAACAAACTGCCATACAGAAGAGGTCACAGCAGTGAAACAGACTGTCATGCATGTGGACCACAACACACAAAAAGGTTTTCCTACCCGCTCTGTGAAGTACTGGACTCCAAAGAATCAACTAGCTGATCTGCAGGCTCTGGCTTTTGGGCTGAGTCTTCATTTTCTAGCAACAAACAGAATATAGCAAGAGAAGGTGAAATAAATGTTGGTGTTTATAATACACTAACAGGGAAAAAACCCTGCAGCCAGCACTCAGACACTGACAAGGTCACCCAGCTGTGGAACAAAGACCTGTGCCAACCAGTTTTTCGTGTTACGAGCTGTATCTAGAACCTTGTGGAACAAAGATTTTTAATGGCCTCAACCCTAGGAAAGGGAGAACAAAAACCTTGGCATGTTTTTGATGTAAAGCCATTCTCAGTAGCAGGGTTCATTCAGGAACTACTAATCCTAGCTTTAGAAGGACAGAACAAGGCCAAATTTCATCATGTAAAGCTGAGCTGACAAAGCCCTGGAAGAGCGATCGTGCAGCAGTTCACAAAGGGCACCGACGAGATGGAAATTCCTAGGTCAGGGCTAAAAGGACCGTGGCTCCTGCTCTTCCCGAGTTTCCTGAACTCAGGGAAAGCTCTGTCCCATACGACTGCGGTACACAGCCCTGCTCTCCGATGGCGTTAGGCAGTGAAGAGGGCACGGACAAGTTGCAGCTTCTGCAGGTTGCTGATGCCCCTCGGAGCCGCTGCTGGCCATTCCCAGGAGTCAGGGCGGGAAGGAGCCAGCTCCAGCCCGGGGACACGCAGCACAGCCCAGCACGGGCCTTCTGTCACCCGGGAAAGCACAAACCTCCATCAGTGCTCGCTCTTCCCGCTGCACCGGGAGGAAGCCCCGCTGGAGCTCCGGGTGCCCGAGGGAGCGGAGCAGGGCAGCGGCGCAGAGCCCGCAGCGCGCCCCGCTCCGCTCGGCACCCGGGCCGCCGCTGTCCGCAGCGGGACCGCGCTGCCCCCGCAGGGAGGAGCTGCCGCCCCTGCACGGCTCCGCCGGCAGAAACGAGCGAACCCACCGCGTAAAGGAAACTCTCCCCGTAACACGGGGGACAGTCGGCTCCGTGTTGGTTAGCCCGGCTAGACAGGCGCCGCCGGGCTGCCCCCTGCCCTGCCCTGCCATGCCCTGCCCTGCCCAGCCCAGCCCGGCCCGGCCCGGCCCGTACCTGCGGGGCCCCGGGGCGCGGCGTCGCCTCCCGGGGGCTCGCAGCGGCAGCCAGCAGCGGCGGAGAGTGCGTCCGACATGGGCACGGCTCGGCGGGCGGACGGAAACACCCGAGCACGGCCGGAGCGGGGCGGCCGGAAACACCCGAGCGCGGGAGACGGAAACACCCGAGCGAGTGCGTGAGAGCCGGGCCGCGGGGAGATGGTGGCGCCGCGGTGCTCATCCCTCAGCCTCCCCTCTCGACAACGCAGCCAATCAACATTCAGTTCTGCAGAGCCGCGGGGCGCGGGCGGCGTTGCAGGCTGACAGCAGGGAGGGAGTGGCGGAAGGGAGAAGGGGGCGCACCTCCAGGAAGCGATGGTTGCCAAGGTAACGGGGTCGCGGAAGGACGCGCTGCCGCGGCGGCCGGGGATGGGGCCGGGGGAGCCGCGCCCGGGTCCCGCGGGGACTGGGGCGGCTGAAGGGCCGCAGCCTGAGCCCGAGGGCGCGGGGGGACCGCGGGCCGCCTGCCTCTTCCTGACCTGGAGCGCCGAAGAAGTGGCCGAGTGGGTGGCGCAGCTCGGCTTCCCCCAGTACGAGGTGCGGGGCTGGCGGCCCGGGCGGGAAACCCCCGCCCTCGGTGCCGCCTGGAGCGGTGGCGCTGAGCTCCGTGTGCCTGTGAGAGCGGCAGGGGGGCGGCAGTGGCAGAGGGCGATCCCTTTCCCTCCGCTCCCCTGCCCAGGAATGCTTCAGGGCCAACGGCATCAGCGGCCGCCGCCTCATCCACGCCAACTGCTCCAACCTGCCCGCCATGGGCGTCACGGACTTCGGCCACATGCAGGTGCTAAAGGGCCACTCGGTTTTATTTCCTTCTTTTACGCTTTGCTGGACACAAACAGGAGCTCTGTCTCTTCCTCATTTTATGAACATTTTTTCCTTTCAAACCTCTGTATTTTCTTTAACACTGATAGTTAAGGCTGAATTTCGGGGCTACAGTCTGGCCTTCCAAAGCTTCCTAAAAGTTCAGAAGAACAAATTTACTTAAGTTTCATTTCCCTCTTTCCCTTCCCTAGTGGAAACCACAGAGGGACCACATTTACAGAGCCAAATCATCTGTTTTGCATCACAATTTGAAGTTGCTTTCACCAGAAGGCTCAGGTAGAAGTTCAAACCAAGAAGAAAGAAGAAGCTCTATGCTCCAGTGACTAGAGTATTAACACTGTTTACTTTATTTTAGAATACCAAAATGCAATTTCACCACAGTTCTGTCTGGCTGCACAATCTTAACAGTTTGTTTGAAACTAAATATTGCCACCAAAACCATTAACTAGTGCCGTGACTTTGCCTGTTGTTTTGACAGAAAGACATCAATTTAACACTAAGTTTTTTAGACAGCAAACTTTCATGAATGTTTCTGGTACAAGCAGATAGACACTGCAGTCATTTGTGCTTTCCAAAAGTGGAAGAATTTTACAGGCTTTGTAAGCCTCACCCTCGTATTGGGATATAGAGATGATGTATGGTGTTAGTTCAGCTGCTGAATAATACTAGGCCATGGGTTAGACATATCAGCTGTGACCCATTCTTCCTCTTGCTGGAACTGAAATTCCTCCAGATAAGCAATAGACAGCCAGGACACTGCCACAAGCTTGGAAATGAGACTGTCCAGTAGTGTTTTTCAAAGCTTGCAGGTAAATTGGGAACATCTCACAGACTTCAGAGGAACCTAGATGCTCTCAAAGATGCTATCCTGCCAGTTATTTGTGTTTTAAAGAACTTTTTTCTGACAAAACCCAAGTATGCAGAGCTCTGCAGGATGAGGCCCTTTGGGTCTTTCAGGAAGTGTCTACTAAAGCAGGTGAAAAGTTAAAACTGCAATTTCCCAACAAGAAATATAAACTAAAGGCTGTGAGCAGTGGAAACTGATACAGTTGCTATAGAAATAAGAGTGATAGCATCAGCTCAGTGAGATGGAAACTGTTTGCAATTTAGGGGAAATGGCAGTTAGGTAGAGAACGACACAGCTAATTATGTGGAAGATATGCAGTGTAGACAAGTGACATTACTGCTGGTTTTAATCCCACTGTACTGGTATTTTAAATATCAAAAGCACTCAAGATAAGAGTCTGGTGTTCTTTTGTTATCACAAAAAGTATTCAGAGTCAAGCTAAAGTTGGGGGAGGGTTTTGAGCAAATACTGTGAAAGATCAGTAAAACCTTGCAAATTGTATTTTCCAGCTTCAATCAAATTAGATAGTTAAATTCTCAGAAGTTGCTTCAAAAACAATGGCAAGGCTCTGCTCACTCACAATTCCAGGTCCAGCCATCTCAAACAACCATACACTCATCATTTTCTAAATTAACAATATGATTTTTCACTAATTATTTTTTATACTTTTGCGTGGATTGTAATTTGCATTATAGTTTAGCAAACAGCGATGATTTTGCATTAGAGAAAAGACTGCAGTTCATTTATCCATGATTGTTTGTCCTTGAAGTGCAAGGATGAAAGCAGATCTATATTTATGTCACTAGGAGACCAGATGTGATGCCATCCCTGATAGTAAATCTGGAGAGAAGGTGATATGCGCTGCTTTAACAGTGTCACATGGAGCTTATGGATTCAGATCCCCCTTATGTTGCAACTTCAAGCATTAAACTGTACCAAAATTCAGAATATCACTTCTTTTTCCTGCTGCTCTGACAGGGAATGGATAGTTTTAGCTGTTGCCCTATTGTCTTTGTTTAAGAAATGAGAATTTCTGGTGTTTTGTCTTGTATTTCAGGAAATTTCACGACACGTGCGAGAGCTGCTGGGGATTGAGGAGCCTCTCTTCAGCAGATCCATTGCCCTCCCATACAGAGACAATATGGGTCTGTTCCTAGAGAGAAAGGCACCAACAGGAGAGAAAGCAGACGCCCTCACTTTCTCAGAGTTTATCCAAAAAGCAGGACTGGAGCCCTATACTACAGCTCCTTCTTTGGAAGGATCCCAGGCCATGGAGGGCGTGGATGCTCTCCCTGCATCACAGGACATGCAGAGGCAGAATTAGAGACTCATACTGCACTTTTGCCTTTGTAAGAAGCCCAGCAGCCACAGCACTGTATCCTTATTACCGTGCAGATTGTTCAAGGAGGTACAGTTCCACCTTTTCACAATTACAAAAAATTGTGCACTGCACTGCACTGCTACTGCAGCTCTTAGACATTTTATTACACCAAACCCATTCCCACATGGTCTCTTTTCTGCAATACTTCATTTGCTTGCAGGAACTAAGTGAAGTAGAGGCTATGGATCAGACTGTACCATTGTCTGTCTTTCACTTCTGCTTCACAGTTGATTTAAAAATACCCAAAAAACCATTCATAGACATATTTTAGGCACAAGTGATTGATAAGAACTTCCCAGATGCTCAAGTGAATAGATTTCTCCCAGGATTCAGTGTCTGCAGACTGGGCTTGCTCTGAAACCCAGATGTACGATAAATGGCATATACAACAGCTGGTGTACAGGTGTGGCAACAGCTGCTCTCAGCAATCAGAATTAAGCAAGGGGTCTAGGTGCAACATGCATAACTAATCCTTGGCCACAGAAATTATTTCCTATGAGGCAAAACCAGGCAGGCTGTGTTTTATCATGGTAAACAGTACTGTAACACATGATAGCTGGTGACAGAAAGTACAAAAAAATACTGAACTAGAGAATTTAGGGAATAAAAATTGCTTTGTCTTGGGTGGATTTGGACAGAGTATCCAGTTGCTTGCATTTTCCCTGAAGGACATATCATATAGTCTGTGGTGGTGAGGGTGGGGTGCATTATCACCAGCAAGGAGGTAGAAGTGCTCATGAAGGCCTGGCTCAACAGAAAGAGCACTCCTGACTAAATCATTAGTATGTTGTCAGAATTCAATGGCTTTCTCAAGATCCCTCATGGGGAATAAAAAAAATAATAAAGACTGGGCCTGATCCTGTTTCGTTTTACACCAAAGCTGCAGCCACTACAAAATAACTGTAATTTGGTTTTGTAATTCTGTTCTGTATTGAAGCTGCAATAGAAACACAGTGAAACTGAAGCAGTTTATAGGGCAAGAAGACTATGTAATAAGTAAATTCAGACAAAAAAAATACAAAACAAAACAAAAAAAAAAGCTCAGGCAACCAGCGATAAGCAAGTTTGCTGAGCGTTGTAGAGACTGAAATTCAAAGAAGAAAATGTGTGCATAAGGTTATTGGCTGGAATAGTTTAGAGTCTGAGAGTTAACAGGGCTGGTTCTTGCACTGCTTAGTCCCATGAAAGGACTGGGATGAGATCTCAGCAAAGCATTCCTCATGGGCTTCTTAAGGTTTGTGAAGATTTAGAATCATACTCAGCATTTTCCTCTGGAATTTCTGAGAAACTGGTGGAAGCAGCCGTGGATAATGGAGACTTGTCATCCAGTATCCTGCTAGGCTCCACTGCAGCTGAAGTGAGAGATGTTTTTGGTGCTGAGCAGCCCACATTGCTTTGTAGCACAGTCTCCAGAGGGCGCCTGGTACAGTAGAGCACCAGGCATCAGATGGGATGAGACAAGCTCTCTCTTTTCTAGCAGCTGTCTAAAGAGAGACTTTCTCAGTGACACAGCTGTCAGGGCAAACCAGGGGAAGGTTCTGAGAAGGGAAAACAAGTGGAAACATTTACTGGCAACAACTGTCCAAAGCAGCTTGCTAATAACGTAACAAACAGTGGTTTTCTTCAGTGTCTGACTACAAGACTTCTTGGGTCTTTGAGAAACCATCAGACTCAGAGACTTGAATACAAAATGTTGCAGAATGGTTCTAGAACAGTCCTGCAAAAGCAGGAATCCTTTCCCTCAAGCAGCCGTCCAGTCTTAATATCCTCAGTAGCCCAATTCATGAACTGTCATAAGATCATTACCCCCAAGAACTGTCCTTTCTAGATATTCCTATAGGAATTTTTTTTTTTTTTTTTTTTTTTGCATCCAATGCCCTAGTCTTGATCAGTTGCTTTAGACAACCCTGATAAGTAGGATCTAGGGACAAAATAACTCAGTCCAGGTCTTCTGTTGCTAATACATCACCTAAGGCAATTCCTGGGGCAGAGATGTGGTCCTAAGGACAACATGGAGTTCAGCACCTTCCAACCCAACAAGGCAGCCCATGCTTTATGTGAGATGAGGCAAGTTGCAAAGCAGAGACAAGAAAGTACCTCAGCATTCAACTGTCTTTCTCCTCTTGAGTAATCGAAGATGCAAAATCTGTGCTGACAAAACTCTTGCACACAAAGCTGGGCAGGAAGGTTTTTGCTCTGCACTGATGAGGCAGTATTCAAGAAAGCTGAGGTCATTGGTTACTTTCAGTGCCTTCTGGTGAGGCAGATTCTGCCACATGATGCTGTTCAGGCCTGCATAAAAAATGGCCACCATCTATTAATGTTATTTTCCTTGCAGGAAGATCAAAAATTAAGTATCAATTGTCAGTGTGCACACAGATGTGAAGAGATATTCTCATCTCACACTGCTGGGAGGAATAACACTGACAACCACACCTGTTTGGTTTGAAACCTCTGATCTAGAACCATTTTAGGTGAGGAATTTTAAAATTAATAGTAACAAGTCTAATAAAGCTTGTATTTTATGTAGCTCATACTAATTGAGTAACCAGTAGTCCTTGACAGGTCATACAACCATTCGGCCATGAGGGCACGGTGAGCACCAGCGGCGCTTCAAGCGCACTCAGCAACGCACTCATTGCAGCGTGGCTGTTCCGATGGCTCGGGTCCCCTTTTTTGGTTCGAGTTCCATCCAGTGGTAAAACCCAGAAATTACAGGTTTGAGTCCTGCAGTAAATCCTGTAGTGAAACTGTCCGGTGAAAAGTGCACTGTGAAGTATTTTTAGGCCACATGTAAGTTAGTAAGTTAGCAGCTTTATGGTGGAGTTTGCTCAGATGCTTTGAGTTCTTTTAACTCTAAGGGAGTTGTACGAGTTCACTGCAGTATGTGGATATTTTGTGTGTTAAGAATGAGTTATGTGTTGAGTCTGCCAACATTAAAAAAAATTGACATAGGGCCACCCATGACATAAAGCTCGTTTGCTCAAAAATTGGTTTTGATAAATGTATAAATACGTGAAAAATCTTATACAGGATGTGCAGTTGGAATGATTTTCACTGCACACCTGGCCAGAATAAAGTAATGCAACTCACTGCCACCTCAAAGATAGAGTCAGAGAGTTTAATTTCTTCCTGAGTTTGGTGACAGTTCCAAGCCCAGACTCTGAATGACATGGTCCATTTTTGTTGAGGGGAGGGATGGAAGTGTCAAGTGACAGGACAAATGACAGCATGTGTGACAGGAGGCAGCAGAGGAACACAATGTCCTCCCAGGCCACCAGCTGAGCATTGTTATAAAAGCACATAAAGCTCTTCTTCTTCAGGGCTGTTGCACTAAGCAAGGTGAAAGGGACTCAAAAGCTCAGAGAGACACCAGAGCTATGAACCAGCACACCTCTAGGCACAGGAACACATTTACCTGTGCTCTGCCACATGCAGTTGAAACACACCAGACTGGTAGCAGTGTCTGCCTGCCCAAAGTGGCACAGAGGAACTTTGGTGGCTGCCCATCACCGCTCTTACATAGCAAAGGGCAGCAGCAGAGTGACAAAGGAATAAATATGCAAAGAACTCAGCTGCTTGGCCCAGTCCTTGCAGGCTGATTTAAAGTCTTTAGCTGAAACAGCTGAGCCTTGGGATCTGGCTAGTTTTCAAAACCTATAAAAAGCTATTTAATAAACTCTGTTTTGTCTCTCCCCTGAGATGATTAGAAAGAGGATTTTATTCCAAACATCTCCCTGGAGGACCATTCTCCCTATTTGTCTTATCTCAGAGTTTATGGGGTTATATGACTTTATATGCAGCCTGTAGATGACATCTGTTTATTCAATTAGTATGAGCTACATAAAATACAAGTTGTATTAGACTTGTTACTATTAATTTTAGCATCCCTCAGCTAAAATGGCCCTAGATCAAGGGCAGTCTTATCAATTTGTCCAAGTATGTGATGACAGGGAGTGAAGAAAGGGATCCCAACTCTCTTCAGTGGTGCCCAGTGATGACAAGGGGCACTGGACACAAACTGAAATGTGCTGGTCCATCTGAAGACACAAACCCACCTTTTACTGTGAGTGTTGCCAGATTCAGAACACGTTTCCCAGAGAAGCTGAGTTATCTCCAGCTGTGATGATATTGAAAACCCACATAGCCACGGTCCTGGTCTGCCTGTTCCAAGTGATCCTGCTAAAGCAGGAGTGGACTAGATGATCAAGAGGTCGCTTCTAACCCAAATGATTCCATAAGAAAAAAACCCCAAACACCAACAGAAAAAAAAAGACAGTTTATAGTGCATCAGGGAGGCTGGAATCCCAATCTACTGTCATGTTTGTGTGACCCTCTGTGGCAGCAAACTCTCCTACAAACTCTAAAATTAATTCATCTGTGCTGATGGCACTGAAGGTGTTAAATAAGGTACTGCTGCAAGCAATGTCACTCCATGGTGACATGCACTGTGCCTTTCAGAACATTAAAAAACATCCTGCAACTCCTTTTGTGGGAGGTGATAAATTGCTCAGGATTAACACACAAGAGTGACAACGTGCTTAGTGGGGAAAGGAAAGAAACAGGCCAAGGAGAAAGAGACAGCTTTATTTACAGAACTGAAGTGAGGTCTGAAAGGATGAAGCCAGCAGCTTCCTGAGGACTTGTGTTTCTGAGAAAGTGCATTTCAATCCTTCCTGGCATAACACTTTCTGAGAAAAGAGCTGCTAGGGCCAGCAGGTTTGTGTCAACTGAGAGAGCTTCCTGCTTGCTCTCCGTCCAACCCATATGGACTGTGACCACCTCTACACTAGGTATTTCCCTGATAAAGGGATCTTCCAAATGCTGCAGAGTGCTAGCAGAGGGATACTGGCAGAGGTTGCTGTCCTGGCTCTCTGCAGGAGTTCACACACTTTTCCTAGAGTGAACCAGAATTAAGAAAAGAAAAAAAAAAATGCAAGTAGTCCATTGCCTCCCAGCACTTTCACACAGGGAGAACATGGTCCAGGTAGCTTTTACTCCGGACACAGCCATGATTAGTGCTGCCCAAGCCAGCCTGACTGTTACAGGGACTGGTCAGCACTCTCGGGTGGAGAGACTCACAAATGTGACGGACATGCTCCTCTGGCAAGAACAAGCCCAGGCACCACCCAGAGCAAACATCTTCCTGTGCCCAGCAACTTCCCTCCATACACACAAGTGATGCCTGGCTTACAGCCAGGTCAAATACAATCAGATTCCAAAAAGAATCAACCCTGCTGGATCGGTACCATGGTTCTGCCAGCCACAGTTTAGTAGCTGTCTTCAACCAGCCTGAACACCACGGTCCTCCTGGGCACGGGCACCCACTGTCACCGACGAACGCTGATCATGCAATGAGTAGTAACAGAGCTGCTCTGTTGGCTCTGGACTGAGTTCTGCAGTTCCCTCTTTCAGTGACAAGGTGATGGCCAAACAGGCTGTTCCACAGGTGTTCAGTTCTTCCACCGGATTTGCTAAAAGAGGGAATAAGACACAACTAACAGCAATGTTGAACACCGAGCCCTAGGGGCCAGCTTAGTAACTCCCTATTCCTGACAAGGACAGCTACGGCCAGATCGTGCCATTTCTATCAGTATAACCATTCATTCCTACCCTGAATGCAAACAAAAGATTAGCTTCCCAGCAGGGATAGAAAGTACATAGGACAGCCATGCCCCTACACCTAATCTCTACCCGCTTCTGGTGAGAGTGTCTGGAAGAAAGAGAAAGCATTTCTTACTGTGTTGCTGAGAATGCTGTTTATCTTCTCTTCTTCTGCAGAGCCCCGCTCCACCTTGCCTTTATATGCTGTCAGCTGGATACGATCCTTTAGATCCCGGTAGGTCTAGATAAAGGCAAAACCAGTACCCAGCTGAGAGAAAAGGACACTTCTGTGGTTAGATGGTGTCCTGCAGATGGGCAGGGCAACTCTACAATCCCCCATGCAGTTCCCAACACAGAAGAATTTCACAGCACAAATGCTAGGAGCCACTCTCCTGGCTCATGGACTTCTACTGGGAACCTTATTTTTTCCTAGGCCACAGGGATAAACAAACACCACCAGGCACATGACAGAAATGGCACATAGCAGAGAACAGAAAAGCGAGAGAGAAAAAGCCCCTGTGTCCCATCTCTTCACACAGCAGCAACCTACCTCTATGACAACATCATGGCACTTGTATTTGGTAGCAAGGTTCAGCCGGGTCTTCACATCTTCCACCAGGCGCACGTATTCCTGCAGCACCTGTGAGAGACAGAAGAGTGTCTCAGCTCCCTTCTGCAGGTATGTCCTGCCTCATTCCCTCACCCCAGTCCCACAATCATTCCAGGTTGCTGGTCACACAGAGTTGGCCCCTTCTTTAGGGAACAAGTGACCTCAAGAGCTTTGGCTGCAAAAAAATTTCTCCCTACAGTGGCATGCAGTATCTCTGTATTCTTTTAATGTCATTTGACCTTGCTTCTACACCTTCCTTTTTTGTCTTATTTCCAAGACAATTTTCCTGTTGAGTCAAGCTGGCCTTCTGCCTTGCCTGCCTGACTTCCAACATTTGGGAATTGCCTGCTACTGTACCCTTAGAAGGTCATGTTTAAAAACTGACTGATGGACCCCACTGCCTGCAAAAACATTTTCCCAAGGGACCTTACCAATTCCCTGAGCAGTCTGAAATCTGTTCTCCTCATGTCCAGACCTGAGGTTTTGCTGGCACTTTTCCTCCTATCAACAGAATGTTAGGCTACCTTGTTGCTACGGATCAGGTTAACCATTGCCAGCCAGATTAAGAAAGAGAAAATTTAATGTAGCAAAGAAAGGCAGCAATGCATACGGGAAGAGTTGCCAGGCAACTTTGGCCAGCTGTCCCTCTTGCAGTCAGAGCTAGGACCCAGCCCCCAATACCACCCACACCTTCTGTTGAGGCATGGGACACTCAGCTGTGGGCTGTGCCCACCTGGCAAAGCCAGAAGATCAGCAAGTTTCTCCCACTTCCAGCTAGGAAGCAGCTCATGAGGAGTCATTCATACACCAAATCCCAACGAAGAGCAGGAATAAGCAGGGGTTCCTGGCTCACCTGCACAGGAGCATTGTTCCTCTGCAAGATCTCCACCACCCGGTGGAAGCCAATAGGTGCCTTCTTCTTGGTGTAACCCAGCCAGTTCTGAAATGAGAACCAAATCTATGTTAACCCAAAAGGATAATCCTTCAAGCCACAAGAAAATGTGTTTTTTTCTCCCAGTGCCAGCAACATAGTGCACAGCCACCACATGCACCCCACTGCAGAGCCCTTCAGGCAGTGGCTGAGCACAGGCTGGCTGCAATCCCTTTGGTAACAGAGCTCAGGGGCAGCCCCCTTCTCTGACCTTATTGCTGCAGCCAAGCCAGGCCCAGCAGGGATCTCAGAAAGGGAGAGGAGGAAAGTATTGCAATACTGCAGCAGAGGTGCTGAGCCCTGCTGAAATAAAACCAGTCTGTCCAGTAACTCCAGAACAAGCCAGCTATCAGTAGCAGATGCCAGTACCTGGGACTATGTCCCCAGCAAGGCTTTCTGCAGCTCACCTTGGTGGTGAGGAGGGCATCCACATCACCCCAGGCCCGCAGCTTGGCACGGGCTGCCAGGGCAGTCAGCACATACTGCTTATCAGGAATCTGCAAGGCAGAAAGCTGCAGTCAGAACAGTAGCACAGCTCAGAAGGTCTGTGTGGGCTGGACATGAATGGCATCTACCCCAGCTTTGTCAGGACCTACACCAACACCCAGGCTAAGAGGCAAGGTGCTGCCTGATGCCATACACAGCACTGCAGAGACTAGGAATTGGGGATTTGCAAGTGCTGCTGCAGACAGGGTACATCCATTGGAAGTCTCCACAGGGCTCCCAATTGCCTTTCTGAGACTCCAGAAAGGCCCTGCTCAAAAAGGATGCCATGGCCTTCTCCCTAGCTCAGTGCTGAGCCCCTCAAATTCCTCCTACTGAGCTCCTTAATTACATACAGTTTGTCTGAGAATGTTTTCAGCTAGTGCTGCCACAACAGGGGAGACTCACACACCTTAAATGTCTTCTTCAGGTTGGTGGGGCTGCTGAACATTCCCTAGAGAAAGCAGACAAGTCAGTGCAAACTCAGAAGGGCAGGCCACAGCGGGGTTCAGACACCTGTTATAAGGCATCTGCCTTGCACAGAGTCAATCTTCTCAAGATGTTACTGCTTTTTGCTCATGTCAATGCCACAGGAGGAAGCAACAGGCAGAAGAGAGCAACTATCCCGCCCCATTAGCTGTCTGGTCTGGTTTCCCTACATCCTCAACTGGTGCACCACCAGTACCATGCAGCTCAGCCTCATGGGATTTACAGTGGTTTCTAGGAGGCAACTCCCTGATAAACTGTGTGCCAGGTTGAATGTCTTGGAGCACAAAGCCCCAGACTGGTGCGAGGGGACAAAGTCTCTCTGAGGGATGAAATATGACTTCTCTTTCTCTTTTTCTCCTTAATATGCCACAGCTTGACCACCTCACATCTCGAGGGCTACAAGGACGAGATGCAACCTTATCTTCTGCCACATCATCCTCACCTCAGCCTCTGTGTAGTGGTAGAAACAGGAATAGAAGAGGGTGGTCACTAGTGGCATGTTGAGAATTGAAGCCTTGCGAGGATATTTCCGAAACAGCTCTGACTGCCCAGCCATCTCCAAGTGCCGATCGTTAGCCTGCAGAATCAGGAAGACAGACAGGGAACGTGAGCCGAGATAACTGCCTGTTTACCTGTGGGATAGAGAGCTAGAGAGTTTGTGACAGCAATGTGCAAGCACAGCCCCAACAGGCTATCAAGTCTCAGATCTGATATTTCACATGTGCCTGGCACAGCAGCCTGAACAGCAATTACAAATACACTAGCCAGGGCAGGCTGGTTAGATCCAAAGTGGTATAAGTCAGGGACAGCAAGAGATCCCACAGGTAGTCCCAGCAGTCTCCCAGCCAGCTGAGAAGATTTCATACCTCAATGATGATCTGTCGCTCCAACAGCGTATAATGGTCTTGGATGTGGGAGGTATCCTCAGCTGAAAATGGCAGCCTGGCCAGACATGAAGAAAAGAGACACAGTGACCAGCTCTGAAGTACAGAATCCTTCATTTACTTCTAACTACTCTTAGAAGAATTTTTTTTCTACCAAACAAGCTCCCATTCTTCCCATCTTGAATGGCTAGTGGGTACTCAAGTTCCTGACCCACTGCCCTCTCCAACTGGCTCTCTCCTCGACAGGCTCCAGAGAAAGAAACATTATGTGGTACCTTTCACAGAATAATCGAAAGTGGATGCTTCCTCAAGTGCTCAGGCACCCAGACTTTCATCCACCACAATCTGAAGGGTCAATGATCAGAAAGTCCCTTAAAGCATCTTTCCTCCTGAATTACCAGCAAAAGCTACTGGACTAGTGATGACCACAAATGATTCCTCTCTGGTCTACACTGTACCCACAACTCTACTCCCACTACCCACTAAGGGAAAAACGACATCAGCTCTCAACCCACATAAGCCATGGCACTGGCACAGAGGTTTAATTTTCTTCACTACCACCTTCTGTGAAGAATCCACATCCCTCCCCTCCTTTTGCATTTTTTCTTACCCAATGCAACCTTTCAGAAATTCCCTCCTTTTTTCTACATCCTGGATGTTCAAATGCTCCCGGTACTGAGACAGCTGGAGGGAGAGGGGAAAGAAGCAGTGTGTTCTCATGGATTTGGGAAATACAGTATTCCAGAGGGTGAAATGGGGACAAAAAGCCAATTCCCACACACTCTGCAGCCAGCCTCCCCCCCCTGCAGTAAGGGAGATTATGCTCCTGGGAATACTCACAGCAACTTCCTCAGTCCTGTCTAAGAACCTGCAAAAGGGAATTAGCAAGCATTAACCTGGAGGCAGGCTCCTAGCAGTGTGTTCAGCCCTGCCACAGGATGGATCAACAGCCTCACCTGAGCAGATCCAGAAGGAACTTCTGCTCACCCATCTCTCTGAGGAAATGGATCAGATGGCACAAGGCCACCTGCCGCACCTCCAGCTCCCGAAACAAGATCTCTGCAGGGGAGAGAGTTTATGTACAGATGGGCAAAGTAAGATAGCGCTACCAAGCAGAGGGGACTTAGCACAGTGCATGGAGTTGAAAGCCACTGGCAGGATTCATCAACCTTATCCCATCTCAAATCACAGTGTTGGAGGCTGAAGCACAGAAGAGCCCAATCACTGGGCTGACAGCTGAATTCACAGCCATGTGCTACCTCTACAGTTTCATTTTCATTCATCCCATCACCACCACCTACCCCTGCTTAAAGCCCCTCTCTGGAGCCTTTGTAGGCATCACCATCCCCCCCACCTCCTACATTACACTTGCTACAAAAATATTTCATGCTTAGCAACAAAGCAATACCCCAGATGCTCTCTTTGTAACTTGCACCCAGTGAAGAAATTATCCCCTCCATCCTTCATTGAAACACACTACAGAAATCCCAGCCCCAGTCATGCTCACCTCTCCTCAGCGTCCGTTTCAGGAATATCAGGACCTGTGAGCACAGCCAGACAGGTCAGAATTAAGACAGATAAACAAACAGCACACTGGTCAAGGCCTAGAGAAGTTTTTGCAAAGGGCCTCTGAAAACTCAGCTCTTACAGCACTGAACTAAATTCTGGTACCCACAACATCCAGGACAAGCAGTGAGCCTGGGCCACAGCCTGGATTCTTGCCTAAGCTCCTACTCTGGAGTTTAGATAAGTGAGGCCAAAATTTACAAAGGAAAACCTTTCCATGCAAAATTCAAGGAGTTAAAAGACCCAGAAGAAGTAAGCTCTGACACAATCCCATTTCCTGTCTGATACTTTAAAAGCCAGAAAAACTGGTGAGGCCCGAGATCCCAAATGCCAGGTCCCAGATCTTCTGTGCTGAAATGAGCAGATTAAACCTGCACCTTCAAGAAATAGTTGCAAAAATCTGTAAGGCTTAATGATCAGAGTCCTTGTTATTAACATCAATTCTGCAGAGTGGCAGGAAAGACAGCAGGAATACAGAATTTCCCAGTCTTTAGCTTTGACACTTTCTAGTAACTGTTTGGTTTGAACTAAAGAACACTCCCCAGTCTTGCAAGACCAGGTAGCCAGCTGACTGCATTCTCACAAGCAGTCTCTGTGGGGCCACCCAGAAGTCCCAGCCCTGTAGGGCCCCAGCAGGACTCACAGCTGTAATGACATTTCCATCATGCCCTGCCACAGCTTCATCCAAGAGCACCAGCTTGTCCTGCAGGGAGCGAAATCTCTCTAGAGAGCAGACCTAGAGATAGAACAGGAAGAAGTAGGCATGTGGGATATGAGACAGTCCTCAGGCTGAATCCAAGCTATTATTCATTCCTCTCCCATAAGCCCTTCAGCAACATGAATAATTGCCCTCCCAATGACTGGAGAAATTCTCATTTAGCTGAAACCACATGCCATATAATTCCTGGAAATCTGTCCACAGGGGTTGCAGTCAACCCTCATTACTGCCCAGTCTAGGACAGCAGACAATGTACATTCAGCACAAACACCCTTGTAACAAGACAAAACTTTCCTGTACACCACAAACCACGAGTCCTAATAGGAGGAGGGAACTCTGCAAGCCCCTTTCTACAAAGGAGACCAGAGAAGTAGAGTCATAACTCTTTCTCCCTTCTTCTTACCCCACGTCTGTGGCCTCTCTCAGCCTTTAGTTCACCTCAGCCTTTGAGGGGACATATGCACAGTGAAACCACAATCTCCCTATGTGTTCAGTGCACACTGAGGCTGAGACTAAGATTACAGCTCCAGCGAAACCATTTCTGTCTTCCTCCCTCCATTTGCCACCAAGTGAAAATGGAGATAAAGCCCCACCCCCCCCCAAGATTTTTAAATTAAACCCAGTCCCGGGGATCAGAAGGGGTAGAAAGGGACACAGCAGTACAGATACCTACTGTCAGAGCCTTGCTGAGGGGACAACTCAAGTTAACAAAGCAACAAAACCCTGAAGTTCTCCTGCTGCTCCTGAGCTAGTGTGATCCCAGCACTGCCACCTGGCAAAGTAACAGACAGGCAGACCACCATCCCTGCTAGGTGCTGCAAGCAGCACAGATCCCCTCCCTGCTCCCAGAATAGCCAGGAGCACAGCAAAGTTAAAGCATTTTGGGAACACCCACCCTCCACCTCTTACAAGCAGGTGGGAGTGTGAAGTCCTTACCTTGCCCCTCTGCATTCTCCTGACTGTATCTTTGGGGCTCCAGTCACCACTGTAATCCTGCCACAGGAGAAATAAAGCACCCTTAAGCCTCAGATCATTTCAGCAATCTCCAAGCTGCTTTCCACTTCTGCTGCATCAGTGATAGCCTACATGTAGCTACTCACACTGATCATTCAGCTGCTCCAGGAAAGGTGTTAGTAGGATGTGTATGTACATTTTTCAGGTGCAAATGTTAAGCCCTCAGATTCTGCATATGCTGGTGTGGAGGGAAGCTAAAAGCCCATATGTTAACACAGCCTTTCTATTGCCTCAGTAAGGTCTGTCATCATGTCCTTTATAAGTAGTGCATTACATCAGGTAGTTCTCCTTACCAACTATGTTGCTTTCAGGACAAACAAAATACATGCAAAACAGACTAACCCAAAACTGAAGGGCAAGGAGTCAGTTTCTTGATACAATTCAGACAGACTTCTGCTGGTGAGCCTTCCACAGCAGCGTGGAGAGCACAGGGACAACAGCCTCAGGTAAGCACCTGGGGAGTTGCACAAGACAAGGACAGTGTGACAAGGGCATTGAAGCCTGGAGGAGGACCAGCTTAAGGTCACATGCTACCACTATTGCAACAACCCTGCAGTTTTGCCCCTGCAGCGGGCAGACACTACGATCTGAAGAACTGGATAAAAAGTGATGGTGGCCTGAGACACTCCTAACTCAGACACCACAAAGTCATTTAGGTCTCTGTGAGGCACTCAAGCCAGTAGTTGCAATTCAGCTTTCTGCCTCGAAAGGCCCAGAGAAAGGAAGCAACAAGAACCAGGTCTGAGGACACTGAATTTTAAATCCTTTGAAGATTTATTGAAAGCCCAAATCTAAGGATGAAAGGTCTGACCCAGTCCTATTGGGAGACCTCTGCACATGAGTCTCTCAAAGCAATGTACAGCTGAGTGTCAAATATCCTGAGCACCACAGTTCCCTCCAGCACCTCTGTCCAGAGGCATCTTTTCAGCCTGTCACTGTCAGGACATTCATCAAAAGCTGCCACTAACTTTCCCTTTTTTGTCCCATCCCACTTACACCACCCCCACATTTGCATTTAAGAGGCTGTATAATCCTTCTCCTTCCTGTTTCACTGCTTCTGCAGGCCCAGAACAGAACACAACAGGGCACTCTTGTTTCTCCTGCTGTGCTTTGAGGAAGTGCTGTCTGTTAGGTTTTGCCATTAATGGCTAACTGACAAAATACACCAGCCTGTGGAGGAGGGTCAGATGGCCAAGGACAGGTGGACCATGAACCCTGGCAACTCAAGGATGCAAGTGCCAGCTACTGGAGGAGACTGGGGTCTGGGATTCAGCTACAAAACAAGCCAGATGTCTAAGACCAGCTACTGGAGGGACCCATACAGCATGTGTATGCTCCACTAGTGGAACTGGTCAGACAGAAAGGAAGCTCAGGATCAAGCTTGAGTGTTTTCTGTATGTGTCTATTCATAAAGGCATTGGTTTCTGTCTGTGTTAATCTGTGCAGACAGCTGTGTTAGTATTGTGCATGTCTGTCTCTGCAGTAAATATAAGCTCAGTCCTGTTACTGCCTGGACCTGGGGTCATGGGACCACAATCTCACACCTAGTAAGAGGAATCCACTTAGTCCCAAAATCCTCTAGATTCTCTAACACTTATCACTGTGTATCTGGTAGACATACATTCCTGCCAATTGAAACACTGCCTCTGCACAACTCCCTCTCTATTGTCCCAGTGATTCATGAACAAGAAATTTCAGAACTTTCATATTTAAAAAATGTAAAAAACACATGTGATACCAGTTTATCTGACCTGACATGAAAGCAGCTTACAGACAAAGCACTATTTTGAAATCCTTTCCACAAAGACTGCTAGGCTATTCATTAAAAGGAGTAACCAAAATCAAGACCCCCTGCAAAGCTCCATACCTCTGAGTAACAGCAGAGAATGCTTAAATTACTGCAAGGCTGCATTTTGCAGCTCCCTGTCCTATTCCCTGCATTGCCCTCTTCTGTCTGAAACAGCAACTAATCATTTCCCATGAAACCAGTAGAGTAGGAAGTTCACTAATCTCAATATACAACAAGCACAGGCTGCTCACCTTGTACTCAGCTTTTGGTCGGCGCAGCTCTGGGGCATAGTTTTTAACTCCCGTGTCAGTGAGGGCTGAGAGGGAAAGGCACAGATGAGCAGTACATAAAAATCCTGATTCACATCCACTTCCAAACCCATCCCTTTCTTCATTTTCATGGCAGAAGACCCAAACTTTAGCATCAAATGGTAATACAGCATTACTCTAAAACAAATAGTTGTCAGTTGTACATAAGTAATTACCCCAAATCATCATGCCAATTCTTTAATTTCTTTGAGGAAAGAACAACCCACAATTCAACTTTTAGACAGCACATGATTCAGTTTCCCTTCTTGCATCATAAGGCAGATGACACTTCCCTTTTTTTTGGAAATGCTTAGTTTTGTGTAAATCTCCACCCCTCACAGAATGAGGCAGGGACCAAAAACTTACCATCTGAAAGGGACTGGAAACTTGAGAGTTTGTTTCGTCCTGAAATAAAAACACTGATGAGACACTGTCCCTTCACCAGCAGCACCTCCTGCACGGGGAACATAAGCCTAGACTGCAAGCCAGTTTACTGCAGCCATGCCCCTGTAGAAGCAGCCTCCCTGTACAGTGATTCGCACTACACCAGCACAGCTGGGGCTCACCTACTTACATTCTAAGGCGTTGAAGTTGTCTGTGGCATTGCAAACCATATCACACTCCATCCCTATTTGCTCTCTTGGTGCTGAAGCCAGGAGAGGTTAGACCTGAATTCACTCATCTACCTACAGAGCAGAGACTCAAGCACATAGCACTGCAACACAGGCCATGGCAACACGGACAGCTCCAGCCACCAGGGCTGCAATTTGGATGCCTTTCTTCATCACTTTATTGTGACAGTTCAGAGTAAAAAAACGCACCCAAGAAAGAGAGACAAAGCAAAAGCTGTTGTATTGTCTTGCCGTGTAAGAACAGAGCTGAACTCTTGCAAGCTGTGTATGTTTGCCCACAGCCCGCTGCACAGCTCCCCCTATAACCAGCTACGCTGCCACTACTGCTATCATGTGTTTGCTGAACCAACACCAACAGCAGCCAGCTGAGCTCCAAATAAAGCATAATCAATCTGTCTTCTCCACAGAACTCAAAAATCAAATGAGGGCTATGTGAGTCAAGCCAGTCCCTTTGCAGCCTGCTCTTTTCCACCAACCAAATGCATTGCCACACAGTGCTGTGCTCTGGAACCTGGATTTTAAGAGGCCGTAATCTCCAAAGCCCCTTCCCACTCCACAAAAGCATGTGATCTACTGTACAAGACAGTCTTCAATTTCTGACCAGAGAGCAATACACTTCCACCCTAGGAGAGATTGGAGCTTCCCTGTTTGGCAACACACTTCAGATGAAACAATTTACATAAGATAACACATTGCCCCTTGACAGTCTTAAGGGAAAACACATTTGTCAATATGGCACATAATGAACCTCACCTTTGAACAGGCTGCTTAGAGAGTAGGAAGAAGCTTGTTTGGGAAGAGCAGCATAGGAGGAAGAACCTTTCTGTAGGCTGGAGTCTCGGCCATCCAGGGAGCTAGTGCTGCCAGAGGCTGTCTCTTTGATTGACCAGGAGATACCTGTGTGCAGACAGGTCATTTTTATTCCAGAAAAATTCTGTAAAGAATGATCTTCTGGCATGGCAGAAACATTATCAGATGTGTGCTGGTCTGTACTGCACTAGCACATCAAGGTAAGTCTGACCCTCAGCACTAAGTAGACACAGTGCATCCATCTCTCCATGCAGAATTCCAGTCTCATATAATGCTGCTTGTTAAGCGGTGGCACGTTGTCCTCCAAAAATGGCTGGTTTCAGCAACATTGTACAGCTGGCTATGGCTTGTGTAAAAGGAATACAGAGACAGCCCCACCTTTTATGTATTATTGCATAATAATGGTCCAAAGGCAAAGCATGGTCCTTGTTCTAAAAGTACAAAGCAAGACAGAGAGTCCCTGGCCTACCTCAAACTGCAGAAGCCTAAGAGCTTCTTAGGCTTCCCCAACACTGAAGCTTCTTATGCTTTCCTCAACAAAGATAGTTTTCCTTCCCACACAGACAAAACAGCTCAGTGTGCATATGCTGCTGGCAACAATACACGTGTCTCCCTCCTGCCTGTTCCATACAGCTTCCCCTTGTTTTCACACAGCTGCACAACACACCTATTTTAGGATCAGGATGAGAGACAAAAAAAACCACAATAGGTAAAGAGACCCTGGGTGGGAAAAGAAAGCAGAGGGAAAAGCTACAACAAAGGACAAGATGATCAATCTCTGAAGGTCCTTTGGGTGACCCATATGTAAATTTTCATGGTTTGACACTAGCTAGCAAGTGTCACAATTTTGTGGGTCATGAACTCAAAAGCACAGCACACAGGATTGTGTGTGGGCCATGTACTCACTCCCATCATCACTAGAAACACATCTGCTTAATGTTTACAGGTCCCTTTCAAATTTCAGGTGTAAGAGTCATTCTATTAACACACATTAAACCTTGGATATCTGCTTAAAGTGCTGTGGGGTCAAAACACAGAAACTTTACATAGGGCCATGATGTGAAGGAAATTATCACCTAGAATCTCACAGGCCACCTGTGCAAGATGAGTATCAGTCCATAACCACCAAAATACCTGCTCTGAGCTTGACCACATATTAGAAAAAACACAGTGAATTCCCTCCACTTGTCTGCACTCCTCTTTTTTAACACACTTTGGGCTTCTGCTCACCCTCTTTTCAGTAGATCTGCTCAGGTAAATCAAGTAGCTCACAATGTGACCTGGGAGACTTGAATCAGATTAGATATGCAGGATTAGGTAGCAAATAATACTCCTGACTTAAGTGACTTGACTTAAGCAGCAATTTTAAACCCCCTCTGTCTCAAAGATATTTTGCAGTACTTCTGTACTTACTTCCCACAGGTTCTCCACTCCAGCTGACCCTCTCGAGGTCATCATCATCATCATCGACAATATCCCGAAGGCTGTTCACTGCCCGTTTGGATTCCTTTAGCTACACACAAAAGAGTGACCTTGCATAAGGACCATCAGAATTGCAGAATGCACTTCGTTTCCTACTGTGATCAAACATCTCCCAAAGAACTTGGAATACAGCTTCTTCAGCTTCCATTGCTTCTTCTCGGGATGGTATTTTTAGGCCTGTAGCAGTGCAGCAGACACAGGAGCCCTTCCTCACCACTGGGAGCCCCAAGGACACCTACATGGACACTAACAGCTCAGCCAGGGGAGATGCGGTTTGGTGCGTGGGCGAGGAACCACGTCCTCATGAGACTTGGGACTGGCTACTGTGGAGAGGGACGGGAGCCCCCGGTACCCCTCGCAGTGGGCAGGAGGTGACAATCACCTACAGAACATCGACCCTCCGCGATGTGCAGGGCCGAGACCCGGCTGGGACGGCTACGGGGACCCACCCGGCGAGGGCGTCGTACCGGCAGCTCCAGGGCCGGACCCCCCCTACCTGCGAGAGCTCGTCATCCTCATCGTCAAAGGTGAAGGCCCGGAACTTGGAGCTGTGCCAGTACTCCTCCTCGTCCGCCCGCACCCTGCTCATCTGCAACGGCACCGCGCGGCTGCCTCAGCTCAGGGAGACAGGGAGGGAGGGATGGAGGGGCTGCCTCGGGGGTACCGCCACGCCCGCCCCAAGTCCAGGTCTCGGCCCCGCCGCCCCCGGCCCCTCTCTCACCTCGCCGCCCCTCCCGCGCCAGCAGCGCTCACAGCAGGGCAGGGCGGGGTGGGGCAGCCACGCGCGGAGCACGCCGGGACATGTAGTTCTCCCGCTGGGCTCGGCGCGGCCACTCCTGGTTCACGCACTACGAATCCCGGCGTGCCCCGCGAGCCTCAGTGACTTGCCTTCGGACTACCAGTCCCAGCGGGCTGCGAGTGCGGCGGAGAGGTGTCTGGGCCGGCAGTCTGATCGGGGCTCTGGGAACTGTGGGCTGACTCCGGGAGCTGTGGGCCGGCGGGGACGGGACGGGACGGGAACACCAGCCCCCGCCCCAAGCTGCCTGCAGCGCGGCGGAACCAAGTAGCCGGGCGGAACCAATAATCCGGGGTGGCGCCGCGGGGGCGTGCCGGAAGGGCCCGCGCCGGGCGGAAGGCGGGAGGCGGCGCGGCGGTTCTAGCAGCTTCCACGGGCGCTCGGAGCGGAGGCGGCAATCCCGGTCCCGATGGCCAAGTGGGGGGAGGGAGACCCGCGCTGGATCGTGGAGCAGCGGGCCGACGCCACCAACGTCAACAACTGGCACTGGTGAGCGGGGCGGCTGCTCCCGGAGCCGCCCGACAGGCCCCGGCGCGGAGGGGGCTGCACGGCCGGGGCAGAGGGGCCGCCCCCGTCCCCTCCTCGCCGAACGGTGCTGAGGAGGGGCTGAGCCTCCGGGGCGGCCCCGGCTCCGTGCGGGTGTGCCGGGGTGCCCGAGCCGAGGTGCCCGGGGGAATGCTTGCAGGTGGCCTGGGGGAGAAATCTCTGTGTGTTTGTGTCGAAGCGGGGCAGGGAGACAAGAGTGGGGAGCATTGGATAGTCCCGATATCCGCTGTCAGCGTGGCCTGTCCCACATTGTCACCCTGCTCGGTTTTCCTGCAGGACAGAGAGGGATGCCTCCAACTGGTCCACGGAGCGGCTGAAAGCTCTCCTCCTGCCTGTCAGGGTGGAGGGTGAGGAAGGGGCATGTGAGGTGACAGAAGTGAGCAAACTGGATGGAGAGGCCTCCATTAACAACCGCAAAGGGAAACTTATCTTCTTCTATGAGTGGGCTATCAAGCTGGCGTGGACTGGTGAGTGATATGCACCCCTCCTGTTTCAAGGTCAGATTAATGTGTAATATCAAGGATACACATCTCATTTGGGAAATAGTAATAAAGGAAAGTGTCATCTTTGGATACCATACAAGTTGGCTTTGACAACAACCAGAGTAAGAAAGGTTGATCTGAACAATATAATTATAATTGCAGGCACCTCAAAGACAGGAGTGAAGTACAAAGGTTATGTGGAGATTCCTAATCTCTCAGATGAAAACGACATTGATGAAGTTGAGGTAAGCAAAGCTGGATGTATGGAGAGTTCTAATAGGAATACTTACAGCATTAATGCTTCCTTTCCTGTTACCTTTCTTAGAACATTTGTGTAGAATTTTTTACTGTTAGCGACTGCTTAAGTTAACAGAATCAAAAAATGGTTTGGGTTGAATGAGATCTTCAAAGGTCATCTATTACCAACCTCTCAGCCATGAGCAGCGACATCTGTCACTACACCAGGTTACTCAGAGCTCCACCCAACCTTGCCTTGAACACCTCCAGGGATGGAGCATCCACAGATTCTGTGGGCAACCTGTTCCAGTGCCTCACCACCCTTGGAGTAAAGAATTTCCTTCTAATTTTTAATCTAAATCTACCCTCTTTCAGCTTAAAACCATTATCTTTCATTCTGTCACTGCACTCCTTGATAAAGAGTCTCTCCCCCATCATGTTGTATCTTTATCAAATGAATTCCTGTCTCCTAGGTGCAAAGGGCTCTGTAGCACAAGGAGGTGTTTAGGCACACAGGCACAGTACTGTAGGCTGACAGAGGTGAAGTGAAAGATGAATAAAACTGCAGGGCTGTTGATGAAAGTTTAGCCAAAGTCTGTGATGTTAAATTGAGTAATAAAAGAACTGTGAACATATGTCCTTGTTAATCAGTGCTTGTATTCATTGTTCAGATCCTTGTCAGCCTTGCTAAAGATGAGCCTGAGACTAACTTGAAGACCCTGATGAAGCAAGAGGGTGCAAAGAAAATTAGAGATGCAATGAAAACTTACATCAGCACTCTGAAAACGGGTATGTAACTGAGAGGGAGAAGTGTTACGGGAACCCATATGGACTAATTCTAAAGAAGAGATGGGAGTAAAGAGATGCTCTCTCCATCTCAATAGAAGGGTGTCAGAGTAATAACAGTGACTTTGGGAAGAAGCATTTCTGGCTCTAGACAGCATAGCACAGCCCAGAAAGATTGGTTCTGGTGGTAATGCAGTAATAAATGGTAATTTTGAATTTATGTTTTAAAACTGAGAATACCCTTCATATCCTGAAGCTGTGGAGAAAAGGAAAGCCAGTAAAACGTGTTGGTCACCCCAGTGATATAGTCACTGCCTGTGGCACAATCTGGCCTTCAGCTGGCTTACTCCCTTGGAAAGTGGTATCTTCTCCAGTTTGTAGTTTGTTTTGGGTTTTTTTCCCCCTCTTAAAAGAGTGATAAAGACATCTAGTGTTACTTGGATTTTAGAATAACTGATGTCTGAAAATTGCTCTGCAGGTTTTGTTGGTGTCTTTTAATGAGCTGTCTCAGCATCTAGATCAATTTTCTTTTTTTTTAAGTTAAATCTGAGTCCAGCAGTTGGAGTTAAATCAATGCACTTTGGTTGAGTTTGGCTTTCTTCTCAAATACAGGCTGGGAATGCTACAGTTGCTTTTTATATCCATTTAGCTATATTACATTACATGTCCTAGATATGCTGGGTACAAACCACCACTGATTGCTGTTTTTCCAGGATTAAATTTCTGTACTCTTGGGTTTTTTTCAGGCACTATAGTGTTCAGACTGGGAGATGCAGTGACCCAGTGAAAGATAAGAATGCTAATCAGAAAAATCTGTATGATCTTGTGGGTTACAATAAATGAGAATAAGTGGGAACCAAGTATTGCAGGATACAGGTTTATGCACATATGATACAATTCTGCTTTCTAATGGAATTTTGCTACTCTGAACAGATGAAGAGGAAGAAAAAGAAGCAAAATATTGTATAATTGCTAAAATCAGAAGAGACTGAGCTGGAGAAAAAGCAAATGTAATTCTGAGCAAGGCTGAAGGTTCTGGTGGATTTACGAAAGTGTTGCTGCTGGCAAGGCTTGCCTGGCTTTCCCTGTGTAGTCCTGGCATCTGGTGTCGATACAGATAAATCAAAGAGGGAGGTGGAAGTTACTGTTGTTTACGGCAGTGATACAAGAAGTGAAAAAGCTTGTTTGGTGTGTCTAGGTCAGCAAGGCAAAAGTTTTTGAGGTGTGATGTGATTGCAATTTATATTAGAGAGTGAGAGAGGAAAAAAGCTATGTAGGTCTAAGGCTAACCAACCTTAATGTGAGAGCAGTGTGTAGAAGATGCTCTGTCTAGGCTGGGAAGAGGAGGTAAGTTCCTAATTGTTACTATAGGCAGGTTCTGACAGGGCCTTTGGTTGAGAGTAGTGAAGGAAAGAATTAATTGCTTGTGAAAAGAGGTCTGTTTACTTTTTCTAAACACTGTTTCAAGTCATGGATGCTAGCCAAGAGCAAGGGGAAAACCAGGAAGCCCTTTTTGATTGTGTATTTCAAAGTACAGTCAGAAGGTTTACTTGATCTTTAATTAGTTTCATGGGCACATTCCTGTCTTTCCAGAATTCACCCAGGGCATGATTTTGCCCACAGTGAACGGTGAGCATGTGGAAACAGCACCTCAGGTGGCTCCTAAAGCAGAAGAGCGCAAGGTAAACAAAACTGCAGATGTGCTTTGGGGTCAGTGAAGAGAGGTATGCTGTATTAGATTCTGGGACTTAGAGGAGCAACCTCTGTTGTGTATAGGATATACACATTCAGGAACTGGCAATCTCTGGAATAGGTGTGACTGTTTCCATTGGCAGCACATGATGTTTCTTCCAAGCAAAGTGATAAATCTGCTTTTTACATTTAAGTATGGTTGTATCTTACTGCATCTTTACTAAGAGCCTTGGTTTTTCCCCTTGCATATGTGAACTATTTGTTGATTTTTTTGGTGAAAACAACTGTGTATGTGTTTGTTTTCCTTGTTGTTTTGTTAGACGGCTGCCAGGAGCAGCACTGCCATATCACAGTCCAAATCCATAGGAGTCAAGATCCCCTACCTGTAAGATCAGTTTGAAGGACACCTTCTTAACATCTCCTGAGGAGCTCTACCGGGTATTTGTTACTCAGGAGGTAATGCCTGGCTTCTTCTGAGAGCTGTTCCTTGCATATAGGAGGCTCTTTCTAATAAGGATTTGAAGGAGTTTCTGTAGGACACTCAAAATCCATGAGAATGGAATAAGAAAGCTGTTCTGCAGAGGTGCTGCTGAATGCTTGTGTGTGCATCTTTTCACACAGCTGACAGGAGGGGAGTAGTGCCAACCAGAAGCAAGTTCCAGATTGCTGTCAGTATCTCTCTGTAGGTGTATCCCTTACTGCATGTGGCCAGATCACTTGGGATTTACAATTGTGTGCTTCTGGCTTGTTTTTTCTTTTTAAGGTTAGGTGGTATCAAAAGCATGCTTTGGGAATAGCTTCCACTTTTCTGCATGGCAGTTACATAGTTTAGGATGAGAGAGCAGACATTGTATCATTATTTAAACACAGTCTTTTTGTTCTTCCTATTTTGATAAGAAAAATGGAAAAGCAAAGAATATTTTTTTCTAAGAATTAGGTTTCATTAAGAAATCAACAAAGTAAATCACAGTGTGACTCAGAGCACTGCATAGCACTATGGAAGCTGGAGGTTCTTTTCCTTGGGCAGGTGAAATGCTGCTGTAGTAGCTAAAAGCTTGCTTTTCTGGCCAGGGGTTTTGTCTTTTGCTGAAGACCTTACACTATTGACCTACCTCCTCTCCCACAACTTTTGTAGCTGGGTGGGAGGCATTAGGCAAGGAGTTTGCAGGAAGATAATGTCGACTCATACAGATCTGCTCCTGAATTCTTTTCAGATGGTCCAGGCTTTTACCCATGCACAAGCCACCTTGGAGGCTGATAAAGGAGGCAAGTTTCAGTTGCTGGATGGCAGTGTCACAGGAGAGTTTGTTGACCTAGTAAGTACTAACCAGTTGAGGTGTATCTTGCTCAGAGGCAGCGCTGTTATCAGGCTGTAACTTCCTATCAGTTCTGTTACAATGCTTTTGTTAGCTAACTGTGGGGTTCTACCTGGTGCCCAATAGTTACCTATAATTTCTGTGGCTATTGAAGCATTCCTAGTAGTATTGGATTAATGCATGGCACTTCAGTCTGGGGAGAAAATGTGACTTCCAGTCAGAGATCTCCCCTGTCTTTTCGTGATTTTAGTTGTCAGAGGTTGGAGGGGTGTTAAAGATAGTAACTGACCCTTGTTCTCTTTGACTCAATTGCCACTAAAGTGTTCTGGACAGTCAGGGACTCTGTCTCAGTATTTGGGGCTGCATACCTTTCCAGAAAGGGATTGAAAAGAAAAGGACACTTAAAATCTCTTTCCCTCTGTGTGTGTTTCACAAGGTATCTCTAAGGCTTCATTCATATCAACACAATTCTAGATGTTTTCTATTAGACTGTAAGATTTCTAAAAATTACTACTCAGTCTTTGTCTTCCTTTTCAAGGTTCCTGAGAAGCAACTTGTTATGAAATGGAGATTTAAATCTTGGCCAGCTGGTAAGTAGTCCAGAAATGGATTTGCCTGTCTTTGAAGGATACCAGCCCCATTTGCCACACTTCATTGTGGCTCCTGATCAGGGAGCACAGGATGTTCTGGGAGCTGCTCCAGTGTTATCTCAGCTTCCTATCCCACATTACCATGTCTGCATCTTCAGCCACTGTGTAGAGCAGTGAGCAGCTAGGAAGGATGAAGTTGCTGCTTGTGCAGCTGTAGCTGCAACTGCTTCAAACCGCAGGTAGGGGGATCCCTCTGCTAGCTTTGTTTCTGGGGAAGGCCCACAGCTGCCATAAGCAGAGCCTCTGGGAAGGACCTCGAAGAGTCTTAAGTGGTTCTCTGTGCAAGGAGGGGCAGAGCAGCCTGCAGGGGCTCTGTGTACTGTACCACACACTGCTGACAGACCTGCTTGGTTCCTCTAGGGCACTTTGCAACCATTACCTTGAACTTCAATGACAAAGGTGGCGAGACAGAGGTGTGCTTGGAAGGCAAGGGCGTTCCTGCCAGTGAGGAAGAAAGAACAAAGCAAGGCTGGCAGCGCTACTACTTCGAGGGCATTAAACAGACATTTGGTTATGGTGCTCGCTTGTTTTAATACCGGTTGCTGGGAGGCTCTGCCTGAAGATTCTGCCACATGGACTGATAAAATTCTCGCCTGCTCCTTTCTAATCTTGGCCCTGCCGCTGAGTAAAGTGGGATGACAGGTGATGAGGAAGGCCATGGAGCAGCACCACTTTCAGTCCCTCACTGCTTTGTGCATGTCTTGTGCTGCAGGGGATTCTCTTACATGTACATACTTCTATTGCTAAATAAACCTAACTTAAAAAAACACTGTGGAATTTGTGTCCTCAGATTGGCTTGAGTTCAAAGGGTTGGGCGATAGGCTGAGGGAGGGATCTGTCTAGAAAAAGACCGATCAATGAGGATTGCTGATGCCAATGTGATTTACTCCTCACTTCTGGGGGAGTACAGAGCATGAGCTTGATGCAGTTTTTAGTCTGAGCAGCTGCTCATTTTCCCTCTGCTTTTGATCTGCCGATAGTAAATGTTTCAAACCCTTCCCATTTTTGAAGGGATTTGTGATCCTGTTCAAGCTGTTCCTCTCCTTTGCATAACCCCTTCAACACAGTCATTTCTTACACTTCCACTAGTCTGCTCTACAAGAATGACAATCATGCAAACCAGTACTAGGGAAACTTCCACCCACAGAATGGTTCTAGAAAGTTGTGGGGCCCTGGGTCAGCTACCTCCAAGAGCTTCAGGCTGAAGCAAACTAGTTTTTCAGAAATAAATCCCACCTCCATTTAGAGTCTACAGGATGCAGTACTTTTTGCTCATCATACTTCAGCTATTGCTTTAACTGGTGAGGAACAAAAAAATGCTTGTTCTCACCTGTTAATACATTAGTTCCCGGAGCTGTCTTCAAAAGCAATAAACTTGTTTATAGGAGGGGTGAAAATCTGACTGATCAGAAGCGTCAACCTGCTTATCCTTAAAGGTGAGAGAAGTGCTTGGTTTTCTTTTTGAAGCATGAGCTTCTCTTGTATACTTTGTTTTTTCCTAGTGTTTTCTGCAGAGCTCCTCTACTAAGCTAGAAGAGAGCAATGTTAGTGGGTGAAATTTTCTGGTTTGGGGATTTTTCTTTTTATTTTTTAAAATCTGAATTGTATGTGGAAACTGTTCCTTTCAAGAGAGGAGACAAGAAAAAAACTTAAGTGGTTGTTTTAAAAAAGACCCTGAATATAGTTGTCAGTCTCCTTTTAAACTACAAAGAGCATTCTGCCTGTTCTCACTACTCCTGAGTGCTGAAGTATGAAAAAATCATGATAAAGTGTGTACAGACAGATATCAAGAATGCAGCATGAACAAAATTCTGTAGTGTGTACTCATCCCTGAGCTGACCTGTGAGAACAAAGGAAGTTGTACAAAGAGGCAGCTGTAGATACGGTAGAGCTTCCCTGTGCCATGCAGGATTGTCTTCCCTAAAGCACTGGCTGGTTTTAGGGAAGACAATCCTGCATGGCACAGGGGAAAATGGATGCAGGTGTTTTCCTGGATTTTTGTGCACAGATGAGCCCTGTACACACCCGGTAGGCTGTGGGGGGCAGGTAACATGAGGGAGCACACTGATCTCACTGTGCAGCCTCTATGCTTGGGAAATCCTGGACAGCAACGTGGGAAACCTTAAACAGCAGGGCTAGCAAGTGAGTTCACAGCCAAAAATTTGGTAAAAGGAGAGCAAAATCATTTAAAAACTGAAAAAAATGAGCTTGTTCTAAGTCAGCTTGAGACAAAGGTGACAGCTGAGTTGCAATGTCTTTGCTGTGCTTTGGCAGCTATGCTGCGGTAGCCGTGCTCGCCTGCTGCAGGCTCTGCTGCCACAGCTGGGCCAGGGCAGCAGAAGGCAGGCCCTTGCTAATCACCTGCTGCTGGAAGGTTAGGAAGTGGGACAGGAAGGCAACTGAAGTGGAATTTTAATTGCCTTCCTTTCATCACAAGCAGGGTTTACTTCAGGCATCCTGCTGCTACTCTAATAGGGCACGCTTTGGCCTCGGCCAGCAACCCACATGCGTGGGGCTCGTGGACTCAGGGCTTTACTCAGAGGCCATTTGAGGGCTCTTCCAGCAAAACTGACTGCCCTGGGTTATGCTGGTACTTCCCCAGCTGGCTCCCTGCCCTGCAGGCTGGAAATCACCATCCCCAGAGCAGCAGAACAGGCTGTGTAATGTAGCCATGCCTTGGCTACTGTTCACACGTGAATCTTTTGGACTGACCCAGCAGTGAAGGAAAGCTTGCGCTAAGGCTGTGCCAGGCTGTGCACTCAAGCAGAGCGTGCCAGGCTGTGCCAGCTCTAACAGGGCACAGCAATGGTAATTAAGTCCTTACACCACTTCAGACATTGACTTGGTGAAGGAGATCTGAGCCTTAAGTCATGCTAGAGAAGGTCACTGCACTACATCTGCCTACTGCCAGCAGACACACACTCCTGCAGCTACAGCTGATCTCCAGTGCAGCTGCACGATGCTAATGAGAAACCCCAGACCTCTGCTTTGCTTGGAAGTGCTGCAAAACAGTCACAGTTTAGTGGTCCTTCAGCTATTTGGGGAAGGGAGGGATGGATAAGATCAGGGAGAAAAGCAAGGTTCAGTATACTCTGGCCCAAAGGCTCTTTAAGAATCTGACAGCAAAAAGTCCTGTAAATTACAGAAGACAAAGGTTAAAAAAAGAGAAAACAGAAGTGAATTTTTCACAGTGATGGAAGTCAGAGGTGGATCCTCACTGACTATGCTGTTATGAGGCACATGGAGACAAGTAAGAAGCAACCATCAAACAATAAACCAAAAGGGGTCTTTGAACCTTTTTAAGACTGTAGGCAATGCTCTATATAACAGTTTTATTAGTACATAAGGGAATGCCTAATAAACCTGTAATGAATCCAGTACATTTTGGTATAGAAGATAATATACTTGGTAACTTAAAAGTAAAAAAAAAAAAGTTACATTACCACTGGTGCTGTAAAAGGCAAGTTTAGGAGACAAGTCTAGAATAAAAAATTATCTTGACCAAGTGGAAAAGTGAGGTCAGCAGGACTACAGCTGTAAACCTGCAGTGTGCTGGGGTTTGGTTTTTTTCCTAGTCTTCTGCTCCAGAGGTGTGCCACCAGCACAGAAGACCAATGTAGCTACACAGTGAGGTGTGTCCCTTCACAGGCCAGAACAGGGGTGTCTGAAAGGTTTGATTCTTCTCTGGAACTACAGCTTTAACTCAAGATTCACAGACCACAACCACAACTTGCTCTTTTCTAGGTTAACACCAGGCATTGCAGTTCAGGCCTGCTGCACAGGCTTTGGCTAAGCTCTCCTGGCATTATCATTCTCTTTTCTCCTTCTAGAAGAGATCCTTCTGGGCCCAGCTGGGCTCTTGTGTGCTTCCTAAGAAGCGGATTCCTGGAGCTGGAGCCCTGAAAAAAATCAGGTAATGGGATCTCCGTTGCTGTAAACATGTTCCTACAAAATCTCACGTTCATCCCTGAGAGATGGGCTTTCCTCACCCCACCTGTGCCCCAGCAAAATCTGGGCATGGCTCCTTCTGTGTGCAGACAAACACCACTGCACACTGGGTGCCAGGGGACTGGTCCAGCTCAGTTCCAGTCCAGGCTGGCAGACTGAGACAACTCAACAGCAACCAGTCAGGAAGTTGTGTGCTCCAAGCAGCAGGCAAAAGTGCAGTTTAAGACTGCCACAGACTCACTGTATGATTTCAGATGACATCTCCAGGTCTTCAGCACCTGCAGAATTAGGGCAGGAATTCTCCTGCTTCCATCCTCTGGCTGTGGGATTTCTATATCCCACAGGGTCCATCATCCAACACAGCAAGGACCTTGTTGCAGAGGATAAAAGCACATTAGGCATGTTATATACACAGCAGTAACTGCTGCCTGCTCCTCCAGGGAAAGAGTGACTTTCTCTGAGCAGAGTGGAACTCAGCCTGCTACCCCTGGCTTGGGCTCCATGCAACAATGGTTTTGATGTTGCAGAAGGTCAGCAGGAAGCCCCTAGCATCCTTCACTGAGAGGAGTCACCTGCTCTTGCAGAAGGTCAGCAGGAAGCCCCTAGCATCCTTCACTGAGAGGAGTCACCTGCTCCCCCAGGCAGGGGCCAGCAATGGTGCCAGGCAGCAGTGAGGCAGAGTCCCATGCTAGAGTAGCAGATTAACCCTTGACAGATGTGCAGCCAGCACAAAGCAAAAGGAGCAAGAGAGGACAGGAAACAGCTGGAAACAGCAAGAGCTTGGAAGTGTTTATGATTTACACCCTGAATTAACAGCAACAAAAAGTTGTGATCCCTGGAAAGCTTTGCAACCCCCCCTGCTATAATTAGCTGCTGGCTCTGGAGGTGGTTTGCCAAACCAGTTTTTTAGCTGAGATGATGCTGGGGGTTTTTCCCCTGCTGTGCTGTGCTGGACCATCAGCCAGTACCCAGCTCTGGCCAGGCTGACCATGGAATAAAACCCTACGTCAGGGCTGGGGCACAGGCAATGCATTTGCTTCTCAGCACTGACCCTGAGGGTCTTCTTGTAGGAGGCCTCCTTCCCTGTGAGCAGAATTTCACATATCCCATGGGCTCCATATAGTCTTTCTTACCTGTGACTTTTGCAGCCAGACAACTTCAAATGCAAATGTTAAGGGAAGGAAGCAAAGCCACCAGGGCCCCAGCTGGGGCTGGGAACCCAAGACATACAGTGTTAAATATAGCATCATCCCTCTCAACCAAAACAAATAGCAACACATGCTTCAGTCAAACTGAATGACATCAGCATGACATATACATATATAAAGTGCTTTATTGCAGCATCAGATTAAAGAATTCTTCTCTGTGAAATTTTGTAGGAATAAAAGACATTTTTTATATATATTATATATATAAAAAAACCAATAAACTTAAGGAGTAAAAGCTTCATCACTTAAATAGCAGTGGGCTGGACAGAATCTTTGATGAGATATAAAAATAAACACTTGCTTAATGTCTACTTTTCTCATGGTGTTCTGCAGAGCCTCACGGTGCATAAGGTGCTTGTATGAGGAACAACAGAGCTTGTTTCTCGTGCTCCAGTTTGTGCCTGCATTGTCCAAACCACAGAGGCAGCAAAGCAGAACAGCTACTTGGCTCTCAACTAGCTTTTGTGGGGACATCAGGGAAGGGGAGAGTATCAATGCAAGAATTTTCTTTTACTTGCCCTTGGACAGGAACTCCAGTTCTTACAGAAATTACAAGGTTTTTTTTCTGGTGGTTAGACTGGATGACATAGCCAGAGTAAAGAGCAGGGTTAAAAATCCTGGGTAACACTCTCACTGTAAGAGCACTTCCTTAGAGAGCAGCCAGTCTAGCAAACAAATTGGTTGAGCTTTTTGCAAGTCTTCTTCAAGAAAGACTGTTTGTAAAAGTCCTGCTTCCATGCTCGGGTCCAATACTGAACACTAGGCACGTTCAACAGGAGGTTCTTTAAAGAAATCTGCACTGATGGTAAATAAACTCCACTGGGAGTTTGGTGAAGTTAATGATGGCATATGGCATGTGAGTGGAAATATGGTCTGCTGAATGACTGCAGCTCATAAGCTGATCCTTCCATGGCTTCAGATGCTCATGGCTTCATTTGCATCCATGTCTCTTGCTGAGGCTCCCTGGCTCCCAGAACCAAGCCACCACATCACTGTCACCCCCTCCTGACCACCTCTGTATGACCTACCTCTTTGCCAGAAACTAGTGAGTGAATGACCATCTGGGCCAGGGAGCATGCAGTGATCATGGAAATGTTCCGAGGTCTCCATCCATGCTTATTTGGTTCTCTTCCTTCTCACCATTTACAGGACACTGGTCATCTCAGACTGCATGTCTGTTGGGAAATGGATGATGTCTGCCTGTATTTTGATAGAACCCATATCCAGAGTCTAGGGATACAAGGGTGTAATAATAGCAGAGTAAGAATAATTCAGCGATAACTTCATTAATACTTTTGTTTTACCAGCTATGAAGTCTTAGGTATGGATGAGCAAGGATGCAGTATTCTATCAGTAACCAAGGCAAATGGATCAACATACACACAACAGAAACAAAGACACCCCCAGAAATACTCCCCAAACAGCTTTCAGACCAAGAATATTCACTGAGGCTGGAGAAAGCTCCTGTAAAAAGGACAGACAGTACAGGATGGTCAACTAAGGACCTCTGCAACCAGTTTTTTGGTTCAACAGTGCCCTGCAGAAGTACATGGAGTAGCTAGCAGCCTTGCATGAAACCTCTAGAGTAGAAATGACTCCATTCTTCTTTATGTGTGCTTGACTTTTATTTCCCCTGATGTATAAAACTTCTTAAATAAAAGCTATAAATTTTCTGCCAGTTCAGCAACTGAATGTCCAGGGACAAAGGTGCTCAGCCTAGTTTCTCTGCAGGAAAACTTCCAAAATATGCTGGGAGACACTGCCATGGACCTGTGAAAAGCTGAATGAAACCCAGGCAAGATCAAAGTGCCAACAGAGAGCATCACAATCCCTGATCTGTGGACACCAGGTATTAGCACAGGTGTCTTCCTCCTCTGGAGCCACACTTGTGAGCCTGGCCCGGGAGCGAGCCCGAGGGGTCCATGGCTCGATCTGGGCTGCCTCCAGGTGGGGACCTGGGCAGACACAGACTGGAGCAGCTGGGGACATGGGCAGACTCAGCATGGAGCAGGGCTAGCTTGGCTCAGTGCTTTTTGCTCCTCACCAGCAATGGCATGAGCAGTGGCCGAGGTGCCTCCTGCCCCTGGCAGGGCTGTGAGCGGGAAACACAGGACTTTCTTTTGGGCTGTGTCACAGGTGCTCCCGAGACCCTCTGAGAGCTGCCAAGGGGCCAAGCTCTGGTAGAGGGCTAGTGCTGTGACTTGCACAGATGCTACCACCCTGTTCCTCCAAGCACCATGGCAGAGGGGCTGAAATGCACACAAGCTGGTGTCCCCATGCTGACCTCCTCTGAGGTCCACCTGTGTGTGGCTTAGGCAGCCAAAACCCTGGTGTCTAGGCAATCTTGCCAAGCAAGCCCAGGCAGCCAGTCTTCCTCCTGCTCCACAGCCCACTCCCCCAGACCCACAGACCCATAAGCCTTTCCCTGCTCCTTCCCAACCATGCATGCACAAACCCGAGGATGGGGGGCCCTGCTCTGTATGCCTGGCTGGAACAGCCCTGCACTCTCTAGGAAGACCTACCCCCGGTTTCGGATATAAATCAGGGCAGGTGTACAGACCAGAGCAGGCAGCCATGCCTGCGGCAGCTCCTCAGGTGTGATGTGAAGCCAGCAGGAGCTGAGGCCACTTCACCCTGTGCTCAGCTTTCAGGCTGCATTGAAAGGTGATAGAGAACAAAAGCAGACAGGAGCAGCCCCTTGTTCCCTCCCAGCCCCTGCTGCTTTCCACATGCCAGGCCAGGAGCCCTGGACTGCAGGACTGCCCTGGGTGTCATGGCAGGGACTGCACCACAATAACCTCCAGCACCCTCAGAAATGGGAGGAGACTCCTCCGAGGGGATGAGACCAGCGGTGCATCCCCCCCGTTTTGCCTGGCCCCACCGAGGAGCCCACGAGCGGGGCAGGGCTGGCCAGGCTGCGCAGGGACACAGCCAGTGGCGGTGGTGGCCCCTTTGAGAGTGGCTGCGCTAGTACTCCTTGGCCTCCTGCAGCTGGGACAGGTACTCCTCCTCGGCGGGGTTGTCGGCACAGCGCTGGCCATTGTTGGGGGGCCGGACGGCGTGATAGCGGCTCCAGTCCCCCTTGCAGAGGATCCAGGGCAGCATGTCCACCTTGTAGTGCAGCTCCGGAGAGAACTCGGTGCTGATGAGGTTGGGGACGCCGGCGCCCTTGCCGCGGGTGATGAGGCGGGTGTGCTCGTCGTAGCAGCAGTGCTGGGCAGCCAGCGTGGTGCTGTCCAGGGAGAGCATGGAGCGCAGGCAGAAGCGCGCCGTGGGCTTGTAGATGTCCAGGCGCTCCTTGGGCCCGCTGGCATCCCGCCATCGGAAGCTCTTGCCGCGCTGCTCGTCGCGCAGGTTGACGGCGCTGTAGATGGCCTCCAGCGGGTAGGAGCAGGGGCAGCTGGGCAGGTCCGTCAGCACCTTGCTCAGGTACTTGGTGAGGAAGTCGCTCTTGCAGTTCAGCCACTTCTCACAGCTGTCCACCTCTGGGGAGGGTACCAAAAGGGTGAGGGCATGCACGCTCTGCACTCCACTTTACCCGGCAGCCACTGCCTGCAGCCATGCCAGCACCACCAGCAGAGCCTGCAACCACCAGGCAGGAGTAGCCAGGACCCTGGGACGAGCTGGAGCCAGCTCCACCCCCAAGGCAGTGACAGAGGGAAGGGGGTTTGTGCTGGCAACATTCCCTTATGGGAGAGGGCACGTGGCCGGCTGGCTTCAGCCACTGAACCCTAAAGCTGTGTTGTAGCAGGGCTGTGGGAGCGACTGGGTTTCCCAGCACGACCACTGAGGCCTGCACATGGCAGTGGTTTGGTGACTTAGGTCTGTACACCAGACACAGGAGCCCTTGGCTGAACCCTGAACCCTCCCCACCAGCCGGCTACGACCCTCCCAAGGTCTGTCACTGAAGTCCCCAGTGCAAAGCAGAGGCAGAGGCTGACCTGAGTTGAACAGCTCTGTGGTGTTGTCGCTTTTGAAAGGTGTCTCCTCTGTGGGGAAGACCATCTCTCCTTCTGCTCCTTGAGACAGAAAAAAAATAAAACTAAGAGCCTGGCTGAACACGGAAGAAAGGTGTTTTTTCCCTCTGTATGTGCACCAGACACCACCCATCTCCCAGTCCCTCTCCTGCCACTTCTTTGGTAACATGACCCTGTGATTGGAAGGAAGGGCCAGCAGCAAGACTGGCCCAACAGAGGCTGTTATGTAAATCCCTGTGGATAGAGCTGGCTCTCAATATGCCTCAGGAGAGGATTTCAAGCTCCCAATATGAGAGAGGTGCAAGAAGTCACACACCAAACTTAATGCCAGCCCACACAACTGCCTGGGGAGCCATGAAGCCCAATCATAGCTTCTGTGGGGAAACAAAGCCCCCTGGTCATTAGCCCTGGCCACATTAAACATAACTAATTCTTGAAGCATGAGCAATGCCCAGCCTGCAGCAGCGGGGAACCAGCCCACATCAAAGTCAGACAGTAGCCAAGGACTGTTCTGGCAGGGGCTCACCAGGACAGTGGGTCAGATCGCAGGTCCTCGACTCTGTCGCTGTGCAGGCATAGCCACAGGAGCGGGTCCTCTTCTGGTTGCCGCTGCCACAGGTGATGCTGCAAGGGGACCATGGGCTCCACTCCTCCTCATCTTCATAGTCTGTGCACAGCAGCCAAGAGGCAGAGAGTGATGGATCTCAGCAAAGCTTTAGCAGCAGGGGAGACAGCAGCCACCTGGGACCTCCCTCAGCTCTGCCTCCATCCCTGAACAGGGACAGTGCTGCCTGGGGCACACGGAGGTGCCCAGCCATGCAGTGCCAAGGGCCAACCCCATCCTCACTGCCAAGCCCAGGGAAGCAGCCCTGAGCAAAGGCTCTCATTCTCACAGCTTTGCTCCCAGTCATGCCAACCCAAACAGGTATTGCTGCCCACCCCCACGTGGCCATGAAGCTGAACACCAGTATCAGCAAAGGCTGGCTGGTTTTGGGGTCATGCCAGGAAGCTGCAGGCACGAGCTGCTGTGGTGTCCCGGCCCATCTGCCCACTACAATCTGCCATCTAGCTCTCTGCAGCTCCTCTCCTAGGGGGAGCCCAGGTCTGTGGAAAAGGCTGCTGGCACTGATGTCACTACAGGGACCTGAGTCAATGGCAGCAGCACTTGTCATTAAACATTTATATTGCATGTCTCATCTGAGCATGCCTTAGCTAGGGCCCACGCTCCAGTATGATTACATGCAAGGACAATTCCCACTGGGACACTGGCATGTCTGACTGCTGGCAGCCCTGGCTGAGTGTGCTGGCCTTGCTCCTTGGCATGCTTGCTTATTTGTAAGTAGGAGCTGAGCACCAGTGTGCTGTGATCTCTGGTGCAGGGCTGCAGCCTGCATTGCTGGTCTGCAGGGCAGCTGCATGTGCCAAGAACTCACCGTAATTGTATTTTTCCTTAAAGATCCAGTTTTTCTGCCCGGGCCATCGCTGGTCCCAGTTACCACCTACTCCACTAAGCATGGACTCCTCCTCCTCATAATCTGTTGTGTAATCTTCCTCTTCGTCATCATCCTCTTCTTCTTCCTCCCTGTCCCCTACATCCAGGTTGTCATCCTCTTCCTCCTCTTCCTCCTCCTCTTCCTCCTCCTCCTCCCCCTCAGCAGGGTCAGTGTATTCCCAGAAGAGGGGCCAGAATAGGTCCTTGTGAGACAGCCACTCAGAGGATGTCAGAGACCAGTCATTGCTTGTCTCCTTCAACAAGTCCATCTCCATCTCAGCCTGAGGATCATCCACCACTTCAATGGTCACCTGGTGGGCAGATATGAGGCGAGCCAGTGAGCTGGGGCACAGCCCTTGGACAGACCCACCAGACCATGCCCTGGCTCCCAGCCCAAGCAGCCACAGACACTCAGGGCTGCAGGACTGTATGAGGAGCACAAATGGTATCTCCTCATCCAGAGGCAATGAGCAGGGACAGAGTGGGAAGCACAGGGTGGCTGGTGGTCACTGACAAGGGCTGGGACCACCCTCAGAAATTGAGAGATCCCCCATGTAAGGATGGTTTACTCCTGCTCTGTGAAGAGGGGGTGGGTAGGCCAGGGGAAAGGCTCTGAGCAAATTCCTCACTCGAGGAGCTTCTCCATGCCAGCTATCTGCAGCTGGTAGTCACCAAGAAAACAGATGACAGCAGCCACACAGACTCTGTTCATGAGATCTTTTCTCTTAAGGAACCAAATGAGGCTGGAGAGCACCACTTTCACGACAGCACTCACCCACATCCCCCCGTGGCCCTCCCAGACCCACTCCCCACCTGGATGTTGGGGTTCTGGGCACTCAGGTCCACGTTGGCCAGCCCCGGCAAGTTCTGCAGGTCCAGCATGAAGGGCAGGCTCTCCTCGTGGCCAGCAGCACTGGGCTGGGGCAGCACAGGGCTCCTGGCAGCCTGCTGAGCCAGCCCTCGGCGCCGGTGCCGGCGCGGGCCGGCCTGCCCGCTGCGCCGCAGCCCCCGCGCCCGGCCCGAGGGGGACAGCTCCTCGTGCCCTGCTGAGCGCGGGCTGGACGATGCTGGCACCTGCACGGGGAAGAGTCACAGGGAACAGCTCTTGCGTGCTGGCGCAGGGCAGGCAGCAAACCACCACCCAGCAAAGACGGGTCTGGTCTCCTGCCCCAGACAGCTCCTCCACCCCATCTTACTGCAGCATCAGCAGAGCAATTAGCATGTTAACCAATCAAGTTAATACCAAGTGCCCTGTGCTGTGCCAGGGCTCAGTTCTGCGGCACCTGAACCTACAGGTCTATTCAGACTGGTACTTCCCAACCCCATGAGCACCCTCCCTGCACCCCTCTGCTGTCCCCTTGCCCATCTTGTCTGGCTTTCCATTTCTCACTCTCCCTTTTTAGCTCTTTCTCAGCCCCTGGAAATGGGTTAACGGCGAGGGTTGCTTCTGGTCACAGAGTTACCACAGGTCATGTTTAATACTTTTATATATTTATATAAAAAGTTTACAACTAGGGCTTTATGACAAAGGGGAAAACCTCACCCAAATACGTTGTTCTGTGGTACTGGTATTAGGGCAGATGACTTCAAGCAGCACAGGTTTAATTGAAATTTCTGATGGTGCCCAAAGGCTACCACAAAGATGGAAAGAAACTGCTGGCAGATATAACCCAGCTACCTTTAGCTCTTTGGGAAAGGGAAGCTTCCCGGCCAAACAAGTCAACAAAACTCACTTGTGAGTGCTGCCAGTGGCTCTCAGTGCTGCTGCCACTCCAGGGGCACATGGCTAGCCCTGCAGTCGCAGGAGGAGCAGGGCTGGCAGACGGGAAGCCCTGCCTGAGAGGCAGCACCAGCCACAGGACTGCGCTTGCCCCAGTCCCGCGTTCCCCACCCCGCACCGGCACCACAGAGCAGCGGGACTCAGGGGCCAGCAGGCTCCAGTGTGCCCACGGAACCCGAGATGGGAACAACTGGCAAAGCCCCCCCGAGGCACGGGCGTCCTTGGGAAGGTCTGCAGGGCCCCGCTGCTCAAGGCTGAGAGCAGGGGTGCCCGAACTCCCAGCATCTCCGCCAGCGTCGGCCTTTTCCTGGCTGCCCAGCTGAAACCCCCTTTTGTTCCCAAGCTCTCACCCTTCGCATCAGCCCGGCCGAGAGCCGTGGGATTAACGAAGAGCACGGAGTGCCCCCTCCCCACAGCGCCGGGCGGGGGGGACGCAGAGAGGCATTTCTACCTGCAATTAGAGCCAGATGGTTTGGGGAAGGACTCCCCTCCCTTTCATCCTGATCACTGGAGCACTTCAAAGGCAGCTGGAGCCCAGCCAGACTCTCATGAGCGCACACAGCCCGTCCCCAGCCCTGTCCCTGTACATCAAAGCCCACGATCCCTCCATCCCCGGGGGAGGGAAAAGAGCAGCAGGGACGCTGCTGGTCCCTTGGCTGCTGCCCAGGGCAGGCTGAACGCAGGGAAGGGCCGGTGACAGACTCCACCAGATGGGCCCTGAGCAGATAGGGCTGCAGAGAGGACAGAACCTGCGCTGCACAGGGAGAGCGTCTGGGGCTTGTCCCTCTGCCGGGCCTGGAGGACTCCTGTGGCACTGCTGGTAGCAAACCTGAGCAGAAAGACCCCCCTGCACACACCCTCCCCTCCCAGCTCCCTCTGTCCCCATCCAAACCACAGTAGTTTCGGGAAGAATGCATGGGAATGATGCCTGGCTCTGTCTCAGCCTAGTTCCCAGTGCCTTAGCCCCTTGCTAGGTCTCCTGTCATGTCCCAGGAGTCCTTGACAAGAAGCAAGGAGGCCAGGTGGAACAAAAACAGCAAAGGGGGCTGAGCAGGCAAACACAGCCATGTCCCAGTGCTGGCTGAAGTACACTGCCTGCTGTGCTGGGTTTGCTGCCAGCTGCACAAGCCCAACACAACCCCTGCACAAGAGACTGGCAACAGCCAGGAAAGGCTGGCGTTCCTGCCTAATTTGCAAAGAGCTTATTGAAGTGGGTGAGCTCGTGTCACACACAGCCCAAATTTAATACACATGGAAAGTGAGGTCTCCTCTAGCAACAAGATCTGAGCTCACCCAAGGACACCAGAGCAAGCAAGCCAGGAACAGACTCAAAGTCTCCAAATTTACACTCAGTGCCTAATTCAGATTTTACGCCCAAACAAGCTCAAGAAATTCAGAGTACTGTTCCCACAGGGAAAATGTAAAACTGCTCCAGGAGAACTGGCTGCAAAAGTATTGGAGGGCAAACAGAACTCCCTCAGCTCCAGATACTCTGGAGGCATAAGCATGACAGGGGTGGCCACCCGGGATGGCCAAGAGCCCTTCAGCAATGGTCCCTACAATGTACCACCCAACACTTCCCTCCTGTTGGCATCTGCATCACTCTAAAGGTTTGCTGGGTTAAAATCTGTCCCTGCATCAGATGTCCCTCCTGTCTAAGGCTCAGTGCCCTGCCCCAGTCAGTCAATCGATGGATTTAACAAGCTCTTAGAAGACCCAGTGCTCCCCCCAGGTCAGAGCATCCATGGCATTAGAGGTGTCTGCTCCAAGTCATCAAGGGTCCCCTGACAGCCACACAAGCACCACCTGAGGTTTGCCCCCCTCTCCATGACACCCACCCTCTCCTCCACACTGTCCAAGGAGCAGCTGGATTAAGCCATCAAGGGTGGAGCTCAGCCACTGCAGTGGGCTAAGGGAAGAGAAGACTTTGCTTGTCCAGAGGGAACACTCTATTCCCCTGCTCGCTACAGAGCACGGGAGAAAGCCTGCAAACCATTGGAGAGCTCATCATCAGCAGCTCCCTTCTCCTTCCACCCCCATGGGAGCAGAGTGCAGGGCTGGGAAGCCATCAGTGTCTTCCAGCCGAGTTCCAACCTTCTCCTGCAACCAGCCAGCACCAAGCAAAGGAAAAAGCTGAACAAGGAATTGCCACAGCTGTTCCTGTTTACACTTGGCATATCCTACCTGGCTGGGAATAAGGGTTCCCAGGGCAGGAACCTGTGAGAAACCCTGGGGCAGCACTCAGGAAAGAGCATGGAATTTCCCTTTGTGAAGATCATGTTTTGACTGAAGGCTGTAAGCAGGATCATACCTGCCTACCTACCAGCCCAGGAGCCCTTCCCACATAGTCCAGGCTGTCCCACAGGTAGGACTGACCACTGAAACACCTCAAGGCACAAGCTTAGAAGAGAAGTTTGGAAAGGGAAATAACTCATTAGCATTTCACCCCAGTGTCACGCCTATTTTGTGGGTATGGGGAACAAGGTGTGTGGAAAAGGTGTGGGAAAAGGCCACATATCATTGCTCTAGAGATCAAAAGCTGACATTTTTCCATTTCTAGTCCATACACCTCTATAAGAATTGCTCAAAAATCTGGAGATGATGAAGAGAGCAGCCACAAAAACATTTCAAGGGATGGAAAGTCTTGTACAAGTCTTGTACAAGTCTTTTCCAGTGAAAGACTTGTACAATTCAATTTGTTTCTCATGCTGAAAAAAGAAAGCAATGACTCAGTTTTCCAGTTCTTTAAGGCAGTAATCCATCAGGCACCAGAGACTATAATCCAGAAGAGAAACACATAATAGGAAGCAATGTGCCCAAGTCAAAGCCAAAAAAATTTAACTGAGGAATAAGGATCATGCTTTTAATGCCATAGGTAATTAACCACAGGAACAATTAAAAAGAAAAGTGACAATTTTTCTTGAGGAGACTGCCAAACCCACATCACTGGGCTCAACACATGAGCACTGCAACTGCACTAGGGAAGAAATTCAAGGCTCTAGTAATTTCTTCTGCTCTTAAAATTTGTGATTTTGCTAGAAATGTCTGAAAAGCTTTGAACTAAATCTGGATGAAGGAAGCAAATGACCAATGTTCATGTGCTGCAGCTCTTACTATTAGAGACATGACATTTCAGTTTAAAACCTGAAAACATCATCAGACTAGTTCCTGTGCTGTGCTGCACTTTGGCAACCAGGGACACCACCACCCTGCCACTTACACAACCACAGGTACTTGTCCCTCCAGCACGTTCCTCAGCCTCTCTGCAGGAGCTGCAAGCTGCCAGAGCACCCAACAGCAGTGCTCTCTCTAACTACACAGGCTGCTGAGCAGAGCTGCCCCTCACTGTGGGGTTACACCAATCCAAGCACATTTGAGAGAACCCCCCTGGCAGTGAAGCATTGCTAGAGCATCAGCAGCCAGTGGAGCAAGCAAGTCACCAGCACAGGACAAGCTCAGAGGATGCAGCTTCTACCCACACCTATCCCAAGCCAATTATCGAGCACATAAACTCATTCAACTTGAACCAAGGAAACCTGTGCCCACGGCAGCCAGATCAGAGGCAACATTAAGGCTGTGCGTTGGGCTTGTTAACACTGCAGTGAAGAAAATGACGTATTTGCTAAAGGCCGGTATCACACTGAGCTATAATTATAAGGAATGGGGGCTTTTGTTGCTTAATCATTACTGCTTGTGTTAGGTTTCCTTTGAACAGTTTTACCATGCTGTATTGAAACAAGAAACCACCAGAAGAACTATTGATCTTTTCCTGAATAGACCTTCCTTCTCTTTCCCCAAAGCTTTCCAACATTATTTTAAAATCTGTCTGTTGCAAACTTGCCCACTTATGAATTAATCAAGTACAATTTTTTTAACCATAAAACTTTTCTTTTTATATTTACCTAAATGAGCTGCAAGGATCTGGAGAAAGCATTAAAAAAAATTATCTTTGGACTGAAACTGGGTAGGAACAACTCCAGAGTAGGATTTTACTACAAAGCCATACTATAAAGCTGTGGAAGAGGAGGAGGCTGGTTGGTTGCATTAGAAGGAAGCCCAGCATGTCTGGGGTTAGCTCTGGGGCTGCAGTTTGCAGAAAGGCTCATGACAGTTTTTGCTGGTAGGATGGGGAGAAAGGGAGGTTTTTCTAATGCTAACAGGTAACACTGCTGTCTCTTTAAAATAAAGTAAGGTTGAACAGCAGGGTGATCACCAGGAACAGATGCAGTGTGCCATGATGCCTCCCTCCCACAGAACATGCTTTCTCCTCTATGAGGCACTGCCCAAATAAAGGGCTTTTTTAGCCCAGCCAGCTGAAACCCCCACGGCCTCCTGAGGGCTGTAGTTTGATCCCCCTGGCTCATAAGCCATCCACAGCACATAACCTGTCTACTGGCAGGCTTTCCGCCAGATGGAAAATCCATGGGACACGCATTAGGCAAGTGACCTCTGCCACCCATCAGCTCATCACCCACTTAAGGGATTTCCCAGAGCCCTGGCAGAGCACAGCATCTTCTAGAGGTGTCAAGAGCTGGGTGGGTACCTACCAGATAACAGGGAAGGCAAACATGCCACTCAGTTCCTGTTACTGTCTGTGAGACCTTCTGAGCCACAGTCCCAGCCATCAGATCCAACACGTTTAGACTTACAGGCAGGTGGCTTAGCAGGAGCTGTCACTCAGGATTTTGATATGTGAGCTCTGGAAGATCTGCCAGAGGTAATTTAAAGAAGTTAAGATCTCCAGTTGCTTCCCTCTTCTTCTGCTCTGGGTTACACTTCTGTCTGCAAAGGGGCTGTGGCACAGGTGAAGAACAGAACTGAGACTTCCCAAACACTGTACTATCCCCTCCACCTCAGGATCAACTCAGTGGGTGCTGGGAGGGGGGTTATTGGTGTTTGGCTTTGTTGGTTGGTTCTTTTCTTCTAATAAAGACTCCCTTTAGGTTTTAGGAGAGTTCTACAAGTGCTCATGGAACAGACAAGGCACTTGGTTATCATGCTTACGTGGGCAGATCCTGTTTGTGACAGACCAGCAGGAGCCAGCAGCAAACTGTGGGCTGTGCAGATAATTATTACGCCCTCATGATTATAATTTTCATTCAGTTATCAAAATACTTCAGATCATATGGTATCACTTTCTTTTCTAACTAACTTCATTCCAACTGTCTTGGGTAGGGAGCTGCAGGAGGCAGCATCAAAGGCTTCCTCATGTTTCACATTTATTTTCATGTCTCACAGTTGCAACAACTGTAATCTCAGAACTCTTTCCAAGGTCGGTGACTCAGTTGCCCCTGAGGCAGAGCCAGCCCTGGAGCAGAAGACACCACAGCACGGAGAAGCAGCAGCACCATGAGCAGCAAGGACACAGCATAGCTGACTTTGAGGAGGTTGTCCAGGCTACTGGGAATGCTCCTCACCATGGATCCCACTGGCACAGCCCAGCTCCTCTCACCAGTCAGCTTTCCTGTGGCTGTGCCTATGAGTAACCTGCCCAGGGCATCCTCACTCCCCTGTCACTTGTGACACAAGGAGGAAAAGCAGCAGCCTTGTGGCCTTTCACCTCACCATGCCAAGCTGCTGACCTCCTCATGCAGATCATGGTTGTTTCACTGGCAGATGTTTCTCTACCATAAACATCTTCTCCCCGTTCAATACTGAGACAAAGTTCTTTGTTTGCAAGGCTCCCATTTTGCAGACAAAGAAAATGACACACTCCTCAGGTGGTCTGCAGCCAGGCCAGGCAAACACGCAGGTCTGCCATGCTGTACCCAGAGAGGCTCTCGAGAAGGTTCACCACAGCTCAGTCCCTTCTCCCCTCCTGCCCCCAAGGGGAACTGCTCTGCTTTCTACACAGATGAACCACACAGGCCTGGGAGGAGCTGGAGCGTATCCTTGCCAGTGCTGATAAATCCCAGCACAGCCGATGGGGCTGTCCTTGCACCAGAGACCCTGCCCAAGCACACTGGTCCCAGGGGCCAGTTCTTGATGGGTGCTGCCTGCTGCAAGGACACAGCTGGTGGCAAGGCACCCATTACCTGAAGAGACTTCGGCTGTCATGGGTGCAGGAGCAAGGCCTCCACAGAGATTGCATGGAGAGGTCCCCAGAGAGATGAACAGACACATCCACACCCTCTGGTGCTCTCTGGCAAATGCAGCTGCTAGGGGATGTGGTTTCTGCTAACACTGTTCAGCAGTAACACACATAACCTCCCAGCGCATCAGAGGGAGTCTAGAACAAGCTGCTAACTTGTCCCAGCTCTAAACCCCTTGTGCTTCAGTAACCATTAACTTGTTCCAGCTAAAGATCTGCATTTGCTAGTCCGCACACCATAACTCTCCCACTGCTCCAGCTGCTGCTTCCTTGCCTGCCACAGCCCAGGCAAAACTGCAGAAGGAAGAAAACCCCAAATAGCGCAAAGCAGGTGGAGAAACTGACAGGACCCGATCAACATCAGCCTCCCCCTGCCGGCTAGAAGAGGTGGGGAGGGAATCACAGGCGGGAGGGAGTGCAGGGGGCTCCTGCTCCCCTTGTCCCACGAAGGGTGCACAGGCTGCCCCTCCGTGCAAGCAGGGGGGTAAGGAATGCAACCAACCAAACAAATGCAAATCCATCAGGGATCCTTTCAGCAAGAGACAAAATGGGCACCTGAGCCAGACTTGGGAGTATCTTTATGCCTTGCACAGGAAGGGATCCAGGTGGGGATGCTGCATCTCATCCTCCTGAAGGGGCAAAGCTGGGCTGACTGAGCCAGCAGTCCCTGCCCCAGGTGCTTGGCTGCAGCTCCCCAGCCTGGGGTCAAGCTCAACGCCCCTCCCCAGGCAGCTTTGATTTTAAGGAGCCAGCAGCCTTAGCATGTAATAAAATCATGCTGTCTCCAAGGGCAACTGTGTATGAAGATATCTGTACAACATCTTGTCTCGATGGAGGTGCTCATGGTATGGCACAGTGCAGCTGGAATTCCCTGTGATTTTGGCTGCTGTGGGAATAGCTGCAGGTGAAGGGGACAGCAGGAGGAAGTGCCAAAGTGTTAAGGCAGAGAGGACATCCCAGGGAGACAAAGAGAGGTTGATTTTCCACATGGGGCACTCCCACAGCACCTCCAGGCCACCCAGCAAACACTGCCTCCTCAGCCAGCAGGCACCTGGGGCTCAGGGGCTGGGAAAGAGCCGGGGCTGCCTTGCTCACCCTAGGCCAGGGCTGCAAGGCTGGGGTGGAAGGGGCTCACCTGAAGGCCCTGTACCCATGCCATGTGCCAGCCTCCTGTCAAGCCCTGACAAGTGGTAGTGGCTCTCTTGGTTTGGGGCATGTTTCCACACATGCCTTGCAGCCCAAGTGCTGAGCGCTAGATAAGAGCCTGAAAGACCAGGCCAACCACCAGCTCCTAATCCAAGATAAACCCACACATCACCACCTCTTCCCTGCATCATGGATGTTTCCTGGCCATCTGCAGCCAGGTCTCTACCCTGTGCCTGTCTTGTGGTGCCAGGGGACAGTAGAAGGCAGAATTTGACTGCTTTTGGTTCCCTTTGAAGTTGTATCCTTGCCCTAGAGACTAAACCAACCTGAACCCCAAGAGGCATTGGTGCCCTTCCTGCCAAGGGCCACCTAGGACTCAGAGCCAGGCAGGTCACCATAGTTCTGGTGTCTTCATGTCATAAATCCTGACATGAAAGTACCTCTCAAACAGCTTCTCAGACAAGCCCCCAGAGTCCCTACACAGAAGGAACATGGAGAAACTGAATTGCTTGGAAGCAACACTATTATGTGGCTGACTTTTATTCCTGGCCACATAAAAGCATCAGGCTGCTCAATGAAGGTTACTTGAAAAAACATTCTACCAAAGCAAACAAACAAACAAAAAATAGTCCTTACACTGCACTTTTGCAAGCTTCTGTCTGAAACAAATCTGATCTAACACTGAAATATGCTGCAATCTCTTCCTTGCTCCAGTACATTATACAAAACCTGAGCCTCTGGCTGATAGCATCTGCTTTGAAGGAGCTGGACAGCACAGGTACACCTTGCTGGCCTGTCTGCAGCTCAGACTGACCTCAGGCTCCTCTAAGGGAAGTATCAGACTTCTTGTTTTGAGGATAATTCTGAGAGGAAGAGTACCTACTGCTATTGTGGAACAGTTTTCACTCCCTACGCCTGAAACACCGACAAGAGCAAAGCAGGAATTACTCTCTAGCACGCTCCCTCTCTGACCCCGCCGGGAAGGATCATGGCTGGAGGCAGGATGAGTCCCCCGGTTTGACCGTCTTTGAGGAAAGGGTCTGCATGAGTTGGACAATTTTGGGACCGCAGAGGGAGTGTAGGGCAATACCCTGTGGGGCGATTTATGCCTAATCTCTTCCCCTTACATGTGCCTTTTACAGGAACCCCTTTGACTGGAACAATGGGAACGCAGCAGACCTATTTGTGCACTGAAAATGGAAGAAGCCCCCTTGTTGGGCAGCTTCCCTACACCCGGCTCTCCTTTGTTTCTGCTGCTGTCTCAGCCCCAGGGCGGGAGGGTTTTCAACTGTGTTGACTAAGATAATTTGGCACTTCTCAAAAGGGAATTTGCTACAAAGGGCGAAGTACCTCCCTGCGCACAAAGAGCCCCTTTCAGAGCGGAAGGATGCTTCAGTGAACGTTTTGTACCCACAAATCCGACCTCCGCCAAGGACAAAGCCAGGGACAAGAACGCTTAATTGCTGAAGAAATGAAAAGGTAAAAAGCACATCCTCAGGCAAAATGACTCTGCTACTGACACAGCTCGCAGCGGCGGCGGGGATCCGGCTGTGCGGGCAGCCAGCTCCGAGGCAGCTGGGCTCTCCAGCAGCCCGGCAGGAGCTCCCCGCAGGGCGCACACCGGGACACGGCTGCACACCCGCAGCACGGCAGGAGCTCCCCGCAGGGCGCACACCGGGACACGGCTGCACACCCGCGGCACGGCAGGAGCTCCCCGCAGGGCACGCACCGGGACACGGCTGCACACCCGCAGCACGGCAGGAGCTCCCCGCAGGGCGCACACCGGGACACGGCTGCACACCCGCAGCACGGCCAGGGGCTCCGGGGACGCCGGGAGGCTCCTGTTGGCCAGAGCGCCGGGGAGGCAGGAGGGAGCAAGAGCCGGGCGGGAGGCATGGGCAGCCCCGCAGCCCCTGTGCCTGCGCAGCCATCACCCCGTGCTCTCCCCAAACCAGTGTGTCTAGGCTACAACAGGGCTCCGAATGACACGGCTAGCCCGGCTTACAGCCTCCTGACAAATTCCACTCAAGCCCAGCTGAGATTTCTTTCCCTTTAACACTTTTTAAATCTAGTACAGCCACACCACATCACCTTGGAGCTCCTTCACCCTCTGTCTGCTGGTATCTCTGGCCAGGCATCGCATCACTGCTATACAATTAATTCTTAAATGATTTTTAATCAGGTGTAGACCTTTAGTTTTACAAGTAGCTTTCTATTGCTTTTCTCACTGCCTGGTTTAACCAGTAAATAATGTGTAGTGTTGTTACTTGTTTCCTTATTTCTCAGGGGCCAGGAGCCAGTCATATCAGGTGCTGCACAAACCCACTGATTTGAAGCCAACTCAGCCTTTATGCTATGCTTGATATTTCTTTTGCTGCCTTCCTTTATCTCTTATCACAGATGCCAGATTTGCTTTGCTTACAGCCTCAGACCAGGGGAAATCCAACAGCAAGTTCCAGCCTGGATCTGCCCTCTGTCCCAGCCCTGCAGTAACAACTGGGGAGTTTGCTGACATTGCTCTTGGGCTGCTCTCTCAAGAGTGGCTCCCTCCTGCAAAAGAGTACCCACCAAGCCCACCAGAGCTGGACTGGATGGCCTGGACCCTCCACCCTGTCAGCACACTGAGATGCTCCAACACACCATTGCCACCACCACGGTTATTCCTATGCACAACTACTGAAACTCTTGTGTCAGCTCACACAGATTTAATCACTCTGAACATTTACATTTGTAGGATGTCAGTACTGTGGCTGTTTTCTGTTTACCAGAAGAGCACAGTAACTGATTGGTATCAGCTGGAAAGAATCCAAACATCTATTAACAATGTTCAGGGCCAATATTTTGAAATCCAGTGAGTTTATCAAAACATATTTTTCATTTATAGCTCTTGACTTAATAAATAAATGAACCATTAAGTGATGTGATGAGCTGTACCTTGTCTCCACAAGGGACACAAGCTTTTCCAAATATTGTTACCCAAATCTGAATAGCGACTTAACTCAGTGCTCCATCCTGCCACATTTCTGCCCACATCAAAGTATGACACATCCAGCCTGCAAAAGTGCTTCTTAAACCCCTGCTGTACACCTTTCTACTGTTTCTGAACTTGCCTGCCTTCCCAAACATCACCAACAAACCTCCAAAGGAGCAGGTATCTTCTCTTGTTAGAGTCAAGTCACAGTTTGGAAAGAAAACTGCCTTTCAACTTTTCCATCCTGCCTTTTCAACTTCTAGTCAAATAGGCTGAAGAAAGAGCAAAATATTCTCACTACATCTGTTGTTTATGCTGAGCACAGTATAATTTGGGCAAAGCTTTGCTGACCTGTGTCATTGCTAAAACAATGTAAACACAAGTACTTGCTCCTTTGGTAATGGCTGGAAATACTGGATCCTGACTGAGGTACAGGACTTCGGACATACTCAAAAGGCTAAGACCCAAAAATAAAGCATGTGTTCCCCACATCCTTCCTACAATAATAAAAACACTTTCTATCTCAAAAAAATTACTGAAAAACTTATTTGTTTGATTTTTCTAAACTATTTTGGTATAGAAGTGCAACTCTAAGGCTCAGCACAGATTACAAAAAATCCCATTCGGTTCTAGACCAAGGAAAAATGTTATTTGATTTAAACAAAGTTATTAAATTTTAAAAAGTCCAAGTTATGTAATTGCTTAATGGCTTTGATTGTCTATCTGCTCTGCTCTGTCATTTCTATTTTTCTCCTCACAGCCCCCTTCATTCTACCCACATCTGTAGGGCATTACCCATAGTGTAACCAATACTCCAGCTGTGGCTGCCCTGCTGCCATAGAGACAGGACGGATCAGTGCTGCAACAGGAACCATCTGTATGTATGACCCAAAATCACTCCGGATTTTTTTTAACCACCATGCTGCTGTGCTTGTGCTCTCTGCTTTAGTTCAAACAGCTGGGCATGACTACTCTCAATTGTCTGCTGCATGCACCAGAAACAGAGGATTTAATCCCAAAACACAGCCAGCAGACACATGCCAATACCTACTGCTTCCTCCCTGCCATGGGAACTGTGCCCCCAGCACTCTGAGGGATGCAGGGTGCACCAACAGACTGCCAGAGGAATCCATTCTTCAACTTCCTCCTTGCTGCTAACCTCCACCCTCAAACCTTTGCCTGCGCCCTTCTCGCATGTTTGTCTTTCTGCAAGAAGCAAAGGTCCCGGGGACAGAGGCGGCGCTGTGTAAGTGCCGTGTGTGATCCTTGGCCGGCCGCACAACGCTCCCCATTCACAGCCATTCACAAACCGCGGCTCACAGCAGCTCACACGCTCTCCCATGGATTTCAGATGACACATAAAAAGGAGCCTGAGACTTCGCTGCAGGGTCCTGTGGTGAGAGCATGCACAGCTTCCTAAGAGACAGCTTGTCCCTATCCTTGGTCCCTGACACAGGGCTGCAATACCTTCCTGGACTTCAAGGGTAAATCCCTACTCCTTTTGCAGCTGGAGTCTGAGGTCACTCTGCCTGACATTTGTCTGGCAATTGAAGCAGCATCTACGTCTATAGCTGAAGTTTCAGTAGCAAAGTACAGCACCAACACGGTATTACCAGCAGTACAGCACATCATCCCCAGGAGTTCTCTTTGCATCTGCTCAGTCCACACTCCACTCAAAACCACCACCAGGCTTGACTAGTGATACTTGGCTGCATGCAGCCTGTGCCCTCTCTTGCCCCTTGGCCAAGCATTCATGTGGCAGATTCCCTTCTCACACTTGTGCCCTGGACTTCCTGCTGGAATGGAGTTCAGTGCATCCAACGGGAGCTGCCAGCATGACGACTCCTCCTCCTCCAAGATCGGACCCCGTTTTGGCATTAACCTGCAATACGGTGTATTCCCAACACTTTGCACCTCCTCTCCCAGTCTGACTGACACTGGAGATCAAATCTGCTGCTTTCTGTACCTCTGCGTATCGCCAGCGAGGACTGAGCTGCTCGTACCATGCTGCTCAAAATCCTCCTATCATCATTTTTCTCAATCATTCATTTCACCTACTTTTAGCAGCAGCATTCTTTCAGAGAGTACTTTTTGAAAACAGCTCTACTGCCTGAATGACTTTTCCTCCAGAGAACAATTTCAAGATGGAAAACAGCTTATTTTAACCACCCAATAGTCTTCCTCACTATCCACTCTCCCGGTGGTTTCTTTTCCATTCCACTTCTGTCATCCCCATCAGGTCCCACCAGTTGGTTCCCAGTCCGACCAGTCCCTCATTCCCTGCTGAGGCTCCCCCTGCCAGGATCCGCGCTCGGCACTGAGCGCGGGCCGGGATCCGGCGCTCAGGGGAGCGAGAGGCGCAGCCCGGGACATCCCCTCCTCCCGGCCCAGGGGCTCCCGAGGCCGCCCGTCCCAGGGGACACTGCCACGGCCAGGCTGCCGGGACGAGAAGGGAGCATGGCCGCTCCGGAACCTGCCCCAGGAGCGTTTCGGAGGGGAGGGGAGGGGAGATGGTGGCTGAAATCTACCGTGTTTCTGGTAGAAGAGATTTGGCATTCCTGGCAGGACACCAGCTGCTAATTTGACTGCGGCCGGACCCCTCTCCCCCACCTGGGATATTTGCCGCCAGAGGCAAAGAATCTTCCCGGGCACTGTGTCACGGCACTCGGCCCCGAGATGAGGAAGCCTAAAGCATCCCCTTTCCTTCAGCCGCTGTGCAGTGCAAAGACCTGAGGCTTCCCGAGAATCCCGCAGGCCAGGAATGGGCTCTGTCCCTCAGCGAGTGAGGAAACAGCCATCGATAAGGGGGATGGGGGGGGGGGGGGGGGGCTGCTTCTCCCCGCTGGTGCTTCTCTGCCCGGAGCTCTGGGCGGCCGAGCCGCGGGACACGTGTTGGATGCTGCTCCCGTCCGAGATACACAACTGCCTCCGAGGGAGGGAGCCCCAGGTGCCCGGCTGGCCCCCTCAGCTTTCCCGGGCACGGGAGGGGTGCAGAGGGTGAGGAAGAGCTCGCCCTAGCACCCTCCCGGCTCTCCGTATTTCCCCAAAGATCGCCCTACCTCCGCCAGCTTGGAGCTCCTCTCCTTCGGGGTATTGCTGCGCGGTTTCCCCCTCACGGGCAGCCCTCTCACCGCAGCCAAGAAAGTTGTCAGGAAGACGAATCCGAGGATGAGCACGACTTTCCCTCTAATCAGAGGCATCTCTCCCTTCCTCTCTCCCCACCTCGCACGTCCAGGGCAGGCGGTCTGGCAGCACGCCCGCCCTTAATGCTCCAAATCCTGTCCTCCGAAAGGAGCAGTAAAAACGTAAAAAAATATGTGTCTTATATCTAAGCCACCGGAGCCGGGAAGTGCGGTGTCCCGCGGGCAGGGGCCGGGGTAGGGTCCGCCGGCTCGGGCCACTCCGCTCCCTCTGATCGGTCTTGCAGATTGCCGAGCACCTTCTGCTGTCGCGGCTCTCCCGGGTCGCCTGCCGGTACTGATGCTGAAGGGTAACTCTGAAAAGCTTCACAAATGTGTGCGGGGAGGGAGGGAGGGAGAGAGCTTCGGCTCCCCACCCCACTTCCTAATCCTTTCGGCAACCCGATTTCTTTTCCTCCTCTCCTCCTCCCCTCTCCGGGTCACTCCCCGGTGCTGCCGCCGCTCTGCAGGCAGCGCCGGGCACCGGCGGGCGGGCGGGAGGCCGCTCGGCGGGGAGAGGCTCCCGCTCGCATGAAGCGCGCTCCGGCCCCTCCCGGGCGCCCGCCGCGGCTGCCTGCCCCGGGCACGGCCCCGCCGCGCCCCTGCCCCGCTCGGAGGCTGCCGGCGCTGCCAGACCTCCCCCCTCTCCCTCCGGGCGCTGCCCCCTCCGGGGCGCCACCGCCCGCTCCGCTCCGCTCCTCCCCTCCCGGCGGCTGCATGGCCGGGGCGGCCGCCGCCCCTCGCCCGGCGGTGCCCGCGGCGCGCTGCCCCTGCGGCGGGCCCGGCCCGGCCCGCGGCTCTTTGTTCCGCGCCTCGGCGGCGCCGGCCTCGCACGAGCCCCGCGGCACCGGCGCTTCCCGCCGGGGCAGCCCCGCCGCCGCAGCGCCCTCCCGGCGGGGCGGGGCGGCCGCGGGCCCGGCGGCTCCGGCCCGGCCGCGCCAGGCGGGGAGGATGGAGGCGCCCTGGACCGAGGGGCAGGAGCGGGGACGCGGCCGGGCTGGGGGCGCAGCCTCCCGCCGCACCCCCGGGGAAAAGAGCTTGCAAAAGCCGCCCCTCTTCCCCCTTCTCCGAGCGCCAGGGCTGGGGCCGCTCTGCGGGAAGGGGGGACGGGCCCCCCGCTCAGGAGCCGGCCCGCGACGGGCAGAAACGGGTGCTCCCCCGTGAAAGCCCCGGCTGTTCTCGAATTGCGGGAGAAAGCTTCTACCGCTCAAAAGAAGTCTTTATTTAATGATCTGCTGTCTTCTGTACCAGCAGCATCTTCTCCAGCCCTCAAAACCTGTTGGAAACATGGAGCGGCTGTTTATTTGGGGTGTAAAGAGTATCTTTTCCAGCATTTCCACAGGCACTCATAAGCCTATGAAGGAAATTAGGGAAAGGACTGTGAAAAATTCTTAGGAAAGGACACTGAAAGGAGGTGCAACCTACTGAGGAGAAGTGCCAGTGCTGGCACGGTTCCAGAAAGGGAGACCTAGAAGGGAAAACCCAACATTTCTACAGCGGCCTTAGCACAAAGCTGCAAATCACCTGGGCCCATTTGTGTGCCCACAGCTAAAACCAGGACCTGCACCTCCTTTTCAAATACCAACATCTGGTTTATGCAGACTTAGGGCTGAGATGAATAGAAGGAAATGTTTAAAACAAGACACAAACTGCAAGACAGATGTGAGGTCAAGAATCCCATGTGAGATGGATCAAGAAGCCCTTTCAAAGATCTCATTAGCAGCTGAGAGCAGCCTGACACTCTTAACAGCACCCACGGGTAGCACCCTAGCTTTCAAGCAGAGCAGCTTTTTGGGGCCAGCACCGAGCTAGAGCAGGCGCTCATCGTGGGAGTGCTGCACATCAGGAACAGCAGCTACGACTGCAGGCGTCTTTCCACAACAGAAGTGGCTTTTCTAGACTGCACATCAAAGCTCCTGCTGTATGATGGAGCAGAGACTGCCAAAAACCAGCTAAGCATCCATCTCTCATGCAAGGTTTCCTGGCTCTAGAGTACAAGGCTAGAGGGGAACAATGATCTGAGCTCTCAAACAGGCGACGGTGTTAACCAGTCATTCCAGTATAAAACTCACATGTTGAATTTTTTTGAGGCTTTTATTTTGGGGGTGGGTGGGAAAAGGACGGGGAAAGAAGAGAGTTCAGTCTCCTTAATAGGGAAAAGCCTCATTAAGACAAAAAGTGCCAAAATCATGATATAGTGGTTTTTTAAAGTCTTTATTATGCAGAACATAGAATATATTTGAATGAATTTTTTTCCCCAAGCATTTTTTTTCTCCAGTGTTTTTTTTAAACATGCATTGTTACCTTTTTAACGCCAATGTACCATCCATTTATCTTTTTCCCTGCCCACAAAGCGTCCATATTCATGTTAATCACAAGTGTAAAAAAAATTAGACATCTGGCATAAAATATTTTGGGGGGGGCCCATTTAAAAATTTTATCTAAAATGTCTTATCTACAAAAAAATTCAATATATATGTACATTATAGCAACACAGAGGCGTAAGAATACAGTGCAATTTAAGATGAAGTGCTGTGACTTGGTAATTCTGCCCAGGGCTTGTGGAAATGTGGGCCACCATTGGCTCTGGGGCTGTTTGCCTAAAGCCTCAGGCTCCAGCATTCCTCAGTTCTCTCTCCAGTGGGTCTGAGGTTAATATTGAGAGGCTAGAGATGCATTAAGCTTAATAAACCATTAGGGGGTAGCAGAAATACTGCCTGAATAGGATGAGCTTTGGTAAAAAAAAAATTTAAAAGAATGTTTATAAAGGTCAGATGGCTTGGTGCATGTGTCACCTCTCTGTGGGTATTTTTGGAATAGCACCAAGCCTTGGCATATTCACATGAGACCTGTTCACCTACTGATGAGGAAATGAATTTGCTAGCTGCCACTGGTTCTGAAGTCCCTGACTGTTTCAGTAAATCTCCCACTTTCAGCAGCCCAGGAACAAGTTCCCGATGGGAGTTATGTAAGCTGCACGGGAACATCGGTGCAGAGAACTGCACTGCTTTGGCTCCCACGTACAGACATCCCCTTAAACAGCTGCTAGCCCGGATCACACACAAACTGAGTTTTGAACCTCTCCCTCCCGAGAAAACAGCAGTACACACTGCTTAACAAAGAGCACCGAGTATTCTTACGTGGGCTAAAATCCACTGCATTCTTCAAGGTCAGGCTTAATTTTAATTCTTCATACCAAGAATCACAGTTTAAGGCCTTCAACACACACCACAGTCATCATCTGCTTCACCCAGCCCCATCTGGGGATATAAGCACAACAGCTCCAATGTCTGCAACAAATGCTTCTATTTTCAGTAAAGGTAAAGCACAATACACAAACACTTTATGTTTGTGCTCTAGTATTACGTCTGAATCCTTGAACAGATGAACAACTGCAAGGCTGGGAATGTTTACAGGAATACAAAGCCATCAGAATGGCATTGGAGATTTTTTTTTTCTTTTAAAACCATGTTCAGGTTATGCAGGTCAAATGACTCGTGCTTTTCCCAAACAGTGGTCCAGTGCTACCTGGGTGTCAGGTCCAGCACCAAAGCCACCACTGCACCTGCCAAGGGGTCATACTAAGCACTCCTAAACAGCTCAGCACGTCAGTAGTGCTAAAATAGAACAGACTGCAGGTGTCTCAAATCTCCATGCAGAAGGTGCCATCCACACAGATCCCAGCATGCCTGACACTTTCATAGGCTGAATATAAACTGTAAAAATAATATATTTAAACTGCATACATTCTGATTGAGCATTGGATATTGGGAAACATTTCCACAAGTTTCCTTCTCTGTGATGCAGCAAGGGGGCTCATGCCTAGTGCTCCAGATCCAGTTCTGCATGGTGTTCTCTTAAATTAAATGAAGAGTCCTGCTCATGCTTTCTTCCAACCTCTCCTATGACCTCCCTGAATGGATAACATGGCTTCTGCACAAGCAAACAGCTGTAGGCCAAATACTTTTCAGAAGAAAACAAATCAAAATTTGCACACAAGGAGAAGAAGTACTTACTTGGTGTGGAAAAGTTTTAGAGTTGAAAACTGCACTCCTGATTTAGGGATACTTGTTCAAGTACAGATGAAAGATCCCTGTACAGCTGAAAATAAGCAATGATTGACTACCCCTTTTCTCCATCTCTGCAGTATCAGTCCTTCATCCACACAGCACAGAATTGCTGATTTTATGGGCACATTTCCCTTGCCTATTCTTTGTGAAGGTGCAGCTCTGATAGTGAGTACCACATCTGCACTCTTAGAGGAAACAGCAAGAGGAGGATGGGTAATGCAACCCCTTCAGATGTTTGGTCAACTCACTCCTGAGCCTTTGCCTAAAGCAGAAGCATACTGCTGCACCTGTAACTCAAGAACCAGAACTGTTCATTAAGGATGCTACTTAGAAGGGAAAAGACAGAGTGACTAGAGAGTTAAATAAACCATATACATACTATACATAAATTTGTGTCGTGTAAAAAACAAAAGTGAAGGCCCTGAATATTCTGACACAAAAAAAAAAAGGTTCCTTCTCTGCCAAAGAACTAAAAGAAAACTATGAATCAGGTTCCTTAAGACAAAGATCTACTTGGGAAAGCCAGTTTCTAACAAGAAGCAGATCTCCCTCTCTTTGCTGATGCTCAGTAATAGGAGCTTCTCAATTTTCTTACGAGTGAAAGAATATGGCCATTAGCCTTAAAAACAGTAATGGTTCTAAACTCTTCACTCTGCTCAAGAGAGGCAAAAACTTGCTTGCTTAGTTCTTCAGAGAGGTACTGGGAAGGTAACTATTGTACATTTATGAATAAGTTTAGCCAATATACAGTACTGAGCAAAATCCTTTGTTCAAAAGCAGCCGTCATTTTCTTTTCAATTTTGCATCTCTTAAGAAATACCAGGAGTCATTTTCAATTAGAATGTCTCTGAAAAGTTGGCAGGGACTGAAGTTTTATTTCTTAAGCAGCTTTTCTTCCTTTGTGATCTCTCAAGATTGGTTCTTTCATTCATTTCTACTGCCAGGAGAAAAAGGAGACAGATTTCTGGTCAGTACATAAATATCAAAGCAGCAATCCATCCTACACATACTGTGACAGCATACATGCTGTAGGTTTGCCTAGCACAAACCCTTATTGGAGTTTTTTCAGTAGATGTAAAAAAGTTTTCTTGGCTTTCAAGCTTAGTGAATTACTGAATTAAAAGTGTGAAATCTTGGGCTTAACTCTTACTTTTGCAGAAGCAGTTTCAACAGGTTTCATAGTTTTTACCAAACTTTGGCAAAACAGCTTCTCTTGAACAAAAGGCCTCAGAGAGGAGTGGGGGGGTTTGCTTTCCAAAAAGGATATGGCAAGGCTGAAATGTAACCAAGTACTTTGCAAATGCTAACTGCCAGAATTATTTCTGAAGTGCCTTTGCAACTCAAAATTCAAAGTTATATGCAGACAGTGTGACACAGCAGACAGATACTAAAAGGCAGAAGCTTGAACATAATTTCCTCAACAAGTGCAACTAGAAACCAAATGGACACTAGTAATTTTTGAACACTATTTCAGAAGTATTACACAGGATTTATCTATATTGTGAAGATTTTTCCAGATATATTTCTCTCTCCCAAAGACAAGCTGCTCTAAAACTGATTCCTAGAGACAAGGTTGAGATTCAACACTTGTAGAATCTATGACAACCCACTTGTAAATTAATACATCACAGTTTGCAAACTGAATTGGCTACGCAGCAGACAAACACACTGTGCATTTGTGAATGCTTAAAACCAGCTACCTACTGATCCAAGCCTTTAAATTGATCAGTTTGTCTGCTCTTAAACTATTTCATGATCAAGTTAATAGGATCAGGGCTGATGTCAGGGTACTGTACTAACCTCCTCTTGTTCCCTAGTACAATCCTAGAAAGAAAAACTAAATCAGTAAAGCTTCTTGAAGTCAGAAAGCAGGTAAGCTGCTGGAATGTTAGAGCTAGTCCTGGGCAGAACATGGGTGAGAAAGTAAGCTCAGCTAACTGCTGTTTATTAACTCTGCCTGAACGCATGAGACTATTTCATAGCTATCCAAGCTGCACATACAGACTTCTCAGATTCTGCACTCACTCAGCTCCAGAAGAAGAGCCAACCAACATTAATGGACTAAGACAGAAACAGTTAACTGGACCTATTTTCAAACAGTCAATTTCAGTTCTTCTCATATAATTAAATTTCTGAAATTCAATGGTAAAAAAATGAACCAGTGTTTTGAAGTTCCATTACATTAAAATGTAACAAGATCTATAAATGCATGAAGTTAGATAGTCTATAAAATAGAAACCAATTCTCCTTTAACTCACCACATGTATTTGTAGAACTGCTTGGTTCTAGTGGCCAAAACACTCCCTCCCTGTTAGTTGCAGAGTGAACATTAAAGAACTTCAAAAGAAATTTTTTTTCAGCACCACACAAAGAGCTTTGAGTTGCTCTCTGCTTTAGTATGATGATGATCAGTCTGTTTCTAAAACCCTAGTAACCTGCAAAAAGTATTTTGCCAACCCAAACTGAAGAGCTGGCCCAATCCAAATGACACAATGTTAACATTTTACTATATTTGCAGAAATCATGTATGTCTAAATATGAAATACAGAAACAAACTATACTGCAATTGACTAATTTAAAACTTTTGGTACCTTTTTGTTGATCCATTCTGTTCACTGAAAGAATTCAAGATTTAAAGACTAAGTAGCAGACCAGTTCTAAGGTGTGTTAGAGCAAAGGCATCTCTTTGAAACAGAGTGACAGTATGAAACTTGCAAATAAAGACTCCAAATAGCAACTGGCTCAGTGAACACTCATTTGAGCAGTGTTGATCAGAAAGTAACAGAAGTACAAAAGAATAAAGATATGAAACTAAATGCAATTGTGAGGACATTCTCTCTCTTCAGGGAAGATCTACAGATATGCAGCTGCCAATGGGGACTTTGCTGGCCAGCCAAAATGTAATGTATGACTGCAAGATTCAAGCTATCCATATGCATAACAGGGCCAGTGAAGAACACCTCACAGATGACAAGAAACAGTGAACTAGCACAGCAAAGGGCAGCAGTCTTTCACAGATCTGCATGAAATAGATGGTTCTCCTAATCATCACCCCTTTGATAGGCCTGCTTATTGAGGGGGCTTCATCTTAAGACTAACCATGAGACTTGCTCTAGTTTGTTTAAACCCAAAGGCTCCCTTCTAGGACTTAGTGACTTGTTCATGACTTTATGATAATTCCAGAGCAAGAGAAACCTGGAGAAAGCAACACATATACAACCCATATTTTTTCTTTTTTTTTAAACAGAAGTATTAAACCAAAACAAACCCCTCTCCATCACTTACCCTCTATCGAAAGGACAATTAGTGTCAAAACCAGGAGACAATCTGGTATCCATACTGGGAAGGAAAAGAGGCTACAGTTCCAGAAGTCCTTCTGCCTGTGGCTTACAAAACTAAATAATGTTTGGGAACAATGGTCCTGTCAGCGACATGTCAACAACACATTTATTTTAAAAAGGCTAAATTCAAGTTTTAAACATAAGTATCTGCAAATGAAAAAAAAAACAACTTTGGTTGATTATCCATCTTGTTAAATATGTCAAAGTTAGCAATCAACAGTTTCTCTAGGAAGTCTCCAGAAACAGACAGGTCAGCTCATTCCTAATTGGGAAGATCGGACACCTAGCAGTGACACTGAAAATGCTGCCATGCCAGCGTCACACATGCTCACAACATCTCAGCCAGCATTTGGGAGGCTAATGGTGCATACAAAGTCTGAACTAATCAGCCACAGCCAACTTAGGTTGCTGTGAACTCATTGAGACAAATAAATAAAAAAAAAGCAACAAGGAAAAAAGAAAGCCAAGCACCTCTAGGGCCAGACCCTGAAGACACAGAAATCAAAGAATTTTTTTCTCCTCTCCCTATTTACAAAATGCCATTTAGAGCTGATGTGGCCACTTCAGTATTGTGAGGAAATGTCTCTTATACTAAGCAGTCATAAGTGTGTTGTTCACGGATGCTGTGGCCTGTGTGCCACGGAGTGTCCCCTGGGGTGTGTCCCTCCCTCTGAGGCACATGGAGGGAGCTCAGTCTTCTGTTTCTTCATATGTGGTCTCGTCAAACGGCCGGTCCAAGAGAGGTACCAAACGGCGACGGGAATATTTCAGTTGCAAAAGGTCCCCAACTTCATTGATTTCTTTTAAAGCCTGACAAAGAGATCACAGTGATCAGCAGAGGAGACAGATACAAGTTATCCACACATCTTCCTTTATGCATGCCTGCAGACTACTCTGACAGCCATTTTACTTGAGATTTTACTCTGCTAGAAGCCGGTACCTTCAGAAGCGCATAGGTTTGTTTTTTTTTTTTCCATTTTAGCGTTCAGAAATTTTGAGACCACATAAACAGCACTGGTCACTTAACTGAGACCTATGCATCCACCTGACTACTCCAGCTCCAGAACAGGATTATAATACCCAGCAAACGCCATGACTATTTGTAGATAGAAAAACAGAATAATATTCTTCTCTTCCTGGAGGTAATGAAGCAAAAATAGAAAAAAAATGTATATTTTGTTTGAGGTTTGACTCCTCCTTATGTATCATTCAGTTTGAAAGCAACCTGTGTTATCAAACCTGATCTATTGTATTTTTTAAATTGCAAAATAGCAAAGACAAACTATAATAGTGAACTAGCAAGTTCTACAGATGCATTTGTTATATCTACATTTGGTTAATTTGCATTGTTCATATACAACTACAGATGAAAGCTGTGTGTCATAAACAACATGGCACAGGAGATTTTTGCCAGACAATCCAAGGAAAGAAAAAAAAAGGTTATTCTGGGCGGGATCCTAAGCATTTTCTCCTTGGAAAACAAGTCCCACTGAGGTTGCCACAAAGGCTGCATTCAAGCAACTGATGGCCCAGAACATTCTACTGAATTAGCACAGCCTTTCACCATTTTGACCTGAACTCAAATATTATGAAGTTTACCAGAGATCAAACATCTCTTTGTGTAAGAAATGAGGGAAGTCCCAGCTCATTTAATCATACTTCCATTATGTTGCAATCTCTTATAAGATATTGGTCCACACACAATAGGGTCTGTTAAAAGCCAAATCCTAAACTTCATTTCTCTACAGAACACTCCTAGAGCAAACTACTAAATAAATCAGTTGCTGCAGACAAATCTGTGATAGCACGTGATGCTAGTTATTTTATATAGGCAAGTGACAAAAATTAATTCAGAAGATCACTTTCAAGTCCAATTTGATTTTTTTTAAAATTCAAAGGTTGGCATTCTTTGCTGCCCTGAATTGTAAATTTATTGAGATAGGTACATTCAGCATTGCTTCAGAATGTCACTAATTCAACACTGATGCTCCAATCTGCGTCAAATGCTTGTCTCTTGAGGACAGTTGGAAGATGGGGGTTAATAGCTCTACATGTTTTTTCTTCCTAGATGGATAGTTCAAGTTTTTGTTTCTTTAAACAATGGCCCTTCATGCTTGTTATATCTGGCAGCAAAAACCTCTGCACTCTAAAATCTGGGGGAACGACAAACCCAGAAGTTGGGCCTCGGTAAAAACAAAACAAAACAAAAGTGTGGGCACAGTCTGCCAGAGCCTTAAGTAAAGATCCCATATGGAAGCAATTTAAAGCTGAATTTCTGTTGAAAGAGTATGTTAACTGTTATTCTTGAATGCAGATTTAGGATTTTATTAATTTAAAACAAAAAGGACCATGTGACCAGCAAAGACTACAAAGGAAATGGCATTGGTGTACTCTGACTTTAGGAGAGTGCAATATATTTTTCATCACTGAAAAGAAAGCACAGCCCACAGCGATGCAGGTTATGAGGGACTTCACTCTGATCCTAAGCCAAATATTTTTAGGCAAGGAAGTTTTATTTACATAAAACAGTTAAAATTTTAACTAAGTACTGTTCCTCATTGTGTGGGTGTATTTAATAAGAACAAGGAAGCATTACAAATATCATTATTTGCAAGAGAAGCCTCTCTTCCCTATGCTTCAAACCTGGTTAAGTTTTGTTTAAAAAAATACCACAAGAGCCCTAGTTAGCATCCATGAATACACAGATGGGACACCAAGTTGTCTCCTCTGTTGGTGACTTGAAGAAGCTGTCTGCCAGCTCTCCCCAGGTCCATTCATTTTAGTTCTTCTCCTCCTGGATACTGCTGCCACAGTTAGCAAGAGGGATTAGACCTGAGGTCTGCCTTAATGATTAACTGCCTGAAATCAATCCCTTTTCACTGTGTCACAAGAAAACGCTGCACAAAGTCACTGACACAAAGACTTGCTCCTTATTAACTCCTCTTGCCAATGTTCTGGGTTCTAAGCATGCAGCTATTTTGAACCATAAAGGGGGTTATGCTAACTTGGAAAAAAGCCTCCACATACTGAGCTAAATCAGGATTTCTTCATTCACTTCAAAATTCACACCTCATTTTGCTCTGGATTAATTTTCTTAGCAGACAAGTTCTAATATATTGAACAAGCATTTCCTCAGTTTAGTACATTTAACACAGAGGTACTCTAGCAATGAATCTTACATTAAGTGCACAAAATTTGAAACATTTTTTGGAAAATGCAGAAGGAATTGACAGGAAAAGAGGTTTTTAAAGCAGAGTAATAAAAGTTACAGACAGATTTTGGAAGAGCGCAAATGTGGTATTTATACAGACCCTACAAAAGCAGCTTATTATGGTAAAGGCCCCAGCTAGTCACTAAAAGAGAAGACCAAGAACCTAACCAACTGTAAAATTGCACAATTGCTCAGGTAGTGCCTGCACATCAAGTTTATACAGTTTAAATTTTAGAAAGAGTATGGATGTCAATTATGCAATATTATTTAGAAAGAGTATGTCAATATGCAATATTATTTCAGAGACTTCAGTTTTCTTTATTTTCCTTCCTCCCATCTCTTATCCATTCATCCCCACTCCATGCCACCTGTGCCAGAAGTTACTGCTCCCTCAGTTTTGTCAATGAACTCAAGTCTATTACCAGACTCTGAGCCTAGTCTATTTTATACAGGGCAAAAAGAAGCAAAGGAGAGGGTCTTCTCTGAAAGTACTGGTTCCAAACCTTTACTTGGAACAGAAACAACTAAATCGAGATATTTAAGGGAAGAGTAGCAGGACAAGCAGCTGGGAAGGAATTCCTTAAGCAGTCTGTTGTTGGAGTGTTAGGAAATCTCTTGCAAGCAGAAACAACTCAGGAGCAGCAAGTACAGCACAGCAGATACACGGCAGGGTGATACTACTCAATGACACTACGCATACATTACAAATCTGTTCACACCACACACTACCTTACTATTTTTTTAACAGAAATTAAATTTAAAGAGCTTGTAATTTTAAGCTGTTGATTTTTATGTAAGTTCTGTAGCAGTCAAGTGTGAAAAGGTTGAATCTATTTTTTTATAAGACATTAGTAAATATCTGTTAGATATCCTATTTGCTGTTCACATATTGAAGTGTTACCACCTGATCATATTTGGACATGAGGCATGATTTCCCCTTCCTAACTCTGTGACTACTCCCAGACACCTTGTCCACAAAATGTTCAAAAATAGTTTCAAGATTTTTTTCTCCACCATCTCCTCAAGATGAAGGCAAGGCTTTTCAACCTGCAATTCCTTACACTTTTTTGCTCTTCTTCAAGAAGAAGGCGACATTGGCTGTCTCCCAGTTCTTAGTAGGCTCCCCCAGCCACCATGAACTCTTTCTCCAAAGATGATACTCAAGAATGGCCTTGAAGTGACAGTGAACTCCCTAAACACTTGTGGATGCAGCTCATCAGGTCCCATGGACTTGTGCATGTTGATTTTGTTTAAATGTTCCCTTATTGGAGCCTCCTGCACACCAAAGGTAAGTCTTTACTGCTCCATTAATCTTTACTTTTCCACTAATCTCATGGTCCCAGGATTCCTAAGTCTCACCAGGAGACTGAGACAACAAAGGCACTGAGTACCCTTGCCTCTTGCATGCATTTCTCACCCGATTTCCCTGTGCCATTCAGCAGCAGTCCTCCACATTTTCTCTACTCTTTCTCTTGCTACTAATGCCCCATTAAAGCTCTGCCTGCTGCATTTGATGTCCTTTGACAGACTGAGTGCCAGATGGGCTTTGGTTTTCCTGACCCCATAATAACCGGTCACCTGTCTGTGCCTACACCTCTTATACACTTTCATTATATATTTTTGTTGGTTTGTTCATCCATGCAGGCTTCCCACCACATTTCCTCTCCTTTAAATAAGGATAGATCATTCTTCAGGGAAGGAGTGGGGAGGAAAAATGAATTAACTGTCCTGGACACCCCTGCTCTTTAAGACTGTATCCTATGGGATTCTTTCAAGTAGTCTCTGAATAGGATAGAGTCTACTCTCATGAAGTCCAAATTCATGACTCAACCTAGTTAATATTCTGAGTCACAGACCCTAAAAGTGGGAAAAAAGTGCAATGCAGAACTTTGGCAGTGCCTAAGACAGCCTATGTACACATGTCCATGAAAAAAGATTATTCAGAAGACTCAAAATTGAATGTAGCTACCACACCAAGGCATACTAAGAACAGTGAAACTTATTAATATAATCCTCTTTCAACTCTGTTAGTCAGAGAGTAATCACCATCCTTACTTTTTGAAGGCAGCATCTCCCAACTGTGATGCAGGCCTCCTTTGAGGGAACCTCCACTCCCCCTGCAAGTGTCAGTAAGGGTAAGTAAGGCACTGCATGTGGTACAGACTCACTAGGACAGGGACATTTAAGATACACTGCTTGAACAGGAATAGTAATTTCTGGAATAAAAACTCTCACTAGTAATCATGTGGTTCCTTTTGAGAGGAATATAAATGTTTTGGATATTCTCAGGCCTTTTTATTTTTTTTTCTTACCATTAACATGTAGGGTCAGAAGATGGAAAATGTTTCCTTCTAACCAGTTCTACCAGGCAAGGTATAGCCTTTAAAGAGGGTAAAAAGCATTGTCTCACAGGAATGAGACTGTCTCCTTTTAAAATAGGACAAGAAAAGTCCTGAGATTTACTCTAAGAAGCCATTCCACACTGTTAAAGCAAGGAAAGAGATGGAGTCATTGCCAGCTCTATTGCAAAGGGCTTTGAATATTAGGTTCAACCATGCTGTGTACCAAACATTGAACCATTGTACAAAACCCAGACAAGTGTTGTATCTGTTTATTAGCAGGCATGAGCAGAAGGAAGACAAGATGAGACACTTACTGTATCAAGCATCTCTTTGGTATGAGCTGCAGACAAACAGAACCTGGCTCTGGACTCGATGATGGGGGTGGCAGGGAAGCCCACAACCACAACACCGATGTTCCGCTTCAGCATCTCACGGCCAAACGCGCTGCCAGGGAGAAGGAGACAGTCACAGTTATTCCAGTGCTGGCAAAGTAGGAGCTGAAGGGCTCAGTATGGTAACCCATACAGGCCCCTGCTGCAGCAAGGCTGGCACACCACAGTTTGGAGCTTCCAGTGCTTTCTTTTCAGAGGCAGAAAGGCCTGCTCACAAAAGCCTTTTTAAAATTCAATCCCAAGGTGGTCCTTCTCAAAAGGTTTCAGTGTATTAAGTTCTAACAAAGATGAAAGATTATATGTGGCAGAGACTGGTCTTTTAGCAGGCTGTTTCTAAATGGATTTGTAACCTAAGCTTGGAAATCTTTCCAAAAGGAAAGAGTGATTTTGGCTCAGAAGTTTGACTATATAAGGAACCCCTCATGCTGCAATGCCCCAAAGCGGATGTTTTTGCAATTTCAAGATATTTTCATGAATTTAATTTTATTAAAGTACATTACTGCATCACAGAATGCACCACTTTATAAGTATCACGGGAACCAGTGAAACAACGCAGTAAATTGAGATAATCTAATATGATACCTAATATTTTTAAGGAAGGTACAAAAATATCATGCAACTGCCACTCACTATGTTCAACAAAACAAATTCTTAAGGAGGCTAAGAAAGTAGTGGCTGTGACTTACACAATGAGAGGGACAAAGATCTCAATCAGATCTGTAATGGCAGTACAGTTGGGGGTGTTTCTACAGGAAATGGCTAATCCTTTTTAAGAGACCTTGTTGTGAGAAATAGCAATGAACTTAAGAGGTTTATAAGAACATATAAAATAACGTTCTTTTACTTTTTTATATTTTCTACCACAACTGTTTTCCTTATACATAGATGCATCCTGATACACTTAATTTTGTATCCATTTATTACTCTCAAACTATTTTAAAAACAGGCTACAAGTGACAAAGAAAAGATCAAGTAAATCCAAGGCAGATCCTAAGGGCCAGCTCTCATCAGAGTTCTCTGTTCTTGCTCATTTTAAGTAAGACACTGGCCCAACTACTCAGCTAATAAATATTTCCATGAACACTTCCAAGGAAAAGATTTTATTGACTGGTAGAGAAGCTGGGCAGTGGAAACAGCTGCCTCTGTGTGCTGGACGTGCAGTCTGTAGCACCCATAAAGGTAACAGGCCTCTTAAAACTCTGTTACACTGAGAAGGGTGGAGAATGAGAGTATCTAGCTTCATAAAAAGTGCCAGACTGAAGCCTGAGCTAGTCAAGTACCAGAGATGTTGAGTGCAGCATAAAATGAAATTATGTTTTCCAAATTTGAAAGTGTTGATTGAGCACTGCATTATACAGACCCTGAAAAGCAGCGATCAAAGCTAAGCTGTCCTTGAAATCAGGTTTTTGTTTATTTTGAAAAATTTTTCAATATATACTTTATGTATCCTCCTTGAAGAATTTTAGCCTTAATTATCCACACAGCACCCCACAAATCTGCAAGAATGTATAAACCTAAGTGCTACAGTTGTTTTAGTATTTACAATACCAATGCCTGAGTGATTATATCTAGACCTCTTAAAAAATAGAAATTTATTAAATACATGTTGTTGTGTCCCATTATGTTCCATCCCCACTGTTTTTCCTTTTCTAATTTTCAAAGTTCAACAATGAAAATGTTGGCTCCTTCTGATCCTGAGAAGCTAGCTGAAAGACTTCCCCCAATTACTTTTAATTTTAATTTCCATTCAATTTCAGCTCCTCTTTAGTGTATTTATACACTTTACATATAAATATAATGGAAACACACAACCCAACCTTTAAAATGTGACACACAGAGGCAAAATTGCTTCCCTGAAGTGCTTTCTTGATGCCCCTCAATCTACAAGCCTCAACTTTCTCAGGATCACTTAAAGAAGTTTCCATATTTTACAGGACTCAGTAATGATCATAAAACCAAATACCAAACAATTTTTTTCTTATATTTAGAAAACTCTTCATACATATTCTTATACCAACCTAGCTTTAAAGAAGATGGGTAAGAAGTTATGCAGTCAAACGTACCCAATTTTTGCTGGCATGTACAGCATCAGAGGCACAACAGGGGAATCTTCATTTCCATAGATGATAAAGCCCATCTCTTTCAGTCGTCTCCTGAAATATCTCGTGTTCTCTGCTAGCTGCTGCACACGTGCTCTCCCTAGAAAAGAAGTGAAGGTGAGACTGAACTCAGTTGCTATAAGTCACATCCGTAACTGCAATACAAGACCTCAAACTAAAGTACAAGACATTAACGTCCTGCTTGTGCTTATGGAAGTGTTAAAAGTAAATGCAAATTGGGATTTGTACTTTCTTCTCCTTCACGTAAGCAAGATTAATCATGCATTTTCTGACAAGTCTGAATGGACCAGGAAAGGCACAACTATCAAGTCCAAGCACTGCCTAGTTTTTTCATCTCAGACTTTCTTTCAATCAAGAGGTACCTGGCAAAAAAAGGCAGTTACCTGCTTTTAAACAAGATTCTGAGTTTTCTCAGAATTCACTAGTAAGTGCATCTTGAAGAGTTTGCATATACTATGAATAATTAATGGAAAATCTATTTAATCAGCTGGTGTTGTTCACCACGTTTTATCCTGTTTGCCTGCATTATTGTAAATTACTACTTTCCTCTTTAGATCTCTTTGCTGAACTATCACGTGGCTGCTCCCTAACCTTTTTCAGTTAAAATGAGCTGGGTTTAAATTAAACCGATTACTTCTGATAATCCAGCTCACTTCAGCTAAGTGGCAGCAGCCAATTTATTATGTATTCAGCCATTTCTGTAGGGATTTTTTGATATTTGTCAAAATTGGTACACAGGAGATTAGACAGCTAGTACAATTTAAATATTTCAAATGTTCAGATATATGTAGAGAACAACCTATTTGTCAGTTAATTACATTCTAGCCTAGCACACTGTGCTATGTTCCTGTATTGCCCAGAAAAAGGTTCACATCATCTCACTTAAGCAGATCATAATACATTTCTGATCAACTAATACTCTAATGGGCTTATGAGATTAAGCACTATGCCTTTGCTGAGACTATAATAAGTAACACTTAACTTACTTCTCTCTGGTCCACAAAGTATATTTCTGGATAACTGATTACCCAAACATTGCCTTGCCCAGGTGGGTGATTGATAAACCAAACCATTAAATGTACAGCATGCAGATCTGTGCAACACAGTGAAGATGGCTGCTAGACATTCATAATCTTCCTTTAAAGTTGTAGATAACATAAGGTGATTAACTAACAGGAATACCAGGTCTCAAAGAAACATCCAACACCCACACAGCTCTGCTCCAGGCCAGAACAAATGTAATTTTAAGAACCTATATAGTATTTGTTGCCAAGAGTATCAGACATTCCACCCACAACCAGGCAATCAAAAGCAAAACCCTATTAAAGGCATAGCATAAGAAAAAAAGGTGAAACCTGTTAAGTTTGCAAAACTTGGCCTATCATTAGTAGGTAGAAGCTGGTATTTTTAATGGCACTGACTGCCACTTAAGACCTCTTTTCTTCTCCATTAACAGTATTATTTCTTAATCTTTTCTCTCCCAGAGTTTCTCCAGAAGCTTAGTTCCTCTTCCCCAAAAAGCAGATTTCAGTAAAACACAAAGGCTTCTTGAACTTATGAAACTACATTTTTAATTTATTCACATCAGATCCTCTGCTGCAGACCGAGCTTTCTCTTATGTTTTCGGACCACTTATTCGGTCATTTTAAATAACCCAGACTGCAAAATGAAGTTTAGAAGAAGAAACAAACTCAATAAAATTAAAAGAACCAAGCTAATTGCAAGATACTTAAAATAATGGGCCAAAAGCTACTACTTGCATTTCTAATATTGAGGCAATCAATAAATACACAAGTGTCCACAGCAAACTACATGCAGAAAGAAAGCTATTCTGGCATCTTCTGAGAAAGCTGCATTTGCACATCTCCTACAAAATAATGCAACAATTTCTGATATGTCAGGTCAGTGATGTACAATTGCATCAAAATACAAATCAGATTTCACTAGTAAGTTAACATACAGAGCTGCTGTGATCAGCCCCTCTCCCAAGACAAGGAATGCAGCTTTTGCCATACATACATCTCCTCTGTGTTCCCATAAAGCATGCAGTTTACAGTGTTGAAGCACAAGCAATTTCATCACCTGTAGGGTTTTCCCCTCTACACATTCACACATTCACACCCTTTTCCATGTTGTTGGGAGCCTTCCAGACTAAAGATTAAAGAGCAATCTTAATTTGTAGTTGGCAACTGCTTCACAGTCTTCCCTTAACTCCTACCAACAAAACCAGGTTATGATTCTAGATTTCTCCTTATAGATTGAAGACTGCTTTGCGATGTAAACAAGTCTCAAGAACGAGTCTTTCAGTTCTCTACTGAGATGTAATCACCTATTAAAAGCAACTGACAGATGTGGAAGATGTTGCCTTCTTTATGTTTGTGGGTCTCAAAAGTCTATCAGCTTTTACTTCACCCTAGAGCCATCAAGTAATTTAATGAAACTGTTACTCATTTAAAAACTTGTGGCTACAATAATATTACCAAGAACTTGAAAATATATTCAGTGGCATCTCTACCCAATAGCTCACTACCCTTCACGTCATTACCATCCGAACAGAATTGTAGTTGTGGTGAAGCAAAGAACCAGGAATCAAACAAAAATTTAAAACAGGTTCTTTGTCTTCTACTTGCCTTTCTCCCTGCATTCTGTGCAAGTACTTTTCTCTGTACTTCAACCTGTTTAGCCTCCTACTCCACTATAAAATCCTACACTTGGAAGAGTGATTCCACATGCTAATTGAATAGGGTTTGCAGTATTATGCAACAAGCATATATCCAGTGTTCAGCTCTACCAACATTTGCTGGTTCAGCCCCATTGGTACCCACAGGTGTAGCAGGCTCTTAACTGCTAGTACAGTTCCACCATTTCTGGGACCCCAGAGACAAAGCAAGCAGTGCTGGAAACAGCAGTGAGTAGGTATCATTGCTAATCCCACTCACAACCCAAAGAGTGCTTGAACACTCAAACAGGACCTCTAAATCCCTTCCCAGCCCAAGCATCTCCTAAAGGTTAGAGCTTTTTCCAAAACTGCTCAACTGTAGGCCTAGAAAAATTGTCAGGACTGCATAAACTCTCCAGTAACTGGATTTTTTGGCAGTATGCAGCTGCATTTTTAAGACCACGCAAAAAAGGCCAGATCAGACACCACCCTGCCACTGTTCTTGCACAGAAGTTGTGCAATGATTCTGGTAACATCCTTTCATCTAGGAAACTGGAATGTGATGACCTTCAGCAAAGGAAGGAAAGGGGGAAAAAAGGGATGATTACTGGAACTCAGTTCTTCAAAAGGTTAAAAAAAACAGAACTGTTTATCAGATCAACTTATCTCAAGTCCCTCATGGGTCCTGTAAATGGCTTAAACTAGCTTCTGACAGAACAACATTGAAATTAGAGGATAACTAATAACTTTTCCTGTACTTCTATACCCTTTTGCAAATTTAGTACAGTCATATCAAGATTGCTCTTACAAGTTAGTAAAACACTTCCTTGCTTGTAGTAGCCTAGGCATCATTTAGTCTCAAGTGCACATGTATCTCCTAAAGAACATGCTGCCATTGTATCAGAATTAAAGGTCACATGCCATCTAAGGTGAGAAACACTCTCCTGTCACAAATAAACAATGTAAGAAGTATTCTTTAAAAAATGCAGCTAGCATGCACCTTGAGAAAAAAATAAATACCAACACCCTAGAGAAAGTACTCCACAATGAAAGCACGTGAGATGCATGTTCCTTGCAACCACTGGAAGTAAAGTAGTGTCTTTGCCAGAACAGGTTCCCACAGGCTAAAACGATGACCCTGAGATTAGCTCAGATGATTAGAGCATGGTGCCGGTAACACCATGGTTGTGGGTGCATCCAATATCTGTATGGGCCATTCATGTAAGAGTTGGACTTCGTGATCCTTGTGGGTCCCTTCCAGCTCAGGATATACAGTGGTTCTGTGAATAATTCTCCATCACTTGTGAAGGTGTCTGCATTAGAGGTCATAATGCTCAGAAAGGCAGAAGTTATAATGAAAACAGGAAGCAGAGAAGGCAGTTACTGAACGCCTTCTTTGCATCTGTCTTCACTGACAAGACCATTCCTCAGGAATCTCTGACCCTGGTGTGAAGACCAGGAAGGTTAAAGGAGTATTGTAAAGATGATTCTCCCCTGGTGAAGGAGGATTGGGTTAGAAAAAACCTAAGGAGACTTGACATCCACAAGTCCATGGGCCCTGACAGGATGCATCTACAACTGTGGAGAGAGCTGGTGGACACCACAGCAAGGCAGCTCATGATCATCTTTGAAAGGTCCTGGTGATAGGAGAGGTGCCTGAAGACTGGAAGAAAGCAAATGTTCCCCTGGTCTTCAAAAAGGCAAGGAGAGCCCAGGAAACTACCAGCTAGTCACCCACACCTCCATCCCAGGAAAGGTGAGGGAGCACCTCATTCTGGAGACCATCTCCATCCATGGATGACCAGAAGGTGATCAGGAACAGTCAGCATGGATTCACTAAAGGTAAATCACGTTTGACGAACCTGATTGACTTCTGTGATGAAGCAACTACCTGGATGCATGTGGGGAGAGAGAGGATGTTGTCTACCTAGACTTCAGCAAGATTTTGGACACCATCTCTCACAACATCCTCACAGGCAAATTAAGGAAGTGTGGAATGGATGAGTGGACAGTGAGGTAGATGGAGAATTGGTTGAACAGCAGACCCCAGAGGGCTGTAATTGGTGGCAGAAGGTCTAGTTGGATACCTGTCACTAGTGGTGTCCCCCAAGGTCCAGTAATAGGCACAGTATTGTTTAACTTGTTCATTGGTGACTTGGATGGAAGATGACATGAAAGAGTGGCCAATAGCACAGAGGGCTGTGGAGCCCTTCAGAAGGATGTCAACATGCTGAGAGATGGGCAGAGAAGAACTGTCTGAAAGGCAAATGCAGGGTCCTGTATCTGAGGAAGAATAACCCCATGAGAAGAAATTCTTTATTGTGCAGATGTCTGAGCACTGTAACAAATTGCCCAGACAGGTTGTGAATTCTCCCTCACCAAAGGAACTAGATTGGAAAAGACCTTTGAGATCATCAAGTCCAACTTATGACCTAACACCTCCCCATCAACCATGTCCGGTCTTATTTTGAACACATCCAGGGATGGTGACTCCACCACCTCCCTGGGCAGATGATTCCAGTGCCTAATGACTCTTCCAGTGAAGATTTTTTTTCTGACGTCTAACCTGAAGTTCCTCTGGCACAGCTCAAGACTGTGTCCTCTTGTTCTGTCAGTGATTTCCTGGGAGAAGAGACCAACCCCCACCTGCCTACAGCCACCCTTCAGGTAGTTGTAGATAATGACAAGGTCTTGCCTGAGCCTCCTTTCTTCCAGGCTAAACAACTCCAGCTCCCCCAGCTGCTCTTCACAGGGCTTATGTTCCAGACTCACCACCAGCCTTGCTGCCCTCCTCTGGATGCATTCAAGCATCTCAATGTCCTTCCTAAACTGAGGGGCCCAGATATTAAAGAAATGTCTGGATACAATCCTGTGCAAAGTGTTTGAGGGTAAACCTGCTTGAGCAGGATGGTTGGACTGAATGACCCATGGTGGACCCTTCCAACCTTACCCAGTGTGTGATTGTGTTAGTACACAAGAGATATTTAAGCACTTCTCTTCTTGAAGTAGAAATTGAGTTGATATTGACTATAATTATCAGCAGGATAAAAAGGGAGCTGCACATCTCACTACAGTACATCTAAACTTCTTCTGCAACGGCTTTACCAATGACACACATCAACAGAGAAAGTCACCTGCATTCAACCTCACTCTCATAAAAGCTCATGCTTAAACTAACAGTCTAGATACTTAAGGATTCTCGTACTACCCATATTTGCAAAATTACGTTTATTAATAAATAAACAACAATTGCTCAGCAATTAAAATTTTTTGCAAGGCCAGGATGAACTTAGCCTTTGGGAAAAAAAAATGACAGTTCACAGACTTAATGTCCGTGTAACTTCTCAATTCCATGTTAAAAAAAAATAATCTCTAAAAAGAACCCCAAGAATTTGTGGAAGTTACTCTCTCACAAAAATCTAGTATTTATAACATTTCTGTCATCTATTAAGGTTGATAAATAAGCTGTCATAGATGGTATTGGACACAAAAGAAAATTCAGTTCAACCAGGATGTACTTGGTTTCCCTCCCCCCGCCTTGATCTCTATGCAGTAGTTGGAGAGCAATCACAAATCTGTTCTAAACAGTGCAACACTTCATCAGCATGGCTTCTTGAGAAATAAAAAGCATGTTGTATTATACACAGAAAGACTGCCCTCTGACACTGAACTCAGAGGGGCAAACCAAATTCAGACAGGCAAAACCACACACAGGCAGGATTTTATCTGCTTGTCACACTAGGGATCACTGCCTCCTGGACCTAAAACAAAGATACTTACTGCAATATAAAGGAAGTTTTACATTTTGAATTAGTTCTTACAAAGACTTCAAGGCAAAACTGTAGGACACATCCTGAAAAATTACTTCTCATCAGTGAAACTGCAAGTTGTATGCAGAAGCTCTTGTTGGTCAACAAATACCAGTTCACATTAGGCAGCTATGATGAAGTTACTCTATATTCTTTCATTAACCAATCTTGTAGATGCTCAACACTAATATTAGATTTTTATTATTGAAGCGTTAATTTAACCTATTTACTTTGTTGTCAACATGGAAAGAGAGGCTAAACTAAGCAATTTCATGCCTTTGCCTTACATACTGATTGAAAACTAACATATTTGTTTTTAATGATGAAATGAAAAATGTAGAAAAAAAAACCCTTGATACAAATAGATTGGAATTCAGTACATGCAGAATCATTCCACTTGTGATACATATTTACTGGCACAATTACTCAGTCCCTCAACAACAGCTCATGCTGTAACACAACCAAACACCTTCAAGGTTCAGTTTCCATTATGTGACCAAGGAAATTGAAATATTTATTAGCAGAGATTTGTGAGAATTCTGTAAGAACTGTCAAGATATAGTCTGACAGTAGCATATGGCCTCTGGTAAGAATCAGTATGTGTCTAAAAAGAAATAGGTTTTGTTAACAAGATTGTCAGGAGCATATTAAAGATGTTTTAAATCACTCAAAGAAAATTATAGCAAGTTAATATCAGATCCATAAGACACCTTTAAGATGAAAATACTATACTAATTCTTCATGGAAAAGTTGTTTTCAGTCTCTATTGTAATTCACTTCAAACTGTTTTTTAAGCTGGCTCCATCTTAGGAATTCTTGCCAGGTGTTGGAGGTGAGAAACATTATATTAACTACTGACAGATGTGCCATCCTTAATTTGTGGCAGAATCATTAACCTTAGTAGAGCTTATTTAAGTCAAGGAAGGGAAGTATCCAGCAATCAGTTTACCCTGCCAAATACCACTTTACTGATGTTAGCATGACCTCTGCTAACATCAGTAGCTGATGCACTCTGCTAGGAGGGCTATGAATTTTATAAGACAGCTTACCTTGGCAGGTTTCTTGTCTTCTCCTCTCCTGATAGCCACAATCCAGGGAATATAGTAAAACTTTTCCCTCCGTTGTACAAATGCTTTCCGAGAACTAAACAAGTTTTGGTCTTTCTTAGAACTAAAAATAAAAATCAAGCTAACTAAAAGAAGGTACTTGGCCAGCTAAATGCCTATGAGGATTATGGCAGCTCTGAGTGCATGTATACACAGAATGGGTAAGGAAGGGACCAAGGTGGGTCCTTCTGTCAAACCTCCCTGCTCAAACAGGGTAAGCGTAGAGCACTTTGCACAGGATTGTATTCAGACATTTCTGTAGTATCTCCAGTGAGGGAGACACTACAACCTCTCTGGACAATCTGTTACAGTGCTCAGTCATCTGCACAATAAAGAATTTCTCCTTATATTCAGGTGGAACTTCCTGTGCATCAGTTTCTGCCCATTGCCCCTTTCCCTGTTCCTTGGCACCACCAAAAGAAGCCTGGATCCTTCCTCTTGGCACCCTCCCTTCAGTTATGTCTAATTGACAACGTCCCCTCTCAGTTGTCTCTTCTCAAGGCTGAATAGGCCCAGCTCCTTGAGTCCTTTCCTCATGAGAGAGGTGCTCCAGCCCCTTAATCATCATTGTTGCTCTCCACTGGAGCTGTGTCAGGAGCTCCACGTCTCTCTTGGCCTGAGGAGCCCAGAGCTGGACACAGCACTCCAGCTGTGGCCTCACCAGGGCTGAGTGGAAGGGCAGGATCACCTCCCCTGACCTGCTGGCAATGCTCTTCCTGATGCACCCCAGGACACCACTGGCCTTCCTGGCCACAAGGAAGGGCACGCTGCTGGCTCATGGACAACTTGTTGTCCACCAGGACCCCCAGGTCCTTCTCCACAGAGCTGCTGCCCAGCAGGTCAGCCCTGATGGAAAGCAGCATGCATATGGTATGAAAGATCAAAGCAGCAGATCTCAACCTACTTTTTCAGGAAATAATGCTGAAAGGCATTTTATAACCTAAGCATTAATGTTTACTGACTGTTTTGTGGAATAAAAAGAGTTTGTGTAAAGGGTAGGTTCTGTAGCATCCACCATTGTTCCCAAACTAAATAACCAACCTACAACCCAATTTTACAGAAATCCTGGATCATGTAAGCTTCTATTATTTTTAGCAGACATTAAAAGTCTTCCATCAGAGAAAACAAACAAACAAAGGGAAGAGAAGGAAACCCCAATGCACTTCAATGGCACAGAGAACAATGTGATGCCACTGTGTCTTGTTTCCCCAAACAGACCATGGCTACATACAACCTACCCAGCAAGAATATGGACCAGGCTGCAATACTCTGTGGTTGCTTTCCTGAGAGCACCAGCATCAATGACAGAGAAGATAAAGCACAATTTCATTAACATGGATAGTGCTTTTTCTGCATATACCATGCTATCTATGGGCCAAACAAAAGAAAATAAGATAAAATTTCTTCTTCAAAAAGTCTGTATTTTCAGACATTGCAAAGTGCTTAAATCAAAGTAAACTGGCAAGGAAAACTCAGTTCCATATATCATTCTCTAAAAGTTTGTTTCTTCAAGTCAGAGCGATGCTATTATACAATCAAGCTTGTAAATTTTTCCACATTAAAACCCCCTTGTTTTTGCAAAGGCTTATACTTTCATTCTGTTTATTATTCCTGCATTTCCATCTTTTGGTTGGCTGTCTCAGTGAAAGATATAATTCAGCATATTCTGTTTTGGAAACAAGCATTTTTCAAATCTCAACCAGGAATTCAATATTCTTCTGCTGATCTAACAGATTCTCCACTAAGCTTTCAGAAGCTAAGTTGCCTCCCAAGGGCTTATGAAGATCTTTTGCAATGTTAACATAATAAGACAAGCTGTTTTCTGGACATTATACTTGTAAATACCTCAATATTAAAAAAACCAACACAACAGCCAACATCTTTTTTTTTTTTTGAGAAGACATAATAGCACTACTACCCTTTTACTGCCATGAGCATGTTTTTCATAGAAGATATAGAAAACTCTCCTCTTGAAGGCTTCTCCTGAAAAGCACAAGTCAAGCATGACCTCTAATAATATATGCATGATGGGAAAAAAAAAAAAAGGCAAAATGTTTTTGGATTTGCCAACTAGCCGAAAGGACAAGCATAACTTATGAATATCTGACTGGAAGCAGGGGTCAGATTAGAAACAAAGCAGTACCGATTAGAGGCTACAGTGAGTAACTTAAAACCAGAGAAAGTAGAGAGATTTTAAACCAAGAAAGAGCACTAAACAAAATTCCACTTCAACAGTGATTAAATGCCAAAACTTTTACCTTTTAAGGAAAAGTTGCACTAAGGGACAGGAAGAGCACAATGTTGTTAAAAATGCTGTAATGGATGTTTCAGGACCAAGTATGTGCTGATTTTGAGCTCATTATTTAAGACATTGTAACATCATCTGTCAGAAAGCAGATTCATGACATGAACTCACATCCCAAGATAGAAAGAAGGATCAACAGTGATTCACCTGCACAACCCACCCAAAGGTATCACTCACCCACAGAGTAAGGGAGAGCAGCCTATTCTGTCAGCCTGAAAAAAAGTCATTTACAACAACTCATAAACAAGATGGAGATATAAAGCAAAGTTTTGCTGGTTTCTTCTGAGAGATCACTCTATAAAAGATAATAAATAAAATTTTATTATACATTACCTACACATTTCTTATCTTTCAGAATACTTTTCCTATCTCATTGTTTAAGTTCCAGCAACAAGGTAACTCCCCACGTTTTAGTCTGCTTCCTCCAAGTTTGCTCATGTGAACACTGCATCACTGCCAATATTTGCAGTAAGAATTTTACATCCTCCCCTTCAAACACTGTCTGCAGATTTTCATTATAGATCATCAGAAAAGTGTTATATACAATTATACAATGTAACCTGAGATTGCACAGAGAGATATTAAAATGTATGGGTCAGGATACTGTATTACCCCAGTTTTATATTAGAAAGAACCAGCTCACACCAGCAAATGCCAAGAGAACCTCCAAGCACAATGGGAAACCTAAAGAAAGGAATTAGAATAATTCCTTAACTCAGTGCTGTTATATTACTGTTTAATAGCTCAAACTGCAGTATTCAGCAAACCAGGCTGAAGACAGAATCAACTCACTGGGGTTTTTCACAGGGCTGATGGGGAATCCAGGTTTACAGCAGATTTGGGAATGGGAAGGGTCTTTGGCTGCCTGTCTCAGGGCCGAGGTCACCAGAAGCAGCGGGCACCTTCCACTAGAGGCCAGCTCTGCTGCACCCGGGAGTCCCAGCCGGTACCTGCTCACAGCCTGCGCTCCCCGCCAAAGGGCTGCACGGCAGCAGGGAAGGCTGGGCTTCATTCACACAGGAGACGCTGACGGGACAGCTGAGTCAAGTTAGTTATTCTTCTGACATACTTGCATGCTTCCTGAGTTCACCACTCAGGAGAGAAGCTACAAATAATGTGGGGGGAGAAGACTGGTTTGAGAGTCAGCGCACTTGAAAGTGAGGACGAGGAAATCAAAAGACGGCTGCAAGCTCATGTTCATTGGCCATATGGCAGCAGCATAAGCAACAATTTATTTTAGGAGAAGCAGTGAAGGGCTAGGCTCGTGACCATTCTGAGTTAACTCTGGCTTTTAACAACACTGTATCCAGGGGATTTGCCTGGATTATGTGGCTACTCAGTATGGAGCCACTGTAGAGGTGATGGTAAAAATGCTCAGCGCTTTAAAGGAGAGAGGAAAACAGCTAAATCTGATTTTTAAAATTGGCAACAGTAAAGCCAAAGAGAATCAGAAACGGAAAAAGGAGGAAAGAAAAATTATGGCTGATATTTTTGGCATAAAATGTCTCAGAGAAACAAAATTTATGCTAATATTAAGTATCCGTCAGTGCATTTGCTATCAAACTAAATAGTTCCAGTGGAGTCTAAAGGCATGCCAAAAAACAGCTGGGTGCATGGACTGTGTATTCACTGAGTTTATATATACTGGTGAGATTGAAGCCTTTGGCATATTCTAGAGCCCAGAGGAGTATTTTTATATTTGCACTTTCTGATTTTGTTTGCAACTACCAGCTGCATTTAGAGAAGTGCAAGGCAGTCTGCTCTCCGCATGAACTTCATCATAAAAAGATGCAGCTCTCATCAAGAAGAGATCACATTGCTTGATGTGACAGGAAAGATGCAATCTGTTAGAATTACAGAACAGTTTGGGTTGAAAGGGATATTAAAAGATCATCTAGTTCCAACACCACTGCCATAAGCAGGGACACTTAACACTAGACCAGGTTGTGCAGATCCCCATCCAGCCTGGCCTGGAATGATTCCAGGGATGGGGCATCCACCACTTCTCTAGGGCACCTGGTGTTCCACCTTTACAAAAAATTTCTTTCTTATATCTAGTCTCAATTTACCTTCTTTTAGTTTAAAAACAGCTCTTGTCCTACTGCAACAGGTCCTACCAAAATGTTTGTTCCTATCTTTCGCATAAGCTCTCTTTAACTACAGAAAGACCACAATAGAGGCACTTTGCCAGAGGATCCTACTAATTGTTCAAAATCACATGTTTCACAGTTTATTATTCTATTAATAGAATATATCTCTGTTGGTGACCATGAAAGAACTTGAAGGATATGGCTGCATATGCACTTCAAATATCACAGCAGCAGCATTGCCCAACCTTGCTATAGCCAATGAAGGAGTATCTGCAAGCCTTATTTCTCCATACTGCCCTGCTCTCTGTATCATTTAAACTTCTCTAGAGCAGTGACAATATGTATACAGCCATGAGCACAACAGTCTTAGCTCATGTCAAAGGGTTTCTGCAATATGGGGACACAAAGATGTTACAAAATGACATTGTAATAAAATCAGCTAAAATGGCTGATCCTCTGTGCACAGCCATGACAGTATTATCATTATTTGATAAGTCATAATTTGCCTCAAACAGCAGGCTTCATCAAGTGAGCAGAAAGACTTTGAAATAGGATACATGTGCTAAGGAGACCAGCATGAATAAACATTAAGGAGTTAGTAAAGGCAGTATTAAAACCAATTGATTTAAACTGAGCCAATGTTTATCAAACTGCAGGAGTCAGCTTTTCTACAACAAAAATACTTTTTATAAGATCCTGAAAATTCAAGCTTTAAAGAGAAAGAGATTAAACCAGTAGCATTCAACTTATCCTACAGAAAAAAATGCCACAAATGGGTAAACAGCTCATCCTGCCTCAAATCTGGCCAAACTTGGTTCCTAAAACAAACACACACCAAACATTTAGTAATAGCTGCAAATACATAAAATTAGTAAATTCCATTGTAAATATTGATAGCTGAAACTTAGAAATTATTAATCTAAGTAATTAAAGTAGAAAGAAAATCATCCAGGTACTCATACATCATTAGTAATCAAGCCAACAATGGGTCCAAGTCTTTAAAACACATATTAATAGAGGACTACTTTATCAAATGTAGCATCGCTATCACCTACTCTACCAGTGGCAGGAATTCTGATGAAGCCATGACTGAAATGTAAGATTGATGGACCTGCAGGTGTCTGAAAGACATTTTTAAGTTATAATGGGCTATGTTAGAATATTTTAGCAGAGCATGCTTCCATTACTAGAGAAGATTTCTGTAACCAATCCTAATAGTTTGTGGAGTGACTGCAGTCAGTGATAAACCAATGCCTTTAACAAGACTTCATTGCTCTCTATAATTGGAAGTTTCAGTCCTGAAGTACAAAGCTTAAATAAATCAAAAATGCAAGAAGATTTGGATGAAAGTCAATTATTAGGAAAAAAACTAAAAAAAAAACCAAACAAAACAAACCCAAAAAAAAAAAAAAAAAAAAAAAAACACACCAAAAAAAACCCCAAACAAACCCAGTCATTCCTTTGCAGCAAGATCACCAAAACAGTAATCCTCAGAGAAGAAAGATAAACTGACTGTGACCCTCATGAAGTGTGTAAGTATAGCAGGAATGCAAAGTGGCATTTGCCTTAGAGAAGTTTTTTACTGAAGGAAACACCTGTAATGGACTGCTTTGGTACTTCAGGACTACAAGGTGACTAAATAGAGAAAATGGCATCTCAAAGACGTAAGTGGTCAAGGCAGATGCAAGAAACCTATCTAAACATGGGTAAATTTGAAAGACAGTAATCAAACAGCTACTCCAGAACTGCTGAGCAAGGGACATGTAACAGCTCATACATGGCACAAAACAGCTTACTTGGCATGGTAAGAATATCCCTTTGGCTCTTGCCTGCTTACCAATCAGCACATCCTTTCTAAGTGTGACAGTGTTCTACACATGGACATCATTCAGCTCCAGACAGAGGTTCCAAATGCTTTGATGATCTCCTAATGTGATTCTGCTCCATCAGATCTGAGAGTATGTGATATATCTAGGGTCTGTCCAAGAAATGAGATGCTAGAATTATCCTCATCTGGCCAAGTCTAGTAGGATGGGCTAACTGACATGTTGTATTGGCTTGTCAAAGACCATCAGAAGAAATCTCATCAGAGGACAAGTCAACTTCTCTGACCATAGGCTGGAACTGGCCATAAGCAAAGAAACACAAATCACTTATGAAGCATCAGGAACTGGTATCATTACAAGTGTCAATACAATGAGGTCATTTTAGGATGCATCTTGCACAGACAATGACTCTGGAAACATCTGTTCTGCACCTTACCTATGGTCCTGAAAAAGGCTTTGGTGGAATGTAAAAGAAGCTCTGCAGATTTATTATTTTCTGTGTAAAAATAGAAAATATTCCAAGTGGTGAAAAAAGCAGTTACTGACATGGAAGGCACCACTTCCACTTTTCACAAATTCTTTAGGTTGGAATAGATGTCTTGAAATCAGTCAATCCAAACTGTCTGCCAAAGAACAATCACCTAGAGCAGGATGTAGGTGTACAGGTTGTAGGAGGCAGAACTGTGTCTAGTTGGGGCTTTGACTGTCTTCACAGATGTAAACTCTACAACCTCCATGAACAATATGTTCCAATGCTTGAGCACCCTCATAGTTTGCATTTTCAGGAACTCTTTCCCTCTTTGGGAAATCCTGAAATTATCAAAGACTCACAATTTACCAGGTGCAGAAAACATTACACACATTAGTTAATACAAACTATAACTACATACACTTACTTCTACCTTGTACTTTAAGCTGCCTTCCACAACAGAGGATAAAATTTTAAGTCTATTGGTTTGAGAGACTATTAATAATGAGCTCTTTGTAACTTTTGCTCATCTGCAGACTGTGCATATTAGATATGAGGCATTAGCCTAAATAGCTTGAAGCTGCTGAGGCATTTTGCCCACAAAAGGTGAAGGTCTGAGCTGCCAAACCCCAGAATAATACACATCCGCTTCTTATATACCCTGGCAGCCAAAAAGGGAGTCAAACTTGCCAGGGCACTTTGCTCATTATACATAGAATTCTTGACTGAATTTTAGTAACATCTCAACGTGGCTTTAGAGTTATTTTAACCTGTGGCCAATCCCCACATGCATGTCCAAACTGCCTAGCCACAGAAATAACAAGCATAGCAATGTCAGGTTCAAAGTGTTTCCTCCTTACATCTAAATCTAAGGTAAATGTTATTCATGCCACATTGTGCAAATATAACTGCAAGGATCCAACTCCAAAACCAGCAGCAGAAGGAAAGGAAGAACTTGTACTGAGTGGTATTACTGCTACCTCAGCCCAAATTAAAGAGACTGAAATGCTTTGCAGAGTTAGATGATGACTCTGCAGCAACTAGCCTCACAAAAGATAACAGAAGAATTTGTCAAGAATAAGCTTCATCATAGTGTGTTGTGATTTTGTTTTTAAAACAAATAAAAACAACAAATGGAACACATTTCTAAACCCTAAACAGTAATGTGTGGCAGGAGAATTTAAAATTGTGTTCTGAAACAGTCTGGAAGTAGGTACCAGCCAACATTCTCCACAAATCAAACACTCTAGGAAGTCGCATGCAGTAGGTTTTACCAAACATTTAAACCTGTCTTACAGATCTAATTCAGGCATTATGAGAAAAAAACCTGCCTCTATCCTCCAAGATTCCTGCAGACACTTCTGTTTAATAATAACCATTGGCTCAGATGTTTATTTTTGACAGGACACAAGAACTGAGCTTGAATGCGTCATATCATTAAATGGTATCATAAAATTAAACAAGTTAGAAGAAGAAATAATAGTTTGGCTAGGACAGCAAGAAAAAGAAGTAGCTGCCAGGAGAACAAATTCAATAGCAAACTACCTAACAGCACTCTGAACTTTTACTTATAGATGTGAACTGACTACTTGGCAAGTTGTCAAAAAATAACCTACCTCCCTGAAGCTACAGCAACAAACAAGTTTAAGTACAACCAGTTCTTGAGAAAAACCCTTTAATAATCTGCACTGTTCTTACTGCTAGGTGAGAACTACACTAACAGTCCTTGGGTGGTAAAGTAAAATAAATGGTGCCATTTGCATGTGAAATACTCAAGATTTCCATCATCATTTTTTCAAGTTCTCCCTCAAGAGATTAGTGGAATTTACCTTGCAGCAAGAAATAGTTCCTAAAAATCCTATATACCACCTTGCTTTCTGAAATCTTCCTTTAAGAGATACATCTAAAAGACATTAAAAAACCCCAAAATCTTAGTGACTCATTGAAGGTTAAACCGTGACACCAAACACAGGGAAGCGTGTCATTTATATAAGCTTTATACAATCTTTATTTCTTATTTTCTACCATCTGGACATAAAGTTTTTACGCCATCCATTGGTACCAAAAAGCTGCAGCTTTGCCAGGGCCGTGTAATTTATCACAACCAGATGGTGTGTTGTCAATAAAGGAGGGGCTGCTATCATTCCAGGGCAGAATAATTACCTTTCCTTTGAACCAAGGACAATGTTTTCAATAAAAACCCAAAGCTGTTTAATGCAACTTCCAGTCTGTCAAGACTCCCACTGTGCAGCTCCAGGATTCATTAGACTCACAGAAGTGAAGCAGACCATTTGTTAAAAACACAGCAGAAGTGTCTCAGAGGACACTGATGACACACAAGTTAAAAATCTCCCAAACAGTAAAGACATTTTGAATCTTCTTTAAAAGCTTTTCGCATAGACCCTGTTCATCACAAATTTTACAGCAAAAGTAGCTGTATTGCATTAAAATGCCACCTCTGTCCCAGGGCTTTTAGGTAAACTATGGAAGACATTCATTGCTCTGCTATGCACCTCTTCTGCTTTGCATTTTTGCATCACAAAAGTTGGAGTAGCAACATTTATTCTGGGAGGAAAGGTTGTAAAGCACAGAGAATGAAAATTAACTAGCAAGCAATGGTAAAGAATGGCTGTGTCTCACACATCAAAACACTACTAGGTTGATGCTCCTCTGACATCTGGAAACACATGGCAATCATACTGGAGCAATTCAGAGGACTGGACCTTGCAGGATAATTAAACAAGTTACAATGCAACCAAACAGTACCTTCACTTTGAGCAATTCAAGAAACTGGATGAATTTCACTGCACACTAAATCTCCCCTTGAATTTCAATCCTCGCCAAATAAAAAGCAGTAATTATTTGAACACTCAAAGCATTTTCTGAGCCTACTTCCACGCCAAAAACTGACTTTGAACTTGTCCCTCTTTCAACAGTACATATTTAATGAAGTGGTTAAGAAACACATCCTTTTTTCATAACACCAGAACATTTTGTTCACCTCGAAAAAGTAGAATAACTGTCTAGCTAGGGAAATTAAACATGAGCTAGAAGCCCAAGAGTGACCATTTCCAGGAATTACATCTAACAGAATAGAACAGAAATATTCCTGCAGTTCCAGTTCCACAGCAGTAACAAATGTATTAAAAGATGCCTTAATTCAGTTTACTTTTGATTGACCCTCTCTCTAGCTAAGATCAAATCAGTATATTCTTCTCTTCATGTAATAGTTGCCTAAAGGATGCTATAACAGATTCCAATATATTTTACATATGATTTACAGCCTTAGAAGCAAAATACATTGAAGCAAAACATGATAGGAAACAAAAAAAAAAAAAAACCCTAACCGCCACAAAAATTGAACAACATTTAAGACCTTACAAAAATTTCAGCTGACAAATTTCTGCTCATCACCTCCAGAAGCTGCATCAGCTGTAGCTGATGACCTACTATCCAGAAGACCACAACTCATTAAAGAAGATAAAGCATGATTCTCCGGTTCTCCCAAGAAGCAGTTACATGCATTAACAAAAGGCTTCACAGAGAAAGAATAAGTTGTTTTAATGAGCAAGGGTGGCGCTTACCTTAGGATACCAGGGTCCTGTCCCAACAGAACTTTAAGTATCACTGGAAAATCTCTTTGTTATTCACTCTAAATAGGCACATACAGTGGGGGCATAACACAGTGGAGACAGCAAGTGATAAACTTCCACAGACATGCAGATACAGATCTATTTTTACTAAGCATTTCTTGCACCTATGCAGTAGTCTTAAAGGAGATTTTGCAGGCTTTTCCAAAGCCCAGACAGAGGTGTGCAGCAACTCACAGTCAGTGTGCAAAGACACATACAAAAAAAGCTCAATGCTTTTTCCAAGTTGGAGGCTTTTGTTTGTTTTCCAACACACAACAATTAGTCTCACCTTGATAACAAAACTTTTTTACTGTTGTTTTGTACAATACTGTTATCTCAACTCTGCCATATTACACAGAGTATACTACAAAATCATCTTTTTTGAGATTCCCTGACAGCTATAAAGCATTAATGTTGCCACTACTATTAAAGAAATGTTAATGAAAAAGTAGAGCAAACAGAAAGCAATCAATCCCAAATCAAGCTAAAAGCAACTGAGGGCAGTCATCTTTACATGAAGAAAATAAATTCAGAACCACCAATATGCACAGTACTTGCAAAAACAGATCCAAAGAACATAGGCTACACCACAGCACAGAGGATCAGCTGCTAATTATGTCAGTACTTACACCAAGGCAGAACCAGACTGCAGCATGTTCAGAATCTTCCTCTTTCTCAATCTCCTGCTCCAGTAAGTGACTGAAGAAGTGATATCACCTTCTAATTAGGACCATATTAAAATCATGTAAAACAACTCTAAGGACAAACATGTCTGAACAGTTTTCATGTAGGTTTTATTATGACTCTTCCTTCTAGTTTGCAATACAGATTTCCTAATTAATCCAGATTTTCTAGAGCCAGGAACTGAATTAACCTATTTTATTAACTGAAACACCTTAGTCCCTCTTGACACCCAGAGTGAATTGATGAACTGGCATCTGCACTGAGATGTAATTAAATGAAACAGGAGAAAACACATCCTAGAAAACCCCACAACTAACAAAAACCAAAGGGCACCAATGATCAATTTTCCTGAACTTTGTGTGAGCTGTAATGAAGTGAATTTCAGTGCAGTTCTGGGGAATACAGATTTTTAAAGGCTCCACTGGTATGCAACATCATAGCTTGCATACTGACTAGCATTTTTTTAAAATACCAGATATTTTTAGCATTCTGATAAAAATACAGCCAATAGAATACACCAACTATTTCAACGGATGAACTTTCAAATCCCTCTGTTTAAAATATTGCTCCACAACAGGAACAACACACAACTCTTTGGTACATCCAAAAGACAGGATTATTTGTAATTTAATATGGAAACATTTCAGCTGTCTTAATACCAGCATAATTCCTACACAAGTCTGGCATTTGAGACATGCTACATATTTGTCACTGAAGTGTGTGAGGTTTTGTGGTGTTATGTGAGGTTCAGCAGTTGATGCCTTGGCCGTAACAGTACCTTCTCCCACACATTCAGGTTGCTGAAATCAGCTCTCTGAACCTGGAGCTTTTTCATCTGACCATTTATTTGTTCTATAAGGCACATCCAGCCCTCAGGAATTCACAGCTAAGGGATACCAAGAGCCTCATCTGGCTGCAATTCAACAAAATGCATGTGTTTACATTTGTCAACCTTTAAAAGAGATCTTAAGAACCACTGAGCTTGTAGCAGCATCCTTCACAAGATTTAACACATGAGCTGCAGTGCTTTTTAACCTAATTTTAAAAACTGCCCTTTCCCTTTGTACAGATAAGAAAATGACACCCAACAGGGATATGGAGTCATTACCATCTCAGACTCCCTGTGTGATAATCAGAGGAAATGATCTGCTGACCTCAAGCAGTCTTTGAAGTCTGCACAAACATTACCTAAAGAAGAGGGAAGGACTATTGAGCAGGACATAGATCCCCCTAGGCCTGCCTCTCCAAAAGCTCTGCTGGACTAGCGGTTCCCTCTAAACCTAAAAAAAAACCTGGGCTGCCAGAAAACTTGTGGTTATAGAGCATGTTCAAAGACTGCTGTGAAACAGACTTTCTATATCAATGTTTTATTTAAGCCTAACATGCAAAAACTGTCATGCAGCAAGCATTGACTTCTTCAGGTCTGAATTACTAATAAGTTAGCATCAGGGAAAACACAAAACAAACCAACCACAAAAAACCTAATCCCCTCCAAAACCAGGCCCCAAATACAACCACAATGCTCATTTACATTTATGCAGGCTTTTATCTTATGCAAGACGGCATGCAAAGTAAAATGGAATTGCTGTCATTGTTTAGCTTCAGCAGTCCCTTGATTTTAAAAATACAGAAATTATAAAATAGTAGATCCACACTGTATAATTTATCTACCAGAGTTATCCGTGTATAAGACAACCACGTCCTCAAACGTAACGCCAACTTATAATTAATCATAATAACTCAGTTTCAAGAGATGGGAAGTCATAATACCATCTCTTGCCACTTCTCTTCAGTCAAAATTCACTTTGAATTACAAAAACCTGCTTTTTTTAACACTTAGTGAAGTCTAAAAAGACTGCTGGTTGCTGGTACCATTGGATTCCTTCATGACTACTAGAATCACGTGTATCTGGTGATTTGCTTTTCAATTTTTTCCCTCAGTACTAATACAATGGTATACCAGACACTACTGAAACAGCAACTGTCTCTACTTTAAAGTTCACACCACACAGAACAAAAGATTGCATGCTCTCCTTTTGTGTTTAGTATAACTCTTCATAGGAAATCCACCTAGATGGAAGTAGGATTTGACACCTTTGATGAAGAGTGGATCTTGTCCAAGGCAACAACAAACAAACAAAACCAAAACACTGCCTCCTGTCAAAAGGCTGTCAGAAACACACAAGCCCTTTCCACTTAAAGGAGAATTCAAGATAATGCCTGGTTGATTAAGTTGATAAAATTATCCATGACCTCTATTTTACCATTAAAAAAAAAGAACAATAAAGCAATAGCATGTGCCTGTGTATCTAAATATTAGTAAGACTGGCTGAACACAAAATTATTTCATATGCAAAGAATTGCATAGGAACAAGTTACATTTCATGGTCACATACCACTCATCTCCTCTGATATGTTTCAAGCCCTGTGGCAGTGAAAGACTAGGCTCATGAGACCCAGAAGGGTTCCCTAACTCCAACTTTACATGTACCACTCTATTTTTTCACATAGAACTTTTCTAGAGGCTGAGTTTCTACTGAAAGCAGTTTGAGTTCTCTCTAGAGTTATCACAGCTAAATAGGTTAGCCATACGAACAAAATCTACTGTGATACAAAGTGAGAACAAAAGCACCAATTACCAGCCAACTTCACTCTGACACTAGCTGAAGGATCTGCTGAAGAATAGCAGTACTGCCTGCAAGAAGCAAGAATTCCCCCCCTGGCCCTCCCTAGGCAATCCAGAAAGCAATTTCTGAAATGTAACTCACAATAGCTGTTCCTGTTTGTTTATGCCTTGCTCACTGTATCTGGTTGCACTGTTGTCACATGACTAAAATGCCCTGCAGCCTAGCAGTTATGATTTACAGTCATTGAACTTATAATGCATTGGTTCAGACCAACAGGTAATTCTAAAGAATGTGATTAGGGCTATCCCTCCAGAACAGAGACATTAAGTTTATGCTGCCTGGGTAAATGTATTATCTAACTGTACATATTAATCACTGGGAGGATTTGTGGGATTGTATTAACACTACTTACACATTAGCTCATACAGATTTTGTAATATCACAACTGTAGTCATCATAATAGCATTCATAATCATTACAAAGACAGCTGTACATATCCTGTTTGACAGCTATTCTTGTGTCTTGCTGAGAAAAAAGAAATGTGAGCTTGTCAAGCCATTTTCTGAACTAGTTATAGCACCCTCACTATAAAGTCAGAACCATGAAAAAAATTATTTTGTTTCAATGAAACTTACCTTGCCAAGTTAATTGAATTGTTGAAAAAAAGCAAGCATTTAAAACCAATGTTTTCTTTTTATTATGATACCATGGGCACTGAAATTTAAAAATCACATCTTTGCTCTTAAAAATCTCAAGAGAAACCATCAGTGAAGAAGAGACAGAACAAAAAAAAAGACTCGAACCTTTGTATAGTACCAAAAGGTTGGCAGGCCTTTATGGCAGATTGAAGCCACAGAGAGCAAAAACATCAGGAACACATACAAACACCACATTTCTTTAGAGGCTAAGGAATGTGCAAGCTTTGACAAAGCATATTATATTAAGGATGTTTATAATCTACTTCCATGGAGACAGTTCAGTAGCTTTACAACATAGCAACAAAGAGCGTGAACTATATTTTCCATCTGTTTTGTGCAGACTGTTTTTTAACAATGGAAGTCTATCAAAGCTAACCGTTCCTTGGGATTTTAAACAGCAACACAAAGGGGTAAAGAAATCTTTCCCTATGCAGTAGAAGAGAAGATACAGGAGATGAATGGCTATTAAGTATATATACAAAAATATGTGATGAAGATCTCTTGTTTCAAGCTGGAAATGATACACATAATGTAGCAGTCACGTAGTTTCAGCTAATATTACTGTATTTATCAATTGTAAAATATCATACAGATATAAAAAACCTTACAGAACCAGAGAGATTATCACCTCCAGCTGAACATGTGCAATAAGAACAACAAAGCAGCCCCTTTCCACATTTTAAGAGAACTACAATCAAAAATGGAAAGATACGGCCAGTAGAAAACATGAAATCAGCTTTAGGTTAAGCATGAGGAGAACGAAAAGGACAACACTGTAAGTACTTCTTCCAGAGGAAAACAAAAAATACCAGCATTGGAAGTACTCCTTCCATCTCCAAAGTTCATTTACAGCAATAGCACAAAATCTCTTCTGAATCTATCCATTTTAAAACAGATAAAACAAATAAATAACAAAAAGCATCTATTGTACTCATATATTATTAGCACAAGCTCTGCCATTCTGCCACCGTTAGGCTGGAAGTTCACCCTCTGTCATATGGCATAGCTGTTCTCTCCATGCACAGACCACAGGAAATAGTGCAGAAAACTGTATTTATTTTCCCACAACACAAAAAAAGCTGCAGTGCACACCAGCTTTTCCAAGAAAAAGCACAATGCTTGAGTTTAATAGGTGTGATCTGTACAGCCAACACTTTAAAAGAAAAGGCACTTGAAACACTCCATGGTACATTACTACTATTAATTATGTTGGAAAAACAAATGTATGCTGTTTGGAATATACAGCCCTTGTGGCCACCTGTTAGACTACCCTCAAATCTAAAGGGAAGTCATTGAACATTTATACCCTGCATTAGAAAAAATGCTGCTGTGAAAAATAATCCCAAAGTCCCTCATGTGAGCCTTCAGTCTTACTGAACATATCAAACCCAAAACTTAAGGTATTTTATGAAGACCACCACATGGATCCAAGACCATGCCTGAGCAGCAGCAGTGCCTCCCACCACTCCAATAAATGCCATTACAACAGAACTATCAAACCCCCCTAAACATCTATTTCCAGGAATCCAGGAATTCCTCTTGGTTACCAGGTATCTACAGAGCTTGCACGAAGACACTGTTATGCAAATCCTTCACTTCATGATGAATTGTCAAAAGAACTAATCCCTGCATAGGACAAATACTTGTAGTGTTGGTTTTTTTTTTTTTTTTTTAATCTACATAACACTTTCCAAAGGTTTCCCTTGTACTAAAATTTCCAAGTTAATTAAGTACCAAAATCTATGGACTCAAGCAGGACATTAGGGTGCCATATCCAGAATCAACAGGTTACAAGCTACTAACGCCTTGTCCCTAATGGAGAAAATCCCCCCCAAAAAAAAAAACCAACAAAAAACCCAAAAACAACCAACCAAGAAAAAACCAACCAAAAAAAAACCCCGCCCTAAGACAAAAAAACGCACCCCAAAGCCAAAAAAAAAAAAAACCCCAACAAAAAAGCAAACAAAAAAGCCACAAAAACCACAAAACCAAAACAAACAAAAAAACCCCAAAACAAACCCCCAAAATGCACCCAAAAACACACAAAAAGACACCAACCAAAAACCCCAAATTGGCTATGTAGCCTTCTTCTACCCCAAACTGTTCTCACTTCTCTCAAAATATAATGAAGAAAGAAGGTCCAAGTATGAAGTACTATAAAAATGAAAAGTATTAAAATCCTATAAAAATGACTGCATAAAACACAGGCTATAGCCAAAGCTACAGAGTTAGAAAAGATGAAGAGTCTGACAACCATACCCAATGTCAGTGAATGACCTGTGTTTACAGGAAACTCCTCCCAAAACCAAACTTGGAAATGAAGAATTAGCTCTGTTGTGTTCAGGAAAAAAAAAGCAAAGCAATTTTCCCCTAAAATTCTCAAATACAAGAATAGTGTTTAGGGAAATGTAGTGAAGTGTTGTCTCTGCAGTTTTATGGTAAAGTTATTATTTATTAATAGTACTAAGTTGTAGTATATTTGTCCAGCCATTAGGCACATCTCTAAGGAGTTGACAATAGAATCCATAGACTGGACAAGATAAGCAAGTACTCAGCTTTAGAGCAGTAATTCAGTAGCTCTTCTGAGTTTTAATGTACTACTTTCCCTACTAACTCTTGCTAGCTGGTCAAAAAAATTAGACTTTTTTTCCTTCATTGTTTTTTGAATTTTACATTCAAAAAACCATTAGAAAAACACAAGGTTTTATAATATCCATGGGTCGTAATCTATTCTTCTAAAACTCAAAGCCAGTTCACTGAAATAGAGGGATTTGTATGTCACATAAATCACAGGCAATAAGGTAGAATAAGAAACAGTGCAAATTAACTGCAGATGACTAGCAACAGTCTTCTCCCTCATTCCCTGCAGCTGCAATAGCCACATACTGAAGTGTTGCTCTTAAAATCAGATAGGAATGGTCAAAGCGCAAGAAACAGTATTCAGCAAAAGTCAGCTGATTGGTCACACTCCATGTCAACACCTTAAAAGCTTCTAACAGCTGGACTAGTGCTCAAGTTCTAGCAAAGCAAGGCTCGTCATCCACTGGAAAAGAAACACCAGCCACCTATAAAGTGTCCACCTTTGGTTAGAAATAGCCAGTGCTGGTTAGAAATAATCAGCTTCATCTAGAAAGCAACAAATAGAACTAGGGCATCCATTCTCTCACCTGGATAGTGAGGTATCCGTGAGGGGGTACCACCTGAGGGATGGGATGTGTTTGGCTGCCTTTGGCAAACTCCTTTGGGAGGGGCAGCCATAAACACTGAAGTACCATCTTCTGGCCAAACTGAACACAGGCCTGCTCTATAAAGAAATGATGCCAATGAAACAGGCTCCACGAGCTCCAGATAATAATGAGATCCTACACAGAAGCATGCTTTGACCAGTAACTGATACTGTGAGGTACATGAGAAGTACTTATCTCTGTGTTAGTCTGAAAATCTAGAAAAGCAGCCTGGCAGATAGACTACCTTCTACTATGTCTTTTTGTAGAAGAATCCTTTAAGGGCTAAAGAAAGTAAACTGAATAGTCCTCAATACCTACTTTCATCAGTGGTATTAAATGGAACCTTATGGAATGGAGCACTTAAGTTCTGAAGTGCCTTCTGTCTTTCAACAGGACCTCCCAGTACAAAATTCCTACAGATTTCACCTAACACAAGGCACAATGGGAGAGACAGAATGCTGCAAGTGTGTATGTGCTCTTTACTAATGTGTTCTAAAATTGAGAACTTTCACCAAATGAGTTGGTTTGGTTTATTCGCTTTTCTTTTCAAAAAGAAGCTTTTGTATGAAATCATTGAGAAAGCAGCACCTGAATCTTTCACAGAACACATCTTCATACATCTTTCTGTGAAGACTTTGATCCATTCAATAAGAGGTCCTTTACAACATTTCAAGTTTCTCCTTTGACATCAAAGATGCTTCTAGTGAAGTTCAGCTTATGATAAAAACTATAGCCTGCAAATTTCCCACCAAGTCAGACTTGCCCACATCTATCTGTGTATCTGTTATATAGGCATACTTGTCCTAAAGTGGGCTCTCAGATTTACCCTAAAACTCTACAATAATTCCAACAGCAAGGATATTGAGCTTTCCCATGTCAGTAAGTTGTATTTGGCAAGAAGCTTCTGGTATCCTGCCACCTGGAACTGCAGTGAGGTGGAAGAGCAGGCTTTGTGCCTGAAAAGGCCCAAACCCTGGGGACCTTGTCTCTCCTTTGACATTTACAGACTTGTTTTTCCTGAACAGCTCTGTTTTCCAAGGATCCTGGAAAGATCAAAGCTGTGCATATAAAACCCACAATTGCTAAGAAACCCTCTATGCTGCCACGTCCTGAACAAAACGATAGTTGTCAAGAATATAGCTATAATCCTAGAAAAGACAAGCTGTATTTTAGATTGCAGGTACTGAACATTGTGCTTCCAGCTCCTGGTACAGTTAATCTATAGGAGTGACCTATCTGTTTGTACAGAGTACTTAGTTCTAGAGATGATAGCTGCAGGACAAACTACCAGTTGCAGGAGTTCTCCACCGCCCATTTAGAGCCTGAGTTTGCCAACACACTTCTATGATACAACATTAAGTTGACCAGCTGGAAGGCATGCTTGAAAGTCTTGAAAAGCTTCAGAAGTATTGTACTGGCGCCTTTTTTCTTCTTTTTTTTTGCAATCCCAGTGTCCATGGACAAACAGTTAAGAAATCTTAGGAGCTGCTAGCCAACATGAATTTGAGAAGCATGCATACTCTGTAACACATTTTCCCCCATGTAGGCAGTATTGTAACCACAACTTTTCCACTATGCAACAATTAGGCAATAACCTGAGCATTAACAGAAGCTTAGCTTCTTGTGGCAGAAAGAAGCCCTACAGGTTGGTTTATCCTGTGCTTGACAAGTCAATTTGTCTTGAACTAAACCCCAATACTGAAATCAAGAATCTGCTCACTCTTATTTAAAGTAATCTCAAATCTCTCCTCTGGCCAAATGCTCTTAAAACACATTAATTGGCATGCAGGTTTTTCAGACAGCTTCTTCCTTTAAAAATTAAATCTGTACTATCTAAGAAAGTTTATTAATTCTGAAACATTAACAAATATCTGCACTCTAGCAGGACAAAAGTACACACTGTAGATTGTCAAGATTGTCTGTGTTTGGGAATTTGTGGTAGGTCAACTGCATTGATGTGAAATAGCAGGAGTTGACCTTGTGCCAAACATATTTTCCATCAGAACCCACTAAGTAGGCATGGACAGTAGGCCAGCTGGCCTGCAAGTCCCACATAGCCTAACACAGCCCACAGAAAGGCTTCATTGCTGACTACTGCCTGTTTCCAAAGAAAATAGAAACAATTATACTATATAGTCTTCCTACAAGTCTCTGCACTGCAGACACTATTGCAGTACTAGTATTATCTTTTCTATGTAGAAAATTGGTGCAGCTGCCAGGACTGATGATAGGAGGTAGTGCTTCTGTGGGTCATTCAGGTATTTTCTAAAAACTCTGCCCTAGTAAATCTATACCACATCAGGAACCATGAACTCTTATTTCGCACTTATCCAGAGAAAGAGTGCACATCATCTTGAGTGTAGCTACTGCTATTGAAATGCTTAGCCTTAATGCTTAATTTAGAAGCATTTTAGTTGTGCTGTTGCAATCAATATATACTATATATACTAGTAACCTGCTACCAGTATTTTCTCCTTTTCCTGTATAAGCAGCACACCAGCATTCTGTAGAAACCTGGCATCTCATATGTTATTGAGACCAAAAAGCGAGACACACATTTTAAATCAATTATAGCATAAGAAATTAAGAAAAATTAAATTACTTCAACAAAACAACATTTCTAGTTGTATTTCTGCTATGACAGAACAGCGTTTAAGTCTATGAAGACACAGGATGATAGCTCCTACCATAACAGAAAGAACCAGAATGTTACAAGAACAAAGCAGGTGTACACTTATAAAGGTTTATAAGCTCCGTACAAACACTACAATGTTGAATAAAACCCAAAAGAAGAGGCACTGAAGAATTCTCATATTTCAATGTACAACACAAAGGGTATAACTCTGCTAATGTCTGTAAACACTCTTCAAAGCATCAAAGGCTGAAAGATTTCTCCTGTGCAGTCCAGGTTAAAGCAGTTTTTCTGGAAGCTTGCCATGCTCTGTGGGAGGGAGATAGGGGTGCAGCAACAAGCTGGATTTAAAAGATCCTCAGCTGGAAGTACAAATACAGAGAATGATGTTTAAAACTGTTAGACCCCTGGAGAGAAGCAGGAAACTCTCTTTATGACCCCTAGAGTATTTGTTTTTCCAACAGTTTCCCAGCTCAGCTTGAGATTCTCAAGGGCAGCAACAAAAAAAAAATCACTTTGCTCAAATTAGTTTTGACTGGTCCCCAGGTTCCCAAGGTGATAATTTAACACCTCATTAACAAGTGCATTATTGGAGGAAATTCAAATGAACAGATTTTAATGATAATTGAATGTTTTCAGCCTCAGATTGCAGAAGAAGTATTTCCCCCTTGGAGTACAACAGCAGTCACTGCTTCCATTTGTGGATTGACTGCTGGCAATGAATGGCCAAGTATTGACTTTATTTATAAATATACCGTAAGCTATTTAAAATTCAATTCCAGGTGCTGAAACATGGGGTATTCCTTCATTACTGCTAATGTCTGTACTTGCATATAATTCTGGTTTGTCTTTGGAAAGAAAAAGGTAATGTTGCAAAATGTCCAACTTCAAGAAACCTACTGATTAGGCAGATGATTGAACTGCTGAGGTCCTATCTTGACTTGAGGACCTGATTAACCACATGGAAGTTAAAGTACTAATTGCAGTCTTTTCTCCTCCAGAATTTAAGCAGACCATCTAAGCTTAGTTTGGTTTGTTTGTTTTTTATTTTTTTTTCCCCAGCATGCTTCTCCCTGGGCATATTAACAGTATAACAATGGTCCTGAATTCTGAAGAGCTCAGTTATGCTCAATTCTCTGCCAAGACAGCTGTACATTCTTATTATTGTGGTTATAATTGGTTTAACTGCCTTCTCTGATTTAACTCACTCAATATTGTTGCACATAGCAATGGCAAGAGTAGAATTTTTTTTAAATGTTTTCACTGATGAGATGGAATAAATTACTGGCTCTTCACAACTGAGATGCTGAGACAAATACCAATCTGACTGTGCTGCTAACTGACTGACCAGCCTTCAAAGAGCAGTTATTTGTTTCCAGTAGTTTAGCAGCTGGGATGGCCAATGCAACTGCTACCTCCACTGAACTATACTGGATAATAATCCTTCATTTCTATACAGTGCTCAAGACAACATTCAGTCAAATTTAAGAGTCATCTTGGGCAAGGTCTATCCACAACTTATTCTATACATGCTGTGTATGGCTCTATGATCAGGTGTGGGATATTTGCCTCCTAAAATTCACAGGGAAGTCAGTCAAACTTGTTACAAATGCCAAGAGTTATAACTACTATTACTGAGTTAAGGTCTGTGGAAAGAAATAGCTCAGCTCTTTTACAAGCCATTAGTACTGCCAGCTTTAGTTGAAACTTAAATCACACCGGGATTTAAGGCTCATCTTCAGTTTTCAATATATAGGAGAGCAAACTAAGTTTCACTTCTGAGGTGGTTAACCAGTCCCTAGACTGGTTTCACATTGCATGTTTTGATTTGCCTGTATCTCACTTGGGTTACTTATGATTTTCTTCCACTTGCCCCCAGCAATGTTATCAGGGCAACAAACAGGCTGCGTCCTGAACAGCTACAAGGCTAACTGAACTCCAGTTGTACAGGATGCATCACTGGCTCTTATGTAAATAACAGAAAGGAGCCAGCTGGATTTCCAGTCCTAGTGAAATTGTAGCGGCAAAAAAATCTAGCTTTCAACTCAAACCAAATCATTGATGCTGAAAAAATCACCAAGACAGGTCAAGTACTTAACATCATAAATCATAACAATGTCTCATTTACCATGACAAGAACCAAGCTGTCTCATTTTCCCTACAGTCAATTTAAATAACAGCGAGAATCAAGTGGCTTTATGCTACAGCTTTCCAGAACTCCATTCCAAGAATCAATTTGTCATCTTTGTGTATACTATGACCTTGAAAAGTCTGCTTATTGTGTCTTTTTATTATCATTGTTTAAAAAGCTCCTTTATCTACAAAACTATCTGACATTCATTCATTTTGTGGCTGAACACAGCAAGAACAACATTCACCAAACTGCTGACAAGCATCTGCAACATTTTCTCAATAAAGTTCTCAACCACAGAGACTTTGAATTGGAAAACGGTTCAAAAAGTTTGTTTTTGTAGAAAGAAGACTTCTCCATCTCTCCTCATGCTCACCTTGCTCCACTATATATATTAAAGCCAAATGTGATGATATACAATATATTCATGTACATTGTCACCTGAGTTCTCCGAAGAGAGTCTATATGCTCAAGGGGCTCAACACTCTTGAGGATGACTGTTCCTTTGAAGAAATTCTCAAAGGGATCACAGATCAAGTATGTCTTGTTTAAAACCCCATGATGGTCTTTTAGCCAATTACAGTACAAGACAAGTAATGCAAAGTACAATAGGACAGAGTATTGATCTGGTAATGTAGAGGAGCTGCAGTACTGGAAGAACCCACAGAAGAACCCACCACTACCAAAAACCCATTATTGCTTTAGCTGTTAGCATAGTTTTTGCAATCTGGATGAGGGAACAAGTAATATATTAATATATAATTATACTGCTGCAACTGTCTTCAGGGTGATTGAAGTCTGCTAGTCACTTACATGCATACACCTTACAAAGAATTAACAGATTAATTTGAGTAGAAATCAAGAGACAAGAAAACTACTGTGCCAACTAAGGCAGCATATCTGCACATAAGCACACGTCTTACATTCTCTGCAGAGAAGCTTTTCATAGCATCTCTGTTTTGTCTGTGCTGCCTCTTACCAATATCCTATTTAGTCACTGGCAACTTGCTGGAAAAATCTGAAAGGAGACATTAACTTTTTTTAGTTATGTAAATTTTGGTAATTACAATATCTCATATTGTAAGTTTGGAGTCTTCAGACGCTTCTTTATATTTAGAAATAGCCTAGACAATTAACATATTCTTGCAAAATTATTTACAAAAACCCTTTCATCTTCAAAAACTACTTGGTTCCTATTACTTATTCCTCAGCTACAGACTATCTCAATCTGACATGACAATTTCCACAAATATTTGATGACATGGAGGACAGCAGGTTTTACAAATAGCATGCGGTAAACAGAAGCAGGCAGACAAAGAAGCCACAAAGGCTCATTTCAAGAAAGCACTCTTGAAGCTATTAAAAGATTTAGCTGTGGTCCAAAGCAAAGTTGGGAGCTAGCCATCTACTGTTGGGATTCCAGCTCCAACTCCTGTGCTGCTGTAAAGCCATTGCCCTATCTCAGTTTCCTTTACCAATTCATTCAGCTTGACTAACTTAAAAGCAATGAAATTTTTGTAGCACACAGTCAATTCAGAGGTGCTTGCCAGTGACCCTGTTTAACGCTATTTCTCCACTTGTCTTTCACAGTTAACTATTACCAATATCCATCCACTCCTTATTTATTCATAGTCAAACCAGCTGCAGGCAGTGGTCCTCCAGAGCCCCACTTGTAATTCCACAGAATCCAAACACAAGTTTTTCAGCCAAAGCCCTAAACAAAGAAAAAATTTTGTCATCCTATCACTAATCAGCTACTTAGTTCACCCAACTGAACTTTTGCCAGCTTCATCCACATAAAATGTCTACAAAGTAATATTATCTCTAAAGCCTTCAGGCAATTTTAAAAATGCATGACTGGGAAACAGCGCACAGCAGAAAATAAATAGAAAAGCACTTTCATGCAGAAATCATCCTGTGAGGTGCTTATCTTCACTCAAAGTTGACCTAGATGCTTAAAAAGCCAGTTAACACTTTCACAAGACCTGCAGCTGAGAAATCCTTTGAGATTTGACAGGGTTCTGGCTATTCAGCTGTTATACTCATCACTTATGGAAAGTGCTAAAGCTTATATAGAAAGTGGACATACAGAAACTTCTTGGAAATGAGACACCTATCTAAAACCAAAGCCACTCATTTTCTTCTTAGAATGCCTAGGAATTCTGGTACTTCTTGGCACCAAACTAGCAGGATGTAGCTCAACATGCATTTTAAGCAACATGAGAACAGAAACTATCTTTTGAGTTTATTTTTTGGCCATATTGGTTCCTAATCTGGTTTGCCTTTCAGCTCGGATGGATCTTGCTGGCATAACGGCAGGGGAACAGTGTGGAATGGAAGTTACTACCATTCTCCTGGCTTGAACAAATACCACACAGCAGCCTCAGAAAGAGACAAAAATGCCTGAGTTTAAATACTGCAAACAGAAATCAGTTACACATTCCTTGCTTCCTGCTTCATTAAGCAAAACAGATACTGGAAGAAACCCAAAACAAGCAACGCCTAAGCAGACCACAGATTGTTGGCAAATCACCAGTTATAAAAACCTCAAACAATTACTTTTAAGACTACAGCAAGACAACTTTGTGTGTAGTGTGAAGCTTGCTTAATACCTGTACTGGAGAGCAGGGAGTCAGCTCCTTTATCTTGGTACAGGTCTCTCCCATGGACTACTCAGAAGCACTCAAAGCTAGCACAGACACAGGCTGCCACCCAGCTGTACTTGCCTCACTGATGATGCCTCTGCTGAGCAACCACCTACACACACTGCTGGCACTTAAGTCTGTTCTCAGATAATATAAGCAAACCAAATGAAAATTGTTATAACAGGAAAATTCTCAAGTCATATATCTCTAGTGAGCTTTTCCATTGTAAGTTATCAAACAGGTTGGTTGGTCAGATGCAACATGTTCAAAGCTAATTCACTTCTTCAGCATACACCAGCACCACCTCGTGGCCAGATGCCTCAAGCTCCAAAGAATTCAATATATACTGCAGTTAGAATTCTAAGAGCCTCCAAACTAAATGCCACCAACAGATCCTCAATAAACTACATCAGCATCCCGTGTGAGCTGCTCGCAACTTTTTAATTACCCGTGAAGAGGGGAAAGTAACCTACATGCAAACTGTACCATTTCAGCTTCAAGGCAACTTAAAGGCCTACTTACTTCATGCTGTAACTGGAGGAGGCTGCTACCCATAGGCAAATGAGACACAAGAATCTGTCATTACAACTTTGAATGCCCAGAGAGTAGTACAAATTTTTCCTTTTTTACTTCTATAATGAAACAGGAAAACTAAGACAATAAAGACAAATATGCTGGATTTCTTCTCCTAGTCCATTAAGTTCACGGATTTTGAAAAATGCCTCCAGCTCCCCAAGTAAATAGGGATTTCAGAAACATTTCCCCATTCACTTTAATTGAAATGAAAATTGAAAGCACTGTCCCTGCAATAAACCAGCACACAACTATAAAAGATACAACAGCAAAATACTCTGAAAGCAATGTTTAAAGTGGGGCAAATAACAAAGGACAGACAATGGAAAGAAAAAGAAGGTAGCTAGAATAGCTTGACAGAAAACAAAAATCAGTACAAGAAAATAGCGTGTCTTAGGCAAGACTAAGATGACTTACCTCTAGTTGAAAACTCTTTATGCTGTTATTAGGCTGCTCTGCCAAGCAGAATTGTAAACTGGTTTATTGAGCCAGAAATTTCAACTGCAGAATTACTAATGGATAATTATGAAAGTGTCCACTGAATGTGTTATCTGTCAAAGTGATAGAGGCTCTTTCTGGCTTCCCCCTTCTACATGCTTACTGCTAGAAAGACTCACCAATAGTTGTACCATCTTCACCCATAATGCACTTCACAGAGGTGATGATTTGCTCCACAACAGGAGGTGACATTGATGTTGCATATGCAGCACTGTGAGAGTATGTCCTGAGGTAATCAATCAGTTCCTAGCAAAATACAAGAGGCATCAGACACAGCCTTCCCAGCACTCAGAGAAATACTTCTGTCATATCTTCAATCACAATAAAACAGAGCACCACAAAAAGTCTCTTTCAAAATGCCCCATTAGAGAACAAGTATCTCAAGGATTAATTTTACAGTACAAGGAACATCAGGGACATGACAACTCATAATAATGTCACAGTGCAGGAACGTGTGTTGATCAGAGACAAATGTCTATGACAGACTTGATTAGCTAACACCATCAACAATGGATTGCAACAAAGGTTTGCATTATGCTTGCATTACTTGAGCTGTGCCCAGGGCAAGTTTCCAAAGTGTTTATTATTACAGTGTGAATATAAACGAAATGAAATAGTGGGGAGCAGGATCCACAGATGTTTATGGATCATGCTCAATATACTTTTTTCCCCACAAAAACCACCAAACAAAGGAACAGGTCACAAAATCTCTCTCGTTCATCAGCACAATATAAATAAAGCAGTAGGTATCATTTGGGAATATACAAACCTCAGCCTAACCCTTCTGCATTTCCCACTTAAACACATCCTATTTCTCTTAGAGGGCAAAAGCAGCTCATATAGGAACAAAGGACCAACACACCTTACATCTAGGCTGCTTGTTAACTGTACCAAAACCATGCTAAAATATAAACATGAGTATGAAAGCCAGGAGAGATTCTGTCTTTTGCTACCACAAAATAAATAATGACCTCTGTAGCTATCACAAGCTGCAAATGCATTATAAAAAGCTCCGGAAGTGTTCTGCTGCCATCAGCCTAGGGTCAGAGTTGAAAGAAAGGAAGTTGTAAAGGGACTTTGAAATAAACTAGGTAAGAAGATTTAAAGCCTCTTACCTATGAAGCAATCCCTCAATCAGTAGCTAAAACAGTTGCAAAGGCCTCTTAGCTGCTTTACCTTATGCCTTGGAATCAATCCCACTAGCTCACTACCTTGGAAAAAGACTTATAGGATTTTTTTTTTTCTGGGGAAGTTGTTGAAGTAAATTTAATCTAACGGTAGTAAACACCCTACAAAGAATATCTCCAAGTTCCATCTCCATTTATGGGTGGAAGTAATTATGACAATTAATATATAAAAATTATTGTCCTGGTAAGAAAATGGTAGAATTTTACCCTCCAATAAAGCTTAGAAGCCTGATCTGTGAGATCAGACATTTTATGAGATGAGAAGGGTGACACATAGAATTGTCTACACCATCCCTCTGAGAATTAGAGGTTGGTAAGTGCAACACTTTCTAGCTGTACTTTCCAATAGAAAGAGACAGTAGCCAAAAAAAATAGCCCCCAAACCCCCAAAACCTCAAACAAATAAAATGCCAAAACAAACAAACAAACAAAACCCAAAACAATCAACCAGCCAAAGAAGAAAAAGGAAAAAAAAAGTAATTTCAGAAAGCAAACTGGTTGTGCCCAGGGGAAATCAATTCTTCCAGACTAACCTAAGAGGATTTTCCTCCAAACGGGTTGAAAAACTTAAGCTTTTTGCATTTTTCCTTCAAGTCTTATTAAAAGTAACATCAAGAAATCCCTGATTCCTGGCTCCTAGCCCTTCCTAGAAAGGTATTACATCACTACTGTACATTCTGCAAACTCAGATCATCACTGACCATGTGAGAGCTACACAATTATGAGGTATTTTACTAGACTAGACTCTTCTGCATTGTTGACTTTTACAGTATTAGACAGCATGTAAAATTATGAAACAAATGGACAATAGGGTACTTGAGGAATAAATTAAATTTGAAATGCTTAATCAAGAATTCCACCACCTGCCTGAAATGGACTTTACCACCAGCCATGATATTCCCAGATTTTTACCTTCTTGCCCCCAATGTATCCTCCTGCAGCTCCAAAGCTTTTCGTGAATGTTCCCATCATAACATCCACATCTTCAGGATTGAGTCCAAAATAATCCACTACACCCCGGCCACTGGGACCCAGGGCACCTATACTATGAGCTTCATCAAGGTACAGATAGGATTTGTACTTCTTCTTAAGGGCAATCACTTCAGGCAAACGGACTATGGATCCCTCCATACTGTTGAGAAACAAAAATTCAGTATGAGTTGACTTAATTGTTGGGACCACCTCATAGAGACTAAAATCACTAAGCTTTAATTTCTCCAGTCTTTCAGTAATTACAAACACTTAAAATTTGCTAGACTCATCACAGTCTGCAGAGATGCACCTCTCCTCCTTGCATCTGGGGCCCAGATCTCTCCTTTCTACCTGTTCAGCATCTCTGGGATGCTGACACACAGACTGAACAGTAGCAGGAACAGAAGTTAGGGCACAGGAATGTGTTCAGTGATAATTCATTAATAAAATTATCTCAGTTTTACTCCCACTCTAATGTCAGTATTCTGACTTAACATCTACTTACCTGATGTTTCTAAGAACTGACCAGGCTTTCATTAGTAACACTCCAAAACACCACATTTTGTACTGAAAGTCACTAGGATTTAAATGCCTAACATAGCTATGCCTACTCCTCCTACTCAGCAAAAAAATTACATTTGTACAATTCTGTTCACACTAGCATAATCTAGTAAGCACAGAAAGAATGGAATGGACAAGCAATTTAAAGACCTCAGCTCTGATATAAGTAATCAGTTTTGATTAATTAATTTCTACAATATAATCAGGATGTGGGAAACATTGTGATAACACCAGCTGCAGCTACAGTTCTAGCAACAGAAAGCCCAGGATGTGAGACATACACAGTGTAATGTAATTAGCAGATGAGACTAATGAAATAACTAAGAAGTGACAATATTCATCGCTTGATTTGGCAAAGAAACCCAAACACTAAGCATTTAGATCTCATGTGGAGGGTCTTAGGATTATAAAGAATAGTTTGTACCTGTATATTCCTTCCACCAAGATAAGAATTTTTTTCCAGGGCCTCCGTGTACGAGGTTGCCCATGCACAATAGCATCTTTGAGCAGCTTCTCCAGGCTTTGCATATCTGCACCAGAAATTACTGTTAAATGGTACCAAAACAGCTACTAGCTTGAACTTTGACATGACTAAAGCAATATTCCAAAAAGGCACAAATTGCTCCAGCATGGAGGACAGACCATATACAAGTCAATAAGCACAGGCTTCATCTCCCTACAGGACCATGGATGAAACTGAAAGGAATAGGTGACTGTGTGAAATCCAAGGAAGAATTTCATCATTCTAAACTAAAAGCACAAGTTAAAGCATTAGGCACAAACAAAGAAAGCCGGGGGTGGGGGGGATAATAAAAGGAAGATATCTCATTCTGATGAAAAGAGAAGGCAATTTAGTAGTACAAATGTCCTTGTGGATAGAAATAATTCAGAACAGAACAACAGAATAGAGCTAGAACGCAACAAATTCAAGGATAATGAATTAAAGATAAGAAAAATATAGACCAAAGTGCAGGAAAATAAGCAGGGCAAGTGTACTTTTTTATTTCTTTGTTTAAAATTGAAGGGATTGGAAGTGAGAACAGGAAGCCTCCAAACCGAAGGAGAAAAGGAGAAAAAGAGAACCACCAGTGGAGGAAAAAGGACAATGTTCAGTGTATCAGAAACTAGACAGATGAAACTGTTAGCAGAAACATATTCTGAATTCTTACAAGCTTTGATTACAAACACTTAATGTGATCCTTAGAGACCTAACTAATGTGAACAAATACATACATGTGGAATCAGTCCTGAAAAAAAACTTCAAGGAAAGGAGTGAAGATGGGATTAATCAAAGGCAAGTGCTGAGCAAGAGATAGATATATACACTAAGGCGTGAAAAAGAGAACAAATTAATCATGGAAAGAGAACTGCTAGACTAGTGCAGTTGTAGCAGCAAGAGGAGCTTGTGAACTAGATCTAGACTAAAACTAAACAGCACAGTAGGTCAGTTAATGTACTGTTAAAAGACAGCTAAGGTTCAGAAAGTCAATGATGAAGAAACCAGCAGTGTAGTCCCTGTCTCCAACAGGTCTCTCAATGAAGGAAAGACAAGGTTAGTGTGATTAGAGAGAACAATGGAAAATAAACTCCTACTCTAATTTCTCAAGAAGGAAGGGAAAATGAGTCTGAGCTTAACAAAAAGAACAAACTGCAGAATAAGGCGGGAAAAAAAAAATTTACAAGGAATTTCAGGGGAAGCTTTCACACCCCCCCCCCCCTTCCCTGTTTCTAAAAATCTGATTATGAACAAAGCCATTAACATCTTAAGAAAATCACATTAAAAAGGTGGCATAGAGTATAACAAGAGTAGGACTGAGAACACATACAGAAATATGAACTGAACATCATCTTGATAACGAAGACCATTGTTTGCATTTTGCCTTGATTCTAATATGCCACTACATCCTCTCCCACAAAAACCCACCATCTAAAATGTTTCTAGAATATCCCACAATTTCACCAGGGGAAAGCACATTCCCACAAATCATCTATTGTAGCCATTCCCACAAATCATCTATTTTTCATCACAGCAGCTTCTAAGTCCTTCTCCCCATAGCCAAAACTATGTTTGTCACCACTGTTCTTTGAAATTCTGCAACTGATGCAATGTTCAGAAGTATGTCCATACAAATGCAAGAAAATGAATGAAAAGCTTTTGTGATCTTGCCCAGCAACCAAAATTTATGAAGAATTAAAAAGAAAAAATGAATGTTACCAAATGCTCTACTTTTTTGTAAAACAAATTATTCAAATGATAGAAAACAAGAAAGAGTGAACACAAAAGAAACAGTAAGCACAGCAGAGAGAATCCACACTATCAATAGGACAAAGAAAGAAAAATAATTGCAGTCACCCAAGTTTTGCTGTTACCACTACACACTTCAAAGAGAGCAAGAGTCATCATGATCTCAGAGACGGACACTATAAAGAGTATTAGGAGTACCTGAAGAACGAAGGTAGTTCTTACTAATTGGGAACAACCACATGCCTCTTTCATCAAGAGTAAGAGAAGGAAATCTTAGGTAGTTTAAACCTGAAAGTTATTATAAATACCTCCTTTGGAGGAAAAGTTATTATAAATACCTCCTTTGGAGGAAGATGAAACTAGGAAATTTTAAAATCTGTGTATTTTGGAAACAATTACTTAAATACTTAAAGCAAGTAATTCATTGAACTTAACCTATGCTTCTTGTCCCAAAAATTGTTTTAGTACTACATTGTGCTAAATAGAATAATCTAACTGTAAGAATAATCTAATCAAACCATGCTGAGCTACCCAAGCATGGTAGAACAAGAAACAATGTTAAAACACCAATGTCCCTAGACTTGCCAAAGGGTAGCATGTTTTTCTCCATATGCAGAAGATGTAGGCCAGAACAGCTTCAGGATAAAAGTGTTATTAGCTGGGACTGAATACATTAAAAAAATCTGATTCAGGATGATTCAACTTCCAGTAGCAGCAGTCTTCTGACCTTTCACATAACTAGCAATTGATTTCCTTGCATGAAATTGGATTTTCAGCTACTAGAAGATAGAAAATATTGCATCTGATCTATAGCATCTGCAGAAAAGCAGAGTTCACCATCTGATACTTACTGTTGTGCTTAAAGATTCGAATAGTTGCTCCTGACAGTCTTGCTCCGAGCACTAGTGATGCATGATTCAGTTCATCACTCAGAATCAGACAGCCCTGAATTAGAAGGGGAAAGAGGAACAGATTGAAAAGGTTATGTTTCACAGCCAAGCATGTAAAAACATTCAGCTCTGCAGCGCTTCAAGATCATTTAATAAAAAAAAATTCCAACATAAATGCAGGCAACTCCAACTACTTGCAAATTCCAACTAGTCCAGGCAAGACTGGCTAAGATCCAATTTGCAGCCTTAGTATGGCAAATAAAAATACAGAACTGCTCTTAACTGAAACAAACACTAAAGTTTCACTTTTTCTGGAAGTCCTGGAGCTGAATCTCTGAGTATCTCATGCTGTTGATGAGTACTCATCCTCCTATGCAGTCAGGTAAAACAGGGAGCAGAGCAGCTTGCCACAGTTCACTCAGCAAGTCGACAGTGCTGCTAAGAAATAGGACACCAAAGACCTAGGTTAAAGGCCTTCTCAATGTTGTACTATTACTTTCATTAGGAGGCAACCACTGACTTAACCCACATGTAGATGGAGGTAATATACAAGAGACACAAAGTGGAAAACAGAATTGCATGGTGAACTGGAAAAGTTTTCTGAAGCCATTAAATATGATACTGAATTAATTTGCTTTTTCAAGAAAAGCCCAGAAGATAAATCCTTGGACAAACATTAAAACAGGATGTGTATGTTTTGAGAGCGGTGATGATTACAGGTCAATAACTGATTTGCTGAACATTCAGTCACAGTATTATCACTGTGGGCTACAGGAATGTATGTATATTGGGAGATTAATATATAAGGAAGCAACAATATTTCTAAATAACCTTGGCCCACTCCAATTACTATGCAACCATGCTGCAACTTTAGTAGTGACTTTGCTCAGTTAAAAATCTAGAAAGGGTGTCAAGATGCTGAAGATCTAACACTAAAAGATGTTCATTCCATGCTTCTCTAATAACAGCTGATGGAAGGAAGAATCAAGAGGATTTCTCTGCAATGGGAATTACTAGAAAGGACTGTCAAAAGCATTGCCTGTAGTTACGCCAGGAGTGTCCCAGACAACAGGAGTACTTTGTCCAGAACAAAGGAGACTCTGCACTAGAACTGCAATGCACCTAGAAACATTCTACATTCTGAGAAAGCCAGAGACTGGTTTTCCCCAGAAACTGCCACAAATGCCATGTGTGCATACTGCTGCTACAAACATTCACATTACATGTTTCACAGACTTTGGCATATGAAGTATGGAAATTTCCAACTACTGTTTGCTCTTTGGAACTACTACATCAGACAGAGTATGTATATATCAGAGGACATTGCTGTTAAACTCTACTGTATCAAAAAACCTGAATATAAAAATCCAGTACTAGTATCCTTCTTGAATTGTAGAAAGCGGGAAAAGTGATATTAAGAAAAAATAAAGAAGAAAATAAGAGATTCATTGCCAAGAAAAAGCTTTTCCATAAAAACAAGGACAAGTTTTTGGTGGAGAAAGTGGATTTAACAAATTGATGAGCAGCAGCCTCTTTTCACCCTCTGCTAACAGGACATTCAATTAGAAATAAGTTAATTTGAAACTGAAGAAGCAGTAACTAGTCTAGTACTGTCTGCCACTAGAAAGAGGGTAATGGATCACATAAGGCACTGGCACAGAATAGCAATCACTGATGATTATATGTAAAACTGAGTGATGCTACTACAATGGTAAGACTTGAGTTGCATTTATCAGCAAATTTACATTTGAGAAAGCATCCAGGACAAGGCTAACAGGAACTGGAGATAACACTACTTGGGCTCTAGAAAAATATGTCAGTGAAGTTCAGGCTTACTACCACATCCTGCAAGGCCCACTGAAGTGAATGCCACATTTTACTACAGAGTGCTACATGCATGAATTGTGTAATTGAGTCCTGAGCACTTAATTTTACAACTCACCTATACCTGGAAATTAATGTGCTTTCTTACAACCAAAAAAATATCCTTCAAGCATCACTGTTCTAACTCAATTGTAAAGTCTCTCTCCATCCAGAGATAAGATGAAAAGCTCTGTGCTAAAGGCAGTACAGAATAGTGTTACTACCTAGTTATACTGACTATATTAATGATACTTAATCCAAAACAGGCAAGTTTGAGAGTCTAGCTTAGCCTCAAATGGTCTAACAACTTCTGACTAAGTAGCCCTCTAATGTCCCATTATCTGTGGCCTAGGGTCAGCATACTTGGCAGCGAGTGTATGAGGCACATGACAATCTGGCTGTGAACAGAGGATCTCTACTGCTGAAAACCACCAGGTGCAGAAACACCTGATTTTAGTGATGCTTTAACAGTGCTGAAATACAGCTGTGAGTCTACACCAACTATACTTATTTTCAGCTTAGTAGAGGCTGCTGTTAACAAGGCATAGTGAATAAAGATCAACTAAATAATGATAAAGCTTTTGAATTCCTTTTGCTGACTAATACTGATCAAATTATGGCAAGATGGATCTAGTCAGACTGTATATGTTGTTATTAAAAGAAGATTCACTAGGAACATAAACTAAGTGCTTCAGGATTCCACAGAGCAGAAAAAGAACAGGTGGTCCAGTATATGTAAACAACTATACTCAGCAGCTTGTTTTTAGCTAATTAAGTAGTAATACAGGAGCCCAGAATAACTTGGAAGATATCTTGTGTTCCAAGCAGCTTTACAGTTGAAAATGTAAGTAGGACATGCAAAAAGACACAAGCAGTCATTAAAAAAAAAAAAAAAAAAAACAACAGCCCAAGAGTTTAATCAAGCATGAGAATCTCTGAGCTTTACTGAGGACTATCAAAGCATTGCCAAACAGGTATTGCACACGCAATTAATTGTATACTGGGTGGTGCCAAAATTCAGGATTTATGTATCCTTATTTGCAGACAATGAAGAAATCAAATGTGCAGTGAGAAGCAACTTCAGGCAGCCAAAAAAAAAATTTAGTGAGCATTCTGAACAGCAAAATGGTTCATCTGACAAGAACTCTCTTCTTTACCAGAGTGCAATTTCTGTTTGGAGTATTCACTTGAGTATAAGGGCACCTGTATTGTTACGAGGCAAAAGCTTCTTACTACTTCATTTCAAGTGTACAAGAAACTAAGTATCCTCATGACTAACCCAGCAGGGATTGCTGCGCCATTTATGACAAGAGGTGGCTTACTAGAGTGAGCTGCATAAAAAAGGTATGTTACATGCCTTGAAATTTACTGTTCAGATTCTCTTAATGGTTGTAAAACCTGCTAAAGTTCAAAGGTGAAAACTCAGGATCTGAGTAAGGCATCTCAAGGGTATTCTCATAAGGTATTGAAGATATACAGAGGGCTCCACATAGAAAAAAAGATTAAGTTTGCAGGAATGAGTCATTTGTAGTGACAACAACGAGCAATCTACTTAAATGTACCTAACAGTGTGTACTGAATCTGAAAGGTCTCACAGAAATTATGAATAATTTTTCTGTTGAACATAAAACTGGAGAGATGTGGAAAGAGAAAGAACCAAATCATGGAGGTAAAAGACATTTCAGAAGCAACATATGTTGCTCATATTCATAGCACTGGTCAAGTATTTGACTCCAGAAAGCACTGAAGCACTGAATTTCTCTCTAGCATCAGACTCAAAAAGGTTTTTTTTTAATATGCAAAGCATTTGGTATTTAAAACAGACCAAAAGAAAAGGCCCATTATGCAGACAGTGCTACTTCCTTGTTAAAAAAAAAAAGAAAAAAAGAAGAAAAAAGCATACAGGAAGACACTGCAGCTAATGAGAAAGAAAATCAATCACCAGGAAAAGTTGTCAGGAAGAACAAGGCAGCAAATTTATGATCTGTAGATATCAGACATGGAAGATTTAGGAAGTAATCTCAGGAAGTGAAAAAAAAAAATAAAAGGAAAATAATTCACTACACAGGGGCAAAGAATTCCAATAGACTAGCAGTATTAGGCTGACAGTGAATCATTTCCCAGAAAAAAACCAAAATCTGTTCCAGTACTTGCACTATTTTACTCTAAGGAGGAGCTAAGAGAACATGTATTTTGAATCAGAAGAAGCAAAGAAAAATTTCATTTTTCCAATAACTAAAATAGCACTGGTGGAGAATACTGGACACTTAGACTAATTGTCTCCTGTTTTATGGGGCACACAATAAACATCATGAGTCTTTACAGTTAACCTTATTTCCCTCAAACAACCTCTCTGCTTCTTCCAAGGAAGGACTTTTTAGCTGTCACTCAAAGATAATAAATTCTCCATGTACCAATATGCAATTCAGCTTATCTGTGTAGTTGACACAGTCGGTTCTTAGTGTTTCAAAAGCACCAAAATACCTTCAGCCAATCAGTCTGTTAATCAGCCACCATTTCACACACCAAGGAGTAGCCTGAGGAAGCAAGTCTTAACATGCCAGGCTTTCTCCCAGATAGAAAGTTCTATGCTGCTACTGGAACCATGGATGCTGCTTCCCAAAGAGATTTTTGCAATGGTTAGAGATGCATTCTGTGACCTACAGTTTCCATAGAGAATATCTGCAGGGGCTGCCACTGAGGAAAAACAAAAGCAAACAAGTAGCTTTTAGAAAAATTGTCCACTAAAATCTTTGTTAGGTGAGCTTTTGTCCATGACTTAAGCCATACCTTGCCAACTAAAGCAGGAATGTTCATAGAGTTGGTTGCAAATCCCATTCCATATGCCATTGCAGATTCCACACCTAGGAACCTGGCAACTAGCTTTTCCAGCTCCTCATGCTTGTCCAAGTTTCCTGCACATAAAACAAATGGGAAATTCAGAGTAAGGAGAAGCTTTCAAAACTGCTAAATTCTACAAAGAGATTTTTCCACCAACCAAGCTGTGCTTTATTTAAAGGCCCATAAGGGAACACTGAAAAAACCCCATATATGAAAACATAAGTAAAACAACTGCTGTGCAACATAAACTAAATCCAGGAAGTCAGTTTGTCTTCACTGAAGTAAAACCTGCGTTATCAGTTAGACTAAAGTTCAATGCTGAAACAACTAATGTTTTTAAAGACCTGCAATCAGATACAGACTTTGAAATAAACATTCAGGGAACATTCTATCATCCTCCAACTTACCCATCTCCTGCCGGGTGCTGCACACCCCAGCTCCATACTGGGACAGAACTTTAGCAGCTGCTTCTTGGCAAGCCCCAGTCTTCTGTGCAAACCCAAGGTAGTTGTAGGAACCCATATTTATGATGTCTTTTATCACTCTCCCTGTGTATCTGTGTTTTAAAAACAGCACAAGTTAGGACACCCAAAATTTTAAAAATTATCTACACCAGAAGATTATTACTTCATTTTCCTAGACTGTACACTGAAATGTTAAAACTCAATAGAACCAAACATTAAATTATTTCAGTACTGCCTCTCATCATCAAATTGCACAATCAGTTAAAAAGATTATCTCCCTATCTTACAATCTCAAATTAATTCCCAAAAGAGTTTACATTTACAGGTGAATTTGCTATCACACATGATATTGCTTGAGGCTTCTCAAACCATCTGTTGCTCTAACATGTTCCTCCCTTCATCCCAGAAACATACAACTTTTCTCTCAATTACAAAATAACATCTCTAGATCAATTAACTTGGCAGCCTCTCAAGCGGGATATCCTCTAACCACAGAAAGGAAACACATCTGGCACTTCTGTGCTAACAATACGTGACAAGGAGAATAAGGAAGAAGTTCAGCAGAAAAAGATCAATTTTAATTCTTTTGCCCTTGAAAGCCAAGAAGAGACATAACTAGTTTCACCAAGTACTGTGCTGCAAACCTCTTCACATCAAACCTGTGATACTTCAATTCCAATTTGTAAAAATCCTTTACTGTATTTCTCATTTTGTTTCTACAGACAATCTGACTCAAAACAATCATTTCAAATTCAGTTCAGACAGCAGCATTTACTTAAAGTGGCAGAACTTCTCAATCAACACAAAGTCACAAGCAGCAGTGCAATCCAATGTATCCACACCAGGCTCTTGTCATCAGGCACAAAGGCATCAATTTTATTACAGGTGTATGCCCAGGAAACCTTAATACAGTAAAGTAGCCAAAAGATTATATACAAATCATCACCTTGGTGGCTAAATCTATTTCAAAAGAGCAAAATTCATTGATTCAAGCTGCTGGAAAGCTCAAACCTTCATAATAAAGCTCATAATTCACTGCTCCTTTGACCTCACAGCCTGCAACTTGCTCTTAGAGACCCTATATTTTAAGGCAGCTCTTGCAAGTGTTTTCTTCAGTTTTGACTCACGTGAATGTCCAGTTATAGTCATGGGAAACTCTCTCCATCATGTCCACTTTGGCCCCTGGCACACTGCAGATGGGACGGTTCCAGCTGTCCCGAATGCGCATGTAGAGGTTTCTGTTGTAGAAATTTTCAAAGTCCTGGTACAATGGGACAAAGTCCTGAAACACATCAAGAGTGCTCAAAGTAAAAGGAAAATATATATGACAGTAAAGTAAGAGTAGCAGGAATAATTCTTGTCTGTCATTCTGGCATAATGAAAAAGCTCAGGAAAACACAAAACATAAAATAACCCCCTTCATTAAATCGTGGGCATGTAATCTTTGCAGGAGGGCTACAGTGAACCTCTGAGTTAAGCAGAGCAAGGGAACATACAATGGCTTTTTGGCACCAAACATTGCTGTACTGAATAAACAAAGACTTTGGAAAACTAAGGTGCTGAACCATATTTTATTCTGTGCATAAGGAATGTACTTAATATAGCACCACTAGCATTATTTTACACATTACCATTAGAACCTTCCACAATTTTTTGTGTTCAATAGAAGCTAATAAGCTGCATTATGGTACCTCTCTTCTGCACAGCTTATCAACACTGTGAAGTCCCACATGATTTTTATGAATGAGCTTTTCCTGAATTTTAGCTTCCCTTCCAATGTTTTCCAGGAAAAGTAAGTGACTGCTTCGAATGGATAACACAAGAATGTCAAACTAACTGTGGCAGCAAGGACATCTGAGCAGTCAAGAATATTTTTTTCTTGCCCCAAAGTCACAAGATTTCCTTTTTACTATTTAATTAAAGAAAATTTGACATTTAGTAGAGATAAGAATGCATAATTCATTTGCTTCTGTTGGGGGAAAAAAAATCACCACCTTTTTAATCATCTACAGAAGGAAAAAGTAGCATTTATTACAAAGGTATGAGCCAGCCAAGCATTTCTTCCTGTTTTTCACAAGAAAAATGCAAACATTGTGACGGGAATTTTATTTTTGGTGACAGTATGAGAAAGGCAGAGTATCTCACCAAGTACTGTAGTGTCAGACATTTGTACCACTGAAGCAAAACTGGGAGCATTTATGGCAGCTTTTTAATAAAAGCACAAACAGGCACTTATAAGCTCTTACTTACAATGCCTGCCTGTAGGACTACTTTTTTCATTACCTTCCTGTTTTAATGATTTAACAACCTTGCCCTTACAGTTTGGAGTAAAAGAACATTTAGGTCTACACCTTTGCATCCTCCTACTAGCAGCTGCACAGAAAAGACCAAGCCCAAAAGTGCCAACTTCTAAGTAGATACAGCTGCACCTAAACCCATTTCTGATCTACCTGTGTCAAAAAGGCACAAAGATATTAATTTCCATCATTTCAACTGTGGAAACACTACCCAAATTTAGCTAGCAATCACTCTTTTAGAGAATCACAAGTATGTCCTTTCTCAAAGGGACAGTGGGAATAAAATTTCTAGGTCCTAAAATGCACAGAAGGGCAATTGTTTCTTCCATGTTCCTGTCCCAATTCATGACACAAAATCAAAATAATTACCTGCAATTGTTTCAAACCCTCTGCTACATTACTTGTAGAGGGGTGGGGGAAGTGAGACCAAAAAGAAACCCTGGCACATAAGAAGATCGATACTTGAGAGATTTGTTAAATCTAATTATAATCTACTGAGATGCTTCTCAGTATTTTCAACTCCTCTTAACCATCTATGCAGAAGAGTTCAGCTTTGCACAGTTATCCAAGCCCACCAACTGTGGGAGCTGAGAAACAACTCACATGGTATTTTAGCCAAGGCTCTTGGCTGGAAGGGGGAGGCTGGAAATGAGTCATCTTACCAACTCAAGCAGGTATGCCTGGGTCCATACAGCCCAATCTCACTTCAGATTACTCATCAGATGAGTTTTCTTTTGAAACCCAAGCTGACAAAGCCAGAACAGTAACAAGCTCAACTGGTGACTTAAGGACAATCATCCACAACAGGCTGGCACCAGCAGTATAGGTAACACAAGCATTTTCTTTTAAGAAAAAGCCAGCACTAGAACTAAGTTTAAAGTTACTGTGAGGTAGAGAAGTTCTCTGAACCTATTGGATTATGATAAAGAGAACATATGGTTTAAAAGTCAACAAAAATTCCAGAAATAAATTATGGGTAAGAGAATTAAGGTTTCATATGAGACACTAGCTTTAGCTTTTTGGAGTATCAAGTTGTAGGATTGTTGTAAAGGGCTTTAAGTGTAGGTGTCAGCACACTGTCAACTCCTTTGTTATCTATACATGTACTCCCTCCAACAAACCATCCTCAGATAGATCTCATGAGAAAGTTCCCTGGAATAGAGCAAGCAGGAAATGTTATTTTGGCATAATGCAAAAACAGTTTGTCTATTTCCTCAGCAATCCTAACCCCACTGAGGGGTTCTCACGACCCACACATCTGAGAATGTAAAAAACAAAGGGTAAGGATATTGTGCCTTTATAAACTGATACTGACTTTTGGAGTTTCAGAGCCCTCTTTTGGAGCTGGCATACAGGAACAGATGGTCTGCTGGTTGGTTTGGGGGCTGGTTTGTTTGTTTGCTTACCTCCTCCATCCTTCTACAGTGTGGCAGTCCAGATGAAGAGAAGATAGTACAACAAAAAGACCACTTGAATTCCTCATGCTAATTTAATATTTTCAATCTTTGAACCAAAAAAAACCAAAAAAAGCCAAACAAAAAAAACCACCTGGGGAGGAAGGGAGGGATGAACTCTATCAATCCATACTTTTCACCCAGAAGGCAATGGAAGAGGCTCCCAAGGAGAAGTAGTCATAGCACCAAGCCTGACAGAGATTGAGAAGTTTAGAAACCCTCTCAGGCACATGGTGTGACTCTTTGGGATGCCCTGTGCAGGCCTCAGTGTCATTGTGGGTGCCTGCCAACTTAGCATATTCTATTATTTCAAATTTTTGACACATGCAACCACAGTGCTCTGCTGCAACAGCATCCTAGAGCTGGAAGCAACCACTACCACCTTTAAATCTTGTTATTGTTATCCTCAGATCTTGCTATTTTTCTATCAAGTTCTCTCATCTTATTTCAGATCCAACACTCTTCCTAGCTGTAAGGGTCCCTAAGAATATCAGTCTGAGATTAAACAGTTTCATTCAGAGGAAAAATATTCTAGGAATTGCTTCTTTGAGCAATCTTCTGAGTAAAGAGAGTCAAGCAATTGCAACACTGGACCCAAAAGAGGGAGCAAGAGGAGCAAGTTCTTTCATTTATGGAGCTAAAAAAATCCTACACCGCTCTATTCCTGTCAGTTTCAGCCTAGAACACATCCCCTATTGAGAGGATGCCTGAAGAAGAAACTGAAGTACTAGTGGTCTCCCAGAAGCCTGCAAAGCATAGCAATTTCAATGAAAAGCACAGCCAGTCAAGGGAAGAACAAAATTCTCCCTTGGGGTGCAACACCTTAGCATAGGTGATTTGGGAATCCATTATTTCATCATACTCTAAATGAATATTGCAACAAGTGAAGGTCATAATGAGAGCTTTATAGCCTCTAGCTCAGGGCACAGGAACATGCAAATGCAGTGATTACACTACTTTCAGAGCCAGGTTTTCACAGCATTGCACCTAAGCTAACAAATGGTGCCATGAGCACCAGCAGGGCTTATCTGCAATTCACATAACGTGCTCTCTGATAACACACACAGAACTGACTCTGAACAGAAATCCAGCAGACAATTGCAACAAATTCCAGGCCTCTAAAAGGAAGCAGAAAGACTAGTTTCACCTTGCTGTTGTGTGAGTCAAGGAAAGTGGAGCAATAACTGTGGGTAGCCTTTGTACCATCAGGAGGCCCCTGATGAGCTACACAGATGCTAAGACAACATTGAACAAACAATTCCAGTTTACTGCCCCTGAAATATGCCTACAGCTGGACTTCTGTGAACACGTTTGAAAACCCCAAATGCTAGCAACATGTTCTAGCTGGGTAAGCTACAGAGCATGAAGCAGTATATTAGTTACCAGGCCCATTCAGAGTCACTCCCAAACACAAAACATGCAAGGTAATCAACAGGCAAATCAGGCTGGAGGAAAGGTTAAAGTGATTTTCATCCTGCCTGTAAAATCCTGGAAGCATTTTGCAGATTTAACTATATTTTATGACTAGACATCACATTAAATTGGTATGCATAAATTGATTCCAGGGTAATTGAGAATTGTTAATCTTGCCATTTACCCATGCCTAAAACAGACCAGTAATGCTTCAGAGAGGATGTGCTACACAACACTGGTTTCCAGGAAAAGCTCAGCTGGATATATTTTAAACAAAGCCAAAACCCATGAAACTATTTCCTGGAAATCAGTACTAGCAAAGTCTGCCCCTTTTCACCCTTTTGTGTTTCAACACTGAGTATTAGGCTTTCTTAGAATCATTCATATCAATGCATGGCTCTAATAAATTCCAAGGAATTTACCTGCCATCAGAAACAGCTGTAATTCAAACCTGTTAAAAATTCTGCTCTTCTCTTTAAATGTGCAGTTTTCTAGTTATGATGCAGAGTAAGATTATACTATTAAGTGACAATTTAAGGAAGAACTTGCTCTACTGAAATAAACTGCCCTCCATAACATAGAAAAACTGAGTCTTTTCCTTGTGTTTGTTTTTAATACTATTTTGGACCTAAGTTTATGTTATGCTTTTAAATGTAAACACCTTCAGAAACACACCACAGAAAATCCACATACTTCAATTCCATGATTTTCAGAACAAGTTCATTCAGCCCTTTACAAAATACTTCCTCACACTACATAATTTTGTAATTTTGTAATTTTTTACCTATGCAATTATGAATTATTTCAAAAAGTAAGGCTAATCCTTTTGCTTGATACTTAAGAAAATCATAATAACCTAGTTGGCTTTTGAGAATTTCAGTAATAAAAAATCTTACTTTCCACACAGAAGAAAGATTCCCACAAATCTGCCAGAAAGCACCCCAGTGTAATCACAGGGGTTCTCTGATTTGCACATATTAATAACAATAAAAAGGTGAGTTTTGAGCCTTTTTTACACACTAGTACCTGCATTCCCTTACCAAAAGGTGACTGGGCTGTCATCCAGCAGAGAGACTCAAATATTGAAGAAAATAACTCCAAAACAAGTAATTGAGCACACACCTCTCCCTCCACCTCCTGCATCAAAATAACCCCTGGCTCCCACACTAGATGTGCTGCAACATGCTCTCATCAATTCATTTGCAAGCAAACAAAGCTTAAAGCAGCAAAGGGTGAGGATAAGTACTGTATGTTCTAGACCTCACGTGACTGCTTTTCTATTTGTCTGATATCAGAAGCAGCTATTACAATCTAAGTGCTAGAGACATGATTTGGGGAAGTACACTAGGCTGAGATTTCTCCAACACCAAGACTTCTTTAAACAGGATTTCCTATTTTTCATTCTTACACAATATTCACTGGCACTTCTTATTAGCTCCATCCACAGACATCCTATGTACAAAACAAAACCAGAATACGTGCATCTCCCCATGGAACCTGTAACCAGCACAGAAACTGAAAAAGTTTCAATTCTTTCAGGGTAAGATGCAATGTTGAGTTAATTTATAAAAAAATTCAAGGCCACGTTTGTTTTAGGACCAGGATAACCTGTTGCTAACAACCTCTGTGCTTCAAGGTCCTCAGTGGCAATCTCTACTGAGAGCCTAATATCAATAATGTGTTACTGAATTAGACCTACTGCCTCCTTTTTTCACTCACTGAGAAGTCAGTTTTAGGAATAGTGTAAATTTAAACTCCTGTACTTTTAACCAATGTGAAACACATTTTACTCATTAAACTCCTGTAAGAATGCTTCTGTTTTGGAATTTAGTGCCCTACTATGAATCTGCTTAATTCTACCTCCCAGTGCTCACAGAAAGAAGCTACTGTGAGGTCATTTTAGGCACTGGTCCTTAGCTACTCTAAAAAGACATGCATTTTATTCCAGTGCTGTCTCCAAAAAAAAGGCTCCAAAAAAGCCTTCCCTTTTTTAGTTCCTTCCTGCCACCCTTGATTATTTGTTTGCCTTACTGAGATATCCTTTCTGCCCCCTGCTATTTTCTGCTAGCCAACTGCTTGTGTGGCTGCACAGAGAACCAGAAACCAGCAACTGGAAAAGGAACTCCCTTAACATTTTATAAGCCACTGGCTCTCCAAAGCAGTTGAGAAAAACAGTTTGAGAGAACCCAAATCAGCAAGAATAAGACCTTTGGAGACAGCTCACTGGTAGTCACACTCTTCTAAGAGGGGTCACATAAGGAGTTAGCAAAAAAATACCTTGTGAACTTCATGTTTCAGCAGTAGCTTCCTAAAAACAAGTAACTCCAGTGGGGAATAAAGATCCCAAAAAATAATAAAATAATTTACAAGTAGTGAAAATCAGAATTATCCATTCCAGGCTAACTGCTGAAGTAGGCAAGACCTTTCACCTGGTAACAGAAGCTTTTGTGAGTAGGTCGTAACATGAATTAATTCTTTCTAATCAGTATCAGTGAGGCACGAGTCAGTACATCAAATTACTCATCACCCAACCTGCTTGTGTTCTGGACTCCGAAAGAATTTAAAATTGTATAGCTTGTGCTCTGGATCTGACGCACAAGCTTCTCTTTGCAACTGTTTCAGATAAAGAGAATTAAAAACATTTCTAAATCAAAACTCACACCAGATTAGCATCAGAAAGCCTCCCATTGGTGTGAAACTAAAACCAGAGCCTCTCTTTAAGTACTGATGCTGGAATATACAGTCTCTCTTTCCCAAACTCTTGTTTCTGCAGCTGTACGTTCATGTAACTGTTGATACAGCTTTGCACGGAGACAGATGAGGAAACTACTCTGAGGAAAAATAACTCAAAAGAAACATTTTTTTTAATAACACAGCACTACTTGTATAGCAATTGGGGCATCCAGAAGACAAGGAAAACAGCAGAAAACTTTGAACACCACTTCTCCCCAAAGAAACACTCAAGCCTCGGCCCATTTCCCATGAGCATTATTTCCCAGTGGTTACCTTCTGTTCTTCTCTTTCTGTTGCATTTTGACACTTCTCAATCTTCCACTGCCGCATGAAATCTCGCAGATATCCAAAGAGAGTGAGAACACCATAGCCTACATAGGTCAGCACAGCCACCAGCATTGGCGTTTCTTCAAAAGCTTCATTGAAAGGCCTTTTGTATAATCCTCCATTGTGCACAATATGATTTATCTATAGTAAAAATTTAAAGAGAGGCAGTTGAGGTATTAATTGAAAAAAAGGCACATGGACATTTCAGAGCAGTCCCCAGCTCTGCATCCCCCACAACTCAGCAAAAACTGCTTCCAGCTAAGTTCAGCCATTACTGATGAACACTGCCAGCCTCCACAGATGAAGTTGCCAAATTGCTGACATAACCCAAGTCACAGTTACCAATCTAAGGTAGTTTAATCTAATCTCTCATTAAAACTATTTAGTTTGTGAAGCTACATACAAAGCATTGCTTACATCTAGGCAAACCAAAATGAAAAAAGTGCCTTCACCAAAAGAGCATAAGTAACAGAACAGCGATGCATCCCAGGGTTACTACAGAGAAAAACAAAAAAGAAAGTAATAGTTTTATGGATCTAAACAATATATTGTCAGACTTGGAAGCCTGTATTAGTGTAACAAAACAGTCATAATCCATGTATCTCTGTAGCTGTTAGTCTAAAGATGCAGACATAAACACTGTACTCATCCATGAGGCGGACATGACACCACAGACAAAAAAGTCATTGTATACAGAGTCTCAGCACAGCATATATGTCAGCATACAAAACAAAGAATGGCTTTCTGCATAAAATCCACAGTAAAAGTCATCTTGCTACTTACATGTTATCTGAAGGTAGGACACTGACTAGCTGCCTAGTGTATACAGCAGGTATGTCTCAAGTACAATTACTAGAATATGCAATATTTGTAACTGTTACAGAAAAACTTCACAGCTACAGGGCAAATGCTCACGCAGTATTTACACTGGGGGAAAGATCATGGTTTTAACTAGACTACTTTTTCAACTTTTTCAAATCGTTAAGTTAAAGATCAGATCTCATAAGTTAATGAATGAAAACATGGAAATCTAGCCATTAGATGCAAATTGATATCTGCATGGTTAATTTACAGAATGGCTGCACAATAATAGAATAGCTACATATGAAAGAACACTCTACAAGACATAACTCCCCTTTGTGTAGCATCAAATATATATAAAATAAGAAATGTATTTCTTAAAATGTCCTAATCAAAAAAACGTTAACACCTAGGAAAGAGATTGAACTTAAATTCATCAAAAAAAGACAATGGCAAATAGTCCCTGAGGGGTGTGGGCCAGCAGACAGAATAAAACCAGTTATTCACCTATGTCACTCACATTATCATATGGGAAAGTAAGGTAGGATCGTACTAACCTCTACAACAGTTGATGAATCAATAAGGTACACATACTTGCTGGCATCACCAGACACTGAGTTATTTGGAAATTGATACCTGCTCATCTCAGGTGCTGGAGCAAGTCTGTATTTTAAGTCTGTCATTAATATCATGAAAGCAATTTTTCAGAAGCAAGGGGCTGTTCTTAGCAATACAATTATGCTATAGCAGTGCAGTCACCAAGTATAAAACACAACAGCACCTTCCCTCCTGACAGTCATTTCTACCTCTTCCCTTCCTCTGACACAGTTTTAAGCAAAGCAAATCCTTGATTTGGACACAATAGTTGTGGGGACTTGAGAATAGGTCGACGTATGGAAACAAAATAGCAAAGACAGAGTAGGAACTTCTCTTTTAGCAGCAGTACTTAAAGACAGATGCAGCTAACTAGCTTGCAGTACTTTGAGGCCAGGTTTAATACTGAGGTGTTATTTTAAAGACACACTGCATGCAGCGGTGGCTTAAGGTAGAAAATGACAATGGCTTTGGCACAACTGTAGGAACACTTGCTTACCACACTGCAGCTCAAGTGCTGGCAATTTAAGGCTTTAGTTCAGGCCAAAGGCTCACACACCATTCTATTCATGAACACACCCGCCAAAAAACTGCCCCTGCCCCACTCACTCCCACTTTGAGCCATCTGCACCAGCCTCCAGCTAGTACAACTAGAGCAACTAAATCTGATTATCAGCATAGCATCCCTTCAACACTGAACTGATCCAGGCTGGAAATATAATTGTCTGCAGAAGGTTATTCATTAGAACTTAATAGTCTTTACAGCACTGCTCCACAAAGTCATTTGACAGAGCTCGGCAAACAAGAGGCAGCAGCTTTTGGAGAGAGAGGAGGGGCAGCAGCACCATGACAATCACAGAATCAGTGAGCCAACAATGCAAAGGAAAAACCGTGAGAGCCACCTACCTCTTCTCTATTACTCTCAGAATTGCTCCACTGTATCTCTATGGCTCCCGTATGCTCCTGGATGCAACTATCGAGTTTTGTTGCATCCAGGTACAAGGAAGATCACACACTGCAGCTCCAACCAGCACAGTTTCACAGCTTGGGGAATTACAAGTAGAAGTTTGCATCCTCACATTGTCAGCTCAGGCTGTGAAGAGCAGCTGTTCAGGAGCAGGCACGTTACATACCTGCCACCTGTGCCTGCCTACCAGCAGCTGATTTCTGGATAAGCAGACAGAAAACTGGTAGTGACTACTTTGCAAATTACCTAGTTTTGAATAACTAGAGATCACATCAAAGCTTCTATCTAATGTCTTTCCCAGGTAACTGGGAGTTCATCTGGAAGACATGAGAAAAGACTACATCCTAAGATAATGGATCTGAGGTTATCAAGCACCAAAAAGTAGTTACTTAAAAAAAAAAAAAAAAACCAAAAAAAAAAACCAACTAAGAGACCCAAATCTATGCAAACTTAATCAAAATAAAAACATACCAATTTTTCCAGGTCTCTGGAGGCGCCTGTGCTTGTAACAAATGCTAAAACTAAAAAAACTATTCAATATGGTCAATCCTAACATTTCACTAAGAAAGGCTTTTTAGGAATACCTTTATGGATCCAACCCATACTCCAATCAATTTCACCTCTCAGTTTTCTTCCACCAGTGTGCTAATACATCCTTAAATTTGAGTGTCAGCTATGATATCAGCTGAGAAGCTTGTGTTATCCTAGCTGAATCAAAAAAATTAAAGACTGAATGCAACTCCACAAACTCTTCATGAAGCATATGACCACAAAAAATCTCTAGAATTTGACTACAGAAGAGACATTTGTAGTCACATTAAATACAAGCCTATTTGTTTTTCAAGCATGTAAGCCTTCAAATGAAGGCTTACATGCTGCAAGCTCCAAAGCTGCTGCAAAAGAACAGCAATTTCAGTTCCAGAGACCAAGAAAGAAGGTGGATACAGTTCAGAGCCTAATTTCCTTTTATTAGGAGGTGGAAAAAAGTGTGGAATATTAAGACTTTTATGATTTCAACAAGCTTTATGATCATAAAGTGAGCTATGACCTTTGAAGTAGAATACACAGCATATCCAAGTACAAAGAACAGTCAGAGTTCACTTGAACACACGGATAAAAAAATTACGTGTATGCTCACCTACAACTCTCTTTCCTGTACTGTGCAGAGTACATGTATGCAGAAAAGCACCATCACATTAAGGAACTCAGCTGCAGGAGAATCAGAGAGCACAACTACAGCTGCTTACAGAAGGCAGCAAAGAACCGGCCACAGGTAATGCCTGTGTTGGGCCAAACTCTTGGCAAAACAAAGCACATGAAACAGTATTGTAGCAGTTCCTGAGCTGCAGCAGCATCAAACGGCTTCTGCTAGAAAGGACTACACTGGTCTAAGCAGAATACATGAGAGTCTGATGATAATCACAGAATTCACTGAGTTGGACCCACAAGGACCATCCAGTCCAACTCCTGGCCCTGCACAGCACAACTCCAAGAGTCACACCACCTATTTGAGGGAGCTGTCCAAGAGCTTCTTGAACTCTGTCAGGCTTGGTGCTGTGACCACTTCCCTGGGTCACTGTTCCCAGGTAAAGAACATTTTCCTAATATCCCACCTAAACCTGCCCCAGAACACCTTCATGCCCTTCCTTTGGGTCCTGTCACTGATGACCAGAATGAAGAGATCAGTGCCTGCCCCTCCTCTTCTCCTGTTGAGGATGTTGTAACTGCAATGAGGTGTGCCCTCAGCCTCCTCCAGGCTGAACAGACCAAGTGATCTCAGTGACTCTTCACAAAGCTTTCCTTCTAGATCCTTTCACCATCTCTGTAGCCCTCCTTTGGACACTCTCTGTATCCTTTGTGGGTGAGAAGACAAAAGCCATGCACAAACACAGGAACATTTGCAGATGCTACTGCAGACAACACACAGGATTTACCAAGGACTCTGGGTACACACCTTGCATGGCAGGCGTGTACTTTAGGGAGAGAAGATGCTACAAGTGCAATACATGCTGCACAAGTATGAGAGCAGTAGAGGGTAACTGCTTATTGCTGCTACCCCAGGAAAGGACCAGCACTCTGTATTAAAGAGGCCATTTCATTTCATGCTGACAGGAAGAACAAATTCACATGAACCTGGCAGACTTAATGTAAACACATTAAAAAGATTATTTATGCTGGAACACAACTTTGCTAAATTCTTATTAAAATTTAGTAGCTTCTCATTGCCACATACCACACATGCTGCAGAAATTTTACTAACAGGTTTGCTGCTTCTGTTTTTAGAAACACACTGTGAAAGACCACATCCATGAGTGTGCCTCCGTATGCAAAAGTGGCCACATTCATCACAAAGGATTGAGGAAATCAGCACTACAGAAATCACAGCAGTGAGAATTCCATGAAAGGAGCTGCTCTAACATGTTAGATACCCTGTGGTAATTTTACTGTCACCTCTAGTCCTTCTCCTTGCACTGCTTTGTTTAGACTTCCAATCTCAGACTGTTGCATGGGTAAAAAGACAAAGTGTTTACTACCAAAGTTAGAATTAACTGGTTTGAATCACATTTTAAGCTTTAAAAAAAAAGCCCACAGGAGATAAACTTGTTTTATAAAACAGATTTTAAGAGTATATTTCTAATTAAAGATTTGTTATTCTTGACAGAATATAATCAAATATTTTTATTTACATATTTTATATTTATATTATCAAATATTTTTATTTACAGTTAGTTAGTCACAACAAATTTGACAGTCCTTGTTTAAGATGCACTTACCACATCTACAAAAACAGTGCAAATCTTCATAACATTTAAAAGTTGTTTGGACTTGGGTTCTCCCCTGCCCTCCATCAGCAAGTAAAGGATGCAATTAAACTTGGGTTTTTTGCTTACTACATATTGGTGACAATTTGAATTCTACTGAGAATATACTATTTTTCTTACGTTTTTTAATTTAAGAAAATATTTAAATTTGCAAAATTTTAATTTCAAAGAATTTTTAAATTCTTTACCTTAAATTACCTTAAACCTTACATGTAACTTTATTTATTATGCTCAGTAGATTTCAGGCACACAGAATACTAAATATGATTTACAATAAAGATTTCCAAAGACAGAACAGATCTGCAGTGCCTCCCCAACAAGTCGATCTCCAGGCTCTCAGATACCTCAGAAAGCATTTCCTGACATATTTTAGAATCTGCTCTCATTTTTATAGACCTTAAACCCTGTTACTTCCTAAACTTTTCAACCCTTTCTCAACTAGAAGTAATCTTCAAAACTATACTTTTGAATATAAAACCAGTTATTTTTCTAGGATTCAATTCTTAATGATGGCAAAACAAAAAACTGGAAACCTCACTGAAGATGGGCCAAGGCTTTACGTTCCACCTAGTGAAACTGAAGTCAATAGATAACTGAGATAAAGCTTTTGCCCCCCCCCAACAAATTGAACACATGAAATTTAGAAAAAACATTGCTTTTGTTGTACAATTAAGACAGAAAAATACAATATATCACTGAAGTAAATATAGTAAAAATAAATTAACTTGTATACATCTATAACAATTTCCAAAGAGCATTTAAGGCTTATCACCAGCTGAATTTGAACTGCAGTCCAAATACAATCAACAGATTTTAACACTTCACCCAAACTAATTTCTCAGTAGCACATACTGAAATCTAAGAGAAGCCCATAACATCAGCAGCTACCATGGGCATTTGTTTTCATACCAGCACAGACACGCAAATTCTCAACAAGCACAACACTGGCACTACACCTACTAATTCAATATGATGACCTCAAATATTCATTTAGCCAAGGAAAATGTTGAGTAGCTGTTCCACAAAGGCTTACAGTCTTTTATAACTGAATTTGGTAGTAGAAAAAGACCATTGTGCACAGATACACTTTTTCAAAAATAGAGGCGTTTTGTCAATTAAAATATCTGAATAAGGTTGCAGTCTTTTCTAGATCACACAACTTTCTTCTCACTTCAGTTTTACGTTACTGACACAATAAATGCAGTCAATCATCAAACCAAGCAAGAGTTGCAAAGCAGTAATTCCTTTCCTCAGCTCTGATGTAAGCCTCAGAGTGCCCGCTAGAAGCCCTAAGGCACACATCTTCACAGGGGTTTGGGGATTGCGTGCTAATGTCCAAACCTGGACAAACTCCCCTGCAGTCCATGAGTCACCTCTGTAACCATGGAATAACTAAGGTTGGAAGGGACCTCCACTGTGTCCAAGCCACAACTCAAAGCGGAGCTAACTAGAACAGGTTGCCAAGGGCCATGTCGAACCATCTGGAACTTCTTGAACTCCTTCATGGATGGAGATGCCACAAACTCTTTGGGCAATTTCTTCCAGTATTTTACCACCCTTCTGGGAAAAATTATTTTTCCCAGAAGGGTGGTAAAATACTGGAAGAAATTGCAATCAAAATTTCCTGTTCCTCCAAATTACATGTGTTGCCTCTCCTACTATTGCCACACGCTTCCAAGAGTCTGGCCCCATTTCCTCTATATCCTGCAGCCAGCTAGTTAAGCCTTCTCTCTTCCTAATGTTGAGCAAACACAGCTCTCACAGCCTTTTCATTTCTTGGGGACCCTCCGCTGGATTCACAGATTGATGTGGTTATGTCAGCATCTTTCTGAGAAGCTCAAAACTGGACACTCTTTGCAAGATGCAGTCTCCCAAACGCTGAGTAAGGGGGAACAACCACTACTTCAAGAAGTTAATGAGACTTGATTCTCAGGATCTTTTTTTTTCCCCATCAGAAATACTGAAATTTTAAATTTGCACACAGATGTGAAAAAAACTCACAATTCTGGACTCCAATTCCTTTTTACACCAGCGGATAGGGTAGTTATTTATCTTATCCTAACTTTCATCTGAAACATGATTCACGTCACTAAACCACTTATAGCAAAAAGAACTTGCAGTATCTGCTGCAGTCATCTTAAGTGTGCTCTCCAAAAGAAACTACACTAACCCGAATTCCAGCAAAAGCATCTTAGAAATCAGGATGAAGCCATTGTTCCCCTGCATCCTGCAGCAATCCCACAAGATGAACCTTTAAGCAGTTTACGCTAATTAAGAAGAGCAAGCACAAATCACAAGACTACACAAACTGTTTTCTGTATATCCACACCAAAACTTTCAGGAAAGAAATATCTATGCTGGCCATTTTAATAGCTGCTAGAATTCAAGACGAGCAACAATCTTAAAGGAATGCAAATCCCACAGTCCTCCCACTTTTCTCAACCAAACTATTCCTTGTCTTCCTGAGGAAGCACTACAAAACCTTGTTTACAAAGGCATGTATGTTATCTGGAAGTTGTATAGGATGGTGTTTGAAAACCTTCTAGAAACACCAGAGAAATTCGTTTATATAATTCCAGCTCCTATCTAACTGACTTGGAGATACTGCACACAACAGAAATTAAGAACTTGACATCTAAAACTTATATTCCAATTTCAATTTTTTAGGTTGAGATTACTACTTCTTTAACTTCTAGAAGCACAACAGAACCATTCTAATGTGAGAAGCTCAATTAGGGATTAAAAAAAATAAATCACATTACTAAGAATTTGGTCACAATAATAGGTGGATTCACATAAATTATCTTGGAAAATAAAGGCATCTTCTCCCATTAAAGATGTCACACTCTCCTTATTCTAAGCAAGAAAAATCTTTTCAGATGCAGCATTGGAAAACCATTAGTCATTTGCAAAACATTCCAATGGAGAAATACGTTCCAGTTTAAAATTGCACTGCAGAAAGAAAAAGCAATTTCCCCCCATTTATTATTCCCACAAGTGTCTTGATAGCTCCTAAACACCATTTTTATATTAAACTCAACACTCTCCCCAAAACAGCAGAAGGGCATAAAAAGCAGGATCATGCACAACTTGAAGAGGTAACTTCACATCTCTTTTACTAAGATTTGTTCTCTTTCTCCTATCTATGTTCAATTTCTCACATCATGACAATACCCTTTGAGATGTCAGGCTTTGATCTTACCTACTGCAGTATTACACCAGAGTTCTCAATCAATTTTAAGTCCATCCATAAATTACTATACTTTCTAACCATTAACTCCCTTAACAGTATACAGTCAGAAAAAAAGTCACTTTTCTTCAACATTCCACAGTTTTTAATTTCTATATGGTTCTTCAACCTCTTTTAATTAAGGTGTTCATAATGAGATTGAAATTCAGTGAATGCAACAATCTCTAAACAGATTAACTTCAAGCAGGAGCCAAGTAATTTGAACACAAGATATGCCAGGAAAGCCAAGAGCTGTTATTTATCTTAGTACTTCAGCAGAATGTTTTTACTGTGCTCGAACCCTAACTTCAAATGGTCACTTTCTCAGTCACTGATGATATTTCATTAATCTCCAAGGCAGCCAGAGTCTGTTACTGCACAGTTTTAGTAGGCAGCAAGTTTCTCCTCTCCTCTTACCAAAGAGGTTTAGCAGTTCAGAAGGAGACAAATACAACCTCTTTGGAAATTAAGTAAACAATTCAACCCTCTTCTGTGCATGCTGGAATAACAGTAAAGAACCTACTCTGTGTCAAATACCACCCTTAGAGAAGGAAGTATCACAAGGAAACATCTGAATTTAAGCTTCATTTTTTTTAGGATAAAAACCCTCAAAACATCATAAACAAACAAATCAAGAATTAAAAGCCCTCAAACTTACATAGATAACCTGAGCAGAAACATCTTAGGTAGAAGAGGAGTCCTTTTTCTCATACAGTTCATAGTGAGTAAAGCTTTCCTGCACTATCAAGCCCTACTGGGGGACATGGTAATGCACTGCCCTGTCTCTAAACTCTCCCCTCAGAAGCTCCGTGGTTTTCCAGATAAATTGTCAATGACTGCAACATTTCTCTAAACTGACAGTTTTCCTTCCCCCCCCTTCCCATCATTTCAGCTAGATCTCATTTTACCTCCTATTTCTTGCACAAAACCCATGAAAGGCCTTCTTGAAAAAGTTATTTTCCTCATCCTTACTTTCATGTTTGGTTTTTTTTCCTACTAAGTAACAATCACATTCTTTTGTGCAAGCTGCCTCCTTTTTGGTACTTGCTTACAGTTGCAGATTTTCAAGTACTCTATGTGGTAAGTATGTAGTATATACATAAACAGCAAATATATTCAATACAAAGTGAGCATTCACATGTTTCCCTTCTTCTGTAGAAAGGCCCAAAAAACAAAACTGAAAAGGCAAAAGACTAATCAAGCAGCCAGTGATATCAGAATTTGTGATATATCAGCAAACACATCTTTTGGCAGCTTACCACCACGGATGCTATCTAAGAAAGAAGGACATAATTAGCTCCCCTAAGCAATTGCTTCTTCCAGTCCAGTTCTAACATTCAGACCCTCACTTTGAAAGTTAGCATAAAGCTAGCCCACATAAAATTATGGATAAAAAATATAATACTCTTCATTACAAATCTGTTTGACCAGCAAGCAGCTGCCAGAAAGATATCAAACTTTCCTACACTCCTATATCTCACATTGCCACTACACTTTAGATTTTTGGTAAGATTTCTCATGACCACTTCTCCAGTGAACCCTGACCCACTTTAGAAATAGTTATCTCAAATGCCTCAGGTCTCCAAAACATATCTGAGCATAGTATCATGTGCAAGCTACTAAATGAATAGAACATCTCATAAACCAGCAAGGTTTTTGAAGCTTCCTCAGTTTGAAATCTTTTTCCCATTGACACACTGCATCACTCATGTTTTCCAGAAACACAGGTAAACAAAGCCCTTGAGGAAAATGCTTCCCTACCTCACTTTCTGTTCTTCTGAAGTAGAAGAATATAACTGCATTCAGACGTCCTTCTTTAGAAAGCACAGGGTGGGGAAAAGTTCCACAGACGAACACTCTCCAGCACCACACTTTGTCTTATTACAAAGATTTACATGTAAGGTTTTATAGCCAGCAGGGCCTGTTGTTTGCAAGGCAAGACTACCAAAGCCACAGCTCCCCAAACCAGCACAAGCTGACACTGCTGCCAAATGAAGGTCCTGTACCTCCCTCCATTTGTTCACTTCCAGTATTGGGCTGTATCTCCCAAGGACCAGAGCATGACTGTGAGCATCCATCCAGTCAAAGAAACACAATAAGTATCCTCAGTCCCAGATAACTCAGGGGAAAATAGTCTCGTTTTACCCTGCATCAGTTCTCAATCCAGTTCACACAGTGAGTGCACAAGCCTACACTGAAAAAACAGAAGGGACAGCAGAGGACTGAAAAGCAGAAGCAGCAGGACAGATGATGACAGAGGCAGGCTTTTCTCCAGCAGCTTGAGGTGTTCCAGGAAACACAACCTATTGCCTTCTGCTGAGGCTAACTTCATGACAACCTTTGAAGTTCTTTACACTATAACACAAAACCTGAGTGTTTTGCTCAGAAACAACTGAAGTCTGCAAGCACACACAGACACTTGCATGGCAGGCTGTTAGTACAGCGCTGCACCAGCCTCCAGCTCCGCTCTAGGGAAAGTCCCTGCTCAAGGCTACCTGTGCCCACAGCCCCGCGCGTCGCACCTGTAACAGCGAAACAGGGCGAAGGACTGCTGAAACCTTCTCTTCTAAACCACAGACCTACCGTGCTACAGCGAGGTTTGAGTTCAAAGCTCTGGCACAGTAAAAGCCTGGCAGTAAAGTTACAGCCGTGACCCGAGGGACAGTCATTTCCCACGCCGCCACCAGTGCGGTGAGCGAGCACCCCCCGGGCGCTGCACTCCCTCCCCAGGCGAGGGCCGACGACACGAACCGCTGGGCTCTGCCGGCACCCCTCACAGCCACACCGCGGTGCCTCCCGGGCCCCCGCCGCCGCGCCGCCCGTGCCCCGCGCTCACCTGGGTGCCGGGCGGGCCGCGCACGAAGCCGTTGCGGAGCGCGCCGTGGGCGCCGCAGCCGTTGGCGCGGGGCCGCTCGGGCCGCTCCATCGCGCCGGCCCCGCCGCGCCCGCTCCGCCGCCCCCGCCCGGCCGGGCCGCGCCGCACCGGAAGCGCGGCCCGCGCTGCCCCAATCGGCGGCGCGGGCGTCACGCGAGGGGACGGGCCCCGCCTGGCCGCGCCGACGCGCGTGCGAGGCGGGCGGGCGGGGCCCAATGGGAGCCCGCGCGGCGCCCGGGTGGGAGGGGAGCCAGGAGAAGGGAGGGGCTCCCCCAATGGCGAAGGGGAACGCCCGTGGGGAGGCGGAGACAGAGGGTGAGCATTGCCCAATCACTTGGCGGGGATAGGACGGACGGCGAAGGAGAGGGGAATAACTAGCCAATCACAGCACGAGGCTCAGGAGGGGCGCGCGAGAGAAGCAGCGTTGGTCCAATGGCGGAGGGAGGAGTGGGGCGGGGCTGATGCAGCAGCCAATGGGCACGCGCGGGTGCGGGCAGGGAAGGGGCGCGGGGCGCTGCTGGGGCTACCCTCCTCGTTCCGCTCCGGAGCGCCCGTGAGCGCCGTCCCGCCCGCCGTGGGCAGGGGCCAGCGTGCCGCGGGTTGGCGCTGCCGTCACCGTCACCATCCCCATCCCCGCCGGGCAACCGGCAGCTCTGCACGCTGGTGGCTGGGGCGGGGAGGGGCCGCGGTGGGTGAAGGGGTGAGGCAGCGGGCAGCTCCTCGCTGGTTCGTGCTGAGGGGGCTGATGAACGAAGCGGTTCCTCCGACGCCTGGAGGGCTTCCCAGGGCAGCCTTGGGCTGTGTCCTAATGGAACCATCCGACGGAGAGCTCCGGGTGAGAGCTCCAGAGAGCGTTTGGGGGATCGGACGTAGTTACTGTAGCGCCTTTGCCGCGGCTCGGGAGAGATTTGCCTTGGCCGGACACCGAAGGCCCTTGCTGGGCACCCTGAGACCCGCCTCGGGCAGAGCTTCATTCCCGTAGGATTTACACCTGGGCTGAGGAATGGCGTGAGCCTGCCCGCCCTGCCGCGCTGTATCGGCCCCGGCAGCCGGAGCTGTTCGCTCTGCCCACAGCTCTGTTTAAAAACTAGGTTTGTGTACAAAGGTTTTTTCTGACAGGGCCTGCAAAGGGGTACTTCGTTCAAAGACCAGGTAAACTAAATGCTAAACTAAATAAATATATTTATTTTGGGAGTATTTGTTACCAACTTCACTACAGTTTGAGTGACCAAGATCAGACAGAGGAGACCAGAAGAAAACCACAAAATGTCTGTATTTGTGCACTATTAAACACCTGTGTGCATCCTGGTGAGGGAGTGGGGAGTGGTTCCCGAGCTGCAGGAGTGTGAATTGGCAGAAAGTAAACAGCCTGACATGTTGAATCACACTGAAAAGGTGGAAGAGTGTGACCTTTGATTTCTCCAGTGTAATTTAGAGGGACGGGCTGTAGTTTTTCTTTGCGCTTAGCAACAGGGGAAAAACAAAATGAAGAGTTATCAGGTTCAAGCATATGAATTCAAGCATATTAATGGTCTCCTTTTCTCTCTGGTTTGCTACTATTGATAGTTATTTTTATGTATTATAGTCATATCTTGGAGACTTTGTTGTGGATCCTATTGCAGATTTGGTATGAACATGCAGTGCCTAACAAGTGAATTAGCTTCTGTGAAAGACAGTAATTTTTCTTCCCTCATGAAGACAGGAAAGCTTCACAGCCTGGTTTCAGCCTATTTGTAGGCAGCAGTGCCTGTTCAGTCTGCTTCTTGTCTCCATGCCCTCTTTGGATAAGAGGGCTCTTTGTAATGAGGGTGCAAACACAGCCTCAGCAGTAATGAGTGCAGGGTGGGAGTTTGACCTTGTTCCTTTTCTTGCTGTCTCTGGCCACTCCCATATCTGGACTACCTCTGAAGCAGGTATGCCCTTGCCTCAGCAGTAAGCTTTCTTCACCTGGTTTTGACATGCAGTGGGAGAGAGCCACTAGCTCAGATGGGCTGGGCTGTGTCCCATCTCTTGTCTTGCAGGCTGGGACCATGGAGAGACTGGTGTTACTAGGAAGGACCTTGGGATGAAAGCAGCAAACACTCCTGGTTAGCACTTGAGTACTTGTGCAAGTGGACTGGCTTTGGTGCAGGTGCAGTGAGGAGCACTGGTGGGGAAGAGGCACAGGTGAGTTATTTCTGGATGAGCAGGGGAGGGCTTTTGCAGAGTTGAAGTAATCTATGAGGAAACTAATAAATACAATTAAAAATAAGCAAGAAAGAGAAGTGTATTAGGGGACCACATACTCTAGACTTTCTGCAGTGGTTTTTCCCCTGTTGCCTTAGTTGGCTATTAGCATTCTCCTCCTGCTTCCTCTCCCTTTGAAAAGAGCAGATTGAATTGTACTGACCAGTTTTTGCCATGGGGTGCAGATGGTCCATCATTCTGCATTCACAAGGCATGTGTTGGGCAGCACCCCCCACTCCCTGCCTGCCCACCTGCACAGGGATGAGTTTCCCTGCTAATGCCTTGCTTGTAGACAGGATAAACTGCTTCACCTGCCAGGCACAGAATCTCACTGCTGTGTTATCTGTTAAAGCACAAACCCTTTTCACATGTAGGTACCTACAGACTTCATCTTGTCCTTGAACCCAACTAACATGAACCCTTAGAATGTGATGGTTTCAGTTTTGGTTTGGAAATGTAAATAGCACTAAAGGACCTACTGGTCAGCTCATGCAGGACTGTACAGTCTTACACAGCAGCTGCAGTGCTCCCCTGCACAGAGGGACCTCACCCTGCCCTGAGCACCAGCCAGCACAGCCTGGTGTTTTAGGGGCATCTGGTCCCTTCCAGCACAGTGCAGGGGACATGCTCACACTGGGGCTGCAGTGACAGAAGAGTCCAGGATATCCATGGAGACAAATGGCAGCATAAGGATGCCATCCCAGTGCACAGCTACTGCTACAGGCAGTACCAAACAAATCCCACAGAGCTCCTGGAATCACACCTGCAGACAACTGATAGGCTCTGTGCAGTGCACAAGACACCTGTGTACACAGGTGGCTGCAGCTTGTGCCTCTGGACTAGGCAGTTGCAAAATAGGGAAACCAAAAGAAATCTGAAGAGCAAATTCCAGTTTTAAATTACATTTTAAGTCTCAAGGATACTATTCCAGTGAACTGGCAGAGCAAACTGCCTTACTCTGCCGACTGAACAACATCAATATCACCCAATATGAGTGTCAAAAAAGGCAGAGATCCTGATCATAGTTTACAACCATGGGATGTTTTTTTTTGCTATAGAGGTGGGGGACAAATGAGTCATCACTTGGCTCATAGAAGCCTCATCTTTATTTGAGGTCAAATTCCTGGCATGTTCATGTTTGAGTTTGAGATGGAGGTGTTAGGAATGAATGAACCAGGAAGCCCTGAACACCAGGCATGGATCAGAGAGGTGAGTTGTGAACTTTGGAGACAGCAGAAGGGCAGGTTCTGGAAGGAGCTATGGGGCAGCAGACTTGAATGTTTGTGAGCTCTGAGATCCCACTCAGAGCAAGATTGCTGCTCACAGCCCACTGCAGCCCTGGAGAGCTCCAAGGGTCTCACTTAGGACTGCACTTTGTAGGGTCACAAGAGAGTTGGCTTTAAACATGGTAATTTTCCATCCTGGCTGCAATTCCAGTTGCTTCTGCTATCGAGCTTTCAAAGAAAAAATTCACCTGGGTTGTTATTCAGACAAGAAAAGTAAGTTTCCAAAGCTGTTTGTTGAAAATCAGGAGCTGATTAAATAGTTCCTGGGAGCAGACAGAGTTTCTGATAAGCTCAAGAGGAGCTGAGCCCAGGTGTTGTTCATCAAGGCTGAATCCTGACAAGCATTTCTTACACTGTAGTGCATCCAGAGGAAGGGAGCATGCACCACCAGACCTTTCTTCAGACCATTCCAAAGAGCTGTTTTTCTCTAGGCTTTAGTCAGGGCTGACTACCAAGATTGTCCTAGTTTTGTTTGGAGCCTCCTATGCTTTACCTGCTTTTACTTATGTTCCCTGTCCCCAAGACTTCTGTACAAAACAGTACTTACTTAGAAACTGTCATATCTGTTCCCATCCCACCCTTGTCGATTCAATTTTCTGGATATTTGGCCCTCCTTTGGACAGTGACTTGTGCAGTGTTTTGGAATGGAGATGGCTGTTTCTCTGCAGTGGAACCAGGCTGTATCTTTATAGCCAGCTTAAGACTAGCAGTAACATCCAACCACTTTCACTGCATTTCACTAAGCTGTGGAAAGACAACTGGGGGTAATATTAGAGGAAATTGAGAGGTTATATTCACAGCCTAATAGAGGTTATAACAGTACAGAAATTATAGAGTAAAACACAGTTGCTGCTCCCTGGATGGCATGTGGTTGGTGTGCTCAAAACCTATTCCACGATGATTCCCCACACCCACAGTCTGCAACCGCAGCACCTGCTAAGGGGGATGAAGCAGAGGGTGGAGTGGGGACACCTCATCTGGGCTCTGTTGAAATCCTTGCAGGGAGGGGAACTCGACAGCACTTTGCAGCTGAGAAACTGCATAAAACCTGTCAGCCAAGGGAGACAGGAGATGTCCTGCTGCTGAGCCAACAGCTGTGGTGAAATCATGCTCCTTGGATGAACTTGGTTCATTATAGCCTAATTGTATCATTAACACACACCTCCACCCCAAAATACAACCACTTCTCATTGGGCATGTGGTCTGTATTTTTGACTGCATGTTTAAAAACAAAGTGACAGATTTTTACACCAATCAGTAACAAAGATATCGTATGACTGCAGTCACCCAAGCTGCACCTAAATGTAGAGAAGTAGTATAGAAGTTGAGAATGAGGAGAAAGTTAGAGAAGACTTCATCATAACTATCAGTTGATAGGCTGAACCTGTCTTCTCCCCTGTGGAGACACCTACTGGGCAAGAATCGAATCCTATGCATGCTGAATATATTATTGGGGATTAGAGCTTGTCTGTGCATTGCTTTGAATATGCTTTTGCAGTCAGATACTATCACCAGCACTCATCAAACTTTAGCCTGTCACAGTTTTATATTAATAAAGTGTTATTCCATAAACTGTGAGAGTCCTTTGTGGGCACTGAAAGTTGCCAGCAGCAGATTTTGTACTCAAATAACAAGAAAGACCCACTGGGTGGTTGGTCTCCCTTATGCTGTTGGTGTGTGTCCCTGACTAAGTCAATGGAACCACCCTACGATCCAGCAGGACTGCTCAGTGGAAGGTCCCCATAACAGGGCTCTGACAGATTGCTCAGGCACAAGGATCTTGGCTTCCCTGGGGTGTTGACAGACAAATAAACACTGAGGGTCTAGTAAATCTCTCGACACTAAAGGTTGAGGAAATCTCCCCTTTTCACATGACACTAACTCATTACACCACCTGCTTTTTCTGGAGCCCGAATTTTTGATCATTGTGCCATCACCCCGTGACTCTGTGGTTTTTTGTCTTTTTAGGTTGCTTACTGGCACTATTGGGCCAACAAAGGCTGTAGCTCCAGGAACCTTGTACTAGCTCCAGAGAGAAGCTGATACAAGTTAACCTTGCCAGAAAAGAATCATTAGTTTGGTCCTACCGTGCAATTCACCTTGTATCAATGTCAGATACATAGTTTAGTACAGCGGCATTTGGGAATGGAGAAACATGTTTGGGAATGAATGACTGAAATGTGATCAGTTATTTCATCATTCTTGGCTTATGTTGCCTTTTGTAAATGGAAATATGGCCTGACAGGGTCTGATGTCAAGGTGCAGGAGTGCTGGCAGAATGGAGGTGCAGTTGGTGCGTGTTTACTTGGGGCACAGTTGGAAGCAAGGCAACCTCTGTAGCTTCTGATCTCATATTTGGTTCCTGTGGTGTGTAGTTAATCACCTGTGCTGTTTCAGCTTTCATGTCCATCCTCCATGGACATTCTTTGTTGTTTATGCCTGTTTCCACTCAGGTTGGTGAATGGAGGAGCAGTGTACTAGAAACTTTAGGTCTTCAGGTTAGTTTCTGATGGTGCATCCAAACAGGCCTCCGTGCCTGGTGTTCAGGGCTCCCTGATGCATTCATCCTTAATGCCTCCCTCTCAAACACAAGCACATCAGGAATTTGACCTCACCAATGGTGAGGCTTCTATAGCCAAGTGATGAGTCACTTGTCTCCCCTCTCTGCAGTAAAGCAGTCCCATGGTTGTAAAATATGATCAGGATCTCTGCCTTTTTTGACACCCATGTTGGGTGATATTGAACTAGTGAGTTCATTTTGTTTGTGCCTTGCTTTCTTAGTCCATAAAATGAGAGTAGTGACACCATTACTGTCCCCACCCCCCTCCCCATCCAGGATAAGTGAAAGGCTGCATCTGTGCGGTATAAACAAAGCCCTAATTTACATGTAAATGCCTGTGATATCGCTGTAGCAGCAGAGCTGTAGCAGTGAAGCCCTCCTTGTGTGCAGGCAGCTTATGTCAGCAGAATGAGGCTCTTTTTTGAGCAGAACTTTACTGAGCACCATCAGCTATATCAGCAAAAACACTGAATACCAATATAACTACATCCTCATTAGGACCTCAAGGCCCATAGTATTTTAATTTCTAACTACTTTCTAGGTCCTTAAATACTTTCTTGGGTCTGTGGAAGTTACCCTCTTTCCATCAGAGCCCTGGCAAACAGGTTCAGAGCAGATGTGGTCTCACTTTATCAGTGGCTGCAGCATGCTCTGAGAAACTCTGGTAAAGAGCCCAGAGCCCAGCAGAGCATGATCAAACTGCTATGACTGACTTCAAGGGCAACATGACTGCTGCTGCTGCTGCTTCTGACAGTGCTGCTAATACTGCAGGAGACTGGACAGGTTCTTCCTTATTCACCTCTTCCTGGGAGAACAACAGCACTGAAAGTGGTGTTCCCTTCAAAATGTCTTTGTTGATAGTTTTCATTTCATCCTGTACTGATGCTATTACAAAGGTGGCACATGAGAAGTGGCACATACTGTATAGAAGAGAGACAGTGAGGACAAGGCTCTAGTACCTGAGCAGTGAGCAAACCTTAGCTTGGAGAGGAAGGAAGGAGCAATTTGCCACCTTTCCAGTACCAAGCACACTTTTGCAGATTTTTATTTCTTACCTCTCTTTAGGAAAAAATAAGTGAAGGAAGAAGATGGACAAGTTGGCAAAAGACATGGCTAAAGGAGCTTTTTAATTTTTTTAGTGCTCAACTTTCTACTTGCAGAGAGAGTCAGTTCAACTCATCCAACAGAAAATTATCCCACAGAAAATTTTCTTCAGGCTCGTGAACTGAACTGACTTGGTAGCTGGAGGACGGTGGCCATAGATTAGACATAAGGGGGAACTACTGCATCTGTGCAGCAAACTGCTTTTGAATTACAAAAGCTAATATTAGGGGTGATGGGGGCACAAAAAGAAGCTGAGTTCAGTTCAGAGAAAAAGGTCAATACAGGAAAACAGAAGGCTGCTGTCTCTCCTTTTGGCAAACATAATATTATAGATAGGGGAGAGAGATAGAGACTTTGCCATGCAGTGAAATGGGCCAAGGGAGAAATTTAACAGAGCCTTTAACTACTCATAACTAGGTAGTTTAAAACTTTTCCTTCAAAGTCAAAGGAAGTAAAAGCCATACTTAACCTGAGGAGATGAAAAATGTTAGAAGAGGCTGTGCACTACCAAGAGGGAAAATCTACCCCAGGACCAGGGACTGATACTTGGCCTTGGATCAGAGAGACAGTGTGATGCTGCAGGCAGGACTGAGCACTCGCTGCTCACAGTGTGTGTTGCTCAGCAGCAGCAGCCAGCGCTACAAAGCTCCCTCTGTGCTTGAGCCTCGACTGCAGGCGAGACATGTCTGTGTCCAGCAAGTGTGAGAGGAAACCATGGGAAATGTTTCATAGGTATAAATTCATAGGAAATTCATAAATATTCATAGGAAAATCACATCTCCCGTGAAGGTGCTGGCCTGCCTGGTTGCTGTATCGGGCACGGCCATAAGAGGGAAGTGTGTGCTCAGGCATTAGGTGCTTTCTCTAGGCTGGAGCAGCCCCAGCTGTGTTGGCTGTGGGCTCTGCAAGCGCCACGGATCTGCCCGGGTCACACCTCCTCTGCAGGGCTGAAAACAGGGCCAGTGCCTTCGGAGGCATGTGAGCTCAGCCACAGCCCAGTGTGCAGGCAGCGATGATGGGGTGAGAGGGGAGCAAGGGTGGGAAAGTGAATTGTCACTTCCTGGAGATAGGGGAGGATGAGATGTGCAACCCTGAGCAGTCCTGAGAGAACTGGAGATGTCTTGTCCAGAGATGATGGGCAGTCAGGTGGGGAAATCTCATTTTATATTTCTCCTCACACGTATACAGATGTCTGGTTGTGTTAGCTGGATCATACTCAGATTAGGGCATTCAGACTTGAGGGTGGTGACATTGAGGTGCTTTTAGGAAGGGTAGGGGACCTCAGGAGAAAGAGAGCTGAAGTCAGCAAGCTTGAAAGATTTACAAATAGGAATAAAGGTCCAAAAGGATGTGGGCAAGCAACCCTGCTAGCTCTCTAAGGGAGACATTTTGCCTGAAGCACTTCTCATAGCATTTTGCTGGCCACATGAATAGAGCACACAAGCCATGTAGCAGTAACAAAAGGGTCTTGGTTTGTTAGCAGCCCTGTCAGACTCAGGTGACTGCTGCCCTCAGTCATGGGCCACCCCTGACTGCCTGCCTTTGCTGCATGCTTGTTAAAACTCACCACTGCACAAGGCAGAAAAGGAGACTTGCACCATGTCATATGGGAACTGGAGGCTTCACCAAGCCTGTGCCTGCTGGCTCCCACGGACCCTGTTAGCTGGATCTGCCATGTGTGTGAGGAGTTTCTGCTTGCCTCCTGGAGATCCTGCAGGGACCCACAGGGTGCTTTGAGGAGAAACAGTACTTAGACTGATGTCCTGTAGTTACTTGCCAAGAAATGGGAGCAGCAGGGTCCAGTCAGGAGCACCAAATGACTGGACCACCAGCTTCCCATGAGCTGGCTCTACAGAGAGGCATTCAGGCTTCTCCTTACAGATCTGCTTCTCTGGGACTTTTTTTTATTTTTCTCCTGAGACAGAAACAGAGGAAAATGAATGGGACAGAGCTGAGTTATGTATTCCTCCTTCATGCCACAGCATGAAAACAAAAAACCAAAATGCATCTAGGAATTAACTGTACAAGAGCTGTGTGGTGGGAAGGCTGGGGGAGACAAGGTGGGTGCATCTTTTGGTGCCTGGCTGAGCATGTGCTGATCTTGTGCTCCCAGGGAGCTCCTGCACATCTTATGTCTGTGCAGTAGGGGGACCTATAGCTGTGGGAGCAGGGACGGGGTGGTTGTCGAGAGGCTTAGGTGGCATGAGGGGGAGAGAGCTGAAGCAGTGTGAGTTGCTGTGCACATACACGTTGTGTATCATCTATGGGCAGCGGTGCTGCCCAGCTGGGATGTGCTGTGTAGCTGTGGGCTGCGGGCAGGGGTTGCTGTGCTGGGAATGGCTACAAGCAACCACACGGGGTCACTTGGCAGGTAAATGAGGCAAAGAATTGCCATGGTGATCGCATTCCTCTCCCTGACAGAAGCCAGGCTTCCAGGCAATAATATTTGTGCATGGCTCTAAAGCCTCCAAACTCACTCTCCCTCTTTTCGGAGAGGGTGAGGACCATGCTGCCCTGCCTCCAGACTGGGAGAATGGTAAACGCCAGGCTATGGAGTGGTTTCTGCACATTTCAGTAGAGAAGGCCACTGTCTGGGTACCTCCTGCACTGGTCACTGCTGCAGTGCATAGGCAGAAGGGCTGTGGTTCCCATTACTGTGACACAGTGTGCTTCTTGCCCTGTGTGTCCACTTAGTGTCCTCAGGAGCAGCGAGGTGTGAGCCAGCTGCCAGCACTTAGGCACAAACTGCACGTGAGCAGAGAGCTGTGTGTTGGAGGACATCACACCTGTGCTGCAAGAGGTGCTCCAGGGAGCATCACAGTGAACAACTCCAATCCTGGTGCCACCAGGAGCTTGGAGCTCACCAGCAACAGGTACTGCAAGACTCCAAGGACAGACAAAAGACACATGTGCACCAGAACATAAGGCCTTTTTGCACCGAGTGTATTCACACTTGCTTTTAGTGCCCACATAGAACATGTTCTCTGTTCTTACTTGGATCAAATAATGTCCTATGCTGTCTTCCTGGCAAGAAAGTACAGCTGCATCTTTCAGGTACCACAGGTGCTAAGGTGTGTTCCTCAAAGACTTCTATATTTTATCTTCAGAGACCTTCCTCCTTTCATCTTCAGAAGCCTTATTTCTTTCATCAGTTCTCTAGTTCTAAGTGGTCTGTGAGGCTGTTATTTCTCCTGTGTTCTCAGAGCTTTGGGGAGATGGTTACTTTGTGATCCCTGAGGAAAACTTGAAGGAGGAAAGGCTTTGTGGACTAAAAATGTTTGGAGATGCTTGGTTTGGGGAGCAACACTGATGCATCCTGCACAGTCCCATTTGGAAAAGCTGGAAAAAAGAAACCAAGTAGATGGTCATGCTGGTCCTGTAGACTGAAGTACCACAGGAAACCAGAGAAGTGCTGTAGACCAGCAAGGAAGTTGTGTCACTTCTGCTGCACTGGTATTTTGCTGAGATGCAAAACACAGCTCAAGGCAAAGGTCCAGAGCTTCTCCTCACTGATGTGCCCATTGCAACACCTTCCCTTAAGTACTCATCTTTTCCCTGTAAAGGTTTTTGTTTAAATCACAGAAAAGCATTCTAGACTGACAAACAGGTGTTGTCATCTTGCAGAGGGTTGGCAAAAGAACAAATAGCTGCACTTCAGTGGAGGTTCAGCAATCTTTCCACACAGCACAGACTTGATAATTTGCATGGTCATGAGGTCTCATTGGAAAGATATTTTTAAATGAAAAAGCAAGGAAATGATGCAAAATAGATTTGAGCATATTCCAGGAGATAGCTAAATTTTTCATAGTGAAACCCAATAATAGATCAGTCTGTGTGCTATGAACCTCTCATCACAAAAATATATCACAGGAGGCTTCTGCTATCTATTCTGGGCTGAGCACTGACCTTGGCTATTAGATCTCAATTAAGCATGTATGTGACTAATGCTTCTTTCTCTTACACTTTTCTGCTGCAGAAAATAATATTCATGGAATCAAAACACAAAGTACTTGCACAGTCACTCTCCAGATGGGACCCATGGTTTCTCAGCAGGTTTCATTCATGTCAAAAGAAAAAGCATTTCTAGTGTGAAATTCAGAGAAAGGAAGTATTAAACAGCTGTGGAGCCAAAGATTGCAGCCTTCAGCACTGAGCCCCTCCACATTTCCAGAATGGTGTGCAGTGATGCTTGCAGCTGTGGGCAGGGTTGAGGAGGCCACAGGGACAGAAAGAGCATTCCATATCTTCACTTCTTTATGCTGGCATCCTTCTCTCCTTTAATTTCTTCATTATCATTTTGATCTAGGACAAGGGAAGAAGTGCTAGTGAATTTGACAGTGGTAGTAATAAGACTATACAAGACTTGCTTGGGTGCTTAAGACTCCTGTGCAAGCCAGGACCTGTCTGCAGACTTGTTCCACTTTCAGCTCAGGTAAATGCTGAACCATCAAAACAGCAAGCCAAACACAGATCTGTCCTGGAGCATCATTACACTGCTGGGCCAGGAAGGGCCTGGAGGCAGTCATATCCCTACACTCACATTGGACAGGTCAGGTCTGGGGACTACAGAACTGCTGAGTCTCGCCTTTATGCCTGGGAAGATCATGGAGCAGATCCTCCTAGAAGATATGCTAAGGTGCATGCTATGCCAAAAGCAAAAGGGATGCCAATTTTTCACCAGCCTTGTGATGAGGATTTGATGGAGCAATGTCATTGTGAAGAATAGAAGTTCTCCTACAAGGTGGAACAAAAGCCTTGCTTTAAAGGGGCCTGAGGTATGTTTTCAGCTACGTGGACTGAAAAGAGGCACATTTGTGTGCAGCATTCAGTGGGGTTTAGAATGGCTGCAGATTATTTGCAGAGGTGTGGGTAAAATCTTCCTGACCTGTCACAGACACCTGACAATCAGCATTTTCTCCCAAGTCAGGTTTCATCATAGCAATGAGAACAAGCTGACAAACTCAAACCAGTCATCACAAGATTGGTGCAGTTCTCTGATAGCCTTTCCAGGTGCTGGTTATATTTGACAAAAGGTCAGGCTAACATCTGACTCTTAGAGGAATGTTGTCTGAAAAGGGGGAAAAGGCCAGTGAAAATGAAAATGTACTGACTGGAGTGACAGAATCTCAGCTTGGTCTCAGCCACTGGGACCAGATAACATGAAGCCAAATCAATTCTCTCTGTTCTAGAAAAGATGGGACATGCTACTCAACACCTGGTAGTGAGGATGTGTTAGATTTTGGTGCTTGTCTCATATTCAGTGTCTGGTTTTTTTTTCCATTTCTCTGCCTACCCAGGCCGTGGTGAGCAGTGACGCTTTTTCCTTGGAAGAGACTATTTCCAAACTTTTTTTTGTTACCACTACTGCTAAAAATGTCTTGATGCTCCACTCAGGTTTACTTTTTTTCAGCTCCATTTTATGATTCCTAGCTCTCATAATCTCAGAATTCGTCTAAGAAGTTATCCCATTATGAACCAGTGAGTCTTTCCAAAATTTAAATTCTGTCTGGAAACAAATCTAACTCCAAAGCTTTAGCATCAACCAACACCTCTGCCAGGACTGATTGTTTTCAGCAAGAACAGTGCTTTGAAAGATGAGTCTCCTTTCCAGGCTCTGTGCTCTTTTTTGGCTACTCAATCATTTCCAAATCAATAGCTGTCTCTGATTGCTCCCCCCCTCCCCTCTAGATCCTGCTCTTTGCTACCTCATTTTGGTTTTAATTTGCCACAGCAAAATTGCAGTCATTCTTTCCCCACCCTAATTAAGAAACCTATCCGTTAAGGAGGAAGAAAACAAAACCAAAATCTTCTTATCTAAGCCCTTAGCACAGAACAGAGAAGGAATAATTGGTGAGATGATCACCTCTAGAAAGCCAAGGCCTTTATTGATTCTTCTGGCCTTCCTCAGTAAATACAGAGTGAGTTGTTTAAATTCACCTACAAGGAAGCTAAAAGTTAATGTAAAATACTGACTTTTCAACATCAGAGGAGAAAGAGACTGTGTGTCTTCTAGGCTGCTCACTTTTTATTCCCTATACATAGTTCAACAAGAATATTTGGAGAGTCTTTCATTGTGCCTCATAGATTCATAAAATCATTTAAGTTGGAAAATACCTCTAAGATCATCAGTCCAAGCATAAACCTAACACCTAAACCTAAATCTTGGCTGTAGTGGACAGCGAAGTCCAACACTAAACCATGTCCCTAAGCACCATTTTTACACATAAGCGTGAATGCCACCTCACATTACCTCTATTTCAATTTCCCAACATTTTGTTAGAAACTGGCCTTGCTTCTGAACTTCCAGGGTCTAATGGTCCTGACCTAGACTTTGGAAGAGCTTTGAGATCATGAAGCAGATGAGAAAAGCTGTACTGTGGGCAGGTGGCAGCAGCACTGAGCCCCTGGATTAAGGAAATAAACATTGAGTGATGGTGATGGAGGGCACAACCCCAGTGCTGAGATGCATGCTTACATGGACAAAAAGGGTCAGGCTACACAGAGAAGCTCGGGGGAGAGTCCTCTACACATGGAGATTTTGTGGAAGAGGACATTCAACAGCCCCACAGGAAAAGGTCAGAGACAGAATAATCTCTATGGACTTGGTAAAAAACAAGATGGGAAGTGTCTCCACGTGGTTGAAGCTTTCGCTTCCTCATCCAGAGGAATAAACACCTCTATTCTGAAAAGAGGGAAAGCTGCTAGAGGCTTTTTCAGACTTTATCCCCTCTGTCCTTCACCCCTAATTCAGTGGAAGTGGACTTTCCATGATCCCTATCTAAATACAAGCTCCAGCTTCAAATAAAAATCAGGTCTGACTCCCTGCTGTACTCCAGAGATTTATTTACCACCTTGGAGAGATAAGCATTTAGCTGATTAACTTCAGTCTCTGTGCATTGTCAGCTTCTTCTAAGGAGGGGGTGATATAATTGTAGGAACCAGGTGGGGATTGTGCCTGCTGGACTAAAATTACTCTGATATTCCAGATTGTTTCTCTCCTCTCTGGGACGTCAAGAGCAGAATCCTTCAGAGCAGGACCTGCTACAGAAGTCCAGATCAGCTTGCATTAAGAGCATGAAAGTATCCTTGAGACTGGTTTCCTAAAGGAAGAAAGCATATGTTCTTATGGGTTGTGCATGTGTTAAACTTGGTGTGTCCTCACATTCCTTTCCAGTAAAACCTGAAACCTGTTGGTCTATTTTAATTAGATATGATAAATTTCACAGCAAACAAAGTTCCTGCAGGTATCAGGTAGCCAGTTAGAGGAGAGGGACCCTATAAATATCCTGATTCAGGGAAATGGTGCACTGTGCATCTATTAAACTCTGGGGGCATCACATAGAAAAATATCATATATAAGTACTCATCTGGATTAAAAGCTTCAGTGAGAGCTCAAATTTTCAGGAACAAAAATCCACAGGGGACTATGGTTCATTCATTCTGCACCTCACAAAACTACTACTTTTATTTTGTTTTGATGTAGATGGGAGGAAAAATATTTAATTTAGGAAACACTTTATAAAAGTGTATCTAGTGCATCTAGCAGATTTAGGAACTAGAATTCAGAAGCCAATTTGCTGTTGGCCCTAGCAGAGAGAGTGGTGCAGCATCTGAAATCAGGCAAGGTTCTGAACAGGGCTGAAGTGAAGAAAGGTGGGGGTTCAGGGCACATATCTATGGGGAAATGTTGTGGTTCCTGGGGTCCTTCCATGCAGCTCAGAGTAGACTGAGGGGAGATGGTCTAACTGTAGACTTCAGTTATTTGTAGGAGAGTCACAAAGAGAGTGAAAGCAAACTCCTGGTAGTAATAGATGGTAAGAAAAAGGCAGAAAGAATGGACAGAGGTTGTATCCTTGGAAATTCAGGTGAAGTTTCTTCATAAGGTATGACAGCACTGGGCACAAGCTACTGAAAGAAATTATGGAGTCTCCATCACAGAAGGTTTCTAAGTGTCATGTAGACAACAGCACTAATTCCTAGTGGGAGATTGGACTAGACACCTCCAGAGACCCCTTCAACCCCCATTTCTGTAGTCCTTCACCTTCTGTCCATATGAGGATGCAAGAAAACTGCTTGTATGAGCAAAGCTGTTACTTAAAGTGGCAACTTTTATCTCACCTCAACTTTACCAGAGGACATATGAACATATTCTTAGTCATTGTTCAATTCATTGTATAGAAAAATGGTTTATTAAGGTATTTGTGATTATTATTTGCTGAGTATAAATAATTAAAATGATTTTGTACCGTGCTAAACGTGAGTCAGACACATCTTTTGCCTCCTTGTACCATCTATAGCATTATGCTATAGACTGTTTTCAACCAGCTTTGGTGGTTAGGATTTATGGAGGCATCAGCAGACTTCGGATGACTGTCACTGGTTTTCTCTAAGTCTCTTCTTCCATAAAGATTGACTAAAAAAAAAAAAAAGGTTTTTTATATATGGTTCTTTAGAGGCCTCTATCAATGTATTTTTCTGGATCATTAATGTCTGCAGGCCATGTACTTCTTGTTAACTTTTTGAGGTAATGTGTTCAGACTCAGGCAAGTTTTACAATTTCATCAGAACTAAAGTGTGCTTAGAGCACACTGAATTATTGCTCAATTAATTTTGCATTCTAATTAAGTGGAAGACAATCTTATCCCTGACAAGTCTCTTTTCTGTGTTAAATCTATCCTGTTTCAGGTGTGATGCAGAGAATAACTTATCTGAATAGAACCAGACAGATCTGAGCTGCTGTCTGCACTACACAAGATCCTGGGCAGCTTCACCCCAGCCATGGCAGTGTGACGTTGCTGCTGTCTTGGCAGTCCCTACCCAGCTTCCTTCCCCAGCCTCTTGCTTCTCTCTACCTACTAGCTCAGCAGAGCACACAGCAAAATAAGAGGAGCTTAGGTGTACCTTACTACAGTCTGTAGAAATATCTGCTGTTAAACAGTGAAGAAAAAATGTCAACAAGCTCTCAAAGAAAGGAAAAATACCTAAGATCAGAATCATTCCAGCAGCAGGCACAGCTTTAGGGACTACCTTGCCCAAAAGTTACTGCCTGGCAGCACAGAGCATGCACTAAATCTGTCATGGGCACTAGCCAGCAGTCCAGTTGTAACACTGAACTGTTCTAGCACAGTTCTCTCAAGAGGATTGAAAATTTTTAGTTTGCGCAGGGAGCTTCCTCTTCTGCTTCTAGTATTCATCCCACTGCACTTTCTCATTTAACTGGAGATTTATTTCCCCTTTATTCTTGATTAAAAAAGCAGCAATTGTTGGACAGCTAGCTTTATCTACAGATCACATAATGAACAATGTACATGTGGTAAACAATGTGCTTCATTTCCAGGTGGCTTTGAAAGAAACACATGCTTATCTTCCTGTATTCAACTCATTACATAAATTTTCTTGCAGAATTGGTCCAGATGTCCTGTTCTTTCCCTTCTCTTCCTCGGAGGAATTACAAATTACAGAGATTATCTCAGGACACACCTATATGAACACAAGCAATTATTTGTGGTACCTGTAGATAGAAAAATTTGATCAGTGCTATGGAAAAATCCTTGTATGTCATCACAAACCCAAGCAAATGCCATGCCAATGTCAGACTCTGAAAGCTGTGTGGAATAGGTCAGTGGGTCCTGAGTACATTATTGGATGCAGCCCTACTCCCTGACTTCTTCCCAGGACTTACTGACTCTTTGACATTATGGAATGTGGAAGCACAGTTTGCAGAGCCTGCAGAAGTCCTGTGGTTTGCTCACTTGTACTCCCCCCTGCTCTGGTCACAGAACCAATGATCCTGCTAGGCTGGCAGTTCAGAAAATTCTCTCTTCTTGTTTCTCATGGTACACAGATCCTTTTTGTTTTCTGGGTCATTTTTGCATATGTCCATTTCTGGGTCATGGACTTTTCATTTTCTGGGTGTCTGATACAGAATTACATCTTACAATGGCATTAAGTAAAAAGCTTGACTGCAAGTAACTCAGCAAATTCTCAACTCAGTCACATCTAAACATAAGGCTTCAATGGACTGGACACTTCTCATAGCCAATTGCTATGAGTAGTTCACAGCATTCACTAATATTTTTAACTGCAGAGGGTAAACAGTGTTCTTTCTTGTCCTTGAATCACAGGAACAACTGGATCCTGGAATAAAGAATTGCTTGTCATATATATTTATAGGGAACAAAAGACATGAAAACCAGGCACTTAAAATTCAGCCTGTGACATGAAGAAACCAGCTCCTGTTCACCACCTAGTTTCATGACTGTCTTGTCTCATCATCAGAGATGAGTGAGTTGGACAATCTTTGCTTCCTTCTCCAGGGTGAAGAACAGTCATCCTTCTCAGTCAGGAAAACAGATATTCCTCTCCATCCTTCTCCATCTTCACAGGCCACTAAGGGAACTTTGCTGTTTTATGAATTCGACTCAGTCAACTTTCATTTCTGGTCATGTTGTAACCTCTCTGCATAATATATTCACTCTTCTAGGGCTCAGCTGTAAATATACCAGGCCCAGGCTACAGAAAGGACACACATCTAGCATAGAATAAGATATTAAAACTCATATCTGATTATTTTAGACCTTAAGTTACTGGAACTCCTTGCAGTATTGTATAAGGAATTAATTGCATGCAAACACACATTCACCTCCTATGAAATAAGCAGACCAGACACTTTACCCATGAGGAAAAGCTGTCGCATGCATTAAATTGGACTTTGATACTGCAGGCAACACCCCTCTGCAACTGCCCAGCAAACCCTGAACTGCCCATAAGCAAAGCAGCCCTACAGACATATGCAGGGCTCCTCCACAGGAGCTGGCAGATTGCAGAGGGAGTAGATCCAAAAGAAGCCTGGAGGGACCCGCACAAGAGATACAGCAGCATTAACAATACACTGGAACAACTAACAGTGAGAAAAAGAAAAGAAGAAAATAGTCAGCCCAAAACTGATAGAGATCTTTAATTTAAAACCAAGTAAGTTTATTCATTGTGAAAGTGCAACAAAATACCCCAGGGATAGCACATTCCACTCCAACAATTAAAACTGCATTAAAAAGTAGATAGGATGGTCTGAATCTTAAGAAGAACAAGCACAAAAGCTAGTGCTCTTCTTTGTTTCAATATATTTATCTTTGGGTGACAGAGATAGTCACTGATTAATTTTTTAGGTACTTAATTTACAGCTTCATTGCTTTTATTTGCAAGTCATCCTGTTCCTTACAGATGCTAGCTTGGGACTGGAGATCTGCAAAACACAGGCACTTAGGAGAGGGCAGTTTTGAAAGAATGGCGATGCTGGGCTCAGTCACATACTCACTGCTGGGAGGAGACCCAGTTGGGAGCTACTAGATATTCTAAGTAGATATTGCTCCCAACTGTTTCTCTTTAAAATCTGAGATAAGATGTTCAGTACCATTCATAAAAGCAGATTCTGCTGTGGCTGAGGGGATGCAAGCAGGCAAAAGGAGAGCACAGGACTAAAGAAAGCTTACAGCAGGTGTTGCTTGAGGGAACTGCCAGTTTCTGACCACTGAACCCATTTTTGCTGTAGAAGTAATTATCTGGAAAATGCTGCAGGTAGGTCTTAGACCCATAGCAGCCTATTCTCATACATACTTGTTACTTTGCTTCAGCTGAGCTTCACAAGCCCAACAGGATTCTCTATCACATACAATTATGTATCTTCTGCTAACACTCTCTGCCCAATGATTTTAAAATACTTTTTAAGCATCACTCCTAAAGCTTAAACCAAGCTTCACCAAAAGCTTAAACCATTTAAGCTTAACCAAGCTTAAAGTTCTCTGACATACAGGTATTTTAAAGGAAACAGACTACAGTAAACATTTGCAACAAAATGCCAATAGAGTTAATCTCCTGAGTCCCAGTCCTGAACTTTTCCTTCTTTTCCTTTTACATTCTTTTTCTCCTCCTACCTATTTATTACAGCAAGAAGGACTACATTTATTCTGCACAAGTTTATTAACCACAATACAGACAAGTACTTCCAATATTACACCAGTTCCTAATTCCACATGGAGATTGTCTGTCTGGTCCATGTCAGTATGATGGCCTGGTCTCAGCTGACTCTGTTTGGTTTGTGTCTCTTGGCTTTGCTGCTCTCATGATAACTGTCTTCAGAGGGTGCTTGGGCTTTTCCATTTGTCCCAGATTCCTCTGGAAATTTCTGGCCCTCAGCCAACACCTGTCGAATAGTCATGTTGATGCGGGAGGACTGCAGGTACTTGGCACACACCTGCCAGTCCTCATCAGAGCTGTGCTCAATGACTGAGCCAGCAGGAAGGTCTGAAGAAAGAGCTTGGTCGAGGCAGGAAGGCAGAGCTGTCCCCTCAGGGTTGGGCAGGACGCGGGGGACAGCGTGGTACAGCAGGCGGCTGAAGCCAGACATCACCATGATATCGCCGCTGTGCATGAACATCGCTGTCGGCGCCTCCTCCCGCTTCAGGCCCCCCAGCAAAAATATCGAGGATTGCCCAAAGCTAGAGATGGTATAAAGATGGAGAGAGAAAACAAGTTCAGGTAGAAAACAATTTTCTGTACAGTAAGAAAATATCAGTAGTTTAATTCCTTCATAAAAACCACCCCAAGCAATCACAAAAACCAGAGAGATTCTGAAGAATTAAGAACAACTTTCAGGTGGGAACATGGCAAACAGACTAAGATCTGGTTCAAGATAGGCAGAGTGTGAGCAATTGCCCTGCCAGGTTTGAAGCTCTGCAGAGATCCTTCTTTAGGACCCAACTTCTTTAGTATCCAATTGGCACTCTGCTGCTTTAGAATAGACCTGTGCTCTCTGCAAAAGAGCTCTTCACTCCAGGCACTATATCCAGGCTATTCAAGCAGTCCTTAAAGAAAAACTATGTCCCTGATCTACAGCCTTCTGTTATTCAAATCTTCTGAGAGTGAAGATTATATACCCAATTAGCAAACTACATCATACAGCCTTCCTATAACCGTAAGCAACCCTAAAAGAAAGCCATCTATGTTTGCATAACACTCAAGTGTGCTTTCCTTGACTCACCTGAATGATAACAGGGGCCGAGAATGGTCTAGTTCAGACTCATCCACATGAATTCCCAGCGAAGAGTCAAAATGATAGTAGTTCAAGATCCCTGCTTGGGCCTGGAAACCACGAAACCCACAGGCTGCAGCCACTTGCTCTGATAGGAATGCAAGGTCTGAGGGGAAAGGAGTGTGGTGATTTGCTGAGTACTTCTGGAAGGAGGAGAGGGGGGGAGAAAAAAAAGAAAGCCACACCCAACACATCAGAGCAGCAAATACACTTGGAAACAAACATTGAAAAAGTACTCAAAATCCTGGCTGATAGTCATGGAGAAGGACATCACATTTACCTAGAAAATGACTACAACACAGGCAGAACCACAACAAATTTACCTCCTACCATTAAATTCGTGGCCTAGGCTGAGACTGACAGAGATTCAATTAATTGTGGAGTTAATCATTATATCTAGATGCTAAACTTGAAATCAGTAAGATTAGTATCAACATCCTGAGGATCATCTCAGCCACAACCTGAAGCTGCCAATGGAAAAACAGTTCTGTAGCTCATCAACAGAGCTCCAAAACAGGCATCCTTATTCCTTCATTAATAACAAGCAGAAATCAATTGCAAACCTACTTTTTCTCTCTCCCATAAGTCATTTTGAGAGGACTGGAAGATAATAACCAAACTTTTATTGAGGTCATCCAATAACAGGTTGATCTGGTAAATAAAAGGCTGCAAGCAGATTTGGTTATCTGCAATATACAGATAAGATGCATATTCACTCTGCCAGTGTTTATCAGCCTCCATCTATCTCAGTCTCATGAAAAAAAAATTTATTTTGATCAGGATCCTCAAAACAGCTGTTAGTTGGTAAGAATGTACTATAGTGGTTCAGACTTATTAAAGTCCAAAATCACATGAGCAGCAGTTTCTTCTTGTTCCTGCTCACCCCACCAAAGAGGAGTTTCCCACAAGTCACACTCAGCTTAATAGTTAGCAATGCTTTTGTAATCATCCTTTTTGGTAGGTAAAAATGCAACTTACCCTGAAGTAGTTGCAGGTTTAAAGCTGAGTGTATGCTATCACGTTAGCTTTCAAAGGAAAGAATGCAGCAATGGACTTTTGCTGTTAAACCCTTCACAGTAAACCAGTGAACCAGACTAAAATGTTCTTAAAAGAACAGTTTATTAGTGCCTTTCCTCAAGACTGTCTTGTAGGATCATAAACATTTTATTCCATTATGTCCTTCTCTGTTTGCCATTCTGAGTGCTTATGGCTAAGAAAAATAATGGAGAAGAATTTAACCTCAGTACCTTAGTATCCCAGTTATAATGGTAACCAAGGGTCACCCAGCGCAGCTTCTCTAGTAGGCTCCTGGGCTCCCATTTACTGGAACCTTTCCTTCTACAAAGACAAAATACAAAGAAATAGGAGATGTGTTAATTTCTGAGGGGTCTTCTGGTAGCGTAGCATACAGTAATGACATTCACTCATCCATTTCACAGCCTATTAAAAGCGATCAATGCTAAACTTTTATTTTCAATGCCAATACTTTCTTCCTCCAAAGACCCTGAAAATTTAGTTCATGGAACGTGTAGAAGCTGTGGGACCTACTGTCAACTGTTGTCAGTTTGAAAGCTTGTATTTTCAAATGTTACCTAAGAGATTATCCAATGGAAACACAACGAGTAGTGCAGATTAAGAAATCAGAATTAAACATGTCCTATTTGAGCACCCAAAAGGCAAAGACCAGAATTGGAAGATTTGAAATCTGCAAATTCAAGGAAAAAATATTCTAGGGACTTAATGGAAAATTACAAGAGAGGAAAATGAGTTGCCTGACAGTGAAGCATAGCATGCTGCCTAATATTGCAAAGGATGGCTAGTTCTACACTTGGTAGAACTAACCAGTAGACATATTACTTTGATAAAATGTCCTCAGGATGGGCTGACTTGCAGTAAGAAGCAAGACTTCTCTAGCTATGACCACAGTGTCAAGAAGTCTAGACTGCAGGTGTCTCCTTATCCAGACTGCCTTGCAGGACAAAGAACATGACAACCCTGAAGTAAAGGGACTGAGTGGGCTGAAGCCACACACCAATTTACCATTCTTATTTGTAGGTGATGAAAGTAAGAAGAGGCTTCAAGGAAAGGCTTCTAGGGCAGACTATGGAAAAGCCTTTGAAAAGTTACAAAGTACAAATAACTAAATCAGATAGAAATAAGTTAATGACAAATACAAAAAGGAAGGTACACATCTATCTTCTAGTCTATTCATTCCAGCAATTTCAGCATACTTTTCTCAAGCCAAGTCACACGTTAGGGTAAAAAAAGAAAAATAAAGAAAAGGGAAATATGCTCAAAAAATAAACAGTAATATCAGACGGCTGGCTCTCATTTATAGCCTCATTAGTTCAGCATGACATGCTCTCTTTTACTAAAAAAGATTGATATTTGTGCTGTCATGGTCAAGTCTCAGCCAAACATCTGCATTTAATGTGCATTTCTACCTGGATACACAGCTTGTTCCTGTCCTTCAACTATGCCATTCTGATAGCTCATAAGATAAACCAGGAACAGGAGTAAAATGCAAGTTTCTTTACCTTTAGCAATTTTTCTTAGCTCACTGATTACTGAAAACAGTCTTTCCAATTTCCATCTGTCATAGGGTAACAGCAACTGCAATTACCATAAACACCAACACAGTAACTGTCAAATACATGCTGCTTGGAACAATTGGTATAGCCCACAAGCAGGCAACACGGCATTTAGAAAAGGGAGAGCCCACAGTTTATTCTTGTACATCTTTCAACTGACAAACAATGTTCATAATGAAACAATTTCAGTGTGTGCCTTTCAAAAATGCCTTTTTTTTTTGTTATAGTGCTAGAGTGCCTGCACAACGGCAAGAGCCCAAATGTGTGTGGGAAGTCCCTATTCCCAGAACTTGGTATTTTACATGTGATTTCATATATGATTGCTAAGAAGGGGAAAGTACAAGTGTTGTGTATCCGGAAACAATGAGGTCCCACAAGAAAGCACAGAAAAGGTCTGGTATAATTATGTTAGAAAAAGACTGAACAACATGGGAGCTTTGGTCTGAAGATCTCTTTATTTGCTGGTAATGATTGCATCTCTAAAACCCCTCCAGCCTTTTCCTTATACACAAGAACAGACATACCTATGTATCTGTATGTCTGTATCTCCCTTGTGGGAATGCTCTATTCCCTTTTATACTTTTAATTGTCTCCAGTACCAGAGAAAATACTCAGGCTCCACTTTGTGAGGAAAGCATAGCATATCTGTCTAGCAATTGTACAGATTCACCCCACCTTGTGATTCCTGCATCCTGAAAAGAGCAGATAAGCCATGACCCAAGCACATGCATGCATTATCCTGATGGCTTTAAACACTATTAAAGGTGTGACCCATCTTGGAAGTAGACCTCTCTTCACTTAAGCACTGTTTCTCACCTCCCTGAAACGCTTTCACTCCAGATACTAGAGAGGCTGGCTAGTTCCATCTGCTGCCTCTAGGTATAAGCACAAATACAGCAGTTTGCTCACTTGAAGACTCAGGTAAGTACTTCATAAAATTGCCAGGGTTGCTGCCAGCCATCACTTTTCTAAACACTGTTTTCAACTGAACTGGGTTCAGCTGCAAATTAACCTCTGCTCTGATCATTCTCTGCACACAGGAGGTCCTGCTGGGAGAGGCCTGTCAAACTGGAACAGTATCCCACTTTTTTCAGCCATTGGGCACAATGCACAATCCTTTCACAGAACAATTTTTCATTCTTGATGGAACACAAAAATGGTGTCTACATTTCTTTAGCTAATTCTCACTGAGCCTGGAAAACAGAGGTCAGAGTATAACTTCTCTCCTAGGTGCAAACAGCTAGAAGTCCCAATCTTGCTTTTGCCATTCTATGTCTTATAGATGTCAAGAGGTTTTTGAAGAAACATCTTAGCATGTCAACCTCACTAAGAGACTGAGGTGGAAGATGAACATTGTAGAGAACTCCAGTTGCACCATCACACAAAACAATCATTATGAAAAATGAGCAGTGAAATTAATAAGGTAACAATAAATATCCAAATAGCTAAAAGACTGTGTACTGTAAACAGTCTGTCTTATATATTTTTTTACGGGTGACTTTATTAAAGTTCAAGCTTTAAAAGACTTTTCCTTTTTTCAAACTTTCCACTTGACTTGAAAACTGGGACAAATTCTCCATTAAATTCCAGATCAGGTAGAGGAAAGGCAACTACATCACCCACAGAATTCTGAACCTGATGCAATCTTTCAGATTAAACAGGATTGCTATTAAAATTGTACATTCAATACATTTAATTCAATGTCATGCTGAATTAAGAAGAACCACAAACAAAACCAAACCAAAAGACATACTTTAGAAAATGAGAACACAGAAACTGTTAGATTTGAGAAGTTCAAGAAAGCACAACTAACAGCATTTCTATTACATTGTACTGGATCTAAGAGCTGACTGGCAAGAAGTGCTACCATTAGTGGGGAGTTTTGGAAAGGATCTGTTTTGCCTCAGGAAAACTGAGGCCCAGAGGGACTTCACGGTTCCACTCATAGCTGAGCTTAGCAAGCTTCAAGCACCACAGCAGCCAGGGTCACTATGTAACAGGTCACCAATGGCTTTAGAAAAATATGCTACTAGAAAATCCCATTGAGAATGAAAGCAGAGAACTAGCAAGGATGCACATGAAGCCATGAAATATCCATCTTTAACTTGGCATGTCTGACACCATCTGTATTCTGCCAGCATGTATACCCTTTTCTTCAGCTTCCCTTCCCTGCTCCATTTTCTTAGTCCTTCTCAAAGGTGAGATCTGGCTCCATCAGTTTTGACCATGAAAGGTGATAGTGAACCCACCTCAGCTGCTCTTTGCTCTGTCCCCACAGGTCAGTGGTCTTCTCAGGAGCCATGTGCAGGTGCAGGTTGCAGACATTGGGTTTCTCAGGGTATAGCTTGAGACACTGCTTCACCCAGTGACGCTGGCAGCCAGGAAGGAAAGGGTTTGGTATGAAAATAAACCCTGACCACAAAGAAAAAAGGAGAGGATGGAGACAAAGAAGGATTAGGCATTTCCTTGTTTTTTTGTTTTTTTTCCTGAATCTAGAGCAAAGGATAGGAGCCAGAGGTATCCTATCCAGTGAAAAAAACCCTTAGACATACATCCACTGACTGTGCATCTAAGCTGATGAAATCTATTCCAGTTAAGTTAAAACTTATTGGCTTTTTTCAGAAAAAACAAATGGTGGCACGAGGTAGAAGGCAGCAAGGGCAGCCAACACTAGTCCAAACAAAAATTACAATAAAGGACATATCTGTGTAAGGCATATTGATTACAGGAGATAAAGGATTAAGAACATGAAATCCAGTTGTTTTGGAGAAAATTTTATTTCTTAAATTATTCAGCGTGACTTTTCTCTTAAGCCCAGCAAAGTTAGAGCAATTCTGGACTAGTTTTTCTATGCCTCAAACTAACTTTATCCCTGGCTCTGAACTCATACTGTCTTTCAACTGCTACTTCAGAAAGAAGTCCCTGAGCTGAGCAAGTGTCTAGTAATGTAAAGTGTCCTCCCCTTTTCTTCATGCTGGTTGTATCCATATTTGCATTTTGATATGGTAACGCTCAGAAATGGGCATGAAAGTCAAATGATATCCCAAACCACTTGTTACTGACTGTGAATACTTTGCAGGCATTGTTAATTAACAAAACAAAATGAACATGCAGCTATTCTGCACATTCATTCAGCCAGGCACCTCAGGCAGGGCTCAAGCAGCAGCCCATATGAGAGATGCTATTAATCTGTCCTGTACCTACTCTGAGAATCAAGGCATTCTCTCAAAGACTGTCAGTTCAATAAGACTCACCAACACAAAATCCACAGGTAAAGAGAGATAAGGGTATAAGAGGAACAAAGGAAAAGGAGGTTTTAGGGTTTTGGCCTACTGTGTCTTTTTGAACTTCTCAGTCATATCAAGTTAACAGGGACAAGAATAGGTGAAAAAAGAAGCAGCAAAGCTAGGAGTCTCAGTAGGATACAAACTTGCCTTGTGGCCTTATGAAAGTGGTAATAAAAACACAAAAAGAGCTACCTGCCAGCGTACCTCAAAGACTCAAGATTAAAGTAACTGGTTTGAAAAAAAGCCTTCAGTGTATTAATAACATGATCATTCACTTCAGTCTGTTCCCTGCACTTTCAGACTATGGCAGCCTTTTGACAGGTTTGGCTACAAGAAGTTGCTTTGGCAGAAGCATTATATTTACTTTCTGTTGGCATCTACATAGAACAGAATAATAATACTGCCCTTCCTGTCTACAGCTTTTGATGTGGGGTTCTTGAAGCACTTTGCTACATTCATGAAATTATACTCTACTCTGTATGTGTTATCCCCAGGTATTGAAGGCACTGAAGCCTGGAGAGTTAGTTACAAGCAGAGATGAGAACAAGAATCCAGATTTTATGGCTTTTATCTCACAGACTTAGAACATGCTCATGTCTCTCCAAACCTTTCCTTGACCTAGGTTTCTCTTAAGAAACTAGATTGATCTAGATTTATAAAAGCAGGAACAATTAAAAGGGGGTTGATACTATGCTTATTGTGTCAAGGAAGGCAGAAACTGAATTTTTAAGAGTTGCAGAGTTTTACTATAAAATTCTGTGCAAAGATAGAACAAAGACTAATAGTGCTAGAAATCAATGACTTGCACACATAGGAGGGAGAAAAGTAAGAAATAAGAAATATTTCTGTAGCAATCTTTCTAACTGACTGAAGAACACCACAGACAAACTTTGAAGACACCATAATTGAATGTCTTGCCCTTAAAATATGTGGGGGAAAGGGTAAAAGAATTATTCTTTGTGAATCTGTATACTAAAGAAAACTACCCTGAAGAAGCAGAGGCAATTCTCTTACTGTAGCACTATCTTGCTATGCACTACAAATTAATTTGCACCTAATGAAAGTGGTCTCCAACTTCAGACAAAGGAAGGATATGATATGTAAGGCATGCAGATGTCTAATAACAAGAAAAACCTCTCATAGAAAAAAAAGAGTCAGTTACAAAGACCCAAAGACAGCATCACATGCTTCTCACAAACTTAGGATACCACAACAGAAATTCACCCAGATTCCTTCATCTTCCATTTCATTGCTTACTGTAGGAACAAAACCAAAGTACTTCCTTTCCATTTACTCATAGAAAAACTAAAGAAATTCTTACTTCACTTAGAAGGCTATTGGGACAGCTGGTTCCACATCTCCTACTGTTAATGGATGTCCAGATAAAGGTAGCTGAAAAATGATAAAATACTATTCTCCTCAAGTCCACATATGACTTGATTCTAAACAGGACAGATAATTTGTAAATGTATTTGCATTTCATTTTAGTAAAAGGTTTCCTTTGCCAAAGCAGAAGAGAAATGCAGTTAAGTGGAACACCTGTGATTCCCCACACCCCCTATGTAATTACTAGGAAAGACATTTAGACAGACAGTAAATGACAAGCAGACCAAGCAAGGACAGCTATAATATGACAGACAAGTGGAACAAAACATTTACAGAGGCAAGAAGAGGCAGAAGCCTTTCTCCTGAAGTTATTCAATTCCCTGTGTACTAAACATGCCAGATGGGTAGCACGGCTGCCTCAGTTTCAGAAATGGTAGGCTGGCTTCAAAGCAACCCACACAGAAACTGAGGTCCCAATAAATGGAAAGAAACATGAGGAAAAAACATAATTAATCAAACAAAAATTCCTGAAATAAGGAGGATCTGGGGAACTACAAACTCATCAGCCTTACCAAAACCCCTGATAAAATGATGAAGCAAACTTTCACAGTAGCAACTTCTAGACACATGGTGGCTGGGAACAGAGAGCATGGAAGGCAAATTTTGTCTAACCAGCCTTATTGCCTGTTCAGACAAGGGGAAAACAGGGGATTATGTTTATCTTGGCTTAAGAAAAGTTTTCCATTTGGTCTTCTACAGCACCATTGGAGTCAAACTGGGAGCCATAAATTTTTTGGGCAAATTGAAAAAGTAAGCAAAAGGTGGATGGATTGCCAGGCTTAAAGAACAGTGATTTGATGATTCATAGTCTAACCAGCAGCTGTTATGAGCTGCATTCTTTGATCCTGGGGCAAAGAAAATTACATCTACATCAACAACATGGATGATGGGATGTTCATCCTTACTTCACTTACAGATTACATTAAATTGGGGCAGCAGTGGATCTTCTGGAGGCTATTGCTGCCCCTGAAAAGGACTCTGACAAATGAAGGAAAAGCTAAAGAGACCCTCATAAGTTCAACAGTGGTAATTCTGCATCTGGGGCAGAATAACACCATGTAATAGTATGGCCCAAGGGTCAAGAGCAGCTCCAAACCAAGGCCAGGCTGCCTTGAGGACAAACTGTGAACAGCAGTGAGGGCTAGTTACACATCCTGGTATTGGTGAGCACCACCCACAAGCATGAGAGAGGAGGGGAGCCTGAATCTTCTCAGATGTACACAGCAAGATTGTGAGAGACAACAATCATAAGTAACAGCAAGGCAAATTTTATTAGATATGAGATTTAAGAAAAAAACATGGCCAAACATTGGTACAGGGGCCCAGAGAGGGCGTGTAATCTCTCTCCTTGGAGATTTCCAGAATTTACCCATACTAAGCTCTCAGCATCCTGATCTAGCTTGCAACTATTGGCCTAGACCTCTGGAGGTGCCTTCCAACCTAACAGCTCTCCGTGACTATACCAGGTAAACTGCAAACCTAAACCACATTTCCACTTCTGAAATAACCTGCCTAATGAAATTACTCTGCATCTTGAATAGGCCAAAAGGTTCTTATTCACTTACTGTACTCCATGTCCTACACTGACAAGTAGATGCCACACTTCGACTGTGAAACTACTGTATTTCAGCCATGTACCCAATGAGCATGATGTATATTGAGGAAAAACAGATTCTACAGAAATAAAGTCTCTGCCAAAGGCAACAGGAATCCATTCTCATGAGCTACAGTCCGGCTGATCTCACTGTGAAACAACTGGCTCTTCTCTCCTTCATAAATATTGCTGGATCCCACCCTTTAGCTGATTTGTTTATCCTCCTGCACTTATGACAACATTAAATTACACTTAGGCAAACCAAAATAGCTTTTCCAGACAGGACAAGAAAAACAAGATTGACACTGCATGAATCCAAAGCAATGAGGTTGTGTTTAATTTTTCTTGAAATCAGAGGTACCTACCTGGATACCCACTGAGGCCATAGGCTTTCCACTGGCTAACTGGCTGTAATCCTGCTCTGTAGGCATCTTGATCACTGACTGAAGAAATACTGAGCTGTGATCTGAACACCTGAAAAAATAAAACAGATCTGGTTAAAAAAAGAGTGAGAAACACAAAATTCATCCAAAAACAGCATCTAAAAGGAAGACTGCTACCATGCTTGAAGGTAACTCTGGTGAAAATGCCAAATGTACCACAAAACTACTGTCTAAACAGCTGTGACCAGGACAGGGCAAACGGAGCCAGTACACAGTGAACATAAGAATCAAAAGGTACTTACAGATTTTATCTAGGGATGAGATGTCCCCCACTCACAAAAACACCCAAAAAGCATATACCAATGAGAAAAAAATTCATCATGATTTGTACATTTCCACAGTACAGCCTCATCATCAATAAAACATTCTGGTAACTATCAACCTCCATTAGAGAGCAACACACTCATAACACTTCATACTTTCAAAGAACATTCCAAATACAGATTGCCCATGATCCTAGAGATTCTAATCTACCCGATTAGTAATCTCATCTCTAATTTCAGAAGGATAAGCAGTACAGCAATGAAGTAGCCAAAGTTGTCAGATATGAAGGACTACAGAAACTCTCTCAATTCTGAATGCCACCCCGCCAATTCTGTTTCAAACAGCAGGATCAACAGCTCAAGGCTTGGCAAGATGTATTTACTTGACATACTCCCTTATGTTACAACAATACATGTATTTAAGCTAACATTTGCTGGAAAAAACCCACCAAACTCATTCTACTGTGTTTCCACTCCCTTCTTCCCTTAGGACAGGGAATTGTCTTGAGGAGGGCAAGGCAGAAACAAGTTGATTTTGCTCTGGCTTAGTTCCCCAGTCCAGCTCTCCATGCAGCAGTGGAAAAGTACAGGCTCATATAAGGGAAGAGATGGCCAGGCACAGAAGGAATAAACAGGCAGAGACTGCAAGACTTTGTCTATGACAACTTAAAACGTGTCAAATTACGGCCTTTGCATGCAGCCTCCGTAGTGGTGCATGTGTAAATCAGTCTCTCTGCAGCTGACAGCTCTGGTTAACATTTTCTGAGCAACAGGACTAAATTACATACACAGAATTTCTAAGAAATTCTGAACTATTGCTGGACAGCTTCTTTTGGCAATATAGTCAATTTCACCAATTTTTCAGCTCTTTGTCAAAAGCAGCTTTGTGAGTGCCAGCCTTGAGCTTACTTCAGAGTCCTGTCCACAGAGCATCCCCAGGAAGTCTCATCCTCTGACCAAAACTGCCACCTCCTCACTGCCTGCTCAAAGTGCTTCCACACCAGCTATTGCCTGGGCTTCTGGAGAACAGGAGGTGTTTCTGAGCCGAAGAATTACATGTGCTGAATCAGTTAAACAAGCCTGGTAACAGGGCAGATGGGCTATGTCACACTTCACTGAAGAGCTCAACTGCATGAAGCAGTTTTCTGAGAAAAAAGAAGCAATATTATCTAGGCCAATCTGCCTGGCCTGTAGGTCTTAAAGAGAAACAGCAAATGTTTTTAACCTGGTGGAAAGAGGAATAAAAGATGTTTTCACTAGTAAGCTGTTACCTGATCTTAGAAGGTAAGAGGCACAAAAAAGAGTCATATTGAAAGAAGACAAATCCTTGTAATGTTCTCAAATTGAATTCAAAATGAATTTCCCAGAAGAGCCATAATGCTATAATCTTTTACCAAATACAGGATTCCTGCAAGCTCAAGAAAGGCTGAGATTTTAACAACTTCCTTAGTTAATTCTAATGCTTCTCACAATTTCATATGGGTCAAGTTTTGTGTTTCATTAGCAAGAGCAAAATTAAAGTCCAAAAAGATAGAAAAATAAATAGCTTAAAGAACACTAAAAAGAAAAGACTAAGCATTAAAACAATGAAAAATTAGGCAAAGCTTCATTTTAACTATATTCCTCACTCATCTTTTTGGCATAAGCTCCTAAGTAGAAAATCCCTGGATAACAACACTTCAGCAGATTTGTGTCATTCTTTTGTGAGGTGACAAAACAGAAGGCAAGTTTTAAGGACCACTTCTTCATCACTGAAGACATGGTAAACTACTATGATGGCTCCTACTTTCAGCTGTGCTGATGACTGTATTCTCCAACCCACTGTAGCAGCCGAACTCATCCTGATGACTAAGCCAAGCATTTATTGTACAGGCGCGAGAAAGGAGAAAGAAATTTGACTGGGGGGGAAGGCAGTACAGCAAGGGGAAGCCGATTTCAGCTCACCCAGGTATTTCAGGGCTAAGACAAGGGCTAGCACGGAAACAGTGTCAGTTCCGAGAGTGAAACTCGGCGTTTTTTATGTCCATACGTTCTGCTGCTTAAGTATCACGTGGTTCTATTAGAGGCTTTGAAGATCCCCAACTGCAGTATAGGGAGCAAATTAAACATTATGAAAGCAAATATAAGCAGAAGTAGTAAATCTGTGACTAGGCATGGCGCTGGCCAGGGGCACCCTGTGCCCTCGGGCAGCCCCACGGCTCAGGGACACCCCAGGGGAAGCCAGCCGGCCCCGGGCCCTGCCCAGCTGCCCCGCTCGGGTCACGCTCTCACTTTTAAACCAGCACAGGGACCCGTAAGAGGCTCAGCACTCGAGTGCAGCGTTCTCTAGACAAAAAGGAGGCGGCACTGGGATTCGGCGTGGAGCACGAAAGGAAAAGGCAGGTGGAGAAAGCAGGCTGCAGCGACACCGCCACAGCCCCGCACTGAGACACCGCGCCGAGGGCGGGACGCGTTCCGAGCCGCTCGCCGCGGGGCACGGGCAGAAGCAGCCCAGCATTACCTGGCCCCCCGGCGCAGAGAAGTCTACCACGCCCCGCAGGTCGGACGTGTCGCGCTGCCGATAGAAGCGAAAGAGCCGGCGGAACGCGTCCTCGCCACCCTCACGGGTCAGGGCCGCCGCCGCCATTTCGGGCCGAGCGGGGCGGGGCCGCCCCTCCCTCTCTCCGTCCCTCCCTCTCACCGCAGTCCCGACATGGCGGCGGCCAGCGCGGTGCGCACGGTGGGGCGCCGCTCCCGACGGCTCTACGACATCTTCGTGGCTGAGATTCCCTGGACGGTGTCGAGCAGTGAGTCTGCGCTCCCCCTCCCATCCCTCGCCGCTGCTGGGCCTGGCGGAGTTGGGCGGCCTCGCCGCGTGTGCCGGCACAGGCCGGGGCCGGGCCGGGGCGGCGCGGCTGCGCGGAGACGCCGGTCCCGGGTAACGTGGTGCGTTTTCCCACAGAGGAGCTGAAGGAGTACTTCTCCCAGTTCGGGTCGGTGCAGAGGTGCCAGCTGCCTTTCGTGAGTACCCGCGCGTCCTCCGGGCCGCTCTTCGTGTCTTCTCGGCGAAGCGGGAAAGAGGCGCCGGCTGCTCCTGCGGCTGAGGCCTTGCCCCGAAGCAGCTCCCCCGCTTCCTTGGAACTGCAGTCTGGAGCCCTCATCTTGAACTCTAGTGAGGTTTTCAGCGCTCTCTACCCTTAGCTCCTTCCAGGAGTGCCACTTCTTGTCTGCCAGCGCTCGGCCTTATTGAAGCCTAGTGGTTTCCATTGGCTTTCAAAGAGCTTTACAAAGTACATTCTTCAGCATTCTGTTGATGCTGCCATTTCTGAATAATTAATCTAAGTGCTTTGAGCTTCTCTATCATCGTGTTAAAATTCTTCTGACAGAGAATAAAGTTTTTGTGTGCCTGGTCTCACTGGCCAAAAACTAAAGATGTTGGTATGAACCTACCGTCTTTTCCTGCTGTGGATTAAGAGCCTGTCCAGAGTGCAGGGCTAACACAAAACCCGTAACCTCTGCAGGGTGCTGCCAATGCCTCTGTCGTTTAGGCTGTTTATCTTCTGAGTGTATAGATCGGGGATTGTAGTATCTAGTGCACTTTTTTAAAGATGAAGGGTCAAAAAAAGTGTTCCTTTGCAGGTAAATTGCAGGCATTGCTTGAAGTGTAAAGATTCTGTTTGCTTGTTTCTCCACTTGAAGTAATCCTGTTAAATTAAGCTCAGTGGGTAGTGAACGTCAGTTAGTGAGCTGATGGGTTCGCTCTCTGTTGAGGATCAGTTCAGCAATGGAGAAAGTTTGAAACAGGCTGGTTGTTTTGACCACTTGAAGCTTAGATGCCTGCCTGTCACGTTTTTCCTCAAGCCCAGGTCAGACTGCATTGTTTTGTTGCCAAGTCGGGTAGCTTACCACAAACTCACCTCCATCGCTGGTTCAAGTGATGCATGTGTGTGCATTCACATTCAGTGAATACTTGAGGAGTTTCATTACTGCTTAAAACCCGGAGGTACAAAAATCACCAGTGCAGGACAGCCTAATTAAGACATCACTGTGGTACTGAAACCAGGCAGTACCTTGTAGGTGGTTTGGAAGTGTTGCCATTTATGCCTGATGATGAGAGTGGCTGAGCTGTTGGGAGCTCGGAGTGGGATCAGAGTAGGGATAGAAGGCACTTGGATACACCTGGCTTTTCCTCATTATCACCTGTTTATTGTCAACTGTCTTTTCTGACAGGCAAATTATTTCTAAAAATAACGTTTTTCTTTTCAGTGCAGTTAGTGCTTGTTATTCTAAATGGCACTCTGCTTTTGTAGTCTCTTAAGCAGCTGCTTTATGTTGCTGAATGTTGTTCAAGTACTGTGGCCATTTAAATGCCAGTTCTGTTGTGACTGGCTTATTAGTAGATAAATACTGCAGTTATTACTGCTGTCTATACATTATTCTAGGCTTCAACTGTATCCTAAGATCGTGATTTTTTGTTATTATTGCTAGATTCAAATTGAAAGGGATGTAGAACAGCGTGTGCTAGACCCCTCACACTGTCACTGACACCAAATGTCTTAGTGTGAAAAAGGCTCCTGAAACAGCAAGTGTGCCAATTCTTCTGATAATTTCTGAATGTTTAAATTCAATATCTGTAGAAAGTTTTTAACAGCCTATGTGCATACTTCCTGTAGTAATTGTATTTTGGTTTTTTTACCTGGTAATTAGAACAGAGATACAGGCTTTCACAGACGTTATTGCTGGATTAAATTCTCAACTCCAGAAGAAGTTCAGAATGTGTTACAGAAGGATCCCCACATTCTTGAAGGTTCCAAGGTAACGTGCTAATTCCTTTATTACCACGTTCTTTCAAAGTGTGGTTAAGAATTTTAGTCACTCAGTGTGCTTTTAATGTTTTTTAAAGCATTACCACTTCTGTTTATTCCCTTCTCTCAACTTGAGTTGTTAGGGGTCAAGATCATAGAGATACCAGAGAGATCACACTCAAGAGACCAAAAACTCCTGCTATGCTAAAGTAGAGTGAATGCAGTAAAACTGGTTGGGATGTGCTGTGCCAGCTAGTTTGCAGTTTGTAATGCAAGTTTCTGCAGGCGGGCTCCAACATCTGATCTGGATGTTGATGGCAGGGGGAACATGATAAAGAAAGTGATGCTAAGCTTCAAATTTCAGTGAAATTTATGTTTTTTCCAGCTGTCATTTCATACAGGAGAAATCAGCTGCTTGCTTTCATGTGTTCAAGACAACCCTAAAATTGCTTTAGTGTAAGGTCTTGTTCTCTCCATCTTTAACATTTAAAATGTTAGTAAAGCAAAAATAAAACACTTTGGCAGTCTCAGTGCATTAATGTATGGCATTGAGACAGTGTAATGGTCTACTACACATACAGAAGTGTCTGTCCTTGACTGGTCAGCTAGAGCCAAGACAAGTGTATCCTCCAGCTCCACTCCAGCACAGAAACACAGCAAAGCCATCTCACCACTTTCTCAACATTTAGTGTGCAGTGGTATTGACAGATAAGAAATAAAGAACAGTGAGTCAATGGCTGCCCAAAGCCATTTTATTAACAGCTCTCATATAAAAATAATTAGAGACTGGCATCTGGTATGTTCCATAAATAGGGGATTTTCTTACAGACTTACATGTGCTTCCGCTGATAAAACTACTCAGACAGCATAGTAGAGACTGAAACCATGAGCAGCAGGCAGGCTGGTGTATCAGACATCATCAGTTCAAGCCTTTGATTAATTAATAAGAATTCTTCAATATCCTTTTGACAACTAATTTCTTATTTTGAGACTTATTTTGAGAAAAGGAATTGATGATAGACTTCAGTGATGCAGTATTTTGATTGTGGTAATGTATTTCACTTGCCATGGTTTATATTACTGCCTAAGTCATCCATAGGTACTTCAGTACCTATTCCCAAGAAGAACCAACCTGCGAGTTCCAACTGGTACAAAAATGTGAGCAGAAATTAAGATTCCTTAAACTGCGATTAGATTGGCAGTAGATTGGTCCTTCATAAATTGTGTTGAACTAGTATGTTATCTGTATGCAATTATCAAATTAGGTACTAGAAATAACATAGTATTTAGTGGCAATTTCCTGGAAAGTTTTGCTGCTTTTTGTTCTTGAATCTGTAAGGATAGCCACATGCATTTAACTGCCTAGGCTTCAAAGACTATACTCTCACCAGAGGTACATGCTAAGAGGCTTCTTTATAGCAAAACAAAAAGCAGAAGGCAAGCAGTAGTTATTTTCATTTCTTTAAAAATGCAGGCTTCTCTAGATTACATGAGCACTTTTCCCAGTTTTTCTAGGCTAGGTTTAGACAGTTACTTTATATTCATTCCAGTTGAAAGCACAAGCTTTTAAGATGCATTTTGCTGGTACAACTAGCAATTGCTGTGGATATATATTCAACTTTTGTGTCAGGAAAGCCCTGGCTTGGGGCTTATGAAACTGAATTGGTTTTAAATGTATCTTCTGCTTTCTGTATCAATGTTTTGGGTGATCAGAAATGAAAAATAACAAACTTTCTTGCCTAGCTAATTTCAATAATTTCCATTGTTTTCAGCTTGCTCTCAAACAGCAGACTCGTAGAAGACGCAGTCAAAGAAAGAGTCAAAGTGAGTGAGTGGTGGAAGGAGGCTTTATTTCACTAAATGTAAAGAAACTAAAATAAAGATTACTGAGAAACTATGAGTGAGTACTTGTTTTAAAACAGAATCCAGCTGTTTCCCCTCCCTTGTTCAAAAAACTGTATAGCCACACTAAAACACTGAATTATTAACACCCCAGCATCTGTTACAGCGTAAGATGATCATTATATACAGCAGGAAAGCTCTTAACAGATCAGGTCAAAGCTTCAGCTACCTACAAAAACTAAAGCTGTAGGAAGGGGGCTACATTCTTACCCTGAGGTGCTGGGCAATGGGGAATCAGCAGTCAGAACTTGCTAAAGAATAATGAATTCCCTTATGAAATGTTTCAAAGTGGTCTCCATGTCTTCTCTCTCTTCAGGTAGCTGTCCCATGTAGAACAGTTAGTGTGTGTATGTATCCACACGGCCATAGTTGTGAACTGCTGTGTTATAACGCCATCCTCCTGTACACTCAATATTAAAAACCCTTTTGTATGAAGTCCAAGCTTGCAGTCCATTTCCCTACCTCTCAAGGAGCAGAGGCATTCAGTCCTTCCTCCTCTTCTTGCTCTCATGCTCATGTTCCTTAGGGCGGCTGCTGTCTGATGGCCGTTTAGAACCACCGTGTTGCTTGGCTTCCTCCAGAAACTTGTCCAAACCAAATGGATCCTCCTCAAATTGAACTGGTCCATCTCTGCCCCTGCCTCGGGTGTTACGATCCGAGTTAGAAAACTCTTTGTCAGGAACAAACCTGCAGGAGAAGATGATACTCAGTTGACTATCTTCAAAGTACTAATTAAGAATATTTCTTAAATTTATTTCCTTACCTGTTGGTCTTTATTCGAGCCTCTAGATCATCACCATACATGTCCTTATCCAGATTTTTACTTGGCCTGTAGATGTTTTGGGCCATATCCTTGCCACTTCTCCAAGGCTGGTCATAAACATTATAAATTTCATCCTCTCCTCCAGCAAAGCCACTATCCATACCCTGTGAGGAACGGCAGAACAGCACAAGTTAATTGACAAAACGTCAGCTAACTTACTTCATAAACAAAATACATTGATGATGTTATATATAGTTACACAAAGATGACATGGCGTGATTTACAATTGATTTCAAATGAGGTCAATTACTTAATGAGGATGTGAGTGGGTTTGGGTCTGGGATTAAGTCCAGAGAACATCACATTACAGGCCTCAGTCCTAGTCTTCCAGATAGCAACAGGAAGGATTACAGGCCATCCGCTTTTCAGAATACTGGATCATTTCAGTCTGCCCTGCAAGTACAGCTGTCTGTAATAGCTAAGTACAACCATACAGAAATGTGTATTATTCAGAATTTCTGGAAAACATGATTTAAGCTGACTGATCCAAATCACACAGAGGCTTATTTAAACTCCGAAAGTATAAGTATCTGCTTGTTCATTTTTGGTTCATCAGCTTTCCCTCCTTGCCTGCAAGTCTTTCACTGGAGGCATGAAGAAGAGTGATTGACAAACTGCAGGTCTATTGAGGGATTTGCTGAAGCCCAATCTATTTTGTCATCTCTGAATAGTATAAAATTCAGGGAAAATAAATGTTGCTGTTAACTCTTTTTATCTTCAGAAGTATTAACACAAGCAGTAATGGGAATAGAAAGTATTTACTTGCTTCTCTCTGAAAGCAGATTTCCCATTCAGTCAGTATATTTGTACAAGAGAAGAAAATGAGGTCACTGCAGCTTGAAGGCAAAATAGTTTTTCTCCCCGCTCCCCAGTGAGAAAAATCACAACAAAACCACTTTAATCCAGCTATACACTTTTTTTTTTTTTGCATAGGCTCTAGATAAAGGAAATCAATAGTTTCCTTAACACTTATGTAAAGATTTTTTTTTCTGAATGTATCCACACCAACTATGAGAACAGCTTCTCTAGTATTCTGTCTGAACCCACAAAGGAATGATGAGCATGTTCTCATAGAAAGCTACACAGCTTTCTATGAAAAGAAAAGGTATTTTACCTTGCTCTGGTTGAACAGCCTCTGATCATATTGGATTTCATTGGATGGCCTGGGGTTTGGTACCCCCAGGGCAATAACTTCACTGATATCTCTGTTCTCATTTCTTTGCAGCTTTGACCTGAATTAAAAAATTGAAAGTTTTATGAGGTCAGTAAACCATATTTGTTGACACACTCAACTGCAACCCGATCCTCTATTCCTGGCTAACAATTTGCCTCAGGAGCCAGATTTTGACTGTTGTCTTTCCTTACTAGGTAACATTTAAAATTTGTCTCCCGGCAAAGGAAATATTTGGAAAAATTATGTTCAGCTGGGCATGACATTTAAATTTGCTTTCCATTATCTGCAATTCACATCAAGCTGACTTGGTCTAAAATGTCATATTTATTTTTTGCAAGAATTAGTGTAGTTATATTCCGGAAAGGCCGAGCAATCCAATTTCAACATACTAGAGATTCTAAGCATCCAGAAACCATTTGCACTCAAAAATCTCAGTGGCTTCAGCTAATAAGACACTCCAGCCTACCTCCATAAATCTAAGCTTCCTTAAAATGAACAGCTTCAAGAAACAAAGCCACTATTGATAACTCTAGTCTCACCAAAATTAGAAGATTCAGGTTTCAATCTTTGCTGTCAACATGTTAATGAAACCTGAACATAAGACATTAAACCTGAAGTCCCACTGAAGGAAAACTGACCCAAAACCAACACAGCACACCCCTCCTTCCCACTCATGGGGAAAATTCTACATTTTGAAGAAAGTACTACAGTATTTTAACATAGTAATGCCTTTTCATATAATGAACAAACTGTGCTTCATACCAGTCACTATCTCCACAAGATACAACTTAGGCACTTATATCAAAAAAAACGAAAGCCCAGTAGTAGGTTCCCTACTGGGGAAGCCAGTGCCAGTCCAGGAATAAACCAGCTTTTTTTTGTGACTCACCTTTTATCAGGGGCTGCCCGGGAAAGATTTCTGTCATGCTGCCTCTCTTTGCGCCTGTCATGTCTGATTTCGTCTCTTTCTCTAGCTTCTCCATCCTCTGAACAAGAAAAGATTGCTCATTATAGACAAATAGTTGAGGTTTGAATTAATTATGCCACAGACATTGGCACAGTATTATTTTACAGAAGAGTAGTGACCCTTAGCACTATTTAAAACGTTACACTTTAAATAAACTGAACACACGAACACCACAGCTTTCTTATGCCCCAAGCAAGTGACTGTTCTTGCTAAGTCAAAGCAGACATCTTAACAACTATGTTCTTCCACCTTTCAAGAGCTTAGAATAATTGTCTGTCTAGGAATTAATATCCTAAAACATTTACAGATCATCATATCATAATTCTAAGCATAACACGCAAGGATTTAAGTGTTTTGGAGAACATTATGTGATGCAATATCAGAAAATCCCTCAGGTTGGAAGGGAGTCTAATTCAAAACCTGCTATCAATGCTGAATTCAAACCAGGTCGGGCCAGGGCTTTTTCCCACTCAGGTGAGGAAAACCTGCAAGGATACAGACTGACAGATTTCCTAGGCAGCATGTTCCACTGCTGTTTGTCCTCACAGTGAAAATCTTTCTCCTGACACACAGGTGAAACCTCCTGCTTCAACTCTTGACCACTGTCTCATTCTTCCACCATGGAACTTGGTGAAGTGCTCTGACAATCATTTAGGGATCACAGTGATATGATCTGCTGGGTAACCTTCCCATTATCTGGCCCTAATGGCACATCATCTCCTAGCAGAACAAGCCTTGTTCTCTCAGCATGTCCTGAACAGGCAGTTACCTGAGCTCCATGACCATTCTGATGCCCTTCCACTGAACTGACTCCCACTTATCAATGTCTTTCTTGTACCCAGAGGCCCATAACTGTACAAAGTACTCCAGATGATGTCTAACAGGTCACCAATAAAAGGAAATTATTACTTCCCTTGACTTACTGGTTACACTCCTGCAGATGCAGCTTTGTATGCCCTTAGCAGTACTGTTGCCAGGGCACACTGCTGGCTTATACTCAGCATATTGTTCCCTACAACTCCTGGGTCCTTTCCAACAGAGTGGCTCTCCAGCTGGCCAGTCCCCAGCCTTTTGCTAAGAGGTTAGTACATCCCAGCAGCAGGATTTGGCATTATATGACCATATCCCTCCATCTTCAGAAGAGACTGTAACTGCTTTCTAAGTTCATCATCTTGATCTTTTTAGTGTAATTTCCATCAGAATACAAGACTTAGCACAATGGAGACAATTTAGTTAGGCTGGCAGCAGGGTTTTTTGGGGCCTACTGGCCAACAAAATTGCAGCTCTGCAAGATGAGTTACAACAGTGCAAGAGCCAGAATATTGCATTTATCACCTTCGATAACTTAAAGATGGTTTAGTTCTTCTAGACAAATCTGCCCTTCATTTGCAATAAGCTTAAAAATATTAGTTTAGAAAGGTCCATGAAAGCCATCTCTTGCACTGATGCATTATTAACTTCAAAATCCTCAGTATACACCTTCAAAACCTGTATACACCAACATACTCGTGTGAGGTTCAAACCTGCATCCCATCAAATCAGCCAGTGAATTAACCAATAAAGACACGAACTGATGCCATACTCAGAAATTTCAGCTGGTATTTAGATATTTCAAGTTCTCAGACTATTACTCCAAACCCACACTTATGAATACTAAAAAAAGCCATTGTGTCTTAATGACAAAGAAATGTACCTTTTTCAACATGGGTTTTGATCCCTGCTCTTCTCTCCCTGGCCTTCTGAGCCATTTCTCGGAGCTTTTCCTCGTGTTTCTCCTTTTCCTTCTGAGCCATCTTCCTCTCCACCTGGGCACGCATCTCTACTGCCTCCCGAGCCTGCACAAAAAAGACATGGTTAAAAACACAGAAAGCGTAGCACCTGGGATACACACAGATCTGTCACAGAGTTAGCCAGTAAACAGGACAGAAAGGAAGGCAAAATTAGGAAGCTTAAAGCCCATGAGCCACAGCAGTTAGAGCTGAGACACAAGACCCATGACTTCCAGTAACTGAACCCATGCTGAGCCCATGATTCAGAGACAGTGGGGATAAGGCCTTAAGTCTTACGTTAGCAAAGAAGCAGGACAAATCAAAAAGCTAAAGCCTATTCACAGCTGATTTTCTGAAGGAAATTAACACACAAAGATGGTAAATCTATATGGAACAAAACAGTGTGAAGAACTACCTGACCTTTCTGTCAGCAATATAGAGTGCCTCGGCAAGTTTGGCAAAGTTTTCATTAATATGAACGGTCTGCAATCCTCTGCCATCTGCAGCCAGACGCTTATCTAATGGAATGGTGTAACCCTACAGTGGGAACAGAGAGGCAGTTAATCACAGAAACAGTATTTGTAACAACCAGCATTATTATATTCATTGGGTAAGAAAATAAAAACACATACAAAATTCACAGCCCATCATTATTATGCCTCAATGGATCTCCTTTTCATATGTACTTCAAATTCTTGCCAGGTAATAAATACAAAGCTTCACTCCAATTCCACCTGCCCACCGAATTCAAATCACAGCTTTCCTTCAAGGTTCATCTTAGGACAAAAGATAGTTTTCAAGTGATAAGGTCCACTTTTTGCTTTGTGTTAAGAACTACAGATAATAGCTTCTCCAGTCTCTAAGCTGTTGTACAATTTTTTGCTTAAAAATGTTTTACCTAAACTGTTTTCATACCTGTTAAGAGATTAGCTGATTCAAAATGAGAAAGTAAAGGACAAGGCAGCCAGCAAAAGTAAGACACACTAAATGCCAATTTTGTTTTACAAAGCTAAAACTCAAAATTATTTATAGATTATATTTAAAGATTTTTTTAGTGAGCTCTACAAAATTTTTGCTTTGGTTCTAGCATCTGTAACCTAAAATTTGATCTCCTAATTAGCATCAGTCCCAGTTAGACAGCTGTGTTGGGGTAGGAAAAGAAAGTGACATCCAAACATATAGCTTTTCCTTCCTCCATTTGAAGAGGCTGTCTCAGGACAACAGTTTACATTTCAGAATGACCAGACTAGTTACTGCAGCAAATAAATTCTCCCCTCTCTAGGAACATAATAACTGATGAAAATCCAAAGGACAGGACATACCTACTCAAGCAATGAACAAAAATAGCTAACTGACCAGTGATAAGAATTAATTAATGAAAGAATGCAACACAGAAAACTTTCCAGAAATATGGACTGCAATATTAAAAAGAAACATGCTTGGGTCTCTGATAGTCTGCTGTATTTCAGATGGCTTTACTTTGTGACCTTGAGAGATTTTGACTTTGGACTGCACTATTAGGGAGATTTTAACTAATATAAAATTTTCCTCTCAAAATTTATAATCTCTGGCATGAAGTAACATATTCACCCTCAGTTCTACACTCTCAATTGGACAACCTTTATATGGCAAACTGAAGAAAAATGAACTTACCACCATGTGTTTTCCATGCTGGAAGCAGCTGGTTTACCTAACTCTAGATCTTTAACATCAGTATTATTCAAGCTTAAATCATTCACTCAAGTTTCCCATCAGGGTGAAGAATTTAAAAAATAAATTTATGACAACTTAATTACCTTGGCATTTTTCCAGTTTGAAATGCATGGAGGAATTTTCCACTCTTGCTGCTCCTTCACAGTCATCTGATATAAGAGAATAAGCAAAGTCATCTTCAGATTTATAGAAAAAGGAAATACTGTTTTCTTTCTCAAAGGCAGCTATGAAACTATTAAAATGAGTTAGAGTAGAAAGTTCAGAATTCCACAACAAAACCTCAGCTCTTCTTAGCAGCAGTAAGATTTCACAATCAAGGAATGGTTGGATTGAAATGGACCTTAGAGATCAGCTGGTTCCAAACCCTCTGCCATGGGATTTATTTTTGCACTGTATCTTTGCCAGCACTGAATAAAAGTCCTGACAGCTCTTCAGCATCCTCTTAAACTTTCATCACACAGGCTGTAACTCACAGCCAGCTTGTTAACATCTGCACATTTAGCAGCTATTCAAGTTGTACCAAACTGATGAACCACCCCTAACACTCATCTCTTACAAGGAGCTAATCCTTAATGACACAAATCAGTGTTATTAGGGATTAGCTTAACAGTGTTGTCTAAAACCAACATAAGAGTACCAGGCTAAGCCTTGGTCAACTCATTCATGCCATGAACAAATTCAGCAATGCATCCCTGCATAAAATACATGAGACATCTACTCAACCTTTGACAAGGTAAATGAAAAGACAGCTACTTTCAGAACTGTCCAAATGAAAAAAGAAAACAACAAACAAAAAGACTGCACTGGGCACCAAGTTTACCACTTCACATCAGAAGGTCACTAATGAGAAGGTACACAGAAATTAACTAGATTGAAGAAGAATTTGTGGACCCACCTAAGCATTCAAAACTGAGAACAGCTATGGCATTTCATACCTTTCTACTTGGAGAGTGCATTACAGGTGCCGGAGGAGATGGTGGTCCTCGTGGAATCTTCTTGTTAATTCTGAGCAATTAAGAAAACAATTACAATTACAGTCAGCATGTTGCACAGAAACACACTTCAGAATCTTCTATTTGTCCTGAACAAGCCCTGAATACTTACTTGAATCTTGGAGGTTCCATAGGGTCCTTCTGCATTTCCACCATCCGAATAACTCTCTGTTTTGCTCCAGAGTTGAATGCAACTCCTTGCTGAGATGGTGTGTACCTGAACAAAACAAAGTGCTCAGCTCTCTGCACACAGCTAAATATTCCTTTCCCACCTCCATTTTCACTCCGTTCACTGCTCTAGCTGTGGTTTCATTTTATCCACAACAGTCTAAGACTACTCCACTATGTCTGTCAGCAGCAGTAACGGCACAGATGATACTGTACTGAGTGCAGACTCAGTTACAGCAGACAGAATGCAATTTCTCTTCAGGGCTATATTCTCCTGTTTCAACCTAGAGTCTGAAATAGAAGAAAACCAAGTACAGTACACATCGCTTGTCACAATACTCCCTACCTATGTCTGTGAAGTCCTGGTGTTTTTTCTTACTGTTCATTAAGAACCTCTTCATACTTTTTTTCAGAATTAACTTCAAGCCAAGTGTAACCCTGTCATGAAATTTTTCTGTGTTTGAAACAGAAAATGATCATAAGTAAGTATCAGTCTCCTCATAATACCATTGTTTCCAATGACTCATTTTCTGTGAAGGAAGAACTTTGTTAAGTGTCTTGTTGTGGCTTGAAACTTGCAGTAAATACTTTACTTTCAGGGCAGCATCATTAATAGTGATCCCTGGCAAATCTGTGTTTTTTTGCTAAAACAATAACACCTCCAGAGTGCCGTAACTCATGACATGTTAAAGACATATTTTTACACACTTCAAACTAGGTGATCATTAGTGGGTTAATTCAAAATACAGAAGCCAGTTTCATATTTCTTACAGAAGAATAGAATTCAAGAGGAATTTCTGTTCTCAGAAATTCAACAAATGTGCCAATTTTAATCCATTTTGTATATCACACCATTCTACAGCAACACAAGCACTACATACCGAATGTACTGTGCAGGAGCTAGCTTGTCAGCAGCTCGAACTGGCATGGCTGCTGCAACTTTTTGGGAGACTGATTTCTCCAAGGCTGCTCTTGTCTTCTCTGTTATCTGAAGAAAAAAAACCACAGTGTACATCTCATCCTATTAGAAGACATAAAGCATACCACTGCTAACTAGGCACATCAGTGCATACAATACCTCTCTAATTGCCTCCTCATCTGGTCTTTGCAGTTCAGGATCATCCACATTCATGACCTCTTTTGGCACAAGATCTGTGTACTTGCTGTAAATGACCTGGAAGACATTAGATTCTACTAGTGCTGCTGAACAGGAATAAATGCACATATATCAAAGGAAATGTTTCAGGCTTAGACTACACTCTGGGTAATTAAAATGAATATACAACTATAAATGCATTACAATTACATATTGTTCAATTAGAAGACCTGTTTACATATATACTCTGGACCCCATTTTACAGATGGAGTAATGGAAGAAACAAAGCAATCTGATAAATATAATTGTCTAAGATGCTCACAGAACTGGCATTAGACAGCAGTCTTCTGCTTCTCATTCCTAGTATTTTCCTTTTTTAAGGACCTCAAACTGATAAAATCCCACATGTTTTTACTTCTGTTTTCAAGGATTACTCAAGAATTTGATAGAAGTATTTTCCACAATCTGTATTTTTTCATTTCACTATGTTTACTGGTTTCTTGAAAAAATAAATACTTGAGAGATCTTGACACTTTCCCTTATATACAGGCACTTGAGTTTTCACACAACCTGCAGCTAGCTCCTGGCAGCTCGAAGTCCCAATTTTAAATACAGGGAAAGAACGCTATTAGATGGCTTCAGGGAAAAACATGTTGTATTACATTAATGCTTCAGATGTATCCAATAAAATAGGAAGTTTTAGTTCAAAGGGTTAAAAGTCAGGAACTATTATTTCAAGTCCATTATACAGTACATGTCCAACTACAAAATTAACCTTTAGCCTCAGCATTAATTAACCACAGGACAGCCATTTTCTACTTCTCAGCCTTCACTCCTAATATTTAACCATTTGAATTGGTTAAATAATTGAATTGAGTATCAATAATATTCTAGCTTCCCAGATCCTGAATGAAGGACATTGAAGATAGATGTTCCTCTAAGGCAATCGACTTGTAAGTCCAACTGTCTTGCTGAAGAAGAATATGAAAAACAAAGTATGCTGAAGGATCTGTAGAGCATCCCAAAAGACCAAAAACGAAAATAAAAAAAGCTACTCCTTGTGGTGGTCCGAGAGTGATCTAAAAATTACTTGACACTGAGGTACAAATGATCTATATGAACTATTTAAACTCTGAAGTATTGTATGGAAATGGCAAGAAGCTTTATTATGGAAGAAATATATAATATAGACTAAACTATCCTGAAAATACAAATATTTCTGTTGCCATCAAAAACTTCATATACTTGTATGTTTTAATTGTAGTCTTTTTCTAAGGTGGTAAAGAAGCAGATAAACAATTTACATTTATTTTTATTGTTTTTCTACACATTTATCTTGTTTTATGAGTAATGTTGAGATATTTCATTCATCTAAGCTAAAGAAGAGACTGGGATTGTTTGATATTGTACTGTGCTCATCCACCAGCATTTTTCAATTTACAAAATTTGAAAGGAAGCACGAGCCTGAGCAATCACTCTGATTGCTACTGAAAAGCAGAATCTCCTTCTAGGCAGAAAGAAAAACCTCAAGTTTGCTACAATGACATGATTCCCTGGCTGGGGCAGCCTTAACAGGCAGCAATTAGAAATCTGCACGCCACTACAGTCAGGAAGAGAATAATATTGCCTAACTGGCTAAGATACTGTACCACATGGGAGGGTTTAGACATCAATCCCATTCAGAATTTCATAAGGCACCTGATAGATCCAAGTGTCTTGATAGAAATTTCTTAATTTGCTACATAGAAATCCTCAACATATTTTGTTCTATATATCTCAACCAGCCCTGCACAGTGCTCATCAATCCTATATGTAAATCAAGAATTTGCTATCAAGCAAGGCAGCATGAATGCCTTCCTCGTCAAAAAATGGTTTCTTCATATGAAGTATACATAAAATTTAAGAAGTCATTAAGATTACCTGGTTGTAAACCTGGTACACACACCAGAAAACAAACTGGTAACAAACTCTCAAACCAAGCTCTGCCACAAAGGCAAGTAAGTTGTGAGTAAGTAACACTTTTGATTATTTGAGTTAGATTCATGTTCTCTTGACCTGTCCCATACCTGTGACAGGACCTCCTTCAACAATGGAACTACTCTCTTCTAAATGTTTTGATTGAATCAACAATCTTGGGAATAAAATCTGTAAATAAGCTGCGTGATTGGGTTTTTTCTCCTTTAACAAATAAGCCACAGCCTTAGGCCATGAAGAAGAAATCAAACTCCAGCATATAAAGTTATTCTTGCTGGAAAAAAGTAAGGGACCTAACGGTTCCATTCCTTGATTTCACTCTTTCTTCTATCTTCATAAAAACACAGGATGCAATTACATGTTCTTATTTTCCTAAATAAGGAACAGCTCCAGTCTCATCAAAATATATCACTATTAATGCATTACTTTAGCCTGGCTTTTAGTAAGTAGGGAAAGTATTGAAAGAATTTACAGCAATACAAGAACCAACCACACAGCTAGGCTAGAAATCCTTCATCTCGACAAGCAGATGGAACTCCATCCGTAGATCCATAAGGTCATGCATCCAGGCCTGTCAATGTTATCCAGCATTTCATGTCTAGCAGACTTTCTGCCAACCCCAAACAGGAAGCTTGTCAGACTATCACATTGATGTCAGTATTTTTCAAGGAAAATACTCTGAAGCCACTATTTTTAAAATACATAAGGGAACAGATGCAAGGGAGATGAACCACTGCAATAGCAGAAACTGCTGACAAGTCATCTCGAGATAGGAGCTGGGTGATGGAACTGCTGCCTCTACAAAGAAGGCAGAATACTAAATTCAACTTCAAAAAATCCATAAGCTGTAGCAAAAGCAAAGTTTGCTTCCTAACTCAGACCAAACAAGTAGCTCCTAGAATAGGTTCATAAACTCCATCTCATTTCTGGCAGGCTGCTAAGTATCTGTTTCTTTTAGCTCGAAGTATTAAGATTGAAGAAATATTGAATTATGGCTGCAGCTCTCTGGAAAACGAAACTTCTGCATCTAATCCTACTGACACTGTACTATCAGAAGCTCTTAAGAGAAAATACTCCATATTATTCAACTCAACACAGATCACTGAAGAACCACTCCCTATGACATATCTGACAATACTTTCTCCTGCAAAGCAAATCAAACCAAGCAATAGTAGTTCTGCTGTTTCCAGTGAAATTGTTTCAAATAGCTGTTGCAGCACAGAAAGTCAATTTTATCCTGAGCTACATCAAAAGCAGCATGGCCAGCAGATTGAGGAAGGTGATTCTTCCCCTCTACTTTGCTCTGGTGAGACCTGTTGGAATGAGTCCAGATGAGGCCACTAAGTTGACCACAGGGCTGTATAGCACCTCTTCTATGAAGATGGGCTGAGAGAGTTGGTGGTGTTTCAGCCTGGAGAAGAGAAGGCTCCAGAGAGACCTTACAGCAGCCTTCCAGTACCTAAAGGAACCTACAAGCTGGAGAAGGACTTCTTGTAAGGCCATGTACTGACAGGACACGGGGAAGTGCTTTAAGCTGAAGCAAGGCAGGTTTAGATCAGGATTAGGAAGAAATTCTTTACTATGAGGGTGGTGAAGCACTGGAACAGGCTGCCCAGAGAAGCTATGGACAGCCCATCCCTGGAAGTGTTCAAGGCCAGAACGAATGAGGCTCTGGCCAACCTGGTCTGGCAGAGGGTGTCCCAACCCAAACCATTCTATGAATGTGTGATCTAATCTTCCTTCAGTTTTACTCCCCTTTGACTCACAATACTTAATCCTTACTCTCAGCTTTTACATCCAGCTGGATGCAATCAAGATCAACCTGACACAAAGAGGCAGAGCTCAGGATTTAGGAAACCCAGCTCTACAGTCCCACATCTCTTCCACCTTGGTGAATGAGAAAGAATATTACCGCCTTCATTATAGACAACATATGGAAAGTTAATGAAAGTACATATCTTCATGAATCAAATATGACAAACATTAACAGCTTAAATGCTGTTAAGAAGCATTTTCTTAACTTTAAACCAAAAAAGACCCAGTGAAAGATTATGATCATTTTTGTCTCAAGCCTACTATCATATCTAATTATTTTTCAAACATACTAAAATTCCAATCTGAACAATTCTATTATATACAAATTAAAGATAATCTGACAAGTAAGTAAAGATGTATTTGACAAGTTGTAAAATGAGGGTTTAACTACACTAAATTTTTCTTATTATTTGGCCCATAGCTTCCCCAAAATTGATATGATTACTTCTTGTCTAATTATCTGCTTGAAATTATTTTGCATGCTTTTGACAAAGTAGCATTTCTATTCAGCATGAAGTATCAAATATTCAGTAAAAAACTTATTCGAATAGAAGTAATATTTTAACACCTTCTTCTTGAAAAATAATTCCAGGCATTACATAAAGCCTGGTGGAACTTCAAGAAAAGTCCCCTCAATAAAAATATTGCCACTGCTGGACTTTTTCTGTTTAGTCTAACTACTTTCTTCCACATGACAGCATGCAGTCCACTTTGCACTCATCTTTTTCAAAGGTACTGCAGTAACATATGAGGCAGAGGATGAGGATATGCAAGATGTGATGTTTTGACACTCAGATATTAATTAAATATAAAATTCTACTGGCTGTAGAATCTATTTAAAGCAATAAATTTATCTGTTTAAAGTATTTTCCCTGTTATTCTTAGAATACTCATCCTATTTTTTTGATTGAGAAGTAAAGTTTGTATTTTGGTTTCCTCCCTTCCTCAAATGTAGGACATGGGGCATAAGACATGGGGCATATTACATAATCATAAGCTTTTCAAGGCACCCTAATTTAAAGCCCAAGAAGTCAAATTATTTTGACAACAACTATTCATATCTGTTAGCTAAAGCACTCTTTGTAGTTAACACTGTTTAGACTTTCTTTACAGAAGATGTTTGCTGGAAGAAGCAGCTGGTCACACACTTCATCAGGCCTCAGCCATGCTCCAGCCCCCAACACCTGCCTTAGAGAATTAAAATCCATGGAGCCCACTTGGTTACACCTGAAAAGGCAGGTGTAAATACTCCTTAAAGGAGACTTAGGTGGCCCAAGTACCTGATCTCCTCAAAACCATTTAGGACATCAAGTGTCATCTCTTGGTTTTAGAAGGGCTGGATACAGGAAGTTGAAGTTTCCCCTAAAAAACTCCATAAGAATCTTGCTATCTCTGAACTCAACACAAAACTTCTGTAGTATAACCACTGCCAATACTTTCTGCTGCAATTAAATAATAACAGCAAAAATAGAGCACCAAAACCACTGAAAACAACCAGAAGTGTCAAATGTTGAATCAGTAAGACACAAGGTGCAGAATTCTGAAGGCTGACCTGTGTTTTATGTCCATTTTTCGCCTCCCTACACACTAAAATGAGGCTGCAGAATTGTTTTCACTTTCTTGCCTTCACTGGAAAATGAAAACTGCTAAGCCATCAAGTAAGTTCTGTGTAGAGATTTTCCCCATTTTTGCCTTATCTTTTAATTACATTACAGAGAAGATCACAATTTCTGTCTGACATGATTTTAATTCTTAAATAAGAAAAGAGGACACAATCCATGTGGCTAATGCCAGACCAACGAGTTCAGGGATATGCAATGTGCACGTACAACTTCTCCAAGTATATATGCCAGCTCTCATGTTGGAAGAAATATTACCTTGTCCTTTGACTGTCCTTGTCGAGCGATTGCATCGTATTTTATCTTTCCTTCTGCATCCACCTGAACAGCCAAAGCATTGGACATTTTCTTCTTTCGGCCCATATCCAATGGATATTGGGCCACGTGAATTTCCGGGAAAGCACCCCCATCTCCAAAATCCTACAGAAAAAAAAGAAAAAAAGTGAATGTCCAAAAGACAAAAAAATGCAAAATAGAATGGAAAAGCAGATTGATTTCAACAACAACTAACTTGGTAAGAATGTTCCAGTAGCATTATTCTTTCACTGGTAAGAAAGCAATAAATGAGAGAACTCACAGACACTGAAATGGAGAGATATCTTGCAGTAATTATTTCCTGCACAAAGTAGGAACAGATATTACTGACTAGAATGTGCAGACAATACTATGCTACAGACAATACAAAATTAAGTATTTAATTCTCACGTCAGTTATTAATTAGAACTTCAAAAATTGACCTTCTGAAATAAAGCAACTGTGGATACTAAAATTACAAGAACAGCATTTTTATGAAGACTTCTAGTGGTTATTTGTTGCTTTTCACACCATAATGAAGAAGATAAAAAAAAAACATTCCATTCTTTTCAAAGCCTGTAGCTAATAGCTTTATAATGCTACGTGTGTCAAATGTTCTCTTACTTTGATGTGTAAACATACTGAAAATTGGGCCAGCACCCAAGAGCCCAATATTCTTATAGTTTATTCCTCTCTCCTACAATGTGTTGGTGTAAAAGCATTTAATAAACAAAATAAAATCATTTAAAAAACAAAAGGCTTCTTAAAGCAGATCACCCTGGCTCAGTACCACAGAGGATGCAGTGGTACCATTCACGAAACAATTTCAGGCCACAGTTTCAAATGCAACACCTCGGAGGAAGCATTTCCTAAAAGCAGCATGAGCATCTATCCCTTTCTCTGTTGCAATGGCATGGCTTATGTGGAGTCTGGTAACAAAACAGATCAAAAAATAAGAATGGGTGTCTTGAGCAGATCAATCTCCCTCCATGCTCACCATGAGACCAAGTAGTTACTACCACTGTGACGGAGTGGACTGAGACTGGAAATGACCAAGCAGAACACACCCAAACAAGGACAGTGTGCTTATCTGCAAGTGCTCCTTAAAACACAGCTTCCATTATCTGAAGTTATCCACACATCCAACAATTAGTTGTTAAATTATCAGCCAGAACCAAATTCAGTCATTCTTCAATTTTTTTTTTTTGAGTAACTCTTAATGTATTAAGAACAATTTTATATTTTTCAGCAATGGCAGTCCAGGGTCACTGGACAAAGGTTAAGCTTTGAAAGCATTTACTGCAATTGGCACTTGTTTATGAAGCAGAAAGGAGCCCTTAACAGGCTTTTTGGGATGTGTATTAATTTGTTGTCAAGTGGCACTGGAAAGTCTTCGCAAACCTTCAGCACCCGACTTCTTAAAAAAATTCTTTATTAACATTAAGAAAGAATAAGCACTAAAATATCAACTTTAATACTCAACAGTGTAGGAAGGGAAACCTACACTGGATATAATGAAAGTATAATTTTTGACATCATACATATGCAGCATATGATTAAATGCTGAACCCACATAAGAATGTTTCCTTTCAGTGAACCACTGGAACTACTACCTGAAGTACATGATCACCCCAGAACAGCGCTGGGGTTACAAAAATGGCACTCAAACATAACCGAGGGCACCGTTGTTCCAAGCTGATGAAATTATGGTATTTGGAAACAACGTAGGATCATACACGAACTACTGTAGTAAAACTTCAACAGCATGCTTGTTCCGAGAGCACTGGCTTGTGACTCATCAGAACAGGTCTCAGAAGTCACTGTCAAGGATCACTTCAAACTGTAAGGTTTTTCTGGCTCACAGTGAGAGACTGTACTAAAACAGTTTTGTAACCAGACCACATCTGTATTTTCCTTCCACCTTTAGCAGTTCCAGTTTAGATTACATTAAACTGGTAAGGGTTACAACACATAACATTGTCCAAAACCCTTTAGCCAGTAACATACTTAAACAACAAATATTTGACTAATTTTTAAGTTTCCTTCCAACTATAATTATTTTGTCCCTCAATAGCAGCTATCTTTTTGAACAGAACACATGAATGTTCCTTTCTCTGACACACACACATTCACTGATTTCAGTTATAATCCAGAATGTGCATTTAACATTAATAGAGGAACAATATGGATGTCTTTCCCAGGGGAGCCTTGTGTTTACAGACCGTAAACCTTAAGGACCACAGATGTATTTCCACATTACAACACAACAATCTCCGAACAGAAGTAGAAATAAGACTATCCTGGTTACCATCAAATGTTTTAAGGAATCTGGTGGATTAGAACCTCTCCCAACACAAGAATATATCAAGCAGTTTGGGTCATGTACACTGTAAGGCTTTGCACAATTCTCAGCAATATTCAAGGTGATCAGAGTTTATTTCTACTCCAGAATTTTTTTCCCCTTTAGCAGACACATTACTACTGTATCAATTCAATTTTTTACCTCTAGCACGCGCGGTATCCATCCTTTCCGGTAACCATATGGGGGAGGTTCCCTTCTGGACGAGACCAGAGCAGCCTGCCTGGATCTCTGAGCTCTTGCTCTTTCTTCTAGTTCTAGCTGATCTTGGGACAGCTGGGTTGGAGCTGGCAAAAAACTGGACATCCAGGGAGAGCAACGAAAAGAGAACGAAATAAAAAGTTCATTCCAGTAACTTCACTCACGGACACTCAACTATGCTTGAGCCAACCTCTTGCTAAGTCAATACTTTCTCAACAATCACTCTCTATAGATTAAGAAACAATTTATGAAACTTAAGCATTGCACTCATAAATGTGAGAGCAGCTTCTGAGATTTAGTAACTTCTGAGCTTAGAGTTGCAATGTGTGCTTTCTCAGCAATCTGGAAGATTCCTACAAAAACAAAAGCTAAATTCACATCTTTCTTGAACAGAAGAGTGGCAATCCCCGTTTTCCAACAGGAATGTCACATATCACTGGTATTCTTTACACTACCATGAATGAGAAAGAAATATTATGTTCCTACGTCTCTAGTCAAAACGATTCGCTCTTTCTTCCTCTCAAGGCAAACACCCACAGACACATCTGACAACGACCTCCCCTCTCAACGCCTGACACCCCCCTGCCAAGGGCAAGTCCAACCCAAATTTCTTCACTTCCCCTTTTTCAACTCTTCTTGTCTACACAGCCCTTTTGTGAATTTACTAAGAAAGTATCCAGAGAAACTCGGGATTCCGGGGGAGGCACCGGAACTGCACTCCCATGCCCTGCCAGAGACACTACAACTCATAACAAAGACCGCTCGCCCTCTCTGACGGTGAGGAAACCTCGACAAAACCCCATGGACCCAACCGAGGCGGAGGAGCTCCTTCCACCCGCAGTGAACACAGGAAAGAAGCAGAGCCTGACCAGGGGCCAAACACCCGCTCCCGCCAGGGCTCCGGCCCTCGCCGCACTCCCTGCGGCCGCGGCCCGGCCGCCGGGCCCACTGCCCAGGAGAGGCCGCGGCCCCTCAGTGCACTCCCTAACCGCGGCCGCTCCCGTCGGCGGAGCCCCGCAGCGCGGCGGGGAATCCCCGGGCCGGCCGGGAGCGTCGCATCGCCCTCACGGCCCGGGTGGGCCCGCCCGACCCACCTGGTGAGCGCCATCTTGACCGCGTAGGCCGTCCGCTCGGCAGCCGGCCGCCGAGGAGGGGAAGGCGGCGACACCTGCACATGCGCAGCACCCGCAATGTGCCCTGGGAGTCGTAGTCTCCATAGGTCACTGGCGGCGCGGCGGCGCACGCCGTAGGCCGCAAGGTATCATGGGAGGTGTAGTTTTACAATATTCCAGATTCTTTCTTCAGCCATCCTATTCCGCTCCTCCGCACTATTTACACCGTCTCCAACAAGTTCAGTAACTTCACAGTTCATCCAGCTAAATATGTCCAAGTAAAAAGCAGAAAATACAGAGCAAATGGATTGGAATAAAATTTATTCTGATGCCTGCTGTTTAGAAATCATTGAACAGGGACATGGGAGTGAAGGGAAGAAAAGAGACTTAAAGTGGTGCAAAAATATTGGTTTAAAATAGAAAAACATTTGCATCAAAAAGATGTCCTGTCTATGTTGAATTGGCATCCATATGTTACATAGGAGTTCTTCAAATCAAGATATGTACTCTTTAGAGTACAATTATAATTTGGAATGTGGAAAAATACTTCTCAGGGAGTCGTAATACATGGGAACTAGGTGGAGCTTTACATAGGAAAATCACTATTTGAGTTAAAGTGGCAACATATAGCACCATATATAACCAGAGACAGTTATAAATGAATAGTTGCTTTTGTTACATCACATCTAGTGAATCAAAGGCAAAAGAGTCCCACTGAGCCAGGCATGGTTCATCTAGAGAGAAACAGAGAAGACAGAGAAGAAAAGGGTAGAATGACTAAAGAAACAAACATGGTCTATCAGAGATTTAAAAAATCATACCATAAGAGGCAGGAATACGATACAGCAGAGTAACTGTCTTGCAGTCCTCTAGTCATTTTGTCTGCCTTATCATCTCCTAATCTGAAGGGTGAACTACTCCTTCAGGCTAAATGAATCTGTTACAACTTCTAGGACTGGGGAGATTTGGAGGAAGGTAAGGGCAATCCTGTGCAGTGTCTCTGTTCCTGAAATCATCTCCAGTGGGAATCAGCTTTTGGTCTAACACTGTGATGACAGCAGCTCTGTCACCACCTCCATGAATGACAGATACTTCCCCTTCTCTCTGAGATAGCTGGTGTCTTATGAGCAATTCATACAAAGATACAAGACTTCGTCCCACCATTTATCAATTATTTTCTTAAGCAAAACTCATCTGTCATCCCTTCTACCCAATTCTGTCACTCATTTAGTAACAGTATTGCTGTTGTCATATCTGGCAATATTGCCATCTGATTCAGGAGCCTTCTTTCCCCCTTAGAAGTTGCCAAGGCTTCTGTGCCCAGCTGTTATACCAGTCTCAGTGAAAAAATTGTTTTATCCCTCCTACTTTGACATTTCTCCTTCTTTCTTTGCTGTGGAATATTATTTAATGCTGAATGGGGGGAATGCATCACCACACCATTACTTCTATCTTCTGCTTATGATGATGCTTCGATTAAAGAATTAGCACTGTGCAACACTTGAAGAGGTGTGCCACTGGGGTTGGGAAGTGGCTGGCATTTCCAAGTACAAAGGAATCACCAGCACTGGATCAATGCTGCTTAAAGTACTTCTGAGGAAGTTACCGAGGAAGGAAGGCACACTATGATTTATACTAGTCACCATTTTCATCAGCTTGCTATCAATATGAAATTGCTATTGATAAATTTTATATGTTTCAAAATGAGTGGCAAAATGTTCAGAGATACTGGGAGGAGAGTCCTACAGTGTGAGCTAGATGACTTCGTAAGTAGAACCCATTTAAATGAGCTGTGTTCTAGCATCACATTGTACAAACAGGTATCCGTAAGTAAGAAATGTGGGGTTAAGTACAGGCTGTGCTAGGAACCAGTGACTTTGAAAAGGACCCATGAGGGTTATGAGACACAAGCAGCTTAGAACAAATTTCTTGCGCTATGAAGTAACACAAAGTCTCATGCAGGCCATGGATGTAGAAGTAGGGATATGGTGAACTCTAGAGAGACTCTTGTCCTGGTCTTCAAGTTTCTAAAACAATTCTGGAAGGTAGAAGAGGTTTAAAAGACTACAAAGGTATTACAAGGCTACCATTAATTGGAAGTGTAGGGGGAATACGATAAGTAGATTTGTTTTGTGGTGAAGTTTAAGAGGTAAATGTTACTATTGCCAGATTAGAATGAGGTTAACTCCATTTATCTGCTCTTGACAATTAGATTGCAAGGAAAAATTACCTAAGTGGGCAAATGAAAACATTTAGTATATTTTGTTCATTACAAAAAATTGAGAGGAGATTTGACCATCTTGTACATGTACCTGTACAAATTAGAAATGCAAGATATTAAGCCACTTCTTAATCTCACAGAGGAAGGCAAAACCATAACCAGTGACTGGAAGTGGAAATCAGGGAAATTCACAGGAGAAATTACGTTGAAATTACATTGAAACAATGAGAGTGTTTAACCTTTGAAAAACTGTAGGAGGTGCTCACTTTTCTATCCCTTATTATCTTCTAATCAAAGCTGAAATCCTCTGGGAAGAGACAGTTTCATTATTACCAGATCTGCTTTGGGCAAGCCTGAACAACCAGGGCCCACACAGGAACAGTCAGAAGTGGTCACAGCACCAAACCTGACTGAGTTCAAGAAGCATCAGGGCAATGCTCTCATGCACATGGTGTGTGATTCTTGGGCTGTCCTGTGCAGGGCCAGGTGTTTGACTCAATGATTCTTCCAACTTAGCTTATTCTGTGCTTCTCACAAAAGAAACATTAGGCAAGGAATGGTTCTGAGAATCTGAAACGAATTTTCCTCAAATATAAATCTCTCTCTAAGACAAAAAAGATTAATTCCTTTCTGTTTTTATCAGTATATTTTGGACAATATCTTTCTGGACAATAATGATATCAGGTTTCCACATGCATCTCTATTCACAAAAATGATTGTGCCAAAATGATCCTTGGTATGGTGAGTAAGGAGTTCAGGCTCTGTGGAGGTTTTGGCATGGCTGGGAGCAGGGACATTTTTAGTTTGATAAGAATATCACAGCTGGTTTTAAGAACATATTTCTGATGCATTCTGATAAGTTTTTTGGGGTAGGTTTAGGCTGTTAAATCCTCTGTACCTTTTTTATCTACTTCATCACTTTTCACATTTGCAAATCCAGAATTAAATGGTTCATGAAATATCTTGTAACAAATGATGATACAAAGGAATGGAATAAGCAATTGTTAATATCAGATACCTGAATGCCTACCAGTTGCTGCACCTAGTTGGATAAAGATTATCAAAATAAACAACTCTTCTTAACTCAAGGGATAAATTATGGACAGGTAAGGTGCTAAACAGTGAAAGAGAAGAGATTTAACTTGATGGAAAGGTTCAACCACATCAGCAATCCCTGTACTTCACGTTCCCTTAGGCGTTACAGGCAGCACTCAGAAGGAATAATTATACCTGGGGGAAGAATACCACAAGGTTTATTACTGCTTTTGTAAAAAAATCTTTACATTCTTCAAGCCATGTCTCTGTTCTCTGGAACAACTGAAATGAAGGCTGGTTTAATTTCTGTTATTTGTTGCATATTGTAGAAAAGTAAACTTTCTCAGGCAAAAATGTTCTCATGTACTTCTGTAAAAACCACAGACTCTGGAGGTGTTTTGCAAAGATCTTGGAAGCATTCCACTTCCAGGTGAGAAGATCACTTCACACAGGACATGTTGGCCCACTGACATTTCCCAACAACCTAAAGAAGAAGTGGAGTGCCCTTTAGGCACCAACAGCTTTAGCAAATAAAGTAAGGGGAATTTTTTTGCCAACAGAAATTATGAGAGAGAGGTATGGAGCTGGCATGCAATTGCCTAAACTGATACCACACAACAAGGTTGAGCAAAGGCCTTGAAGGAACAAAATACTGGTAGAAGTGGATTTTGCTGCTCGTGTAAAGCCCTGCTCTCCAAGGAGCACATCAGTTTCCATTGTCATATTCAGACTTTGGTGACTACTGGGTCACAGGGACTGAATGACCCTGGGCAATGGGCATGTTTTTGTGGAGACATGTTTTATCCAAATATTGGCTCTGTACAGTATGATTGGTAAGAAGGTGCTATTTTAAAATTTTATGGATTCCAGAGTCAGCTCTGAAGTTTCTATTGCTGATATAAAGGCAAAACCTGCCAATATGCATTTAAGTTGGACCAAGAATGGGAAAAAAATATTTATAGGACCACCTGCTTTCTGGGACTGTTTTGTTCTGTTTTCCTATGCCTTCTCTCCATACATGAGGAATATCTAGTATAAGTGAGCCTTTGCAGATATCTTGCCATGTTCTTCATCAAAGTGAAGCTGAAAAAGACATCGATTCTCAATAGGGAGGGCTGATTCTGACCTCCTGTCCTCTCTTCAGGCAGTGGGGCTGCTCTTGCTGCTCGGTGCTTGGCACAGAGAGGCTGAGTCTTTGGGTTTGCATCTGCATTGCAAGAGATTCACACCTGGGATGCAAATGTCTTCAACAGGAATGAAAAAGAAACGCTTTTCATAGTTTGTCTTTCACAGCAATTTGGGGTAATCTGAGATTTAATTTATTCAACAGTTGAAAAGGGAAGGGAAATCAAGCCAGCATCTTTCTTTCAAGCCAAGGTTTTTCTTGCATAGCCCCGTGCAGGCGCACACAAAAGAGCTCTGATCACTCTAACTAGGTGCTTGTTCTAATTATAGAAAGATTTAGCGTTGGTTACATAATTGCCCACTGCACATCAGCACAAGGCATTGTTATACTACAAAAGCCTCTTTTTTATTCCCCTCTTTGCAGCAGACCCTGCGTCAGCCTGTTTAACAGAAAGCTGCAAGGAGCAAAATAATTCTGAAGAAACCTCCCATAGCTTTCCCAGGAGAGGCCAGCAAAAACCAGATGCTGACCTGCTCCCTGTGCTGGGAGCATTGCCAGCATGAGGGATCCAGCCATCAAAGCAGAGGATTGATAGCCAGGGCAGCAGTCTTTTAAGCATCCCGGGTAGAAGCAGTGGGCTGTGGTCAGGAATCAGTGGTTGTGCTGAGGTTAGAGTTGCTATTTTTGATTTTTATATGCAATAGCACAGTAGCTTTAAATGGACACCCCACTATTATGCTCACTATCAGCCTGAGCCATGGAGGCTGTGAATTTGCAAACACAAAAATCTATTGCAAAACTTACACATGCTTTAGCAGACACAAGAACAGTAGAGCTCTCCCCTGTATTTTTAAGCTTTTTAAATTATGTGATTCAGAGTTGTTACTTCATGTTCAATCTACATTTATTTCTCTCCTTTTCTCAGCAGTACATCAGGTGCACATCTCCCTGACTTTTAAATTTCTTCCTCTTTTCCCTCCAAACCATGGAGCTTCCTTCCAGAAAATAGTCTTTCCTACATAATTTGTAATTGCCCAAGACTAAGCTGTGATGCTTCACTGCCCCCCATCAGTTCAAAAGCTCCCATCTGTCCTAGAATGGAAAGAAACTTATGGGACTGCAGCCAGTTTAGCCATCATATGGCTGATGCAGCAACTGGCCATGTGGGCCCTGTATCCTCAGTGTGCTAGCAGGGTAATCACCCTTATCTCTGCCCTTCATAATTTGTAGTTCCTTTGTTTCTTAGAGATGATATTTAGCAGCAAGCCCTCACTGTGCAGGCATTGACATTAAGGTCTGCAGCAGAGTACAAGTGAGGAAAACAAAAATGAAGTGAAGCCAGATGGAAACAAAAGGGTACTGTGGCACCTTGACTCCATCTGGATGGCATGTGCCAACCAATGCTGCTCTGTCACTGCCCTCCTCAGCTGGACAGGGACAGACATCAACAAAAGCCTCATGGGTTGAGATAAAGACAGGGAGAGATCACTCACTAATTACTGTCAGGGGCAAAACATGGGAACTGGGGAAAATGAAATGAATTGATTTTTAATTTATTACCAATCAGATCAGAAATAACCCCAAATTTTAAAAAACACCATTCCCAGCTCTCCCTTCTTCACTCCCAATTTTCTCTATTTCCTCTCCCCCAGAAGAGCAGGGTGACAGGGAATGGGGGTTGTAGTCAGTTCATCACACACAAATGTATGTTGCTGCTCCTTCTATCACAGGGGTGGAACACCTCACACTCATCCCCTGCTCCATTGTGGGGTCCCTCTTGGAGAATGCTCCCCAAACTTCTCCAATGTGAGTTCTTCCCATGACCTTCAGTTCCTCATTAACTTCTCCAGCATGGCCCCTCCACAGGGTCACAAGTCCTGCTAGCAAATCTGCTCCGGTGTGGGCTCCTCTTTTCAGAGGTCCACAGGTCCTGTCAGGTCCTGCTCTAGGGGGTCACAGCCTCCTTTGGGTATCCACTTGCTTTGGTGTGGGGTCCTCCCCACACTGCAGGTGGACATCTGGTACACTATGGCCCTCCATGGGCTGCAGGGGCACAGCTGCCTCATCATGGTCTTCACCACAGGCTGCAGGGGAATCCCAGCTCTGGGCCCTGGAGTATTATGACCCTGAGATTAGCTCAGCTGGTTAGAGAATAGTGTTAATAACACCGAGGTTGTGGGATTGATCCAATGTGGGCCATTCACTCAAGAGTTAGACTTGATGCACCTCCTGGGTGCCTTAGGATATCCTGTGATCTGAAAATAGCCACCTTCTGCCTCTCCTTCTCCACTGACCCTGGTGTCTGCAAGAGCTGTTTCTCTCACATATTTCCACTCCTTTCTTCTCTGACTGCAATTACTTCTGCACAATAACTTTTTTTTCCTCTTCTTAACTATGCTATTGCAGAGGTGCTACCACTGTCACTGACAGGCTTGGCCTTGGCCAGCGTTGGGCCTGCCCTGGAGCCATCAGGTGCTGGCCCTGTCAGACATGGGGGATGCTTCTATCAGCTTTTCACAAAAGCCACCCTGTAGCATCTCCACCCCCCACAACAAAACCTTGCCACGCAAATCCAATAAGGTACCCATCAAATGTTCCCAATATTATGTTGATCTTTTAGAAAACTACTTAACACACCACTGTCCCACAGCCAGGGAGAAGGGAATTAAATCACCTTTAGAGCACTTGTCCACAGGGGTGAAAAACCTATTCATCCAGGAAGAGAGACTTGTCATCAGGATGCTTTCTTGAATGCAATGCCATGGTCTCCTGAGCTAGTAGATGGGGACAGGGAGCAGAACAGCCCCCCTGCAATCCAGGAGGAAGCAGCTAGTGACCTGCTGAGCCACTTAGATGCTCACAAGTCTATGGGATCAGATGGGATCCATCCTAGGGTGATGAGGGAGCTGGCAGATAAGCTTGCGAAGCTGCTCTCCATCATTTACCATCAGCCCTGGCTCCCTGGGGAGGTCCCAGATGACTCAAGGTTACCCAACATTAACCCATCCATAAGAAGGGCCAAAAGGAGGATCTGGGAAACTACAGGCCTGTCAGTCTGACCTCATTGCCAGGCAAGTTTATGGAACAGATCATCTTGAGTAAAACCACACTTCACCTACAGGATGCCCAAGCAATCAGACCCAGCCAGCACAGATTTTGAAGGGGCAGGCCTTGCCTGACCAACCTCATTTCCCTTTAGGACCAGGGGATCTGCCTGGTACCTGAAGGAGAGGCTGTGGGTGTTGTCTGCCTGGAGTAGTGAAGGCTCTGGAGCACAGGTCCTATGAGGAGTGGCTGAGGGGGCTGGGGCTGTTTAGCCTGGAGAGGAGGAGACTCAGGGGAGCCACTCTCTATGGCTCCCTGAAAGGAGGGTGCAGCCAGGTGAGGGGGGGCACCTTCTCCCAGTAACCAGCAATAGCACAAGAAGACACAAGCTGGGGAAGGGGATGTTTAGGCTGGACATTAGGAAGAAGTTCTTTCACTGAAAGAGTGATTAAATAATGGAATGGGCTGCCTGGGGAGGTGGTGGAGTCCCTGTCCCTGGAGGTGTTTCAGAAAAGACTGTATGTGGCACTTAGTGCCATGGCCTAATTGACAAAGTAGTGTTAGGTCATAGATTGGACTCAATGATCTTAAAGGTCTTTTCCAACCTAGTTGATTCTGCGAAATAGAATGTGAAATTTAATTTAACTGTGAAATTTAATTTAAGAGTGCAGAGGATAGGTTTTCTGGGAGCCTCACTGCCAAAGTGAGATTGCGTTACCTTGCAGTTACCGAAGAGGAGCAGGTAGCAATCCTGCGATCCGGGGTGCGATCTGGGCACTTCCCCGCAGCAAGGGCGGAGGCGTCAGCGCAGCGCAGCGCTCCCCCGCCAGTCCCCCGTGGGCTCGCCCAGGGGCCGCCCCTTGCAGTCCCACCGCGCCCCCGCCCCTCCGAGCTGCCGCCAAGGGAGACTACGTTTCCCGGCGTGCCGCGCGGGCCAGGGCCGTACCGTGTGCGAGGTGCAGGGGGGAGCGGCGTGCGGCGCGCGCGAGTTGAAGTGCCGGCGAGGCGGTCGGTAAGTGCCGCTCCGAGCGCCGGCTGAGCGCCCGGGCCGTCCCGCCCTCGCAGTCCCTGCTCCCGCCCCGGCCCGTGCCGGGCACTCCGGGCCCGGGCGGCGAATGCTGCCCGCAGCTGCGGCCCCGGCGGGGACTCGGTTGTCGCAGGGCTCGGCGAGGCCGGGGCTGTTCGTGGAGGCTGGAGCGGCGCGGGGCGCGGAAGCTGCTCCAGGAGTGCCGGCCCGGCCTGAAGAAGAACGGAGAGCAGGCGGCGCCGGCCCCTCGTGTCCTTCACGGGCAGGTCCCGGGCGCGGCGGCGGACGCGGGCCTGGCGGCCGGAGCGGCCCGGCCGGGGCTTGGAGCGGCGCTGGCTCCCGCTGTCCTCGGGGCGGTCAGCAATCCCCGCCGCTCCCGGGCCACGGCAGGCGGCGGTGGGGTCACCTTCGGGGCTCGGACGGGGAACCGGCACCGTCCCGGCTGCCCCAGCTGGGAACAGGAGAAGCCGGGCTGTAACGTGAGGGACACCTCGGTGCGCCAAGTTCTGTGAAAGTCAAAGGAGCCACCTCAGTTAGGTGAAAAAAGAGCTAGAGGTGATTTATCAACGCAGGGCTTAATAATGAGAGGCTGTGAAATCCCAAGGCTTGTTTCACAGCTGACAGGGCCCTTAAGATATCCCTAGGGGTATCATAACGGCTCATTTACATGGAAAAGGCTCCTTCATACCTTATGCAAAACTTTGAAATACAATTTACTTTAGAGAATTCTATTTCTGTACCTCTTATTGGAGGGGTTTTAGTTATTCCCTTTTTATTGCTTCAACATGCTAAGCATGAAAGTAGGAACTTGCAGAAAATTCAGCTTTGCTGCCTGTTTATTTGCTACCTAAAGTTCCCATCTTCTGTTTGTGACGTACAGCTGGCGGGTATGGAAATGGATGTGATGTAACAAACTGCAGATTATAGCTTCAGGTAGGAATAAGATGCAAGAACAGATGGACCTGCATCCTGCTTTCAATAAAATGTTCTTTTAGTAGTTGAGAAAGTGAAGGAAAAAAATAATGAAAAGGAGAGGCATATTTTCTGTTAAGAAAATGTCACTGCACTTTTCACTTTTTAATGAAGGAAATTTTACTGCAATATACAAGGAGCACAAATTATTTAATTAAAATACTTTGCAAAAAATGACTTTTTGAAGGTGACAGAGGATACAGGAGATCTCTGTACAAAAGAAGATTGGTCCTGCTGGAAGAAACCACAAAATTTCTAGAATTCCAATGAGGCAGAGGAAGGAGGGCGACATTTTTTTTTTTGTGAAGTGCATGTACTTTTGACTGCAGTCAAGAGCCCAGGTTTATTTTCTGTTGAGTTTGATCATAGATTCAAAGGGGTCCTGGTCAGCCAGCTACCCTTTCTGACAGGAGAAAGAGCTGGGTTGCTGCAGGCAGCTGTGACAGGCATTGACAGAATATGCCTCAGCTTTTCTGCCTCACAATTGCCTAGGGTTTGTAAGGAAATAAAAGGAAATAATAAAGTTTAGCTAAGGTTCATGGACAAAGGTCTCTTGTGTTATATTAGCTTATTTTGCTGATTGTGTTCTTATGAACTGTTTTTGAAAGACTTGACCTGTGTCACTGCATGTGTGTTTTGGTTACAAGGCTCCGAGAGGAAAGGCACAAGCCAGACTGACCCTGCTAAAGCTTCACAATGAAAAGCAGGCAAGTTTCTCAGTCAAGCCTAGGAGTGGGAGGATTAGTAAACTCCATCTTGGTGGGGTGAGAGCCTGCACTGTGTCAAGGGTGCTCTTGAGAGCTTGCAGAGAAGTGACGATACCTTTTGATTTGTGGTAGAAGCAGAAGGAATGGTCAATCATACTTGCTGCCCAGCACCAGCCATAGGGAAAGGAAAGAAAAATGTACCTAATTCCTTGTTACCTTTTTTCATATCTGGGTCCTCTATGGTGACATAAAGAAATGGAAAATATATATATATTAACATGTAATGAGTTACATGTTTATGCTACTTTATATGCTGTAAGCAATGAATGTAGTGTTCCAAAGTGCCTAGTGTGGGAAATATGTTCATTCCCCACCCTTGTCCCACAGAAAAAAAAAGTGGTTGAGAAGTGTCTCACCCCAGGCCTGTGACAGAGCTAGGAATGGGCTGTAAATTCCTGCAGATTGCTGTTCTGCCAGTACATTCCCTGTCTGGCACTTGAGTGGGATGGTGATAATGAGAACACAAATCTTACTTGGTCACTGATCAGGTCCCCCAGCTGCATTCTCTGTGGTTGTCTGGCACTGCTGGAGTGGCATACAACCTCCTGGGATGCCTTGCCTCTTCCTAGACCACTCATCATCAGTGTGGAGCTTTCAGAACTAGCCTAGCAGAGTTTCTTAGAAACTTTGGGTGTTCTTGATGCTGCAAGAGCTCTTTTTAAACCTGGGCTTTTTATATCATCTGTTGTCCCCTTAAAATCTGCTTATGCTGTGATGTCTTCAAAAATTTGTGTTGAAGAAGTGCCTGTTGATATATCAGAATTGACTTTTGGTGATCTCATGCTTCTGTCTGTCCACCTGTTGTGTCTCCTTGAAAAGCCTTTGGGATCCTGAACAAATGTTTTGTTGCATTTATGCAAGGTCTAGCAGTGAGTTACTTCTGGATTTGTGGCCTGTAGACACTGTTGAGTTAAGAATAGCAATGAGCAACTTACCCCCAATTGCTGGGTGATTGCTTAAGCTCTTGGCTGGGGGCAGTGCTAGCAATGTGTCATTAGGAAAGGAGCAATTAAAACTTGGATTGTCAGGTCCTCTGGGGCTGTGGGCATCAGATCACTGAGTCTTCATCAGATGTTACAGTTGCTGTTTTGTATCTTGGCAGGGTTCATCAGTCATGGCACTAAGGGCCTTGAAATTTGCCTCATTGACAGCAGCTGCTTCTGGCATCTATCTGTATGGAAACAAGTTCCTGGATCCTAATGATTTTGGAGTTGTTCGTGTGGGTCGAGCCATTGCCACAGTAAGTTCTACCATAGCAATGTGCAGGAAGATTCCTAGATGGGTAAGGGAATTGCAGTTCACAAGAACTTCGTATTTTCTGCATTCCCTGTCTGCATTTTCAGCAGGCTTAGGAAATCAGAATGTCTGTGGAGAGCTCTTCAAGTTCTTGACAGTGTGGGGAGAAAGGAGGTGGAAGCATGCAAGGAATACAGCTGTTAGCATATTTTGGAAAGAGAAAAATGGAGATACTGAGGGCTGTGTCTGCTTCCCTGGCTAGGGTGAGACCTTCAGAGCAAGGGCTCATTTTGGGCCCACATTTTCATCAGCCACCCTTCAAGGTCTGTCGCCCAGGTGCAGTGTTCTGCTGCCTTTTAAGAGTGACTTAGTTCAAACCCTCTTCTCTGCATATGCCATTTTTACATTTTGGTATAAGTATCCTGGCTGTGTTGATGAACTAGGGTAACCGTTGCACTATGACCTTGGTATGAGATTTGGGGAGAGAAGGACTGGTGTTTTGGGGATCATTCTCAAAGCCAGAGTAAAGTGAAGATGGGTGATTACATACTTCTGAGATTGGAGTGGTTTCCAGATGTGTAAAATGAATGCTATATCTGCCTAGCATCACTGATATTTCTCATAAAACTGCTGCCTTCTCCTTGCCAATGTTCACTGATGAATCCATGAGCAGCCAGGAACATGGAGAGCAGAGACTCTGGAGGGGGTATCAGTCTCCCCTTACCTCACTTGCATTATACATCTGTCACTTCAGGCCACAATCTCCATCATTTACAGACCCCCAGTGGTAAGCAGCTGTCTGTCTGCATTTTCTGTGACTTTTAAGCACTTTGTTAATGAGTTTTACAAGGAGTTTGCTCCTGAGGGCAGATGCAATAAGAAACAAGCTCTGTGGGTTGGCTCAGGTGCCATGTGCACGCAAGATCATAAACTGCTGTGAAAAATGAATGTTTAATCTGAAAGGGTGAAGGCAGAAATACAAACTGTAATCTTTCCTTCTTACTTAACAAGTGCTAAGCTTCATGCTCTGTCCCTGACCATAAGGTAGTGCTACCTGGTGGCAGGGAGCACCCCTTTCCCTTTTAAAGCACAGGAAATTGAGGCATGGAAGGGAATTCAGCTTCTTGTTGCTGGAGGAGAATCTGTTATTCAGGGTGTTTGGGTTCTCCAATGTGTCCTTGAGTTCTGCCTATTTGAGTAGTGTTTCTCAGTCTTTCTTAAGCCACTGTTTTTGTGGTAATCTACTGTTTAAGACAAAAATAAGTGAGAAGTTCCAGTGATGAGGCTGTGCAGTTGGTCTGTGTTTTGAGTGATGGTAAGAGATTACTTTCCTGAAGAATAGGAAGTAGGGGAAAGGAAATATTCTTTGTTTTAGATGGTGGCAAATCACAGACATGCCTGACTTTCATGTTCTCTGCCTTCAGGGAGGTCACAAGTCATTGGCTATAAAGCGCTTCACTGGTCCTGCTCTTAAATGCTTTCTTTAGAGGATTCTGCATCCATAGCTGCAAGCAGTGACCCAAAACCAAGTTACCAGTGCTCAGTCTTCTGTAGGTGATGGCAGCATGTGTTTAAATCTGTGTGTATACTTTTAAAAAAGAATGTTCTGTCTCTTTCTGAATTCTCAGTTTCCTTTGGTATGTATGTGTTTGAGTTGCTTCTGAGAGATTCTTTAGTCTTGCTGTACCAGTGACCTCTGCCTTCCCTGCTCATTTTTGGACAGTCAAAAGTCAGCTCTCATCTGAGCACAGGCGGCTTGACCTGCCGTCATTCCTTAGTCGTGGACCAGGTGAAGCCAATAGAGCAGATATGTTTACTTCTAAGAAGCTCAGCTTTGGGATTATTCTTTTTGCAAATGAAAGATACATCTCTGTAGCAAACAAGTGACTTTGGATATTGAATATTAGTGACATCTACATAGACCTGAAGTATCTGTCCTTCAATCTAGCCCTGCCCTGGCTTCTTACCTGGATGCTTGATTTCCTCATTGAACCATAGCCAGGCAAAAGCAGACTGTAATGAAGAGACTGCGATTCTTAAGAGCTAACAAGTTCAGCAGTGGCAGACGCAAAACTTTAAGACAAGTTACAGTGGGGCAAACAAAAGAAAAGCCTGGAGAAAAGAACACATGAGGATCAAGGAACCTGACTTACAACTATGAGACTCTGAACAGATTTCATCTGAGTTTGTTTAGAGAGATTTGAGTCTGGTTGTATTTTAAGCATGTTGATTCAGTAGTTCTTTGCAGACTCCATAAGAAACTTGATGAAGCTCACTAGCAGAAAATTTCTTTTTAAGCCTCTGTTTAGGGAACTATCTCTTATGTATGGGTAGACAGCTATTGAGGGGGAACATTGTGCCATGGCTTGGTAAGATCTGAGGGTAGGTTTAGGAGCAGTGGAGGAGTGTACAGTGTTGAGAATTCATTGATACCAAGTGGGACATTTAACAATGGGCCGGATGCAGTGAAAGTAATTTGGCATTTGTAAAGGGAGGGATTAGTTCATTTTGTATATCTTTTTATAACTCTGAATTTCAGTCTCACACTGTAACATGAATGACAGCACTAGTCTTGGATGAGAACGAAGTCAGTGGCGTGGGCAGCATCACGCTGCAGAGCATTTCTGTATTCTGGTAAAATTAGAAACTGGCAGAGCTGTTGTGCATTTGCTGTATTCTTTTGAGAGTATACCAGTTGTTTTGGTTATGTGGAAGGAACATTCTGTGCAGTAGCTAGACACTGGGAGGGATTTGGCATTGTCAGAGTTGCCTATCAGGATCATCATAATATTAATTTAGTGTTTAAGATTACAGTGTAATTAGCAACCGCTTAATTAATTCCCTCTTCCTCTGTAATACAGGCCAATCTGTTAGCCGCTTCTTTTTGAGTTGGAGGTGATAATTACCCTTCTGGACCAGAGATAAAATAAGAACCAACTCAAGCCTTGATGCAAGACTGATTCGAACCTCCCTCCACTTCAAAGTTGTTCTTTGAGGTTGTGAAGTTGTTTTGAAAAATTTTTCTTCTGTATGGTCTCTGTAGCTGTGCAGCTCCTCAGTTCGCCAGGGACAAGAGAGCCTGAAAAGCCAGAAAAAAAATTTGCCGTGTTCAGTTTACAATTTGGAAATCAGGAAACATGAGAAACCTGACCTCCACAAGGAGGGAGGGTGTCCGTTTGTTACTGATTCCCAGCTTGGTCCATTCTTGGATGCATTTCTGAACTTTTGACTTTTTTCCCTATTGTCAGTTCTGCTGGCTTTGTCTCAAACCAGGTATGCTTCCCTTGCCTCCCTGGCTTTCATGATACATTGACTGTACTTTGTGCCCTTCCTGGATGTATCTGTGGTGAAAGGTGGGGCTGTATCCTGTGCCAGAATGGAATGCTACTCCTTCAGTAGGGAGATTTGAGGAAAAGTGCCTTTCAATGGGAGTTAGAAAAATGATTCTTCATGGCAAGGATCTTGAAATTCATATGGCACATTAGTGGACATGCTCCTCTAGGTGTATGTTCCCTTCTCTCCCTCCAGACATGACCTGTATGTTTCTCTCCCATTCACTGATATTCTGACTGTGGAAAGAGAGGAACTTTAGTGACATGAATTGTCACTAGATGTATTTTCAGAAATCATGGAGTCACTTAAGAATATAATTCCATTGTCCGTGGCAATGTCTAGCTAACAGGTTTGAGCTGGATCCTGTTTTTATAATTGGGTATTCAACCCTTTGGCCGCACATTCCTTTGTGCAGTTGAATATCCCCAAAAGTACTGCTGCTTGTGCTAGTCTGAGTTTGTCATTCTGTTCCCTACTGAGCCTATACACAGAGCAAGCTGGTTAGGCAGTTTGGAGCTATGAAGCTGTGGGATAACTGATGGGGCACAGAGTCTGGATGACCTCTTTTACTAGCAGCAGACCTTACTGTGGAAGCCCACATGGCTGACTGCAGATGGGAGTCTGCTGTGCAAGGTACTGTACAGAGATTAGGAAAATGTTTTGAGCATCTCAAATATAAGATAGTATAGGAGTGTCAAGTGTTGCTTACATATAGCTACATATCAATGAGGCCCCTGCACTTCTTGTTGTAAGTGTTCATTGAAGTTAAATTATTTTAATTTAATTTATTGAGTCTTTTGCCATAGGCTTCACTGTGGAGCCTGAACTTTGAAGCCTAAGGTACATGCACTCTCTTTAACAGAAGTCTTGTTGTTTTGATAACTGTAGAACTTGCTCAGCATTTCTGGTTTCATTTGCAGACGGCAGTTATCACCTATGACTACCTCACCTCTCTTCGGAGTGTCCCATACGGATCAGAGGAGTACGAATTCCTCAAATCACAGGTAGGTAATAGCACTGAATTGCATTCCTTGGAAACTGCAAGGCACAGGTGTCTTGCTGTAATGCTGTCATCTTAATAACTCAATATGCTTTCTACCAGATTGTTAACAGCAATATTGGATAACAACCCCATATTAGGACTTGCATTGCCCAATGGAGGAGGTCCTTTCTCTAAGGTAGCCGTATGCATTCAGTGCTCACCAGACTCAAGTCCTTGGTGTATGCATTTGGGCTCTGCTGCCAGATCTCTGCTGCCCACACTGGTTGTGTGGTGGTCAGCTGCTGAGAGTGGCCTGGCGGTGCTTTCTTATTCTGCATATTGTTTGGTAATGGCCATAACATGAAGACTGACTGATTTAAGTAAAAGGAGTGTGTTGAAAAGGAAATAATAGAGATGAAGCAAACTTGCAGATCTCTGAGGGAATGAGAATTGTGCAAAGTAGTGTACATATCATTGCAATGTTGTGTTTTGATATCAGTAATTAACAGTAATAGAAAAAGCATTTCTACTGAGAAGGAAGACAAGCACCCTCACTGCTCCTTTCAAGTCTTGTACTGCACCCTTCATTCCACCCTGTAGTCCTATAGTTCATTGAGCTGTGAATGAAATTTGGTTTTAGTTGAGTGCTTGTGATGTATGTTAGCCAGGGTTTCTCTGCTATTTGAGTTCAAGACCTCTTTGGAGGGGGAAATGCAGCTTGTGCCAAATTAGGCCAGTCTGCATAGTGTGTTTGAAGTAAGGTTTTTAGCCTCATTTTTCTTCTTGGTGCAGGTAGGATTTATGCCACTGATGTGGTTGGTTATAATGCATGAAGTGGTGCTCTCCAGGGATTCTCAGACTGGAGGGACTATAAAGCTGGAAACAGCCTTGACTAAGGTAGAAATCAGTGACATTGGATTCCAGCATGCTTTACTATTCCTCTGGCAGAAAATCCACATCATCAATATGGTCTTAGTGTATCTGCAGTGGTTTGCAGAATGGCTTCCTTGGGCTTGTTCTCATCCTCTGCTGTCTAAAGATGCTAAGCTGTTCTAATGTAGCTTCCCATCCCAAGTGAGTGGTGCTGATGCCCTGGCATAAAATGAAGATAGGTGTGTTGGAGTCCGGAGCTTCACTGTCCGTCTGCCCATGTCTCTGCCCTGAACCTTTGAAACCTGGTTTGCAGAAGGGCTGCATGTAGCTTCCTTGGCGACACCCAAGTTGTGGAATTATCAGTACTGTGGACAGCTTATCATTTGGCAGAATTTGCAGCAGCTGCAAATTCCTCACCTTTTGCTGTATATCTCCATGGTTTCATTAACCTCTGTTATGTGGATTTTGATGGTTTGTCAATTCACACCCTCAGCAGCCAGAAAGGGCCCTGTTTGCTAGAACTGCACAGAGCTGTGGCCTCCCTGCTTGGCAGCCAGGACTAGCTGCCAGGACTAGTCAGCCTCTGCATGTGGCAGAGCCAGTGACAAGCACAGCATGCCAGCACGGCCAGCACTAGCCTTCAGCTGCAGAAAGGGGCATGAGCTGGGAGATAGGAGGAAGCTGGCACAAGCATAGCATGAGCTGGTGAAACTTGTTGACCAGTGGAGTCTGGTCTGGCTGTTGACAGGTGTTATGGAGTGCCACCACTGAGCCTGGCAGGAAATGCACTTGTGGGTTCTTCAGCAACATCCCTGTAAAGCTTGTGCTAGTGAAGCATCAGTTTGGCATGGGACATACTTTGGACCTGGGCAATTGCACAAGACATTTTATCTCAGTGCAGTTTTAAGTGAATGGCAATGAAGTCTTTACCACCTTGCAGCTCTTTTAACTCTTTATGACAGCTGATTTTGTTGGTCTTGTACTAGGTCAGTATAACTTGTAAGAAGTTACCCCATTGGAGTTGGTACTTAAGATTGGTCACTGGATAGGGCCTAGAGGATGTGAATGCCATGCCCAAATAAGTGTTGTGTTTTAAAAATACTTATCAAGATGTTGCTTCTGCTAGCTTCTGTCCTGGATAGATCTCTAGTACTCTCAGCCCTTTGTTGTACTCTCTTTGTTTCTGTCCTTCTAGTGAGGCCAGTTTAGCCTGCTTTTCACATATCAAGTGTTTGTAATTTTCTTGTCAGCATGTGTATGAATTAGCTGCTGATTTCCAGATGCAGTTTTGGTGCTGTGCCTAGAAGAGAGACTCTGTGAGGCAGGGTGTATCTCTGTGTGTGTGAGAGAGATTTGGTGGCCACGGGACTGCTGATAATGTCAGAAGGTCTGAATCTGGCTTTTGTGCCTCTGTCTCCAGTGTTGGGGTGCAGGTGCATATATGTCTGTGATGTGCTTGCAGCTGGGAGTGGAAAAACACTTTTTTCCATAGATCTCCTCCTGGTACTCAGCATACTGGTGATGCTACTCCAGTGCAAATAATGCTTAACTTGTTCTCCATGGATTCCGAGTGAGACATTAAACTGGGGTCTCTAAATTACCCATGGCCTTGCGTGAGAGATGGGAAGGTTCAGTGGCAGCATAAGTGCCTGAACCTACTGGGGCCAAACAGGAACATAGTCATTAGGAAACAATTAAATTCAAAGCACATTAAGAAGGAAGTGAGTTCCCCAGGGACTTTTAGCCAGGTTCCTGCTTAGGTCCAAGGAATTATCTTCAATTTTACTGTATAGTTCTGTCCCTTGTGGACCACTTTTGATGCTAATACTCTAAGCTCCTCAGTTCCCAGCATTTTTTTATGGCTAGCATATGGGCCATACTATGGCCAAAGTTTTACTGCTTTCCATGAGGTGGCAAGCAGTAGATGGGAATTCACTCTATGTCCTGAGGTTAGCTTGCCTCTCCCTGGATCTCCTGTCAGCTAGGACCCACTTGCCAGATGGCACAGATTGATATCCTTCAGCAGCAGCCATTTTTCATTCCTGCCCCTGCCTGAGGCAGAGATGAACCTCCTCATGTGCTCGGGCTTTATGTCCTTCCCAATGGTTGCTTCATTTCACCACTGATGGCTCAACCACATTGGAAATTCAATCTTTCTCCTAAATGAGGGGTCCTTTCCTGGTGTGTGGACCCTGTTCCTGCATATGATGGTACTGCCAGTGTACTGGTGTCAAGGGCAGTTGTCAATGGTTGGCTCCAAGGCATCATATGTCTGTAGGTCTGGTGTCAGGAGTATTAGGGGAGGTATGACCTCTCTTCATTTCATGTCTGTTTCATGAAATGATTCTGGACATCTTTGCACATGTAAACATGGGCATTTCTTTTCATTTCTACTCCTGCTTGCACTGGGCCAGAGGAAGAAGGAGGGCAGCCTGCTCAGTGCCATTTCCTTACCTATTGTTTTCTGAACAAAACATTTTATTCTATAGAAGGCTACATTTCTCTGATGTTCTTCTGCCTCAATGAATGTTGGCTCTTCACAGTGTTTGTCTCCTCAGTACCAAGTCAGCCTACCTTGGGACATTTCCAGTGGTGTTCCTCTCAGTGTAGCATCTGTATGTCTTGGCTGACACTTCTTCATTGCTGGCATCAATTTCTGTTGATCCTGCTATCAGTCAGGAGGTGTGTTACAACATGCAGTTTGGTCAATGGCTGGTATCAATGGAATTCTGAGTTGTCAGTGTAGTGAGAGGGTTGCAATGGGTCAGTTGTCTTTGATTTTGGCAGATGTTGGCACAAGTGGCCACAGTTGAAAATCTTGAGCAAGACATCTTTTTGTTGTTTTCCTCTGTAAGACAAAAGGTTGCTGCTGTGAGTTTTGGTTTTTTGTAATGAAGAGAAGACAGCAAGGAGAAAAAGGATCTGTGGTCAGGGTATCTCGGAAGACAGTGGGAATCCATTCTTGAATTAACTTTGTTGGCTACAAAATTGCTTTGTCAGGGACAAGCCATTTGGGGAGGTTAATTAAATGTCCTCCTTTTGAGAGCAGAATGAGGATGTTCTCGTCATTCAAACTTATGGTTATTGGGCTGTCAGTACCTGGGCAAATATTTGGAAAGTATAACCTTGTGCCATCATTATACAGAATATGATTTCTTGCTCCTTGGAGGCTCTTCCTGGCTTTGCTACATTTACTTCTCACAGTGGAGTGGGTATTTTCAAAATGAGTTTTGTCTCACCGTGAAGTTGCACAGTGGAAGGATCTTGGAAAGAAGAGGAATGAATGTGTATGTTGTGTGTTTTCAAAAATAATCTACAGTTTCTGGATAGCTCAGACCAATGAAATAGCCTGTGCCTTTGGACTTCCATTGTGGTTCAGTAACCCATGTGCCTTAAATATTAAGTGATGTCTTAAAATAGTTTCTTCCTGATGGAAGTGGACTGCATCTGCAGAGAGAAGTCCTCAGGAACTCTCCATGGCATTCCTTCTAAAAGGCAGCTGTGAATGGGAACTGTGGGCTGTTCTCCACCACAGCAAGTGTGTGCAGTGATGGGTCTACTTGTGCTTCAGCCTCGGGTGAACTGAGGGGAGAAACAAATGAACTTTCTTATGGGACACAAAATAGCCATTAGGTGGCAGTGACTTTCTGTCACCAAACTAAATGGGAACCAGTAATAGAGAGGTGAAGAGCTTCAGAGCCCATCCAAAATCCCTGAGTTGATCATGTTTGGTTGCCCTATTATGTGCTCCCCAGGATATCTCTTCATCTAAAAGGCATGGTCAACACTAATGCAGTCTAAAAAAGCTACTATCAGGGCCAGCTGGTGACTTGATGACTCTACATTTGAGCACTGCTGTCTAGCAAACTTCCTGCCAATACATAAAGCATGAAAGCTTTGCACTGAAAACATAACAAGCTGTAAAATAAATCTTATAATTAATACACTTCCTTTTCCTCCTTGTGCTTTCTGGAGTGGTGTCAGCTGAATGCTCTGGCCATAGCATCTATAGGTTTTAATTTTGTAGCATTGAAAAGGTCCAATTTTTTGTGGGATCTGTGCCTATGAAACTAGATGTTCTTCAGTCATCTGCAGGGATTTATTCAGAGAAATGGCCCATCTACTGTGACGTTTTTGAAGGAGGAAGAAGGAGAGAAGTGAGGGTGAGGAGGCAGTGCCTCATGTATTTCATGTTTTTTTCCTGGCTGTGCACGCTTGTCCCTGAAGTGCTTTGCTCCAGGAGCATAAGTGTGAATTGCCATGCGCTTGAGTCTTCTCTCAGCTTCCCAGGAGTGACACAAATGCCTGGGGAGCATTTAGCTCTCTCTCCTCCAGGTGGGGCTATCCCTTTTCACTTGAATCCCTGAGGACGCCATCACATTGCTTCTTTAGAGCTGCTGGAGGGATACATAGGAGCCAGAGAAGTATCTGAAGAGCATCTCATCTGGTAGAGTGGGGAAACCATTATGAAGCCCTGGGAGGATGCAGGCTGCAAGAAGTTTGCATCCTAAGAAGCATTATAAAAGGAAAAAATGAGAAGTGAAGAAATAATCAGGTTTTATTTAGTGTTTGGCTATGCCTTGGGTCCCAGTGTGAAATGAACACTCAGCAGTGCAAAGTCAAGAGGTATGGCAAGAGATGGTATTTTCTCTGAAGAGTTCTTGGTCATGGTTGATTTGCCTAGATGTGAGTGGTGCAAATACACACAAACATGGGATTTCTTAGAGGTGGAAGGTCTGTGTAAAGAGGGAAGGATACAAAAAGCAGAAATTACTTAGGGTTTCACTGTAAGTCACTTAACACTGATCCCATTGATGTTGGATCAGGCCCTGATTAGGGATGTTTTCTTAATGAAGGACTGTGTGGCTTTGAACTACTGACCAGTTTGTATGGTTCACAGAACACAGAAACAGAATATTCTGAGTTGGAAGAGACTCACAAGGCTCATTGAGTCCAACTTTAAAGGGAATGGCTTATATGGTTGTTGGAGGCCACCTGTAAAATCAGTAGAGCTGACAGGTAGCCAGTACTTAATTTATTCTAAGAACAGGAAGACAGCTGGCTTGAGAGTAAAAATAATCTTATCTGAGGCTAGGAAAAATAGATACCTAAAAGTTTCATTTGGGGACAGAGACATGTACTTGCAATGTCAAAGTGGACTTCTGAAGTGTTGTTTTGTTTGCCCTTTGAGTCCTTAGCAAGACCCATCTTGTGGATTCTGTTCCCTTTTCTGAGGTTGTTGTAGTTAGCTTGCAGTGAAACACTATCTTGAAAAACTTCAAATTAGGAGTAAAAATTAGATGCAAAATCGGGGGTGAAGAGAATAGGTGGCACGCAGAGGATATTTCATGTATCAGTTCAGGTTAGAATTTCAGAGCAGGACTAAATATTGTAGATTTGCTCTGCTAAAGCAGTGACCTTATCACATTCTCCCCAAAGTGGATCTGATAAAAGAATGTGCTGGAGGGCAGCTCACAATTACCTTACCTGTCAAGAAAGTGATTTCATTTATCTAGTTAAGTCAGTGGTGAGGGAATTGCTGTGGTGGGCGGTGTCTTGCAAACACTCCTCTGGACTTGTTTGTAGTGTGGGAGGCCTCTTAGTATGTTCCAGGCAGATCCTTATAACATGTATGGGGGCTACACTGTTTGCATACTTGAGGGAAGGGTGTCTCTGAAAGGAACTGCTGTATTTTTCCATCTGGTGTCCCAGGGCCAGGGAGGACTCTGTCAGGCCTGAGGAAGGCCTGTGGACTAGGAAAAAAGGAAGTTATGTTTCTCTTGAACTACAGTAGTTGATGATTTATATTGTTCAATGTCAGGTTTTAAAGCTACCCCTTGCTTTATTTATTAGTGTTCATGTGGCCTGCCTAGAAATGTGCATTTTTGTACATCTGGACAGGCTCATCTGCTTACCTGTGGACATGTGCCAGTTGTTCAGGTGGGAGTCCTTATAGTAAAGTAGCCATTTTTTGGACAGAGTCAAAGGTTCAAAGATGGCTTTGGAAGAGTTAATCCAAGATGGTAATCATATTCACTGCTACTCTAGTTAAGCCTTCTTTTGGTCCTGTGGAACTGGCTTGGGGTGTCTTAATTTTTATTGGTTTTTTTTGTTTACTTGTATCTTTTTTGGCTTGAGAGTTCTGTCTCGGTGGCTGCAAGTTCTGCTGATAGTGCACCATTCAGAGCAGCTTGCTGCTCCTTCCTCTGCAGTAGCATCATTTTGGCAGGTCTGACACCAGTAACAACTTGTTTTTGTCAGCGTACTGAGCCAATGTGACATGGAAGACGACCACAGCCAGCAGATAAACAAAGGTTGTCTTTATAAAACCTCCACTCTGTTCCGAGCTCCACTTGAACCAAGAATTTGCATGTGAGCTTGCACATATGAAACTGGCCAGTATTTTATGAAATGCCTTCTGCCAAGCCTGAATCCATTTACTATGTTGATAGTTTTGCTGAATTTAGAGGTAAATTCACTGAAAAGGTCACTAGCAGAATTGCTTTTCAAAAAATGCCCCATCTCTTAAAATGTCTTTACTGCCTGTGCAGTCTTTGTTTGAAAATGTACTCATTTTGAGTTGCCTGTGAACTCTGTAACTGTGCAGCCTGTTTGTTATTGTAGGGCTTTTCTGAACACAAGTTGTTTTTTACAGAACTGCTGAAGGGCAGCAGGTTTTGTTTATCGTAGGACTGTTGTGTGAAGAGAAGTAGGGAAGATAAGCTTTTCTCCCTCGGGCCCTTTCCTTTGCATTCACAGTCAGGCAGCACAGCCAGGCATTTCCAGAGCTCAGCAGGAGCTTTTTCATCTCTGCAATGCCCTGGTATTGCCTGTTCTGTCTCTCTTCTTCCTCTCCAGGACAACATCCCTGCTTCTATTTCTTGTAGTAAGCTGAGGTTTTGCTGTGTCAGTCTGAATTGGGAGCTATTCCATGTCATTATACAGAATGGTGATCCTTGGCTGGGGAATATTAAATTGAAATCCTGAGCGATGGGGATTGAGAAACAGCAAGGCTGTTAGCTGGAACTGCACTGTCTTCACTCCGAGCTGGTGCTAGCTCAGGACTATGTGCTTGAAGACAGGAGGTGACTGCAATCTGATGGGCTCCCAATAGCAATACCAGCTCCTGCCACCCTGACTGGCAGGGCTGTATCTGCAACTTCCTTGACTTCCAGTCTTCCCAAAGTGGACTGAATCTGTACCAGAAGTGAAGGTGATGTTTGATTCTTTTAAACCTATGTTCTGATTTTAGGTTTAACAAGTGTTTGGTAATGTGGTTAAGTACTGAGTAAAATACACACAGAAGCAGTTTCATGCATGTATCCCTCCTGGTGTATCCCCATCTAAATTCATGCACACTACACAGCTGAGCTCTCTGTTCACTTCTACTGCCATCCTGTACCAGGCCTGAACCAGCTTTTTGCCTGCTCCAGCTCTGCCCTTACCTCTTCCCAGTGATGCCTCTGCCCCGGTGACAGATTGGATATAGGCCTACCCCACCTGGCCTTGCATTCCTTGGTAACTCATGTGGGGAAGATTTGCCACAATCCTAATTTTCTGAGAACTGAGACCCAAGTGTTGGGAGGATACATTTCCAAACCCAGGCAGGACAGCTCTCTCAGTCTGTGCCTTTGCACACTTGTGTCAATGGCAGCCAAACCAGCAGGTTTCCCCTTCCCAATCCCTCTCTGGAGTAGGATTCCTGGCTTTGACACAACTTGGTCCTTGTCTGAGAAGATGAGCTCCATAGTGTGTGTGCCTTAGTTTCATTCTTGTAAATCTCACTCCAGAGACAGTAGGATGTCAGTTTTCACAATATGCTGAAATCCAATGAGCTCACTGCCCAAGGAACTCTTCCATTTACAAATAGTCTAAAAACCCACTGTATTTCCAATTAGTATGGCTGGAGTGAAGCGACTAAAGCAGACGTGAATTTTATTTGAAGGATACTACATTTAAATAAAGTAACAATAAAGAGGTCAAGCTCTGTCCTTTTGCAAAATCTTTGAAATGGTAGGATGTACAGGTATCTAATAAAGGAAAGTTCCTTTAAATAATGTTCACTGTTTATAATTGTTGGACATATGTGTAGTAAATTAAAGAAGCAATGTATTGATAAGACCATTTACCCACAGGACCCACATCCCAGTGACAGATGCCTCTCCTTCCACCTGCATTGCTTAACAAATTTCTTCTCAAGAGGGGAAATGAATTCTCAATAGCAACGTGCTTAGTAATTACCCACAGTGTAATTCTGGTGTGCAGTGCTGTCACCCACCATTAGGTGGGAGTGGAAAAGGCACTGCATTTTGTTGATGGTTGAACATTTGTTTTCCTCATCATTTTGACACCAGAGGTAATTGCCATTCCTGAAATATTCTCTTGCTACCATTACAAAGCAACTGTTAGGGACAAACTAATTATGAAGAATCTTGTTATGACAGATTAATAGGCCAACAGAGGGGATTTTTTTTTTCTTTCAGGCAACTGAGTAGTAAAATCTAACAGCTCCCATATAACTGCTTGAAACATGTGCTTCTCTGTAAGCCAACAGATTTTTTCTTAGAGATGGGAGATTTGAAATACTAGGACTACAGTGTAGAATGGGTTTCCAAGCTTGCTTTTATTGAGCTTTTGGTTTCCAAACATTATGTGACAAAATTATCTAGGGTGGGGGCATTGCCATATGGAGGGGAGGTCTTCATGGTTGGTATTGGACCAATGCCTTCTATCTGGGTTGTGGTTGAGCAGCATCATGAAGGCTTGAAGTGAAGAACACTGGACTTGTGAATTTTATGGATTTTAGAACAAGACACAAAGTCATCATCTGGTCTGCTTTATTGCCACTAAGGGTTTTCTGTGTCAGGGAGGCCAAAACGATGTGCTGGTTGAATTCCAAGTGGCCAGTATGCTTGTGTCCCTCAGGAAGTTCCAGATCACCTGCTTCAAATTATTCTTATGGTATACTCTCTGGGAGCTATTGTGATGTGGCCCAAACATGACTGCTTTTCTCTCGTAGAGGGACTGTGGCACCTTGCCTCCCTGTGACTGAACCATTCTGTCAATGCTCAGAGGAGGAGGACTTTGAAATACCTGTATTTCTCACTGCTGTGTTTAACAGCTCCCACAGTGTATGAATAGTTTGGACAGCAATCCCTGTAGACTTGGTAATTGTGCTTTCAAAGAGGCAGTCAGGCAGCCTTGTGGCTGGCTGGCTACTATGGGGTGCTAGTGGATGCCAGGTGTTGATGAGCAAACCATTAAGAGGGAGCCAATTATGGACTTCAAAATAGAAATCATGTAGATTTAAAGAAGTTCCTGGATGAGTCTGTTCATGTTCTCATCTTTGCCTTGATGTCTCCCTCAAGTTTTCTGTCAACTACAGATCAAAGGATCTCTGTAGCTGGAACTGAGTCCCCTCTTACCATCTCCAGCCAAGTGTTTGTCCCTGCAGCACTCTGTCCAGAAAAGGAGCAAATTTTCAGAGGTAATCAATGCACAGCCTCCATTGATGGCACGATCTCCTTAATGAGAAAACAGGGAAGCTCTTTTCTTTTCCAGAGACTGAACCAAAACCATGTTTATGTCATTTCTATCTTTTCCTGCCGGCTAACATCAACTCTCAGTTTCACTGTAACTTCGTTCTTCATGGAATCTCTGTGTGGAGTATGTAAATGCTTTAATATTAAATATTTGAGGCTAGAAATCATAGATAGTATTAGTTTTGGATTATTAGCAAGTGTTTTAATTTCTTTGCTTCATGTCCATCTTGTGTTGTGCAAATTCTTTAATGCCCTTTTTTTTGCTATGCAAATGTTGTCTTTGGGAATATACACAGTGGTTGCACTTGGCCAGCAAGATCTGATTCTTCGGAGGATCTTTGTCAGTATTGTTGTTCTGTCAGGTTTTGCACCAATATCTTTTCTCTTGAGTTTACTATTTGCCTTCTAGCCAAGATTAGACATTGGCTATCTTTGACTAGCCTGTTGATGGAGAAATGTTGAATATCTAGTTTTATATAAAGATGATCTCAGCTTTATTCTCTTCACAACCTTGGTGAGCCACAGCCAAGTGCAAGGAAGGCATGGACAATATTGTTCATTGTGATACCAGCTGTAGTAAAGGCAATTGCCTCTGGTACTGCTGGAGGTAATTCCTTCTGCTTTTTGTGGGAGCAAAAGTAATCTACTCTGGGTAACGTGTGGCCTCACCTGGGCTTTCATTTCATCTTTTTGTTCATCTCAGTTTGGTGCCATGTCAGATATTTGTGTTTTACTTCATTAAATTGTTATCTCATGCTATATTGCAGTGGTACTCTCATAGTCAATACAGATGCTCTCTCTTCCTTGTGTTCCTAGCAGCCAAAAGAATTCAGTAGACCAAATGCTACCTTCACTGGCACCCACATAAGCCAGTTTTATCCAAATTCTGCTTCTACTGACACCTGCAGAAACCTATTGTTTTCAGTGAAAAAGCACAAGACTGGCTGCAAGAAAGGATTGGACCTTGTAATTGCAGTTTAACAAGTTTATTGTGTATGAATCAGAAGAGGCACCAGCTCAGTCTCCCATACTGGTGACATTGATGTGATGCTAATAGACACCAACTGCCTTTCTTGGTGTGGGACTGTGTGGTGTCAACTAGATGGAAAAACTGGAGTTATTTATATATATTTTTTTTCACTGAAGTCAGCAACTCTGATAGATAGCCAGAAGGGAACAGACCTGCTGAGTAACAAAGGGACATTCCTTGTGTTTTTTTTTTCTTTTTTAACATAGGCACTTTTTGAACATAGAACCGCACTTTGCCATTGGTGATGACTTACTGGCACTGCAGCCACTTTCTCTATTGGATGTGGTGCTATGACAGTCACTGCAGTTTTTTGGAATTGACAGTGTAATCCCATGGTTGTTATCTTTCCTGACTTCCTCGTCAATCCAATTTTATCACTTGTAGGTATTTCATGTGTTACTGTCTCTTTCCTCTTCAGGCATCCTGTTCCTGTGGGAAGAGGTCTGTGCTTTAAAGGTCAGAGCTTCTCAGATTAAAGAAGGGGGAAGGAATCCGCCTCTGTCATTTTGTTAAGGGGCTGTATTCTCTCTAGAGCCACTGCAATAAAAACCCTTCTTTCTGGGGTCTGCCACCAAGGTGAATGCTGGTGTGTGTCTGCATGGCTGTAAGAGAGGGAGCAGGCTTGCTCTGCTCCCCTGGATGTTGGAGTGACCTGCCAGGAGAGAAGTTACATATGTACAAGGGGGAGAAGCTGCTGTTGCACGATTTAATTGCCTGACGTTGACTCAGATAGGTCCTGACTGGAGGTCAGCTGTGACGTGCAGCTGGTGGGGTGGGATTCGACTGCTGGGAAGAGAAAAATGCCAGCCCAGATTCTTCAGCGTTGACAAAGTGGATGTGATGATTTCTCCCCTCCAGCTGCAGCAGCTGCCTCTGTGCTTCCTACTTTTGTGCACACCCACAGTAGGAGAGCAGACTCTAAAGCTACCCTGTCTGTACCCTCAGCTGAACTACATGAGACTTAGCTGAGCTTTCTCAATGGTGCTTGGGCCATCCTTCTTCACAAGACTTACCTTTCAGTGTGCCTTTCTGTCTGTCTTCTGGATGTTGCAGCTTCCTGCGGAATTCATGGCTTTTCCAGCTCTATTTTATTGCAGGATGGAGTGTGGGAACTCAGGGAAGAGGCTGTCAGATCTCCATCTTGGATCCTGCTGCTAGGATTCTTCACTTAGCTTTGAAAGTGTAGCCAAATCCGTATGAGCTTGAGTGACAGCTAATTGCTACTGTGGCCTTGTTTGAGCTCTTCCCCCCACCCACGGTCCAAGACCAGCCCACACTTCCCGTGCTACTGCCTTTACACAGTCTTCTTACATGGAAATAGCTGTCTGGGGAGTGTTCTCCCTTCAGGTCACTTTTACTGCACAACATCATCTCTTCTATTCTGTCAATAGTGTGCAGTTTCTGCCGGGTGTGTCAGCAGCTCCTGTTCAGGGGACACTTTGAGCGTAATACGCTTTTTAGCTGATACTGTTGCTTGCAGCAACTGAAAACAGCAAATGAAACAGGGCTTCCTAGGACTGATGGGACGGTGTGAGAGCCCCCCCCACAGCTAAACACAATGCTAAATAACATGATGTCTTTACAGTTTTCATTGGCGTCCCACGTGGTTTGATCCAAGCTGAAGTGAATTAATTTTGTTAGTCAGATTTTGAGAGGTGCTGTGTCAAATATATTATTATTTCACCTGCCTCCATGGAGCTGCAGGCTCTGTGATCAATGGATCAAGACATGTGCCTCATTTCATTGTGGCTTCTGTGAATGTCTCTGTGCCTTCTGCAGACATGCTGTTGAATTACTTTCTATCCTCCTTGGGTCTTCTGCAATGAAGCACAGGACAGATGTATTTGTATATCAGCTATCAGGACAATAAGGCACTGAATGCACTTTTATAAACCTGCTGTCTTTGCAAGTACTATATGTTGTGTATACATGGGTCTGAACCTTCTGTCTTGGGCAAATCTGCTCTGACCTTATCCTTATGTGTAAGTAACCATTCATGATAATGTACATGCCCCACAAGAGAGCCTGTGTGAAGGAGCTCTTGAATAGTCACAGGGTAAAACAGCCTCAAGAGCAGAACCTTGTTCGCAGGAGGTAAAGTCTGTGGGTGTAGGGAACTTGATGCTCAGATTCCTGCTATAGGCACAGAAGTGCTACAGCAGTTATTTTAGCATGTTATTTTCCCTTTGTCTCTGACCAGCCCTTCCCTGTGCTCCTTGTTTTCCTGGCTCAGGAGACTTACACAGAACAGTGCATTATGTCACAGGGGTGTCTAGAGGGGAAACAGCTGCTCTCTTCAGATTTTTATCCTGAACTTCCCCACAGATAACTAATTGCAGCTCAGTTGCTTCTATTAGCTATTTACCTAAAATTGAGCTGGCTAATGAAAATGTTTCTAATTAATACGAGGCAGATTAAAACTCATTACAGCAAGGTCGTCAGTAATGAGAGATAATCAGAGCACAAATGACCGAGCTTGGAGTAAAATGAAGATGGAACACAAGCAGGTGATCGGTGCTGGTTGTGCATGCACCAGCCAGCAAGGGCAGGGTTCAGCAAGGTGACTGCTGGTGCTCTGCCCTGCAGTTGAGAACCTCTGCTTTCCACTCTCCAGAGCAGCTAGGGGAGTGACTGGCCAAAGACGTGCACCTCAGTCTAGTGTAAAAATGTTTTCTGAACCAAGTGGCATCTCGTACTCGTGGTTTGTTGCTAGGCCAGCCTTCAGTCACCTATATGACCCAAGCTGTGAATAGGGGTTTTAACAGGAAGGCTTGGGAGTATGTGTGGCACAGGCAGGATGTCAGCATTTGCACGTGCTTGTATGTGGAAATTCAGAGTACTGATGGCTTGGAAGGTGTGAGCTTGCATATCTGTTGAATATAAAATGTATTGGCCTAGGTTTAGAAGAGTCCATTTTGATCTCCAGGGAAATTTTGTATGAATTATGAAATGTGTTTGCTTTAATTTCAGCTACTTGTAGCACTACTGATACAAGGCCACAATATCAACATTAGATTTCAGCTGTCTGTAAGCCTACTGTCTATATTCCATTAGTACTGAGTTTACTGGCCATCCTGCTAGTCATCCTGTGTGACTCCTTGTTTCTGTGTTTATGAGACTGAGAAGCTAAGAAGTTGTCAGTTTAGTCAGGGGATCATCTCCTTCCTTAATCTTTTCCAAACTATAAAGCTCTCTTTGTCACTTCCTTTCTGTCCCACTGGCAACCAACTGTTGTGCCAGAATTTCTGAAGGATCTTACTAAGTTAAACATAGCTCACACAAGTAACGAATTATTAGGTAGTGAGGTACATTGCACCAGGACTTATTCCAATTCCAAAGGCAGGGATCTATCCATCATCAGCAATATGATCAGTTAGTGTTGGTATAAGGAAGCATTTGAATGGCAAATATCTAGCGTGCCTGGGAATGAGCTTTTGTAAAAAGTAAGTAGGAAAGATAATACAAAAAGCAGGCAATAACAATTCCATTTGGAGTTGTGTGTCTTCCTGCAGCATCCTTGCTGCCAGTCAGTTTGATTACCAGGCTGCTAGTGTCAGTGAAGGCTGTAGTAGTTTATATTTACTGTATGTTTATTCAGATTAGTTGAAAGATGAAATAACAGCCCCTTAGACATAACTACACTGTCACTGAAATGGGTTCTACGTTTCATATTGCTGTTTTTAAAGCACCCAAGTACCCTATTCACATCACCAGTAGCTGTGTCCTCCCTAGGCATCTTTACAGATCTTTTGGTGTGGCCACTGATTTCAGTTTTTCACTTTGTTAAACTGAGGTGGACATATTTTCATTTTTCTCTGGTTTGTGCTGTCCTGGGTCATCTAAAGCTGTTTCTACAGTTTTACCTGTCCTGTGCATATGGCCCTGTCATTATCAGGGGTGGAAGAGAAAAGCACTATGACCAGATTTCTTTCCTATATTCTCTGACATGTCTTTTCTCCCTACTCAACTGTGTTTTGGAGATAACCACCACAGAGGTGATGACATCCTATCTTCCCTCTGTAGGGAGTCCAAAGGACGGCCTGGCTCTTCCAGTCCAGTCTCCTACTGCATTTCTGGAAGAGTGTTCTTGTCCAGGATGGCTGACAGCATATATGCTTGGAATGCTTCCACCCCTGTGTGCCACAAGTTTCTTCCCAGCATCCCAAAGGCTTAATAGGAAAAACCATAAGCAGCAGTTCTGTTGTTCTGTGGAAGGAAAACAAGAGTTCATCACCAATTCACAAGTCCTTTGAATGTCAAGCAATTTAGTGAATATGGAAGACCCTTGGAAACAGGTTGACCTCAGCAGAAGATTTAACCAGAATTTGGGAGCTGGATACACCAAATAGGTTCTCTAAAGGTTTTAATAGTGCGCCCTGTTTGTGTTCTCTGGTTGTGGCCAGACAGTAGAGTAATTTTTGTCTTGATGCCCTGAGCAATAGTGTTTAAAGCCCTTTAGACATTTTATTAGCTGTAATGTTCTTATGAGCCTGTAAAATGGAGAATAGCGGTCCTGAGTTTTGTAAAGAGCTTTGTAAAAGCACTTTTAGAGATGAAAAGCTCCATATAAAATCAGGTATGGTTGTTTTATCATAAATATCTAAAGCCTTTCTGAATTCCATTAAGCTCTTGGCTTCTCTATCCTCTGACAGTGAGTGCCACTGGTTAATGCTGTATTGTGCAAAATGGGATGTAAAAAAAACAAACTTAAAAATGGTTGTTGTTTTGTGGAATGTCCTATTTGTGGGTTTATGAGAGTTGGAAATAGGAATGGGAGGTTTTTTTCATTATTGCATGCAACTTTTCTGTCTTATGCATCAACTCAGTGTAATCTAAATAGTCTCCTAATATCTCAGATCACTTTTTAAATAGACTCTTTTATATGACATTGTCATATTTTCCTTGTCTTTCTCTGTTCTTTTTTATTTATCTACCTCTTTTTTGTGATAGGATGTCTAGAATCCAGGGTGGGGTTGGGCATTCAATTTTTACAATAGTGTTTTGATATTTTTAATATTTTAATCTTTTTTATCACAGTCAGTTTTTTTTTTTTTTATTTCGCTGACTCACTCTATGCATTGAGCAGGCTAAGCCATCCACAAGAATGTGATCCAAGTGCTGGATGGTTCCAGGGAGTTGAAAGCCCAGCAGTGTGTGTGGGGAGGACAGACTGCACCTCCCAGTATGTGTAACCTTGCAGCCATCTATGCTGAGGATGAGATCCCTCAGTGTATTGATTTTTCACCTGTCTTTGGTAGGGACTTGGCAGGGCTGATTTTTCCATAGTGGTGAATAATATCTTTTACATCTCATGGAATTTTTATCATTGCACTATTCTCTCCTTTGCCAGATCACTGGCAGGAAAATTAAACTTTGGTGTAAGAGCGGGCATAATGGGACACTTTGCTGGTTGTTTTTGACAGTAATGCAGGTCAATCCTTTTATGGTCGAGAGCTGCTGCCTTCTCTGCATTATGTGGACATCTTCCCCATTTCATCATGTTTCTGTTTCCAGTGCTAGTTCATCCTGCCAGGAAGAAACAATTAATGGATAGACAAGGCTTCTGCAGGGTTATCTGGTTTAAAAATGCTCAGAGCAGGTTGAAATGAAGCTGTGGTGAAAACAGCACTAAATGTTGCAGCCTTGTCCTAATTGGAGTGTCTTCCATTGCTGCTGTCTGTAGTGCTGGGTTTCTGAGCTGGAAATGGGATAAAATGAGCAAGTGATCTTCCTGTATCTCCAATAGTTACTGAGTTTTCCTTTCATTCTTTCTGAGGATATTTATTGAAAGTCCCAGTAAATACCCCTTTTCTATTGGCTGGTTTTTTAACAAGCTCACAGTATTTTGGTGGACTGGTGAAGAATGCTTTTTTCCCCTCAAAATCTCTGTCGGCTTTTTGTCAGTCATGTCACATTTAGCTAGATGATTTTTAGTACTCTCTGTAATTATTGTCTCAAGTAATTTAGTTGATACAGAATTAAAGCTTGCAGGACTATAGTTTCCCAGATTTGTCTAAATTTTCTTAAAAACAGGTCAACACTTATTCCCTTTCAATCCTCTGCGAGTTAACAGTTTTAATATGAGATTTCCTTTTATTATGGTTATTAGCATCTTTGCTACTTTTTGAACTAATTTTTATGTGATTGAAGTTTTCCATGTGTTTTCTGGAGACACCTTTCTTGAAATACTGTTGTGGAGAGTGTATCTCCATTGTAAGCAGTGATGGGCAGGCTGTTCTCTCTGCATTCCTAATCCTCATTTCACATTTTGCCAGCTAAGAGTATGCCCTGCACAGGTGGGATATCTTTTCTGAGGGATTTCATATGAGGAGTTGCTTCCACCACTTACTTTACTGTATTCAGTGGCCTTTCTGAGCACTTTTGCCACCAGGTCTATCACCATATATCAAATACTGAAGTTCTCACTGGTAGATTTTAGTCTGAGTATTTCTTTTCTTCTAAATTAATTCCTTTATTTTTAAAACTAGATTAACACCTGCCAGTTCATGACATTTGTACATCTGATGTTCTGATGAACAGTTCTTTGCCAGTAATCTGTGCGAGTAAAGGTTCCTTCAGAAGCAACCAAATTACTTGAGAAGCCAGGTCTGCTTGTACATCAAGCATAAATTTCAGCTCTGCTTGCTGAGTGTGTGCTTAATCCCAGAATTGCCTCTTCTCTATACCTAAGAGTTGTTGCTTTCACAGTTTTAATAATCAGTTCTAGTCCTAGTCTGACCAGGGTGTAGGTAAAGCAGAGGAGTCTGTTAGCCATGTGGGCCAATGTAGAATTTGTCCTGCTGAAATTTGGAGAAGGGATTTAAGACAGAAAGAGATGCCCATGTGGACTGGGGAAAGAGCCATGTACACAGGCAGCATTTGTGATTTGATGGCCTTTCTGATGGAAGCTTATTCCTGATATTCCTTGGTACATGAAATGCTTCCTTGCTTTGTAGTGTGCTCCCTGGGGTGATGCATACAAATACATCTGTGTAAAACTAGGTGTCGTTTCCAGCTCTTGCCTCTGATTAAAAGCAGTCTTCAAAGTATTTTTTGGGCAACAAAGAGCAGTATCTGGAAGAAAAGTTCTGAGCCATTCTGGGGATTTCCATTTACCTTGCATTTTCTTCAAGGTGGAACAGAAACGTGGGCCACCACTGCTGGACACTGTAGTAGGAATGTGATGGTCTTTGTCTATGATTAGGGGAATGTAGTCTGTCAGAGGAACAAGTGCTGCATCTGGACTGTGACCTGTCTTGGGGAGATCCAAGAAGACAATAGAGATCCTTAAGAAAATTTTCTGCTAACCTGATCTGGTTGATAAGAAAAGAGTCCTTGGAAGCTGCATTCACATCCTGCTTCATACTCAGAGTACTTCTGCCTCTAATGCAGACTGCAATTTTGTAAGATGTAGGGATACAGATTTACTTCTTCTGAGACAAGCTGCTTGGTAATCTTGTCTCTCTAGAAGTGCAGGAGCTGGAATTCCCTGGTCCAGCCAGCCAGCCAGGGCATCTATCTGTTAGGAGTTCAAGCCAAGCCAGTTGTGAGAGCATTGTGGAGGATGCTTTGCAGGAGGATGCTTTGCTCTGTTTTGTTCCTGGAGTCCTCTGTAAGGATGATCTTGTCCAGGACTGCTGCATTCATGAGGCCAACCAGCTTCTTAACAGTGTGGGTAAATTTGTGAGGGCAAAAATTTCCTCTTACCTTGTGCTAGAGGAAAGAGGGGCTATTGCCACTTCCTTCCCAGCAGTGACCCAGATGTGAAGATACACCCTGTATGCAAATGTGTCTACAAGCAGTTGCAGTTTTAGATAGATGAGTTTTCCAGCCTGTTTCTTCCATCTCCCTTGGGAATTCATGTGGTGTGGGTAATGTACTGGAGCCAGCACCTCAGCTACCCTGATCTGGCTCCTTGTCTTGACACCCAGCACTGCACGACAGCCCCGGGTGCTGCTGCTCTGCCCTGAGTCATGCTGCAGCCTGGAGTCAGCAGGATGGGCTCCTGCTGTGCATGGGAGATTGAAGGACCCTGTGCTGGCCTGAGCTCAATGCTGGGAGCTCAGTGCTGGCTCTCTTGGAACATATCTGTAAAGAGCCTTGCCCTTGTTTCATGCCAGTGCCTTTGGCTATGGCTGCCCAACACCTTGAGGTGTGTGGTTGGCCACCACTCTCCTTCGCTGCTGGCAGGGGTTCTCCTCCACAGCTGGAGGCAGGGGGTAGAGGATGACTACTGGAGCTGCAAAAAAGCTGTTTCTCTGTGATGGACTGCACTCCCAGTGCTGTGACAAACAACCCAGCTGCACTGGCTCCCTCTCTCCCTTTCTCTTCTGTCCCATTACTCCCACCCTGGTTTTCTTGCTCTCTCATCTTCTGTTATGACTTCCTTTCCTTGTTCCGTTTTGGCCTGCTTTTGTCCTTGCTGCACACAGGGAAGGAGAACAGGGAAAGAGCAAGAGCAGAGGCTTTTTACAGCAAGAGCTTCAGAGCTGTTGTGTAAAATGCAGAATTATGTGAGAGACTTGAGGTGTACTCATGGGTGTTTTTTGCAGCCTATACATGTGGGAGTGTTTTTGAGCTGGCAGTGTGCTGGGGGAAGCTCACCCACACACGAGTTACACTTGCCTGTATGTGCCCACTTAGGAAAACGCGTGTGTACGTGTGTGTGAGCACGTGGGCATCAAACTGTCGAGTCTCACACTGAGGGCAAGACTTGCACATTAGGCTTTCTCCTCACACTCCCCTAGGCCTGTGTTTGCAGACTGAGTGCTGTGCACTTGCAGCTCAGCACTCAGTCTGCCCCTGACACATTCCCAAATGCGAGACACTCAGCCTGTCCCATGATGCGACACGGCCCTGCTTTGCACAGAGAGCAAAGATAGCAACTGAGTGGTGTGGGTGTACGTGGCATTCATGAATGTTTGTGGAATTGTTCCTTTTTGTCATGTATTTCAAGGCATTTGCTGGAGTCCATCACCACAGGATCTTGTGCAGATGAGGGCTGTAGACACAGGACTTGGCCTTCAATGACATCTGACACAGAAGCCAGAGGAATGAGGAGACTTCATGCAGATTGGTGTCAGGCATTAACAGGAGATGGGTGCACAGTTATTTTTTGTTATTGATCTGCGTGGGTTTTATTAATGTATCAGGGTAAACTTATATGAAGTTCATTAAATATTATTCAATATAGCTGTGTCCTTGGCAGGAGGCTTTTCTAGTGACAGTAATAAAGGGAGAATAAATCATTGTCACTGAAGGATGTGGTGGCTGATATATTCTTGAGGAGCAAAATGAACTGAAAGAGCTGAAATACAGACCAGGCAAGTGGTTGGCAATGGGTTTTGTCATTTGGTAGTTGCATTTGGCCACTGTGAGCACAGCTGGCAAGACTTCTAACACTTAGTTGCTCAAACAACTCTCATTGCAGACTTTGTTGGCAATGTAAGCAGTAAGACCCAAGAACTGACTAGACTGGAGGGATGTAATTCCCCTTGTGCGTGTAAAAGGGAGGTGAGGAAGATGAAGGACTGCCCGTATACTGTCCTCCTCCCTGCCAAGGAGAGATCTTTAATTTTGATTTTTAACAGACTCTTCTGAGTTCCTGGAAGTCTCTGGGATGGTATCTGTGGCTTTTGTCTCATTTTAATTCACTGCACTCATGCTAAGAGTCTAACATAATGGTTGAGGTTGTGATTTTTGTCTTTTGACAGAGAGTTTCCAAATTACACATCCATAGCGCAGAATCACAGTGACAAACCAATACTGCCCTATGGCCAGACATTTTATTCTGTGCAAGGATGGGCCAAAAATGAATGTGCTGTTACTGATCGCGGTGCCTATACAAACAAGTGTTGAAGCCCTTTATATTCTGGAGCATCTTGTCCTGATTTGGTTCAGACCCTTTAAATCCAGCCAGAATCCTACTAATGAACTGACATGTTAGATGATGATGCCTAGAATCAAGAAGGGAAATCCTTGGTCTGCCCAAATACTGGTCAAAAAAATATATGTATGTGGACATGTGCATGTAACAGACAGCAAAAGGGCTTGACTGATGTTCTGGTCTCTTCACAGGTGCACCTGCGCTCTGCTGAGCGCCTCCGGGAGCTGTGCTGCTCCAACCGAGGCACCTTCATCAAGGTGGGACAGCACCTGGGAGCGCTGGACTACCTCCTGCCCGAGGAGTACACCCGCACCCTCAAGGTGCTGCATAGCCAGGCCCCACAGAGCACCAGGCAGGAGATTGAGCAAGTTATCCGTGAGGATCTGGGCAAAGAGGTAGGAGCAGCCATAGCTTGTAGTGGCTTCTCAGGCTTCAGCAAGCCCTGGACAGCTAGAGGAAGGAAAACTGCTGTTTCTCAGCTATAAGAGATACCGAGGGGAGATACCTCTTCCTTGCTTCTGGGTGAAGGCCATGTGAGTTTTCCCTGTCCATCAATGGGCATTATTGGCAGGCTTTGGTGAGGAGAAGATAACAGAGGAGTAAGGGTGTGAAAGGTGCCAGATGGAAATGGCAGGACTCAACAGAGCAGTGTACTCTGTGTGCCAAGATGAACGGGGTTGCTGGAGGTTGGGATGGAGCACTGTCTGCCACACTGAGGAGTGGGAGCTGGAGGTATTGATGTTCAGGACAAAGATGTATTGGCAGAGCTCTGTGAGGGATGACTGCTCTCCCCTGGCTGCACTAGACCAATTCCAGCTAGCACTGACAGCCCTTTACTTTCTCGAGCCCCTAATTAACCCCCAAAGAAAATAATGGCATAAATCACTTTTGGTGCTGCAGTCAGGTAACGCAGTAGCTCAGGAGTCAGTGCCATCATTAACCCTCAGCAGCCCACAGCACTGAGATCAGTAGGTAAGTGACTGTGTTCATTAGATACAAGGGAAGTAACCACAGTAAATTACAGAGGGTGTTCTGCTACTTTGCATCTTGCTCTTTACAAGATGTCCCCTCACCTGTAGCCCAGGTTGAGGAGAGGCAGTTCAAGGCTCGCAACAGACATGGTAAGGAGGGAGGCAGGAGGCAACAGTGTGCAAAGGTGATGCTAGGGAAAGTGTGTGTCTGTGGGGGAGGAAGACAGAAGGTTGAAGAAGGGAAGCAGTGTGTACATCTGTTGTTTCTCATATATAGATGTTTTAAGGGCTGTTTTGGTTATTCTGGGATGTCTGACTGTGTGGTAAGGAGGTGCGGGGGAGACATGAGGTAAGTGAAGTATTTGCACCTAGAGGGTGTATTATGGGCAGATTTGAATGGGGTGAGTCTGCCTCTGTGTAGTTTAAGGGTCTACATGTTGTCTAGCCAGGAATGACCATTAATATTTCCCTACAGTTCAATGGCAGGGTTAATGTCAGCCCCCCGTCTGCAACATGCTGCCTCTATCAGCATTCCATCCTTGTAGCAAGGCTGGTACCAGCTGTGTTTCATAGCTCAGTGGATAGATGGAGCAGAGCAGGCTGGCTGCTTCCTGCAAGCCTCTGCCTCTATGGGCTTCCATGTGGCAATCTCCCTTCCACAGGAGCTGTGGAAAGCCACCGCAAAGTTAACCCACATTAAATTACCACTCTAGGCACCTCTGGCTCAGTTTGTTTGTTGTCTCTTGGAGGTGGGACCTTTTCTCTCAAGTGTATGTTCAGCTGCCACAGATAATCCCTGATTTCTTTGTGCTTGTTGGGAGCTAGAGGAACGCTCTGTGCCTCATTGATTCCCAGTGAAGCAGCTCGAATACAGTCTTACCTCATAGTATCCACTTCTTTTACATGGGCAGTGCTGGGCAATATTTAATTTTGAAGTTACAGGGGAGGGAGGGTAAAAAAGGTAGAAGTGGTAAGAAAGTGATGGAGAAGAAATGGTAACAAGGGAAAGAGAGCAATGATAAAAGAGATAAATGAAGAGAATAAAATGTATAAAAATAAAGGACCTTGTAAAACTGGGCAGTATTAAAAGCTGATGTAAATGCCTGTATCAATAGTTACAAGATACCAAATCAAGATATTTAAAAGCAGAAAGGATTTAAGAACCTAAGGCACCAAAGCTGTCATTGCTGGAGCCTAGAGGGTTTAATAGGATTGCTTCAGGAACAAATTTAATTCCAATGTAGCTAGATTCTCAGTATATTTTAAATAATATATACTTATCTGAAATATAGGTAGCAGAGCGGCAAGGCGGAGTATCAGGGCAGAGAAGAGTGCAGAGAGGGATCTGAAACTTTCCCTCCTGGGGCCAGCATTATACCTGAGAACTTGCAGATGAATTCAAATAGAAGAAAAAATGGCAATGGGGGAACCTTCTCAGAGTGCCTGAACCTAGTCCTGCTGCTCTCAAATTCAGTGATAAGACTTCCAGTTCTCCCATCAGGCCCAAGAGCAGGGCTCTTCAGATGAATCTTAAGTGTAGCCAAGAAGTAGTTACATACAGCTTGGATCAGTGCAGAACAAATGGGACAAAGAGCAACTGGAAATTCAGAGATACCTAGGGAGGAATGTGACAAGCTAACAAATTAGGCAAGAGCTTGCAAAAGGGCAGGAAGATGAAAAAAAGTCAACTTCATGTACAGAAGCATTATATTTTCAGTCAATTAGAAATAGTCTGCCTTCTGATGTGACCTATCATGGGCCTGGGTGTTTGACAAATGTTTTGTGGGAAAACTGGCTTAAACGCAGACCATGCCAATGGGACAGATATTTGAGCAAAGACAGAGCATTTGTGAGGTGGATTTATGGCAGTTCACCATGACTTTGTTGTTTCCACACAAACCTACTTGATACCCTGATGATGGGGGGTCTCCCATTTTAGGCCAGCATTGTGGCTGGGGACTGGGAGCTGCTCTGATGTAAAAGTGAATGGCATGTGTTGATTTGACACAGAAGCAGAAGCATCATATATGCTGACTATTGGGTTGTCCTGTCCAACCCTATTTTAAGTCCAGGGCCAGTTTGTGTACCTATCAGGGATCATTGGGATAAAAATAATCAGTAGTGAGCAAATGCTGGCTTTTTAACCTCAGCCACAGTGGTTTGGATGAGTGATGGTGGGAGGTGATAATTCTCTGGAGTGTTAATATGCAAGAAATTGAGGTGGGTGGGGTGGGATTCACAGGGTAGTAGCAGTGGGAGAGGCTGTGCAAAGGAATCTACAGTAACTCCTGGAAACAGTCACCAGTGAGATCACAAAGCAAGAATCTTTTGGGGAGACATTGGAGATAGTGCAGGTTGGGCTTGTTCTGGGTGTATTTCTTGGAGTAGTTGGGAAAAGCTGTGTTGATAAGAATGGGCGTTAAGATATGAATGAAAGAGTCTCTCCTACCTCTATTTTTATCTTCCTTGCTTGAACAAGATTCTGAAAGTGAAAAGGTGTCAAGCGTGGAAAATGAAAGCAAGCTGAATATGTTTTTTCTCTGCAGAACTATTAATGACAGAGGGAGAGACAGCTGGTTCAGCTAAGTGCTCTAACTCAACGAAGTGCATGCAGAGCAGAGTCAGGCAACTTCTGGTAAGATGTGGACACCATGCATTTAGGGAGAAAGACTGATGAGGAGCTCTGGAAAATAAGACTTTTCAGAGTGGATGCACCTTAAAAGCACAAAATCTTTGTGCTTAGAAACTAGAAAAGGTAGAACAAATTTTGACAGCACTGGGATTAGGGACATTTCCTCCCTCTGGTAGGTTTGTTGGAAACTACTGTCATGTGGCTGTGGGATACAGGGATATTGGGGAGGTGATACCACTCTGTTCTGATTAAGGGCATATCACAGCATCCCTTTTCATAGGATGGAGTGGTTGCAGAAGGACTTGTCAGCTTTTACAACCCTGGTTTTGCAAATATCCTTTGTGCCTTTGTTGCCTGGCTCCACTACTGGCCAGTGCATTCCCTAATATGGATCTCACTTCTCTGCTGCTGCACAGTGCTGTCACAAGTTAGATACTGGGACATTTCCTTGCTTCACTGTGTACTCTTCTCTACACCAATACACACTTTTTACCTCTTTCTAGTCCCAAAATACCTCCTCGTATTGCACATCCCAGTAGGCCGCAGCTTAGGTCTACCTACTCAGCACCGCTGTATTACTTCTACTGTGTACAACAAGATGTCACTTTTCACAGCCTATTGCTCATCAGCTTCCAGCCCATCCTTACACACTGGCATTTTTAAATCAACTTATTGACCTTTTCCCTAAGGCTTCCTATTCTCCCTCTTGATATATTTGTGTACTCCCTACTCTACCCAAGCCTTAACTCATGTTGGAGGTAATTTTCCTTGGTGGGAGACACTCCCTTCCTCCCCATCTGTCACTCTTTCCTTTCAGAAATATCCCAGTTCCTGCTCCTTTCTGGCAGGTTCCTGTTGGACAGGTTCTCTAGTCATTGTTCCTGTCTCTGGTGTGAGGTTGTTTGGTTGGGGATTAGGGCAAGGATAAAGTTTGCAGTCCCCCAGCGGAGGGTGGTGTGGTCCCAAGAAGGGTCTTTCCCATGTTGAGGGGGGTGCTTGTGTAGTGTGGCTGCCCAGGTAGTGTGTCCAGGCTGTCATTGCTTGGGGGGTGATGGGGTTGTGTAAAGCATGTGACAAGCAGGGGAATGAGTGTCTCTCCTTGTCTCTTGACTTACCTTCACATCTAACAGGTCCTGAAACTGTTGCAGAGGAGTAGAAATGGTTGAAGCTGAGCAGTCTCAGATGTTATCAAAAGATCGTGGGTTAAGATAAGAACAATTTACTGGAAACAGCAATGAGATAAGAAGACAAACAGTAACAGCAACAATATTAATAATGAAAGGTATAAGACAAAGAAGCAATTTACGTGAAAAGCCCTTGACAATAAACAATATCTGACTGTTCTGTCCACCACTTTAACTCAATTGGAAGGAACCTCTTCTCCCTGGAAGAGAGAGTCCCTTTCTCCTGCCACTGGCAATGGCATGAGGTGGTATCAAGTAACTTTAGGGTCCTGGCCACATTCCTCCTGGCTATTGCAAAAAATGAACCTAGTCCTGATTGGAACTAGGGCACTCCCAAAGTTCCCAAAGTGTTTTTTGGATTGAGTACATGAAATGTTATTAATCTGTTTTTGAAATGTACCCATATACACCTGGGAATATGGTCACTGCAGTGATCTGCAGTGATGCTGCATGGACATTTGACAGGGAGGGACAGAAATTGTATGCCCATGTGTACTGCCACGGGAAAGACAGAAATGAGACCACAGCAATGTGCTAATCCCCAGTGCAAGAGATTTCCCTGTCCTCATACTGCTCTGAGAGTATGAGAAATAGCACAAATAGAAAAAAACTGTTTTTACTCCTCTTTCTATATGAGTTCATGGTATAGTATGGCAGCCTTTGCTGTGACAGGGAGAAGGATGGACTTAATTCCCTGATTCTTCTGGAATTGTCAATGAGCATTTTAAGCTCTGGCAAGACATATGCTTATTTCTGATTTGCAGAATGATTCAAGTAATGCTCAGCCCTGTGGGAGAAAAGCAAGGCCTTCAATAGGCTGTTGGGTATTACGCTGCATGTCCTACTGCATCCAGGTTATTCCCAAGGTAAAATGAGCCACTTTGTGTAGCTGGAACCATATGGTGCTCTAGAGAAGTTTCATTTACTGTGCTATATCACAAGGTCTTCATGTCATAATGAAGGTTGCTGCAGGTTCTGTTATGGTTCCAGAAAGCCTTTTCCTGGGTGAGCAGTGCTGTCTAACCCTTCCAGGATGCCAGGACATGTGCCTGCTTCCTGCAGTGTTGCACAGCCTTGTGGTTGGGTGCTCTGCCCACAAGCACTGATGTATGCCACAGTGCACAGTCCCTCTCGTGGTTGCTTGGGGCTGTGGACTGATGCAGAATGGCTTTGCCAAACACCCAGGTCTCCTGTGGCTTGTGAACCTGGTTCTGTCCTAATACACCATCTCCAGCAATGCTATGCTGTGCATGGTCTGCAGTGATGGTCTGCGAAGTTCATCACTGTGTGTGATGGACATCACTAACAGACTCTGGGCAACCACATCTAGGTCAGCCAGAGCCTCTTTGCCTGCTATGGGTCTTGTCAGTCACAGGAAATCTCCTCATTCTGCATTACCCTCCATTACCCACCAGTGTGGAAGCTGAGCTGTGGTGGCCATTACTCTGACACTGTTAGGGACTGGAAAGTGGGATGGGAAGATAGGGCCCTTCTCCCACCACTCTGAGTCTCTTGCAGTACACCCAGCAGGGCTTCCAAGCAGACGTCAATAAAAACCACATTTTTATTAAAACTGTAATGACAAATAAAAAACCTTCACATTTCTTTCAATAACTTGGGATATAAAAAAGAGATTTTTATCTATTATGAAAAGGATTTTGGCCATAAAAAGGTAATTTAAAGAGTCTGAGATGGATGGCGAATAGCATTAATGTCACCCAGAACAAATGGTCCTGCATTACTCAACTGAAAGGCACAAGTGGCTGCCTGTGCAGGTCCCTGCTGCTGCTGCAGCCTCTGCTGTGCTTGCCCTGCCTTGTCTCTGGTAAGAGGCCCCAGTCACTGGCAGATCCCAGTGTGGCTGCCTCTACACCAAGCCCTTGTGTGGGCAGCAGGTGTCCAGAACTGCTGCTCCAAGGGCAGATGGGGAGAGCAGAGAGCTTTATGTGGCTAAAGTGAACCAGAGCAAACAGAGAGCTTTATGTGGCTAAGGCAGTGAACCTTGCTTTGTTTCTTGTGTCCCTGCTCACTATGTATGCAAGCTCCAGTGTTACTGACCCTTACTGTCGTGCCAAGGACAGCCTGCTGTCCTTACTGCCAGGGGAGCTTTTGAAAAGAGCACTGCCTCTTTCCATGAGTTTTCTCTCCACTCAGAGCTCCTGGGAGAATTTGGCTGGGTCCTGCTCATGGCAGCCTCTTCCTGGGTTCTCTAGGTCCCTTAGTCTAAGAGAGGGAAGGTTTTGAGTATAGATTAGAGGATAACCTCTTTTGACTTGTTTCAAATTAGTAATATTTACAATATAGGAAGTTGGACAGTAGATTTTCTGAAGGATTGTTTGGAGTGCCTTCTGTAAGGAAGAGCAAAGCTTCAGATAGGAATTGCACTGGGGAATGGCCTGGTAAAAATAGTTATGAACTGGATGCTTAGTGACATTTTTTGCCTTAAATTTACAAATTCTTTAGGTGCCTGGGGGTTAGTGTATGACATACCTGCATGGAATTTGTTGGCTCAGTGTCTGTGTAGATGGTAAGCTGTGTTCAGTACAGTTTTCTCAGAGTTCTGATTATACCTGAAGTGTTGCTCTGAAGCAAATACATCTTGGCTGACAGTACCCACAGCAGCTGTGTCAGGCTGTATTCAGTGTCCACATCCTGCAGAGGTGGTGCATCTGCTGCACAGCAATGCTCAAGCCATTGACAGAAAACACTTTTCAGCATGTGGGTAGCCCTTCCAATTTCAAACGATTGCTTGAAATTGCAGTCTGTAACTGGGATTAATAGTCCTTATTCTTGCATATGGAGACTTTCTTTTTTCAAATGTGTATTTCCTTTGCTCAGCAGTCTCCAGGCATTTCTGGCACAGCAGGATCTGTGCAGGGGCAGAAACATTGAGGTGCTATGTTGAGGGACTGGCTTCTGTTTCAAAGCTCACAGCTGATACTCTCTGAAATACTCTTGATGCTCTGATCTTGACACAGGCTGTTTTACTGTGCCTGATTTTTCTCTGAGGGAGTGAAAAATCCCAGCCTGCCCACTGATCTTTTAATATCCTACTTGATGCTGCCTAGTTATTATCTCCTAATTTCTTTCACAATTTTACATCTGCACAGTTGCTTGGCTCTTGACCCATCAGAAACATGAGAACATGATGCAGTGAGTCAGGAAACATTTGGCAATAGGTTATTTGTAGGTGAAACAAATGACATAAGATGAAATAAGGAGTTCCAGGGTCTGACCTTGACATATCTGTATTTTTCTAACACACAGAGTAGTCACATAGAATTTTTATGAATTTATAAGATATACAGTGATCTAATAAGTTTTGTTTTATGGCACTTCTGGGATCTGTCTGACAGGAAGCTCTTGATTTCTATGGAAGGATGCTGAGCCATGAAAAACACTTCAACTCTACTTGCAAGTTTTCTTCCCTGGGAAAAACTGCTAGGAGCATTGGAAATTCTCCTTATGAGAAGCCACTCACTCAACATACTTTTATATTTTGAGAACTGAGGCAAAAATTGGGATCTAAGGTGTCTGAACATTCTTTACACCATTAGTCAGCAAAGTGTGTTTGTTCCTTATAGGCAGACCAGCCTGAGGAAGTTTTGTCATGTTATGTATGTGAACATTAGGCACATTTTGCACTTATTTTCTGTAAGCTTTGCAGTATTTAGTTTTACAGGATGTAGTTCAGAGCCAAACCTCTGAAGCTGTCTGTGACAACTGAGGAAGTAAATTCATGTGGCCTACTGCTTGTGCCAGGAGAGCTCAGCTGAAGCAAACCTACAAGTTTCTTCCTTACAAAGCTCACATAACCACTGCATCTCTGATTGGCAAGTTCTTGGAAAAGGCTCTTCAACACCAATCCTCCCAAATTTCAAATTATTAGTAGAAAATTTACATTTGCTAGCTCATTTTGGATAATGAATGAAGCTGAGGTGGTATCAGTTGTGCATGGAGAACAAAGCTAATTTTCTCAAGCACCTTATTGGATGTAGCTGATTGGTTTAGGTCTATTAACTGCTATTCCCATTTATCAAGACAGGCTAGAAGGAGGCTAGAGCAATTAAAATTACCAGGGCTTGTTAAGAGGGGTTATAGTAAAGAAGTCTTTCCATGTAACTTTCCCTACTTTGCCCTTTGTAAACCGTGAATGTCTTTGCCCTGGTTGCCAAGAAAACCTATAAGCCAGTGCTTCCCTTCCAGTCCATCTTTTGTCCTTTGGACCATAACCTAATCTCTTCCTCTTCTATTTTTTTTTTTTTCCTTTTTGTTTGAAAGAGGTGTGAAGCTGATTCTTAATGGGATATACTGGCCAAGGCCTTTGCAATTCCCTTGCAGTCATTAAAACCAGCTCAGGAATTACAGAATGGCTGCTCCGAGATAAACATTTCAGACAGTGGGTGGCTCTCAGTGAGTGAGCAGGAAGGAATGGAAGGAAAGGAGTGGAGCAGACTGGTTCTGTGGGCCTTATCTCTCTGATGAGTGCACAGCCATAGCACACTGATCACGATGTGTTGGACTGAGTGTCTCCAGTGACTTAGTGTCTTGTACCTGATGAGGGAGAAAGTGCAGCCTGACCATTCTGGGATACTCTCTCCTGGCCTTGCTCTTCACAGGACATGTCTAAAGTGGATCTCAGTACTTGGCCCCTCTTTGGTGAGGTGAATCCTTAGTTCTAATGAGGTGCTTTTTGAGATGGTTACAACAGATGGAATCCACCAAACTGTTTATCTTCATCCACAGAAGCCCAAATATTTTGAACTATAGGAAACAGAGCTACATACCAGTTAGTATTAAGAGGCTTCCTGTCCCACTCCTGTTCCAGAAGATGACTTTTTTGCTCCATTTTTGGGCTGCATCAGCCTGAGGGAAGGAAGAAAGGCAGTTGGATTCTGGCTTTAGAATAGTGGGTTGCTAGATGGCTTGGAAATGCATGTGAATTAATCAAAATTACCCCCCTAGCTTTGTTTCCATAGCCCACTTTTGTCCTGGTAACAACCTCTAGCAGTACACACTGGGGATGCCAGAGGAGAACTTACATTCAAGCTGTTTCCTATTCCACCATGGACTGTCAGCCCTTCCCTTTGCAGTACTTGTCACCCTGCAGTGGCAGCAGCAATGCTAGGCCTGTAAGTGTAGTTGATTTATGTTAACTGTTGAAACAATAATGTTTAATCTGTAAAGTGCTAATCTATTTTTTATGTTGATTATGAATAGGCCAGCTGTGCCTACTTTCCTATTCATAGAGTTTAGTGAACAAGCCCGTTTCACAGGCTGGGTTTGGAGGGTAATTTACATGAGAGCAGACACTGCTTTAAGGAAAGTAAATCAGCTGGGTACACCCTTGAAGCAGGGATTTGGCAGCCCTGTACTAAGATCTGGGAGCAAGGAAAAAGCATGGGAGGAAGAGGAGAAAGACAGATAAATGAACTGTAGAAGAGGCAGGCAGATCAGAGCAGACATTTGAAAAGTAGAGGAAATATGGTCAGGAGAAGAAAGGAAAAGTTGATATTCTGAGGAGAGATTGACAAGAAGGAAACAGGACAGGATGAGGCTGGTTTTAGGCCTTTTCTCTTTGCATCAGTGCAGAGAGCTCAGGGCTCCATGGTTTGTATGACTGGTCATTAGGTATGGTCTAATGCATGGTCCAGTGACACTATTGGTGAAGTCAGTTGTGGATTTAATTTGTTGTGCAATTGTCTCTCTTGGGGGACTTTTATTGATCTCTGTACATTTTTTTCCTGAGAGTTGGCTGCAAATGATACGAACTCCAGGGCCTCATCCAGACCTCTTTGTAAGTTATTCTACCTCAGCTCCTGTGTAGTCCCTGCACCTCAGTCTCTGGTGTGGACTGCTGAAATCTGTGTCTTTCATATTGACTTATCTGCCGTGTGTGCTGGTGTTTCAATACCCATCAAGGCACAGTTAACACCAGTAACTGGCTTACGAGCTTTACATCTTCAGCAGAGCTTTACTACCTTTTAAGTATAATTCTTCTAAAATAGGGACCTTATTATATCCCTTTCTTCATACCAGTTCAGTTCAGGCATGGCTGCCCACATCTGCTAAACTGCATGTACTTCCAGATCCACCTCAGATCCCTACTCCTACTTCCCTGTTCTGTTAATCTGGGGCAGTGTTGTGCTTCAGTAAGACTTCAGGCTTGCTTGTATCTATGTAATTATAACCACAGCCAGAGGAAGGATATAACTGGGCAGGATCTGTCTGGGACTGGGCTTTCCCCTCTGCATGTCATCCTTGTACTGTGCCTCTGTCCACCCTGGTGACAGGGTGCTGGATTGTCCAATGCTGCTTCTGTCATTCCTGCTCTTTGTCCCAGGTGACGAAGATCATCAGAGGGCTAGAACACCTCTCCTGTGAACACAGGATAAGAGAGTTGAGGTTTTTCAGCCTGGAGGAGGACTGGGGGAGACATGATAGCACCTTCCAGCACCTAAAGGGGACCTACAAGAGAGCTGGAGAGGGACTTTTACAAGGGTGTGGTAGTGATAGGACGAGGGGGAATGACTTCCAACTGAAAGACAGTAGGTTTAGGTTAGATATTAGGAAAAAATTATTTTCTGTGGTGGTGGTGAGGTAGTGGAACAGAGAAATTGTGTCTGCCCCATTCCTAGAAGTGTTTAAAGCCAGGCTGGATGGGGCTTTGAGCAATCAGGTTTAGTGGAAGGTGCCCCTGCCCATGGTAGGGAGGTTGGAACTAGATGTTTAGGGTCTGTTCTAACCCAAACTATGATTCTTTGAAACAAATGCAGTCCTGTCCTGCACACACATTGCAGGAACCTTCCACTCCTCCTGCACACCCTGCCTCTGCACACATGCAAACACCATCCTGATCCTATTCTTCATTTGCCTCTCTGTGGATGGATTTTGCCGACCATTCCTCATATAAGCTGTGTACACAAATGCCCCGCTCCATGCTTCCTTTTTAACTCTGTGGTCAAGCCCTGGCACAGCTTCACTTCCTGACCAAATCCTTGTACCCAACCTCTTCCAATATCCCCTCATCACACTTTGTATAATCACATAAAAATGCCCACACACATTAACCCCCCGCCCCCTGCTTTGTCTTATATACTTCTTGAAGCCCCCAGGCTCTCAAAGCTGAATTAGAGGCCTTTAAGATGAGGCACAGGTGATCTGTATTTTCAAGATGGCATAGGTGATGTGTGTCCCATATATCCTCAGGCTCTGGCAGCTGGTTATTTCTCACAGGAGTGCTGCTGTTGTGCAGGCTTACTGCTGACAGGGCCCTTGGGCCATCTCTGCAGTCCTCTCTGAGCCTTCCCCTGCCTGGCTGTGACTAACATGGAGCTTGTTTATTGTGGCTGCTTGATCCTTTCCTACACAGGTTTGAGCCAGTGTGTGGCAGGAATGTGTTTATATCTGGAGTCAAAATGGTTTTGGAAGTTCATTTGCTTCTGGGTGTTTTGTTAAATTGAACCTTCTTGCTTATGTGCCAACTGGCCCCATCTCTGTGGCATTTTGAGTGAGTCTCTATCTTGGTACAGGTAAGAATTTTTTTACGTTGAGAACTACTAGTCATGGCAACAACTTTCCCAGGGATGTGGTAGAGACCTTATCACTGGAGATTTTCAAGGCTTCCTTTCCCATGAAAAGTTAAACCAGGCCATCTTTTGAGGTCCCTTCCAACCAGAGCTGTTCTGTGATTTGGTGATTCTTTAGAAATGTTCTGTCTTTGCACCAGGCTGCTGGCAGCTCTAGCGGTGATATGTCATTTGGGAATATGTCTTCAGGAACTCAGCCAAGGGGTTCTCTGTGTTGGGGACCTCCACATATCTTACTACATGTGTGGCTCAAGAGATACTGGAACTTCGGGGGGATGGGGGACAATTGGCTTATTTTCACCTGTCATTTGTGAGCATTAGCACTTGATGTCAAGATTCAGACCTCAGAACAAGGTCAATGTTAATGATAAGGTCAAGGCTGAAGGCATGCTTGACAGAAAGTTAGTGACATTCTCTATTGTGATGAGAAAGGAGATAGAAGGGATGGCTTGATTGAGAAGATTAGGAACTGTGCTTTAGCTTTGTTGAATGTGAACAGAGATAGGACTGAAAGAAGATGACTGAGAAACAGGCTGAAATTGTAGTTTGGCTAGAAGCAGGCTGTTGTAGAGTACAGAGCCAGAACTACAAGTCAGCAGAAAGGAAGTGGGAATTTTATGTGAGCTATTATCCAGATGCGGCGGTGGGGGTAGAGGTTGTGAGCAGAGCTTTGTATAACATCTCCAGAAAGCTGGGAAAAGGATAAGCCAGCTGCTCAGATATACTAAGAGAGCAATTAAAAGAGCAGAAGGCTGAGGAGACTTTTCCCTTCCTTAGGAACTACTGGGGTATTCCTGCTATGTTAGCACTTTCAGCTCTATTGCTTGGGAGCTGAAGAGCTGCAAAGAACACAGAAAGCCTTGAAAATCTTAATATAAAGGGGCCACTACTGCTCTACCTCAGCCATGGAATAAGAATCCCTTTGGGCAGATGGAATGCAGCAGAGTTGTCTTCTGCTGTGCTTCCACTGTGCACTGGTGTAACAAATGAGACCCTCCTTTTGATAGCGGGAGGAGGAAAGAGAAAGAATGCTTTCAATTAAAATACAAAAGGTGGCTGGGAGTGGCATCGTTGTGTGCTCTTGAAGGACGGTGATCCAGTTTGTCTGAACAACTGACCAGTGTGGCCTCATCCTCACAGACAGGAGAGATGCAGAGCAAGTAGTATTTCCCCAAAAAGAGAGAAAAGAGTGGATTTAATGAGCATTGCTCAACTGGGAGAAAGATAAAAGAGCAAATTAAATGGGGCATTTGTATGTGCAAGGGAGGAGCAGGGAAGCATCTGCCCCATAGCCTGCACTGTTGGAGTGAATAAGTAGCTCACCAGTCACTATTTTTTTTTCTTCAGCATGATGGAATGGAAAGCAAACAGGATTATATAGGTATATACACACCTTGGCTTTATTTTGCTTTGGTCTGTGCATTTTGCATAGGCTATAAGATACTTATGTCGTGCAAAATAGAGTGCACAGTGACAGTGTTTACTGTGCACATAGAGAGCCTGCAGTTTTACATCTTTGCTTTCCACACAAGCATAGTTGTTGGTGTATTCTTGCTTGACCATTAGGATAAGGAAGCACTGGCTGCTGTTGGAGGCCAGTCACAGGCAGGCTGGGCTGCAGAAATGGTTTAGGGTATCAGGAAGATGACTAGCTGCACAAGATGTTATGTTATATTTTGAGATGGAAAGAAGTGGGATGCTGAACAGGCATCTGGGGACAGAAAATAAGCATTTTCTCAATGTCCATGCCAGTGTTAGAGGGACTGTAAATCCATTTGTTATCGCTTGGGGATCCTGAGGAAGTAGTTGATTCAGTCATGCAAGGTTCTTCCACCTTCCATCTTCTCCACAGGGAAGTGACTGGATTTGCAGTTTAAGATTATGATGTAGCTTCCAACAGCAAAACCTTTCCCTTGGTAATGGACATTTTTGAGAAATAGAATTTCTTGGAATGTAATCCTGTGTATGAGGTTATAAACATGAGGGAAAGCTACCTGTACGTAGTACTTTGACCAGGAATAATGTTCACACACACACGTGGATGGATTAGAAACTTATTTGGAGACATCCCAGCTTTGCTGTTTCCTTTCTCTGGTTTCATCTATATGTTTGTGCTACCAAAGATGTTGTGCTAGCCCTGCAGATGATGTCTGGACTCTGCTTTCTTACAGTTTAGCTTGATATCTGCCTTACAATCAGAAGTATATTGTGCAGTTTCTCTGCTTTCAGAGTCCTTTGTGAAACCAGCACCTGGACAAAGAACAGCCGAATGAAACTAAACACGGGAGAGGCTGTGGTGAAATGCTATTGGAAAACCTGTAGAACTCCCAGCTGTTGAAAGCATCTCTGGGTGCTGAGCTAATCTGTTAATTTTAGCATCCTGTGTCTCTGGAAGGTAGTAGGACATCCAGTAGCTTAATTGGTGAAAAACATTTATATCCTTGTGCCAGTCAGGAAGATGTTCCTGAGCCAGTTATGTTCCAGTCTGGCCATCACAATCCTTGCTTATGTTAGGCTGAATGTTGTTTATTTTTGGGAGCCATAGATAAGTGGCTCACCTTTTAGAGAGATGGGAGATGAGGTCCACTTCACACACAGGGTCTCAGAAGACATACATCTGCTCTGTCTGCTCATTGCTCTTACTGCCTGTTGTAGCTGTCACCACTGAGATCCAGGTTTCGATCTGGGATGAGTGATAGTCTCAGACAGTTGTGCCTTGTCTTAAGGATCTGACTTGGGAAAATAAATGAAACTACCATGAGTGTGTCTGAGCACAGACTATTATGCAGGAGTCATCAGGGATGGAATAAAAGATGCTTTTCCTCAAGGTATAGCTCTGTAATAATTAAAGGCACTATAGCAAGTCAAGTAGACTGATACTATTGCTCCACAGCTCAGTGGTTGGATGTGATGAGTACAAGAGTGGCTTTGTGTAGGCTTTTCCACTGCTTGTCTAGCCAAAAGAGACTACAGGAAAAGGATCATAGGTGAGCAGGTCAGGAAGTAGCCAGGATTGTACGTATCAGACAATGAATGAGTGAGCGAACGTTGGTCTCTGGCTGAGGGCGATCAACGGTAACACTAATGCCTTTGTAACTGTGAAATGCTGTTGGCCTATAGGATCCCAGAGAAGATTCTCAGGGCTTTAGCAGGCAGTGGGCTGCAGAGGTCCGAAGTGGTACAAGGTAGAAATAACAGGAAAAAGTGAACTTCACACCCCACCTGAGTCATAGGCCTTTTTCTGGAAGAAATGCTGATGGTTGATGGACAGCCCTGATTTTGTGCTATTGTTGTGAAATGTTAGCAGTGATTAACAGAGTTAGCAGTGATTGGCATGCCGGGGATAAATGTGTACCATTGGCATGTGAAGTGACATGTTTGTGGCTGTGTGTAATAACTGTTGTATATGTATTATACAGATAGGTTTTTAAAAGTAAAGCTAAAAATTTGGTCCTTATAAATTAGACAAGGGCAGATGTCTAGCTGTGTTGACAGCCCTGATTCTGCTCATTGAAGCATGAGTGCTGTTACATGGTGTGGCCCAGCATCACATGGGGTATCAAGGAGAAACAATGTTAGACCTCAGCTCTTCCAAATTCTGGGCAGGCACCTTATTGCATCTCTCCCCCTGAAAAGAGCCACCTTACTTTTCCATCCTGTGCACTGGAAGATGCAGGGATTTTCTGTAATAAGCCATAGGTAATTGTTTCAGTGCATGAGAACACACACATACCTTTACCTGCATTCATTTGGATGCAGCATATACCTCTCTATATATATGTGCACGTATGTGTAAATGTAATATGAACACCAGCGAATCCATTGAAAACAAAACCACTCTTCTGTTTACATCTACAATATTATTAAAAATACTAAATTAATAAATACGTGTTCTTGACAGATGAATTTAGGAACCATCAATTAAGCTTGGCATTCATTAGGTCGGGAGAAGTCCAATCAGATTTCACTGACTCAACAAAGCCGCCTATAAATTGTGGGCTTTTTGTTCTGATGTTTGATGAATTATTCTTCATAATCCACTGTCTACTATGATAAATCTAATCTTTCAGTTTTTGCTGTCTTAATAATTCTCAGAGCAACACTGTGACATTTTGTTTTTGTAGGGGGGATAGAAGGGCTGGGACGATGCAAAAAAACCTTCACTGTCTGGGAAGTATATTGCTCTACAACAAAGTAAGATTTTTCTCACATTAGAGCTCTGCTCTTGCAGACTTGCAGGGGTCAGTGAGACCTTGGCAACATGAGCCATTATGTGTATCTTGTTCAAAAGATGACCAGCCTAGAATGAGGTTCAGGTTCCTTAAACCAGGAGGGGCATTGAATTTGAGAGCAATAGCATGCTAGTGTTGATAAATTGAATTCCAAAAGTCTTGATGCCTTCTGCTGTTAATGATCCTGCATCTCACTGCTTCCTAAATTTGTCTTGAACAAACTGCTGACACATGGCCAGCATTCATCACAGTGGCAGAGCAGAGCCACTGCGTCTCATGTAGAACGATGTTATATAATGTTGGGCTGGGGAAGGGCTCCATGACTTAGGCTCCTGCTCCAGAGCACCATGCTAGCAGCCTTTCTGGAGAGGGAAGAGAACATACTTCTCTGTGAAGTGGGCAAGTTGAAACCAGGCAGTAATACTCCATCATTCGCTGAAAAACATGGATATAAAAAGGTTGGTATTAAGAGGCAATATATTTCAAAAGAAATTAGCTAGCAAGACATGCACATTTAACTGTTATGGTTTAGAGATTAAGATATCAGGCTGGAATTTGGGATATCTGGGTTAAATCCCAGCTCTGCCAAAGACTTCTCAGAACATGCTAGGCAGGTCATGTAAGGTAATACTTTCAGAAAGGACGCAGGATTTGGGAGCTTAAATCCAATTGATTTCCAGTATCTTCCTAAGTGTTTAAGGACAGGATTTGCAAAAAATACGGAGGCATCCTGGTGCCCAGCATTGTGGCATCAGGTGGTATGTGCTGCAGACCCTGGGAAGAGCAGCCGTGCTTTGGGAAAGCACTTCAGCCTATGAGAAAACCTGTAGCTGATATCTGGGAATTCCTGGAAAGCATGAGTTTGTGCAGGGCCCATGGTGGCTGTGCATCTCATACCATGGCACTCTGGGCTTAATGTGGTCTCTAGGTGCAACCTCAGCACGAATACATACTAGTAAGTGTCGAAGTAAACAGATCCTGTTAGAGCTTTTATATCAGTTCTTTGAGGTGTGAATACTAATACAAACAATCATGCATATTTTACATATTTAAAATTAAATGAGCTTCATTCTTCAGAAACAGTCAGGGCTGTGTTTCAGTCAGCAAGTGAAGTACAGCACACATTCATTTGCTGGTGGATCATGTGCTTGTTGATGGGGACCTGGCTTGCAGAAGGAGCAAAGGAAACCACTGTGTGCAGGGACACCACTCACCTGTATGGCTGTAAACCTGCAGCTGGCTGTCCTGCTCTTTTGAAAGAGCAGCCCTAAAGTTCCTTTTAGACTTTTATTAAACCTGCCGGGAAACTATGCCTGTTTCATCTTCTGCCAGGATGACAGATGGTAACAGCAAGTTTGATGAGGCTATTTGAGACCAGCTGAAGCCTGGAAAAACTTGAGAGTTCCTGAAGTCAGGTGCACTCCAAGACTGTCCCAGACCTTTGCTTGCTAATCATCCATTCTGGAAATGATAATTTTTGTTAAGGGTGCTTGTGAGCAGTAAGAGCCTGCAGCCTGTTCCAAGAACTCCCTGCTTGCATGAAATGGGTGCAGCCACCTTCCTTTGGAAAGACCCCACTCCCTGGCCGGCAGTGTGGGAACCAGGCTCGCCTCTTCTCTGCTTCCATGTCATACCGCCTCTTGCTCACTTTTGTGTGTCTGGGATGCAGCCTGCAGCAGAGGCATTAGCTGCCTCCAGGGAGCTGAGAAAAGACAATTCCATAATGAACGAGGGTCATTTGCTAAGTGGGGGGTCCTGGAGCCCAGCCATGATTGTGCTTCTGTTTTATCTCTGCCTCGCACCTGCTCATGTAATGGCTCGGCTGTGATCTGCTCCCTCCCCCTATGCATGCTCTGCCCTTCTGCTCCTGGGGTATCCATCAATTCTCTGGCCCTATTGCAGTCCCTTGCCTTGCTGTCTTTGTCTGCAGCCTATGAAGGTGCACAAAATTGCCCTGGAATTGTGGGAGGGCCACTGAGCTAGCTCTGTCAGACATGACTGCTAACCTGACTTCCATGTCCTAAGTAGCAAGTCTTTAAATGAAACTCTTCTATCCAAAATAACTCCTAGACACAGCTTTCTTCAACTATGTTTCTTTAGAAAACTTAGTCACACGATAATGAGGTATATATTTTTCCTGCCAGAGGGAACATGTGTAGTTTTTTTTTTCCCCCTGCATGCATTCAGTTCTCATGAAAATGGCTAGATTGACAGTGTAGGCAATTAAGAGGTTTTGAAATCCAGAGCAGATGGAATTCTATCCAATTTATATATGATCTTACTAAAAATGTACCTTACTGTATTCAAGCCAGTGAACTCCCAATTCTGTGTTTTAACCTTTGGGGGATGTTACCCAGCTTTTTGATAGTCAGAGTAGTAACCAATTTGTAAAGGATACATCCCTCTGATACAAGGATGTAGGGTAGTGAGAGAGTTGAAGAAAATCCCAGCTCAACCTCATGTGGCAGGTTCTCTGTGTGCATTTTTTTCTTCCTTATGGGATCTTACAGCCCAGCAGGCTCTTGGCCACCTTAAATCTTTACCCTTAATAGATCCTTTCTTCAGGGAATACCTAAACTTCACATAAAGGTAAAAGTCCCTGTGTCTTGAACGCATTTTCTCTTGAGACACAAATGTCAATAGGTTTGAATTATGGACCTGCTGTAATTAAAAAAAAACACATAACTAGTTGTTTTTAAATGCAGTTGTTTTACTTAATTGATTTTGCCGCCAGGACCAAAGAGAATTAATTAAATAAATAAAATGACCCTTCCTAGTGAATTACTGGAGGCAGCTGAGTCTGTGTTGGTACCTAATTACTGCAAATACTCCAGTTTGTGGCTAGCAATAGTTTTCTGTGGAAGGGGCTGGGAGAGAAGGGGTGGGGTGGTGTGGGAGGGGGCTCATTCCTTGGCAGCTGCAGGAGGGAACAGGCTGCTCCTTGTAGTATTTTTCTTCCTTTTCAGCAAAAAGAGTATTCGTTTAAGGCTTTGCATGAAGACTTTGCTTAGAAGGTCTTTATTCATATTTAATTGCTAGGTTGCTGCAGCTCCCATCTTTAATTACCTTTTAAAAAGCAGGTTATAAAAATGCACTGACATTCTTTCTTTTTTGTTACTGCATAAATTACAGGCTTCTCAACTGCTCACTTGAAATCAGTTGAGCCTGCTAGAAGGGTAGGATATGGTCCCTTTGCTGACTTCTGGAAACCTCAGAGCTTATGTTCCCCTTGCCCTACAGAGCAGGACAAAAATCCTCAACTAGCATTACATGAACTATGCCTGAAGCCACATATCTGTGTTGGCCCTTGCTGTGAGCTGACTGACTGTGTGGAGGGGTCTGGCTCATCTTCTAGGCTGAAATTGCACTACCATGTTTGCAGAGCCTCTGCTGCCTGGCACTGCCAGGAGGGCCTCTAGCAGGGTGCTATGTTGTGCAGGGGAGGTGGGCCTTTGCCCTCACCCTTGTCTACCTTGGACTTTGCTTCCTGGACCTGCTCCTGGTAAATCTACTTCATCTGCAAATTTCCTTGTAGTCCAGTCCTGAATTTTTCAGCCAGAGCTTCTAATAATTTCTGCTCCTGCTTGTCAAGTGCTTTGCTGTCCCTGATGGGTGTTTTTTCTGAGCTGAGAGCACTGGTTACTTTTATGGAAGGTGTGGCAAAGTCCATCACATTAAACGTGTTTTCAGGCCAAGTTGTCATGGTTGAAACAGCAATTTTTGTCCCCCTGCCCTGAATGCAGCCCTTAACCATTGCTTCCCAGTCATGTGCTGGCTTTCACCAAGTAAGCTTGCTGCTGCTGTAATGCACAGGAATACACACTGTCAGGTTTCAGGGGTGATGGTGGGTGGTATTAAATATCTGCAAAAGAAATACATGCAAAGGAACAGCTGTTGGCTTCTGCACCCAGGATGCTGACCAAAATCACTTCAAGCCATTTTCAGGACAGCCTGAAGAAGTCTCTCACACACTGCCTGGCCCCTACAAGTCCAAGATGAAGCGTGCTGCTGGGACTCTGCTTATGGAAACCTGTGACAGAGTATCTCCAGGGCATTTGTGTGTTTGGCAGGCTTCACTCAGAGACCAAGCAATGAGAAAGCTAAGTGGGGGGACAGAAGAACTATGAAAGGGCTGAGTCTGCCCAGCTTTGGCACGTGAACTCTCTGGCCTGTGAGCAGGGCTTTCCTGAGCATGGCTTCTGTTACCCCAAGCTGATGCCTCTTTCTCTTCTCTTGGCAGATAAAAGAGCTCTTTATAAGTTTTGAGGACACTCCCTTGGGAGCAGCATCACTAGCCCAGGTGCACAAAGCAGTGCTGCAGGACGGGAGAACGGTGGCAGTGAAAATCCAGCACCCCAAGGTCCAAGCTCAGAGCTCCAAGGATATTTTGCTCATGGAGGTAAAATTACATGTTGATTTCAAACTTACAGAATAATTGCCATTGAAGTGTATGAGGACCACATTCATCTATGGTGTAAGCAGGTATAACAACACGAAACTGTGGCTTTGAAACCTCCACAAGAGATCAATGCTGTCTTGCAGGATTAATACAAGAAAATACAAGAATCTTGCAGGATTAATAAAAGAAAATTGGTGAGGATTGCAGTGCTGGTGATTGTATGGACAGAGAGACTGAACAACAGGGTAAGAGGGAAGGAGGCAAGAAGGAGAATACAGGTAAAGATTAATGACATTATAGTAAGTCCATATAAGACTTAAGAAGTAGAGAGTGAGTCCTGAAGTCTCTTTTTCAGCCTGTGTGCCTATTAACTGGTCTCAGGGACCATTAACTGATCTCTTGTGATCAGGCCTGTGTGGTCAAGGAAAATCATTGTTCATGATTAGCATGCTTTTCAATTAAATTCTAGTGTGGATTCAACACTGGGGTGGGTGAGGTTGCTATGATTCAGTTTTGTTTCTTGATCAGTTCCTTAATGCTGAACTGATTAATGATAGAAACAAAAACACTGGAATACAGAGAGGGTCACGTAACAGGGGCAAATACAGAAATGAGGGATTCAGCTAGGAAAAAGGTTTCAATGCTTAGCTCCTGTTCCTCTCCTCAGTGGTAGGTACCACTCTTATTTCCTAGTGCAGTGCTGTAGCTTTTCCCAAACTTCTAAGTCTAGCGATGGAAAGGAGGAAATGGAAATAAACCGCAGCGCTGTACTGCATTGCAATAGACAAAGATGCCAGCGATATAGTATAGAACACCAAATAGACAGGGCTGTGGTGGAGGAGATGGGAAGGATTAGGTCTGTAAGTGCTAACACTAAAGCTTTTTGCTCTCCTAATAAAGCATATATATATATATATATCTATATGTCTGTATCTACAGTAAGTGCACATTAATTGGCAGACAGGTAGGTCCATGGTACTAAAGAGGGGAAGCTTAAGCTGAGGAGTTCTGATGAGTGTTTGGAGGGTATTGCTGATGCAGTAACACAGTTCTCCATCACAGAAGATCAGAAATCAAAGATTTTGCCACCAACCTCTCAGAGCACTGTGTAACTAAAGCTTCTTTAGGCAGTTAAAATACTGCCTAAATAGTTGAGCAATTCTGGCTAGTCTGCATAGAAGCACAGCTTGTTCCAGCTGGGGCACATAAGTTTGCAACTGAGTATTTAATTTGAACTCACAGTGAAAGAAACTTCTGGGTTCCAAAGAGATCTCCCAATAAGACAGGATCAGTCTGTTTCAATGCTGGCTTGAGAACACAGAACTATTTGAACTGGCTTTGGGTCCAGCTGAAGATTTGAATTTGATTCAGATCTTCTCCAGGACTCACTGCAGTGGTCTGCCCAATGAATTTGCTGCTGTGAGTTACCACGTGAACAGCACTTCTCAGGGGGCTTATGACATCCTTGTCTCCCTCCCAAAACAAGGTGGCAGACAAAGAGCTGTCAGGGATTAAGGATGAGCAGGTAATGAAAGAGTATGGGATCAGGGTAAAAAGAGGATTCTGTGTGAATGACCCAAAACCACTGTTTACCTTGGGACATTTGCCCTTCTAATAGTGGATATCATAGGAACATACCTTCTCACACCATGTTGCTGTGATTGCTGATTATACTGGTAAGAGACATTTAAACAAATTATTTTAGAATGATTCCCGTCTTTTCTGGCTTTAAAGTATTCCTTCTCGGAAACTTGGAAATAAACCAATGTATTTTCTTTTGGTAGTTTATTGCTGTCCTTGTACAGACACTCCGGTTTACCATTCACATGTTGTATATACACAGGTATAGAAAAGTACTCAGAATGTCAGACATGCAGTTTTGTTTTTCAAAGGTCTCTCTTGTGGAGTCTTGGCTTACATGAATGATTGTATCCTTGTGTAGGACTGTGTTTGTGTAGTCTGATAGAAAGCCAGATCACATGTGCTAATGGTCTGGTCCTTTAAGAATCAGACAGACATTGCGGCTACATAAAGAGGTTGATTTAAATATTGATGGAGATGGTCTTATCTAGAGACTGATGGGAAAGAATCTGAACAAGAAAAGGTAGCTGGAAAATTCCTAAATTCACTTTAGGTTTCATAGCATCAATGCTGACTCTTTAAAAATCAGTACAGCATTTAATAAACCCACTGCTCTCTAAATATCAATAATTATTTCAAGACAATATGTTGACAGTGTCAGAAAAGGGGTGAGCAAAATACTTGTTAGGATGTCCCTGCTGATGGTCAAGTTGGCAAATTGATTGAAAAGAGCATTTGAAGAAAGTGAAAAAATGCATGAATTTTCTCACACCAAGCACCAATGGAATAATCTTGGAGACCCTATGAAGTTGATGTTCACGTTCATGAAGATTGCTGGTTACATTTCATTTGGGTGACATAAATTTGAAAGAATTTATGCCTCTAGATATAACAGTAAAAAATACAATTCAATAGTGTCTGGAACCTGGTGATTACATTTTTAAAGGAACATTGAGTTTGCAACTGACATTTAGATAAGAGAAGTTGAGACGGGGTGGAGAACAAATGTTGTCACACAACTGAACAGGAGCAGTGATGGTTCATAAATTTATTTTTGTCATACATTTTGATGTCAGCAGCTTCCTGTGTGTACTTTAAATGTTTCTTCTGCAGTGCAGGAGTTCCCACCCCACTGGTGGAGATTGAGAAGGGGAAACTGTGCAATAACACACACTTAAAAGCCTGTTTCTGTTTCCAGATGAATGTGCAGAACAGGTAAAATAAAGACAGCAAAGTGCATTCTATTGTTACGGGTTTTTTTACTTGTTTTATGACTCAGTTAAAAACAGTAAAAAATAATTTTCCTTAAGGTGTGGTCCATTTTGTCAGCTTGTGTAAATTTGCAGCTCTGGTGGAGAAACTGTCCCTTTGTATGAACAGAAAGCATACTTGGCTGTTGTGCAGCTTTGATTATGCCATCAGATTATGTAATGTTGATTCACTCACCCCTTAAATGTTGCTTCCGTCAGATGTTTTAAGGAACTTTTTGGCTGGGATTTTCAAGGTGCTGTGTCTCTGAATATCTAATATCTTTAAGAAGAAGAGCATTCCATGTGGTGAATGTATGAGACTTGGGAAATACCTCCTCAGCCTTGTGAGAATGGCTTTGCCTGATGCTGAAGAGCAACTTGCCCTCAGAGCTCCACCAGAAGTGTTATTTAAGGATTTGTAGCCTACTTACTGTATCCAAACTCCACTGTCTTCTTTGAACTGCCCAGAGGATTTTCTGTGCTCAGCAGTGGAAGAAGTAACATAGAGGTGACAAGTATTACTTTTGATCTTCCTCATCTACATTATCTGAGAGCTGTTCAAATGAAGTCAAAGAATGAGTTGTAGAATTATAGGACCCAGGAGATCTCAACAAGGGCAACACCCTTGGTGAGATCTGGCCACGTGGTCTCTTCTCCAGAGCTTTGTTCTCTTACTTCTAGGCAGCAGTCAGCTGCCCTCCCTTTGATGTGTGGGCTATCATTTAACTCCTAGATGTGCATTTCTCTGTGGAAGTGTAGGCCAGAATTTGTGTTACATGACGAAGGCATGACACTGTGTTGTGATACTGCAGGAACCCTAAAAGCACTTGCTTTTTTTATTTATAAATTACATGGAATGATCCTATCAAAACACCACTGTGTGTAGCTGTGTGGCTTTGGAGCCAGGATGCAACTGATTGTCTGTTTCCTTGTTCTCAGGTTCTGCTCTTGGTTGTGAAGCAGATTTTTCCAGATTTTGAGTTCATGTGGCTGGTGGAAGAAGCTAAGAAGAATCTGCCCTTGGAGCTGGATTTCCTCCATGAAGGGAGAAATGCTGAGAAGGTTGCTCATATGCTCAAAAACTTTGACTTCCTGAAGGTGAGGAAACGCATATTCCTTTCTATGTATGTGCATTAATAGTCTCCCTCTCTATGTCTTATGCCCCTCATTCATCAAGTGGAGGAAACGTAAGGAGGGAAAATGAAGTACAGCCCCTCTGTGTTGTTCGTCCTAGACTGCTCTGCTAATACAGACCAGAAAATACTCTGAGACATGCTTTCTCCTTGTTTGCTTCCTACTGAATGCACTCTGGGTTGGGTCAGGAGTGGTGGCTTGGGACCAGCAGTCTCTGAAGCCTGCTGCTTATTTTCCCAAGTTTTCTTTCTGAATTTCATTTAAATTTTCTTTTTGAACTTGTTCAGAGACTGTGAATTTGCCATTCTTTATTGAGCCATCTGGTGGTACCTTTCCTTGGGCTCTATCTCAACTAAGGGCAGGAAATGGACATAGAACAGGAAAGCTAGACTGAAACTGATGATATCAAGTAGTATTGAGGACATTTTGTATCTCAGGAAAAACCATATTCACATGAGTCCTTCCTACTGCAAAAAAGCACGTTCTCACCCTAGAATTGGACATTTATCCTTTATACACATCTATGGCTAGTGCATTCATGTTACTTCATACAGAAACCAAACTGCACTCATGTGTGGTCTTCCCCATTGATACTTTTAGCCCACCTTCCCTGCCTCATACTTGGGTCACTGATAAATATCTCAAGTACAACCAGACATGTACACATCTCAGTCTTGGAAAGACATAAGGCCCCATCTTCAAAGTCGCACGTTCAGAAATCTTTTGCTGACATACAAGAGACACAACCCTCCAGTGTGTGCTTTCTGGAAACATACATAGTGCCATGGTTGCAGTCACTGATGTGCCCGTGGCACATACAAAAAGGCAGCAAAAAATGCATCCTGTGGACCTTCGTGGATACACACTTCTAAAGGAGCTTGTCCCCTCCTGTTTATGCAGAAGTCCCAAGATAGCAGCGACAGAGGTGTGAAATAAGGTGAGTTTTTGTTAGGCTTTACAGGCTGATCTATCCATTTTTCCTTGCTCCTTCCATGTAAAGGATGTAATTCCGTGTTGCCTAATGCCAGCTTTGGAGCAGTCCTTTTGAAGCCCAGTGGCAGCGATGGCCTTCCCATAGACACAGACAGGTAAAAGCCACCACATGGAAGGCCAGAGTGGTTTTTGCTGAGTGGGTGCCTATCAGAAGTGACGCACCTTGGAGAGCGTGTCTGTTGCAGCTGTAAGTAGCATACTGTGAAGTAAATCCCCACAGAGAGGGCCAATCACCTCCTTGCTGGGGTAAGGAGCTATCCTGATATCAATATGTGTAACAATAATAAATGACTTGAGATGGCTAAATAATGGATCCTCCTGTCTGACCTGCCAATTCAGAGACGTGTTCATCACCTAAAAGCAGCAGAAGAATTGGGCTTCTGTATCATAAATTTTCCTAAACATGCCAGAAAGCTGAGAAGTAGATTTTGTGCTGTGAACCTGTTTGAGCTTTTAAAGCCAGAGATAAATTTCCACACACAAGCATTAGAGCCAAACATCTGTGAGTAATTAAAAAAATCACTGAAGAATTTGGCTGTGATTGAGAGAGGCATCTCTGACAGCATGAATAGCGCTTTACAAGCCCACTGACTTGCCTGTGTAAATCCTGAGGCAAGACTGAGTGTCATTGGAAGTGAGCTAAGTTATCAGAGAGCTATATAGGATGGGGAACTCTTTGTTTTGGAGTTAGCAGGCTTTCTCACCAATCTAACTGCAAAGAATAGGCATGCAGATCAACTGGGAAGGCTGTGAGTGTCTGAATCTCCCTTGCTCATAGTGGATCTATGGTATCAAGGTCTAAGCAAGGTTCACATGCAAAGTATAACCAGGGATGTTGAATGATGGGACTGAGGGATGCTGAAATTACTCAGCCAAGGAGCCTTTGATCTAAAGTGGCACACATGTGGCAAAGTAGAAGTGGTCTCTCTAGGACAGGAACAGGAGGGAAACAGCTAGTTTGTAAGGGACTGGGATATTGTCAATAGTTAAAAGCAACAAATGCTGCTTGGTCAGGAGCTATTATGAGCTACAGTGGCCTGGCTGGTCATCCCCTGGTTTTGGTCAGTTGATGGACAGCACCTCTTACCTCTTTCTGTCCTGCCCTAAGGTTCTGGTCCTGAGTCCATGGCTGAATCAGGAGAGTGAGGAGAGGGGACTGCAAAGCAGGCTTACTATTGGTATAATCCAAAATTATTATGTCTGTCATAGTAATGGGGGGCACAGTAATGAGAGTGTGTGGAGCTCCCTTAGGTCTTTGCTAAAATGCACATATGTGGCTTCACCCATGTGCAAAAGCAGATTTGGGCAGATTGAGGGTTGGTCAGCACAGTAACGTGAGGATTTTTGAAGGGGAATTCAGCAAAATGGCTCTTGACAATCAGGACTTCAGCATGGGAGAAATTTGTCTAGAGAGGGAGACTGGAAAATGGGGAGCCAGCCTGAGTGACACTTTTGTCACTGCCTCACTGGATGACACCAGACTTCTTCTCTGGTACCTCACTCAGCTTGATCTACCACAGCTTGAATGAAAACTGCTTTGACATTTTACACTCATTACTGTGTTGTTGGCAATAAGATAATTAAGGGTCTCACAGGGTTTCTGTGACAAGTCCCTTATTTGTGACACTCGATTTTTCTCCCAGTTCAATTGCAGATGGCCTAAGTATGCAGGGTTTGTCAGCTCAAAGGCATTCGTGTTCCAAGGGGCACTGCGGAGATACAATTTATGATGAAGGCTTATAATTTTTAAAGCTGCGTAAGTGGACGCTGTGCGTAGCAAACAAGATGCAGTTCCTGTCTAAAGGAGCTGAGTGGATGATTCAGAAACTTGCAATAGGTACTAGTTAAACAGCCCAGCTAGAGGAGCTGCAGAGCAGGTAAGAAAGGTATCACAGACATCATTGGGAATGGGAGGTGGTCAGAATCCTGTAGAGTGTGGTCAGAAATGTTGCATGGGATCAGATCCTACTATAGTTGAATTGGTGTATTATCCTTCTACACATTGCTGCTGTCATGTGGAAGAGGCTGATGGATGAATCTACCTCCCTTGTGCTCATCAAAAAAGCCAAGTCCTTGCTTCAGCTGCTTCCATTTTTTACTCCTTTTCTGGGATTTGTGTGATATATTCTTCTTCCTTTCCCAAGCTGTTGCTTGACCTAACCCATCTGTTTCTGTTTCAGGTCCCCAGGATCTACTGGGAGCTCTCCACAAGCCGTGTCCTTCTCATGGAGTTTATGGAAGGGGGACAAGTGAATGACAGGGCCTATATGGAGAGGAATGGCATCAATGTCAATGAGGTAGCTTCTCAGCCATCTTTGAATTGGGCATGCTGAGCAGTGCAAAACTGATTTTGACCTTGATGCAAAATGGAGGCTGACAGGATGGGATGGGACAGAAGAATAAGTAGACACAGATGTGAAGGGAGCAATCAATCTGAGAGATCTTGGTTCTTGTGCTCTTTGGAAAAGTACATAATCCCTTGTGAGGAACACTTTTTCTATAGGCTGCAGAGCTAGGAAGATCTTCAAGGAGACATAGTGAAAGATGACCATGCTCTTACATTAAAGATACTCATGGTTTGTTCCGAGATGGAAGTTCCTGTTACCCTAAAGGAACAACTTCAGTTTCTGATTATATTTATCTCATGAACTTTGTTATTAAGAGATATTTGAAAAGTTCTGTCTGTAGCAAAATGTGGTCAGCTCCATTCATCTGGACAAGTCAAGTGGTCCAAAGAGAGAGAGTTGTTTCTTTGAGTGAGTTTATCCTATACTTCTGCTATAGGCAGAGGTGAAATCTAGCCCACGCACTCAGATAGAAGAGTGAATATTCCTCAGGTCTTGAGAGTCAGAAGGGCTTTCTTTGATGTATTAACAGAAGGGCTCTTGGGCAATATGTACATTTAGATTTTGAGGTGGGCTTCCTCACAGATTTCAGACAGCAGGTCCATTTTGAGATTGAGGTAGGTAGTTAGCATAGTGTAGCTCCCTGTGATTTTCTTTAAATTTTCTCAGACTGCTGGAGATAGTACAGTTGTAGAGAAACAGCTAATTTCAGTTTTTCTAACTTGCAGAAGCTTTTGCTTGTGATAGGAGCAAAGTAGGGTGAAAATTTTTGCTATTTTTTTTATTTATCCATGCCTTTGGGAAGGTTGTTTTGTGATGACTGGGCACAATACATCCATGCTGCAGTGAAATCACATACTTTGCTGAGTCTGAGCTAGTCTTTAAATAATAGCTAAGAAGTAATTTTTTAAAAGTCATCAACAGACTTCTACTACTGCAAAGTATAAGCCTCAGAGTTCCAGCCACTCATCAGGTAGAGGATGTTACTCAGCTCAGTGGTAGGACTGAATTTTCTTTCTTCCTTTCTTCTTCCCATCCCCTGAAATAAATGATTAGCTTTCACTGATTGCCAACAAAGCAAGGGAGAAAGGGGGGAATACTGAGCCAGTCAGAATAATGTGGTGGGAAAAGAGATCTGTTATTATGGCCATCGTAAGATGAAGTAGGGGCAGTACACACCTCAGACTTATCCTGTGGCAAGGTGCAGCAGATGGGGACAAGGTTGCCTAGGTTAATTCCTGGCTGCTGCTGTTGTTGCCCTGGGTAAAAGACTGTATGGCATGGTGGGGAGACGAGCAAAAGGCAGCAGACCCTCAAAGGAACATGAGGAGGGGTGGCAACCCAGGTTTCAAAACTGTGATCTGGCTTATAATATGACAGCAATCTTGACTTTCAAGAGATGCATTAGCTCCCCATATATCACCTGAATATATTTATTTTATCAGTCCTTCCATCATTTTACTCCATTTTGTTTTACGGTGTGGAGAAAGAGGAGTCTTCACTAAGCAGGATTTCTTTTTTGTGACAATGCAGCCTTGAAAAGCAAGCTGAGCCTCTCTCCTCTAAATGGAAAGGATCCCTGAGGTGAAAGCTCCCTTCAAACCAGGTTACTGACATTTACTTAATACCGTCTGTAGCAGGATTATCATTAAAGCTGCCCAAAAGCACATTAATCTCTCTGGATCCGTCCAAGTGCTGGATTGTAATGGCATTTAATCAGAGAAGGCTTTGATTTCTAAAGACAAGTGCAAACATTGAAATATCTGCCTGTGGAACAGTTACTTATTCATGTACAAGTGTACTTGTACACTGTAGTGTAGCTGAGGAGGAACATGCAACTGGGATATTGACGGTGAAAGGGAAATCTGGAGAGGGGAGTTACCAAGAATGAGCTGACAGAAATTTTAAGGGAAGACTAGAACATGTCAGGGCTAAGAAGGGGGCATCTGGAAACTGGGCTCTTCCTATTTTAAAATACAATAACATTGCAGTCTCGGTTGGGAAGCTATATGTAGAAGGAGTGGGTAGAGCAGGGAAGAGAGAAAATTTAGACTGGGGGGACTCTCAAGGGGTTTGTAGCATAATGTCTACTGGAGGAAAGGAAGGGCAGCAAGGTTAGTTAGAGCATGGATTTCTAAAGAAGATCCCAAATGGCACAAACATTCATTTTGTATCCATTCTGATTATACCAGATTCATTTGTATTTGTATACAAATCTTAACATTATCTTTGGTCTGCCACATGCGTTCTCCATGTCCTTCTTTGTGAGTTCTCTGCCTGTCTCTGCAGAGGCTGCTGTATCAGTGGGCTCTAGGACCTGTGGAACTTCCAGATGTGCTCACGGCATGTGCTGTATAGCCTCAAACTAACCAGCCAGCTCAGGTAGTCAAGTGAAGAGTCCCCATGACCAGCCTGATGTGGATTTGAGTCAGGGAAAGGAAACAATGCCATGTACTTCAGCTTGCTAAGAGCCTGGTGATGAGCCATGGTTGATTCAGAAGTCAGAAAAGTGTTTTGTCCAGCTGAGAATTGAAAGCAAACAGCTAAGGTGCTTGAGCTACTGTGTGCAATTATTGCCATCTGTTGCTCCATCCTACTGTGTTGTTTTCCTTCTTTCTGTTGCTAAATGGATTCTACCCTGAAACAGTATCTCTTAGCTCGATAAAGAGCCCAGTACCTTACTGTAACTGAGGGCTTTGAAACTTGAAGTAGGCTTTCAGTGTGGGATTTACCCTTCTGCCAAGAGTCAGGAGCTGTAGCTGTGTAGCTGCTAAAATTTAAGTGGGATTTCCCTGGGTGGGATCCTTTTGTCAGCAGTGGAAACCTCTCATGTCTGAAGTATTTGTGCTTATAACACTCAAGTGTTAGATGAAGCAGAACATAGAGAAGAACACTGTTTCTAGGGAAAATGGCTATTCTTGCTCTTTGCACTTACTCAGTAAGTCTGGCGAGAGGTTTCTTTGTAGATTCTCTTACATTTCATCTTGTCTGAAGCTTAGTGAAATTCACAAGACACTGATAAGCAGGAGTAGTGACCTCCGGTATTTTCAGCTTTTGAACTGTGCACAGACACCAGGTGAAAGAGTTAAATTACACACAGACCTGTTTCTTACTGAAAGTTGGTATTGAGCATCGATGTCAATCAATTGCTTAAGTCTCAACAAGATGCTTTACGTTAAATCCGAGGAAATACAACTGCATTTAAAACGAAGGGAAATGATCCCCATGGTCATTTTGGTTCTGACAGAAATGCAAGAAACAATAAAAAAACAATGACTAGTCTTCTCTAGCTGTGCCCTTTTGAGAATCTGTGCAAACTTGACAAGTTAGTCCCTCAGTTCCCTGGGTGGATGAATCAGAGTATTTCTCCCCACCTACATGCCATGGAAGATGGAGCATTGAGCATGAAAATAATTTCCTGAGTCCCCAGCAGAGAATACGGGGCATGCTGGGAGTGCACTCCAGGAGTCCTAAAAACTATTCCTGTATCTTCAGGACATCAAGTGTGTTCAGACATTATCTTGCTGTGATGCTAGATCACTGCAGAGTAATAGAACTGCCTAACAGAGCACTTTTGATCCTCACAAGTGGATCACAGGGTATGAAATGAGATCTCTTGTGTGACCATCCTAATCTACTGTGGAGCCATTTCAGAGCAGAGGCAGAGAAGGCTTCAAATTGTGGCTATTCTCCATCCACACCCTTTGCTAATTTGACACCAGTTTAATTGGCCAGAATTGTCCTAGCAGGATTAAGCAAAACCTTAGACAATGGCTGTAATAACAACATTGAAAGCAAGCAAAAACCTAATACAGTCTTCAATCCAATTAACCTTCGATTAAGGTTCCAAAATCAATGCTATTATTTTGGCCGGAGGAGGTAATATTGAGCCCTGAGAAATGAGCTGTACAACGACCTTTACTTTTAATGAGATCAATAGAAGTTAGTGTCGCCATCTCTTAAAATAATTGGCAAATATTACAGCCAAATTAAAGCCAGAGACTTGTATCTGCTCCTGATCTAAAGAGACAGTCACAGATGGAGGTGGGATGGGAAGGGATGATGCCCTATCAGGCAGTTTCATCTAGGACTTATCAGAGGCAGGCAGTGAGATCATCTCTATGGACCATGACACAGTACTTTTTTCTTTGCTTTTCTTCTTCATGTCAGTTAGAGGCATAGAGCCAGAACCACTCCAGCTTGCTCACAAGTCCAGAAAAGCATCAGTGACTTTCCCCAGATAACCCAAGCTGTTTGTTACATGGCATTATATCATGCTACCCATGAGTATGATATATGTGCTTTTTACTGTAGGAATGTTCATAAACTCAAATTTGCATGCCTTCTTTCTTTTCTGAGAGGTTTCTTGGTAATTTTTGTATATTGGTGTTTTTAAAGACTCTCACTTGTGATGGACTTCCTAGAGTTTTGTTACTGTCATGTTGCTCTGTCAGTGGGTATGCTGATTTGTTGAGAGGACAGTTGCATAGAGGAGCAAACGTGACAGGTTGTCTAGGCTTTCAAAACTGATGGCAGCAACATATTGTGGCTGCATATATCACTGCTGGTACCTGCACTACAGCTTGGGATCCTCTGAGTTAGGTGACAGAAATGCAGTAGGTGTACTTGTTAAAATATTTGGTACACTGGATATGACTCCATTAACGAGAAAAAGTGGGGATTAGTCAGGAAATTGCAAAGCAGGTAAGAAACTCATAGAAGCAATGAGATTTGCTCTTCAAACTGATCTCGTTAAACTGGTAGGAGATGACCTCAACACAAACAGAACTGTATCAAGGAGATTGTTGATGACACCAAGCTGGGAGGTCTGACATTGTAGAGGAGGACCAGAGTAGCAATAGCACTTGTTGACCTTGAGGACTGAAGTGGTAGAAAGGAATAAAAAGGAGCAATGTCAAGTGGAAAGTCAGATTGAGTAGGTAAAAAGCACTGGGGTAGTGTGTTTAGGTTGCTCTGAAGTCTAGCTCTTATACATGTATCTGTCACTCCATTGCTTGATTGTTGTCAGCAATCTGTTTATTCCTCAGCTCTGTTTCTTTCAAAATGAAAACATTGGGCTGAAAATGTGTGGTTTGCCTGACACGGTGTCATGGTCATGTCATATAATTTGGCAATGGCAGGTTGGTATTTGCATTGACTGGTAAAGGCCACAGGCTTACTTGGTGACTGTAGTCATCATGTTCTGCTGCAGCGCAGACAGGCAAATTTAGCTTCTTTTAGGCAATACCACTCCTTCTGGCAATAGGCAGAGACATGCTTCCGGCCAGACCCAGAGCCTGATGTCATCCTGATACATCAAGCTAAGCTCTGCTTGCTGATCAGCACAGTTTTTGTTCTTATGTGTTACACCTAAATTATGCCATTCACGATGACACCCACTTTTACCTGGTTGTATTTCTTGTAGCACGTACAGAGCTACAGGTGCTTCTGCTTCCTTGCTATTCAAACCTCCTAACTGGTAGACTGTTCCTCCTCTGCCATTCCTTAGCCAGCTTTGGAATCTTCAGCTCTTTTAATCTTTATCCCAAGTAAATGCCTCCTGCACCCTGCTCATTTATTTGCTTTTTCTGAACTCCCTCTGTGTAGTCTGCATCTCTTGAGTTAATGAGGTGTCTGGAAGTGAATGCAGAATTCCGAGACTGATTATTATTTTTTTACAGTGTGCAGCAGAACAATGCTGGGGGACACTGGTGGGGACACTGGTAATGATAAAGACCTTTTTTTGTTGGATGATAAACAGGGAAAGGACTGATGACCTCTCAGTGTCATAACAAAAAGCCAGTGTGTTAACTGTGGTCTTTGCTTCTGTAAATCATTGCAGCCTTTTTTCTAATTTGTGGTGCACCTTCACCCTGAGGTCTTATATAGCCTAAATGTGTGCTGAATACCTCCCTTCTTCTGAGCAGAGGTTTTCATAAGTCTGTTTTTTCATTTCACCTAGCCGTGTTCTTCCAAAGTGAATTTTGTCGTTATTATTTATCCAGTGGCCTTCTCAATAAGGGTGGAATAAAGGCCTGAAGTGACAAGGCACAGTACTGAAGAATTAATGTATATAAAAGTTTCATGTTTTTTTTCCTAAACTTTTTCTCAAGAAATGTGGACTCCCTTTGTCTGAATTATGATGATAGGTTGCTATTCACATATTACAGTTTAAGACCTAGAGTGTAAAGCTTCTGATTTTGTTTAGAATTTGACAGTATTGTTGCTTTCTGTCTTAATTTATTTTGTATCCTATTTTAGAGGTATGGCAACAGACAAAATTATGTGAAAATACTTTAGTGTGCACCATAGCTCCATGGTAATTTTTTTCTGAAAGTGAAGACTGTTTGCAGAAATATGCTTGCGTCATAAATCCCTGTAAGATATCTTCTGTGTGCTAATGAAATACTACAGAATACATTCATACGTCTTAAAGAAGTCAAAGTTTAGTTGAAGATACTGGAGATAGTCAAGGTTGTATGTTGGGGAATAGGTAAATATAAAAACAGCAGGGAAGAGCGAGAGGATGGGGATCTTGCAGTGAACATTGTCTTCTTCCCATGACCCAGCCTGTGAGTCTGAGCAGAGCTATGACCCCTCCGTTTCATGGGAGGATGGGAAGATGCATCTCAAGCTGCTTTTGTGTTGCACTACAGGCTGCAAGAGGCTATGACCATAGATCTATTTAGTCACTTTTCTGCTGGTGGTGACTCAGGATGGGGGGACCATCTCTGCATATGGAACTTGCAACCATATCATAAGATGCTGTCAATGAGGGCGGCATGGATAACCTGGCGAGAGGTGTTTTTGTAGGATCCTAGGATATTTGGGTTTGGAAGGGAACCTCAGGAAGGTTTCCATCAAATCTTCTAAGGCAGGGTCAGTTATGAGGTCAGACCAGCTTACTCAGGGTGTTAGCCAGTCAGGTCTGTAAAACCTTTAAGGATGGAGATTGCACAACCCCTTCAGCAATGAACAATCAATAGGTTTGCAGAACTGCCAACCCTTGTCTGGACTTGTGTTCAGTAGGTATGAGGCATCCTGTTGGGCCCCAGATTGTCCCCAAGACCTCATCTTCTAAAATTCTGTGTTTTTCCATGCGCTTGGAAGACAAACAGCTGAGACAGTGAGGGGCTGAGTGTGGTTAGACCAGTATGAGCACCAGTGTCAGGGTTGATGCTGTGATTGGTCATAATGTCTGAGTTCATTCCTTCTGGTGTGTGGGTCCCTGGGAGGCTTTGTGAATGAGTTATGTGATGGGCTTAAAGCAGACTATTTGGCATGTCCTTGGACTGTCAGCAAGGGCTACTTAGCTCTTATATGAGATCACAGCACCTGGTACATTGGTCCTGTCTAATTTTAGAGCTTGCCCATCAAGGAGACTTGTAAGGGTCACTTCATGGCTCTGGTGATCTCTGTTGGTGATTCAGAAGGGAAACATCACTCCCCTCAGTCAGTACTTAAAATAACACCTGCATGGCATTGGGGAAGCTGCAGTACAGGAGATCACAGGGCTGTGCTGTTTGTCGGTGTGGATGATTCATCATGGGGCGGGCCAGCATTCACGTGGTTCAGCAATAGTTCCAAGTCCCACCTGAGGGACAGAGGATAGTTTCACCTGATCCTACCACTGTCCCTATTGGTGTGCTGCAGGAAGGGTTCTTGTTCTTTTTCCTCATTTGTGGTTACTTGGCCACTATTCATAGTGAATGCTCCTCTCAGAGGTGGCCATGTTTCAGAAGTGGGTAAAGCAAGTCCTTTCCTGTCTGTCTGGTTTTCTGCAGGATGAGCTGTCATTACTATCCCTGTTACCTCTTCTACCACCTCTGCTTATGGCGACAGCTGCCAGTTTGCTGCTTACAGAGTGTGTCTGGAGATATGCTTGGAATAATTTATAACAACTGTCATTTAATTGCTTGTTCAGCACTCTGCTGTGGAGCACTGTGCCTCTTGAGATAGTAGGGAGGGCTGGTGGTAGCATGGCAGGGCAAGGCTGCTGTGTTAGTGCATGGCAAGGGACTGATCTCATGCCCTGGGGATGTTTGCTTTCTCCTAGGAGGTTTTTAACTTTAATAACATCTCTTGGTGATAAGGAGCAGTAGTATGGAGGGACACAGCAGTGACAGGATGTTTTAAGCAGCTTTTCTCTGCTTCTTTGTCTTCACAGACATTGCAAATCAGATTAGCATGGGTCTGAGGAAAGGAAGAGGGAAAGTGGGGGACAGTGTTATGGAGGGAGGGGAGAGGGAGCCCATGTTCATTCTGGTGGGCAGACTGACTAGCTGAGTCTCCCCTCACCCCTTCTTCACTGTGTCCTGCTGCCATCCATGGATGGAAGCACCTGAGTCTTCCTCCAAGCAGTCTCACACACCCAGCAGCAATTTCCCTGCCTTCCCTGTGAATGCATGTCTGCCACTATCTGCTGTCCCACTTTTCTCCTCATTACCAGAAACCCCATTCCTACCCACAGGTACTATCTCTCTTTTTTATGCTAGACGAGTGTCTTTAAATAACCCATGATCCCACAAACACCTTCATGGTGCTCCCTGCATGGATCCTTCCCTGAATGCCCTGGACCACCCTGCTACCTGTAGATGCCCACAGATGCCCTGTGCCTCCATCAGGGTGAGGAGCTGCAGGAGCTCTGTGTGGGGATATGAGCATGTACAGACCCTTGCTTCCTGGGTTGTCACACAGAGGCTGCCTCCCCTCCCCGGCAGGCACCCTACTGTGGGTGGCAGTGTGTGACCATCTCTTGTCTCCTCACAGATCTCTCGCAACTTGGGGAAGCTCTACAGCGAAATGATCTTTGTGAATGGCTTTGTGCACTGTGACCCACACCCAGGCAATGTGCTAGTGAAGAAGTGCCCAGCCTCTGGGAAAGCTCACATTATTCTCCTGGATCATGGACTCTACCAGGTATGTGGGTATGTGGGGCTTCCAGGGCATTGTGAAGCTGTCTTTGGACATCAGGCTGCAGCCTTGCCCCTCTAAGCGCATATGAATAAGTTTTTCCTAATACTTCCATAACCCTCAAATAGTTATTTTATGACTCTGAAGTAGAGGATAGGGCACAGGTAAGGGATGGAAGACTTTTCCCCTTGTTTCTTGTGCTCTGTGAGCTTCTGGGAACCCTGTCTCCCTTTCCAGGTGCTGAGTGAGTCATTCCGCATGGACTACTGCCGCCTTTGGCAGGCCCTCATCAAGGCTGATATGAAGAGGGTGCAGAAGTACAGCCGGCGGCTTGGGGCAGGGGATTTGTATCCTCTCTTTGCCTGCATGCTGACTGCCAGATCTTGGGAGTCTGTCAACAGGGGCATTGACCAGTCACCAGTCTCTGCCAGCGAGGTAGGTCTTGTGTGTCCTCCCCTAACGTGTGCCCTTGCTTCTCCTCAGTGCCTCTGTGCATTGAAATCACTTGCACCACTGATAGTACAGCAGTTGTGGGCAACCCCTGGCAGCTCTGTAGCAGTTTCTGGAGTGTTAGCTGATCTAGAAAAGAGCTAGAACTCCTTCTGGAATATGCAGTATGTTTTACAGTGGTTGAATTTAATTTTCCAGATTCACTTGTCAGCCTACATGGGCTGCTTAAATTTTGTATAATATTTTAACACCTAAGTATTCACCATTTCTGGCTGGGGAAATATTAGTGGATTGTCCTTTTCTTAAAAAAATGTTGAATGCAGCTGTGCAGGAAACCATCAAGGAGGCTAGGAAAAGGTACAGGAGACATAAAGGTTTAGTGGGAAGACATGAGAAGGATAATGAATTGTCACTCTTCATGTAAATGACTATCAGCACTGATATAAACTCCTAAAAAAACCTGGAAATTACCTCCCAATCAAAAAACCCTATTAACTTGGAGTCAAGGTTGCTTAACTGCAGATACTGTCAACTCAATCACTACAAATCTGGGAAATTGCCACTTATATTTTCCACCCTTTCGTATCCACATGTGCTGGGATCCTTCTTGTGCCTCTTTGCACACCTGATACACACAATTCCCCACTTTAAGAATAGTAGCAGCCCTGCCAATGTGCTCTTTCTAGAGAAGAACATGAAGTGATGTGATTCAGCCAATGGACAAGTGTCTGTAAGTAGAAGTGTGTTGTTATCCTATGGTTTGCTTTTCTCTGCACACATTTGTAGTAGAGCAGATGAAATTCATTTAAGTAACGTTATAATATTGTCCTATGAAATTCTCTTCCAAAAGTTCCTTCATTTTGATGGATATGGCAGAATCTGCTGTACTGGCTTGCCATTATCCATAGCAATGAGTTGGTCAGATACCTTGGGTAATGGAACCCCACAGGGGTCCATTACCTGAGTTAATATTCTGCACGTCAGAAATAATATAATGACTGTCTAACAGATCTGTGCTTGATCTGGTGAATTCTGGAGCTGGTAGCTCCAGAAGAAAATTCAGAGGTGCCAAAGCAAATTGGCACAGCATTGACTCCAATACTGCAAAGCCAGTGTTGAATCTGAGTTAGTGAGCAATGTTTATTCCCAACTTGCTTGTGAAGGTTACACCAGAGGTGTAGCTGCAGCTACATGGTACCCGGTGTGTGCTAATGAACTTTGTCATTGAGTTGAATTGCGTGTATGGAACCAGCTCTGTTGTCTTTGCCTACATGACACAATTAATGCTGAAACTAGATAATCCTGCAGCAGATAATGGGGAGCTGAGCAGATTTGCTGTGGCATTAGGAAATGAGCTGCTGCTTGCCCTTACTTTAGAGGTGAATTTGAAAGATTTTATCAGCAGCGAGAGCTGAGCGCTGTGTAGGCAGGTACCATCAGTGCAGAGCTCCAGAGAGTGTGCCTGAGGATGTATCAACATGGCAATAGCCTGTGAGACAAGGAAACAAGCTTCCTGAAACAAAATCTTATCTGTAGTGCTGTACTCAGTCTGGGACACTGCATCTCAACGAAGGTTTGATGAAACTGGGGCGAGTCCAGTAAAAATCTACAAGGACTAGTGGCTAAGCAGATGCAACCCATGAGGTGAGTCTGAGCAAGTTAGGTCAGAAAAAAATCTGGAAAAGGCAGGTCAGGAAGAGTTGTAGAAGTGATTTTCTAGTGTCTTAAAGAGTGCTACAAGTAGTCGTGGGTTTAAATTCAGCTAAACATGAGAAAAGCCAGATCTCGTGGCAAAGCAGTGAAATGTCAGTGCAGAGTGTCTGGGGAGGTTTTGATTCATCTTACTGGAGAGTTTTGGTGCAGGCTGGGCAAGTGTAAGAGGATTGCCATAGGTATGGTTGTTCCTGCCTTAAGCCAGGGCCAGGCAGCTGATTGCTCAGGGTGGCTGCTAGCCTCATCTCTTCTGATTTAATGATGTCTTTTGCTGCATCCTGCAGCAGCCTCAGCGGCTGCAGCCAAGGGGCTTTTCTCAGGTCCTGTGGCTTAGCTTATTTCTTCCTCTGCACACAAGCTTTGCCCTTGACAGAAAGTGACAGTTCTGATGACTGGTCATGTGGTTGTTTTGTGATGTGGACAAGCAGCTGGAGCTAAAAATAAAAGGAAAAGAACTAGAAAAGAAAACCTATGTCTGGAAAATAATGTAAGCTCTGCAATGATGCTGGCTGGGGAAAGGCATAAGAGATAATCAGGGAAGAATTTTCTGCCAACAAATAATGGAACAAAACAACATTTAGGAGAGCTAAGCATCTTCTTGCTGAAACCTTGTCTATCTGGTTAGTGATGGAAGCAGGAGGACACAAAGATTGGTTTGTCAGCAGCAACCATGGTGGTGTGTGAGCTGTGTACATCACTGACCATCATGACCTGCACACTTGGTTTGTGCAGGTCTGTTCCTTTATAATAAGTTTGAGGTTTACAAAGAGTGTGAGATCCCACATCACGCAATATACGCCATCCCTCATTCCAGAGGAGAGAAGGCTTCGGAGCTGTCATTTCCCACAAAGGAGCCTCCTTCCTGTATGAAGTTATTTACTGTCCCCCTGCATGTGTCCTCCTGGGTTTTGTAGATTTCAGATGTTCCAGAGACTTGTCTTTGGATTTCATGTCATGATTCATGTCATGGCATCGGTAGGAAGAGGTAGGGACAAGGTATGCATATAGGATCGGCTCCCAGCTACGCTGTGCTACATTTCCTGGGATGGTGAGGGAACTCTCAGATCTAAAAACCTGAAGAGGCATGGCTGACTGATTTGCATGCTCTGGTGGCTTGTATTTGGATAGGAGCTCATCTTCAATGGCTCAGGCTGTAGGCCCTAAGTTATCACTGGGTTTTTTCAGTAGGCAATGTGTTTGTTGGAATCTGGAGAACCAGAGAAAATGAAGGATTGCCTTGAACTTACACTCTTTCCTTAATTATCTGCTACTGGCTGCTGTCATAAAGGATATAAATCTAGATCTGACAGATGACAATTTGATGATTTTTATCTCTTGGGTTAACATGCTTAACTGCATAATTTTTTCTCACCTCTGCTGAATTGTGTTGAGGACAGAGGACTAAACTAGGCCTTGGAAATGGCTTCATCAATACAGCATAGAGCCATGAGTTGTATGGGGCAGCGAAGAGCAAGCAGCTCAGTTGTCTTTGCAGCATGCCTCCACCTTCCTGAGCAATTCTGCTACCTGCAACTCTGCCAGTTTTGGGGCTTGTGAGGTGAGAAGTCTCCAGGGGCAATATTGAGATCTGGTTGCTGCAGGCTGCCTAGGACTAAGAACCAAGACAGCAGTGAGTGGCTGTTCTCCTGAGAGGCTATTAATCCTGCCAGTGAGGGGATGGGTCCTTCTCTCACTGAGGGGCACATGGGGATATGGCAAGAGTGATTTGTGCTATGAGTGCTGTGCCCAGTGTCTGCAGGAAAGCAGGACAGAGCTCTGTAGCTTCTGGCCTACTGTCATGGTCTGTTAAAACACTGTTCTCTTCCTGCAAATCTCAGCTGCATCTGGACCTGAATTTCCCATGCACTCTCACCTTCTCTCTCCTTTCTCCCTGACATGACCTGGCTGGCCACAGGACATGGAGATCCGGTCCAACGCTGCTGCTTACTTGCCCCAGATCACCCAGCTCCTCAACAACGTTCCCCGCCAGATGCTACTTCTGCTGAAGACCAACGACTTGTTAAGGGGAATTGAGTCAGCCCTGCACACGCGGGCCAGTGCCAGCTCCTTCCTCAACATGTCTCGCTGCTGCATCAGAGCCGTTTCCACGTAAGTCTCTTAGCCAGGCATCAGAGGCCAGAGAGGGAGCAGCAGGAGCTGCAGGACAGACCCTGAGATGGTGGTTGGAACCAATCAAAAGTTCACAGGATAAGGCAGAATCCTGGTGATGGGGCAGCTCTAAGAACAAACCAGAAGGTCAATCTGTAGATTGTCTGGTGGTTGTCAAGCAGGTCCATGGTGACCAGAAAGGGCTGAGGTCAAGCAAAGAGGTCAATATGTGAGTTGAGGTCCAGGCCATGGGACTTCACAGCAGGGCATGAGCTGAGGACCATTACTCTTCCAGTGTAGCTCAGGCAGGAATGGAAGGTGCAGCTCTGAGATTAACTGAAGTTCCTGGGCCTATGAGCAGAGGGTCGGGGCCATTAAGACTTATTAGGGGCCCACTCAGGGGGCCTGACAAGGCTCTGACTCAATCTCTTGACCTGTTACTGTTAGCTGTGGATCTCTTCCTCTCATTGTGATCCTACCCCTGCTCAGTTACACATCTCAGCCTCTGTCTGTGCTGTTCTTACACCCATCACCCTCTCCAGAGGACAAACCTGTCACCCTGGGGCTGGAGACGGGGGTAGAGTTGGAGGCCTTAGGTTAGGGGTTTAGGATTTTTCCCCCCAGAGGAGGGGAAGGGGCTTCTTGCCCATTACAAGCATTACCACTAGGCAGTATTTGTGAGTGGCATAGATCTGAAAGTTCACTGCAGCCTGATTGAGGGGATTGGGCTGACTAAAAATCAGGCTGATGTTTAAAAGCCAAGAACAGGAGTTGTGCAAGTGATTTCCTTCTGTGAGTCTTATGAATCAATGCACTTCTGCCTCAGATGCTTCCTCCTTGTAGATGAAATAACAGTTATTTCTTGGCTGATGAGGGACCTATAAATCCCAATTAGCCCCTGCTAAAGAAAGGTGAAGAAATACTTTTCCTGGAATCTGTGTGTCAGGATTGCTGGACTCATAAAAGTGTGCTGCCATGAAAAGCAATAGGAATATGCACCTGTGTCTGTGAGCTGAGGTGAAGCTGGCATAGAAGCAGAGGAACGGCTGCCCCAGGATCACTATACACAGTGGGAAGAGAACTGAGTTCTCAAGGGAGCAGGCTGTCTCTTCTGCCAGATTCATTCTAAGATAGGTGGTCCCCAGCTCCTCAGAAGCACTGCTTAGAGAAAATCCCTGCTTCCTGGGGATTCTCCAGATGGGGGATATTGCCACCCCTGGGGAGTGTCAGTTGTGCAGAAGATGTAGGACAGGCCTCCTTCCTCCTGGGCTGTTTCCTGCTGGATCTAATGCAGCTGTTTCTCTCATTTTAGGTACCAGAGGAGCAAGAGTCACTCGCTTTACAGGAGGGCCCAGATCTCACTCACAGAAGCCCTGAGCCTGTGGCAGATCAACTTATATGAACTCTTTCTGTGGCTGAAGGGGTCCCAGCTGGGGAACTGGGTCATTGCTCTCCTGAGACGGATGCAACATTTCACGTACTGACATGAACTGGTGGGAGAGGCCTGGGTGCTCCCTCCCTCCCTTCTGCTCTCCATGGCATATTTGTCTTTCTGACTATTTCTGTCTATTTTTGGGTCTTACTCCACATTACACACTGCGCTGTCCTTTTCTTTTACAGCATTAGCTTCCTCTGTGGCACAGAGAGGTTGAGTTGGTACCAGAGCCCTATTGTTTTGTGGTTTAGGAAAAGTAGGTGCATGATATCTTGTACCAGGAAAGACAGGTAAGGATACCTTCTTTCCTCATTTGTGCAAGTTAAGTTCCACTCAGATTCTAGTGGGATTGTGCTGGAAGCAAATGCCTCTTCGACTCTTTCTTAAACAATCTTAAAGAATTTAAGAGAATCCCAGCCCTACCTAGAATGCCCCAAAACATTTCTCAGACCCTCAGAGGTGGTAAGTCCCTTTAAAATGAAATAGGGTTTATATTAGTTTGTGCAATCTCTTTAGTCTGATTTCTGTTTAGGTGTGCAGGAGGTTTCTCAGAGGAGTGAGACCTTGTGGAAAGCTGTCACTAGGGTTTTCTCTTCCAGCTCCATGGAAAGAGGACTCAAGTGGTGAGAGTGGTGGACTGGGAGTCCAGGTTTCTAAGGTTCATCTCCAGTCCTGTCAGCAAGTGCCTCTGTTTTTGGACTTCTCCTGGCCTGTTTCTTTGCAGGTAAAATGGGAGAAGGGGACAGTGATCTTGCCCCTCTTCTGAAATTCCAGGAAGGCAGTAGGAATGACAGCTCAGGGCTCTGAAACTGCTGGTAATGTGTGTGTACTGTAAAATACTTCCACACAACAAAATAAATGTGTTTATCAAAGACCTTTGGGGGAGGGATGCTTGGCTGTGCACTAGAGTTACATTTGGGCCTCTAACCTAAGTCCTGTTTCCATTTCTCCACAAGGGAGTGATGCCAGGCAGTGCTGGCAACTCCTTGTAAGCAAAATGTCCACTTGGTCTGTTCTCTGTCCAAGAGGTTTGTACCACATCTGAGTCCTCTGATACTGCATCACATGTATGTTGGGATGGAATGGAGGAGCAGGCATCTTTCTGCTGGGAGGACGCCTCACACCCTTCTTCCCAGATCCACACAGAACCTGCCTGCTCCCTGCCTGTGGGAGTGCACTGCAGCACATCTGTGAGATGTCACCATCCCCATGGCACAGTGAACATTTCACCTTGTCACTGCCTGTGATGTTTTACTGCTCTGGCCCAGACAAAAACCTGCCATTTGCTCGATGGTGCAAGTGACAGGTCTGATGGCTTTGATTCTGCAGTTGTGGGACAGCTACCAGAAAGCCTCACCTCTGCTTTATGTGAGATGTATTTGAGATACTGGAATACAGCTCTGCTTGCTTGTAAGAATTCCTTTAGCCAGGAAGGGTGGATGGCGGTGGCTGCTGACATCATCTCAGTTTTTCTCATAAACTGTCTTGGTGAAAGGGGACATGAGGGACAGGATGGGAATGTCTGTACTATCAGAAAGCTTGCTAAGCTGAGGGTTACTTAGGCACCACACTGTGTCTGAGAGCCAGCCACAAGAAGGCCATTCACTCTCCCAGTTTCCATACAATTTTCCAACTTGCACAGGTGTGAGAGCTCACCTTGAAGTGAGTTTATTTGCTTGGGAAGGGAAGCAGGGGACAGAGTGCAGCTAAGTGTGTGTGTGTGTGGGTCCCTGCCAAATCAATAATCTTGCTGGCTGTGAAGGAAAGGGAAGGAATGTAATCCAGAAAAGGTACCTAGCTGCTGGTGGGCTTGGGCATGTGGGTTAGGGACTGCAGGTGTCCAGACAGTGCTGTGTACATGCACAAGCATGTAGGCAGAACTGGCTGGCTCGGGACTGCCAAGAAGTGATGTGTGATTGTCAGGGCTCTGGAAAAGGTATTGCTGAATGTGGGTTTTAGGTCTCTTTGGGTAGCCAGTCACCTGATCCTGGTAGCTCTCTGTGCCCTTCCTGCTTTGAGGGCAGCAGCAGGAGTGATGTGCTCTCTGATCTTTGCTAAGAGCAAAAGAGAAACCTGGTGAGACTGAATGTCCTTGCAAGGTTTGTCTCCAGCCCCTGCAATGACAGGTCAGAGATTCCCTTGACTTCTGGGTCATATGATGGCATCAGGGAATGGAGTGGTGGTAATTGCAGGATGAGACTCCTGAGTTGACAAAGAGTCACTGGGGCCCTGGAACACTGGTGTTGCAGCCTGTGCATGACTAATCTTTGCTCATGTGAGCAGTCTGGCTGAATCAGTGCCTTGCTCAGGCACTTACAGCTGGTAGGCTGGCCAGCATGGGTGGACCTGACTTCTTCTTATCACAAGTAGAGCTCCTCTCAGAAAGCTGACCTGGTGTGCCTTGTTGAAGTCCCAGAGACCCTCTAGTAATGGTCACCAATTGCACATTCTCACCTTGCAGCTGCTTCTGCAAATGCCTTTGCCTGTTCATGGCTGGATGTACTGACCAGAGCACTGTTTGGGTTTTTCATCTGTGAGTGAAAGCTCATCCCACATTTAGGCCCTCATTTCTACAGGATCCCATGTTGTGGAGAGGCTCCCTGTAGCTGTCATTTACATTGGCTGTCAAGCTCACAGTGTGCTCTCAGCCATGCATGTTCTTTCACTCCTTCAAAATCCCACCACATGACTGCTAGTTCTGCTACCTGAGGAGGGTCCTGACTCTAGAAGTGGTAGGGAGCCAGCAGCCCCTCAGACTGGTTTCTGGCATTGTGCAGCAGGCAGAGAACAGGGAATATTTGGCAGGGCTTTGTCTGTTGTAATTAGTCTCTGCTGGGAGGCTCTCTGTTGCACTGTTAGCAGAGAGACTCCTCCATCAATTGTGCTCAGCTCTCACCCTTCCCACAGTCAATCAATGAAGGTTTGTCTTAAGAAAGAACAAGCAAACACACGGTGCTTGACCCTGTAACATTCCTGCCTTGTCTTTTTGCTGAAAACTCTGAGGTGAATGTGTTAACAAGATTTTGAAAAGACACTTTCTCATCCCAATTTGCTGTTGTCAAACATGGGTAACCTGGACCAGGTCTGTGCACGTGGCCTCTCCTTCCAACCTGCATTTAATAGTGTTTTCACCACCAGCAAACACAGCTTCTGCTGCTTTGCTTACAGGCAGCACGTGGGCTTCTGTCTGCCCAGCTTCAGCTGTGAGTGAACTGAAGTTTGGTGCAGACCCTAAATGTCGGCCTTGCAGCCCACCAACTCTTCCTCGGGACTAACATGGGGGTTAGAGCTGTGGCCAGAGGTGCAAAACTGATGGGCATCTTTCAGCTCCTGTAATATGAAGTTTAGCTTCGTATTTGTTATAGCCTTTTGTTATAGCCTTATGGCATCACCAGTCCTAATGCTCTCAGTGCTCTCAGATGTGTTGGGAAACCAGTGGACATTTCATCTGGCATTTATATGTGCCATCATTACATCTGCGAGGTGGAAAATGGGGCAGTCAGGGAAAATGAACTTGTTGTGCAAAACTTCCAGAAATCTCAGGTATGAAGTGAACATGCTTTTGCACATCCAGCTGAAGGGAAGCCAGAGAGACCATTAGTCCAGACTGGACAGCATAGCCTTTGTCTAGCCCATCTAGTGATTGCTAATGATGACAGGTGGGTGGCATTTAGATTTGCAGATCAAGGCTGCACGGTGCTGTCTGCCACCTTGCAGGGGTGTACAAACCTCATGCAGTTGCAGTGTAGAAGCTTCAGAATGAATCACATGCTGCTTCCCACAGCATATGTCTTATGAACTGTGACTTGAGTGCAGCTTGGCCAGTGTCAAAATCATTCCCATCTGCTCTACTATTCCATCCACCCCTGTATCCTGCATCCAGAGGAGTATGAGCAGCCTACTGGGTCCTGGAGCATGCAAGAAGCTGTCACACACAGTGGGCTGGGCCACGATGCCCAGCATTCAGATGGGAGCAGAGAGAGGGATGGAAAAAGGAAAGGAGAGGGAAGGGAAAGGAAAGGGCTGGTCCTCAATCAGCCCTGCTGAGGTGCCTGCAGGATGTGGGTCATCCTTCCTACACCATCTGCTCAGGTACTGGCCAGGACTGTAAAAGACCTGGACAGTAAGAGACTGTCATTTAATTAATTATCTGCCTGAGAACAATTACCCTTTTCAAGAATCATACAGGTGATGGTGACATACCTCACATGTTACTCTATGAGGTACCACTAGAACTAGGAAAACTTACTAGTGGACTAGCAGCCCTGCAGGAAGGGGTTACACAAGACCCCACGTAAACATGAGCTTACAATGGAAATCATGTCCAGGGCTGCTTGTTCTCCTCTTCTGCTTGGTGCTGCTGACTCCACACCTGAAACTATGTCCTCTTTCAGTTCTCTGGGTTGAAGACAGAAAATCATGCCCTGGTGGAGGGCACATGACATGGTCAGGACCTATTCCTATAGCCTGTAAGGGAGATGGACTTGTTTAGTCCTGGAAGGAAGAAGTACTGATAATGGCTGGAGGCTCTGAAAGGGGATTAGAGCCAATCTCCTTCTGGCAGTACCATTGAGTTAACAAGGGCTGATGGCCATAAGTCAGAGTTTGCAAAGTTTGGAATGAACCTTACCAGGAGGGTGGTGCAAAGCCAGGACACATCACCCAGAAAGGGTCTCCATCCTGGCTGGGCAGCAGAGTGGCTCAGCTGGTGTGCTGGCTGGAGTCTCCCTCAGGGCAGGAGAGGAGGCAGATGCCCAGAGGGCCTCCCAGCCAGCCTGTTGGTGAAGCCATACAGCCATGGCATGGAGCAGGCAGGGAGCTGGCTCACATGGCCATTGAGTCAGTGCTGTGGGATGAGGTTGGATCTGGGTTTCAGCTTTCTCAGCTCTCATTCTGTGTCACTGTCTGTGCTCAGACATGAGATAACATCCCTGACCAGGTCTTGTCTTTGCTTTGAAGTCCAGGCTTACCAACTGTTTTTGTTTGGTTCAGTTGTGGAGCTGTGGGTGAGCCTGTCTGTGCTGGCAAATGCCAGCCTGCATAACTTGCCTTGCAGTTTTTATCAGGCAGCTGACTCTTGTGTCCTTCTTTCTTGGGCAACACCTGCACGTCCAGTGCCTTTTGGAAGGCAGTGGGTGCCTTCTGGAAGGCAGTGGGTGCCTTCCCAGGACCCTGTTATGGATTATGCAGGCTTTAAATAGGTTTTAAACCCGGAGGAAGTAAATTATATGCACTTCCAGCTGAAGGCTTCCCGAGTGGGAAGGATGCTCAGTGATCTCTGTGTCATGGTAATCAGGTCCCATCAAGACAGTTTGAAGTTTCCCTGACAGGGTATTTAGCTACACCTGTTGGGGTAGTGATCAGTGCCTCTGTCCCCTGCAGGGAACATGGCTGTGTGTCCATCCACAGCAGTGCCTAAGGGAGCCCTGGGCAGGACATTGACCATACTCTTACCCACATACCTTCTGCTGACCCTGTCCAGTTCATGGTGACCTTGTCAAATGCTAACAACGTTTTTGGGCTGACTTGTGTGACCCAGAGAGCGTAGTTCTGTGCCATCATCCATGTCACTCCAGATCAGCCACAATGTCAGAACTCAGGACGCTCTGTGCACAGTTTCCCCTTTGAGCTACTCACTGTAACCAGGTACTCGTGACTTCTGGTGGTCTGGTAAAGACTGTTCACCTAGACTGCATGAACAGTGGAGTAAGGAGAAGCCATGGCATTTTACTATTACTTTTTTTTGTTTTACTTTATTTCCATTTGATTCAGAGTCTTATTTGCTGTGGCTACTTTTCCATACTCTGATACATATGAGCATTAAAAACACTCATAAAGTCTCTTCCTGTAACTGAAGCTCTGCTAAGAAGGTTACAGGACTTGGGCTTGACCTAGCAGGACAAGTCTGCATGTAAAGTGCACATTAGCTGTTGGTGGTTTGCAGGCTTGCAGCTTCAGGCTCAGCATTGAGGTACACAAGCAAGCATCTCCCCAGGGTGGCTGTACCATGAGCCCTTTCTCTCAACCCTCAGCCTAGCAGTACATCTAGCTTTAATAAAGCAAAGATGGAAGAGGTTATTACTAAATGGTAGCTAATAAACAAAGTGACATGCATGAAGCCTGGTAATACCATATTGCTCTTAATGAAAATGTGGGGAAAAAAAGTCATGGGGGGGGACATTGTTATTGCTGTCTTGTACTTCAGCAAGGCTAAACTATCCATCATGCTGATAAGGCTGAAAGGAAAACTTGGCAATATGAGATGCATACATCACAGGGCAGTGAGTGCCATGGCTGCCTGCACTGCACCCAGTATGTGCTGGGACTGTGGTAGCTTCTCTCTGTCATCAGATAAACTGGAGCAGGGCAAGCCTGTAACTGTAGTATCTGTGAGCAAAAGGTCAGTAGGCAAATAGCTGTTCTGCAATAGCTGGTTTGGAGACCTAAGCAATGAGGTGATGCAGACTGAGAACTTTACTTTGGGGTATCATGGGCCTAAAACACATTGGTGTGTACTTGCAAGAGCAGCAGAGGAAGACAAAGGGAGGAAAGCAGATAGATGTGGTGCAGGAGTCAGCTAAGTGTGGTACTACTGATAACTTTGCACAACAGGCTGAACAGTCAATTTTAGGGGAGAAGAGTCTTACCCTTGGAGAAACCATACTTGGCTGTTCAATTGTGTTCCCAGGGAATGAGAGTTCCTGAAGCCAGTGAATGTGATGGAGAGCTGCTCAGGCTGTGTCAGGTTGCCCTTGCAGCCCTTGCTGGCTGAGGGCTGTTTCCTGCAGTTTGCTCTTCAGTCTTCATCCTGCCCAGGTTATGTGGTTGATGGAACTCAATTTTTGAGACTGCTCCATGGTCTTACTCAAGGGAGCTGTGTCCAAGGTCTTCTTCCCATGGTTTCCTTTGGTTGCTGCGTTTGCTCTCTCTGCCAAGCAGTGGCTGCACAAGAAACGGATCCTGTAGGGGTCTCCATGGGAGGGTACGGGGTTGCAAAGCTGCTTGGGTGCTCCTGTGACATGTGCATTGGCAGCACCCAAATTTTGCTATGGGAGCAGTTGCTCCTATGGCCCCTACCCTGGAGCCTTCTGCAAAATCAGGGCTGGGGAGTCCTACCCTGATGACATGGACGGCTCTGGGCACCCCGCATAAGCTCTCTCCACAGTCTGTCTTCTGCTGGGAGTGAGGAAGGACTATTTGCCATACTGTGCTGTGGGGAAAAAAATCACAACTACATGAATAGCAGGCAGGCAGCAGAGCACAGAGCTGCCTGGTACCATTGGAAGTCGCCTTCTTCACTGGCTCAGGGGCCTGCAGATGTCAGAGCATGGCTGCTGAAATGAAATGCTCTTAAACCTGGGACATAAATCATGGGCACAGTGCTGTGTGAAGGCTGCCCCTGGCATTTAGCTTGGCCTTGTTGCATCAGTACCATAGCAGGGTTGGTCTTTTGCACAGAGATCCTGCTGGGCTGGGTCATGATCTGTGTCCATGCAAATGCATCTATGGCAGTGGCAGCTCAGCAGAGCCAGACACGGCTCTCTGCCTCTTTCCCTTCCTTGCTGCTTTCCCTCTGGGCTGAGCTCCCATGCTGCCTTGCCTTAGCTGCAGCCAGCCCAGTCTCTGGCCATTGGGGGAGGTTTCAGGAGAGGATGGAGCACCCCCTGGGAGAGAGGTGCTTTGTATTGCAGTGGCACACCTTGGCAGAGCACGAGGAAGATGTAAAGAAAAGCCTTGGGAACAGCCCAAAGCAAACTGCTGCCAGACAGTGGCACAGTGGTGTTGACACCAGGGTCATTCCCAGCTTACACCAGGATGATTCCCAGCCCCCTCCAGGACATTGCCAGGGCATGAGTGTTGGCAGGGAGCACAATATGACCAAGTTGCCTTCTGGCCTCTCAATTGAGGCATGGGGATGGGGTAGCAAAGGTAGGGGAGTAGGTAGAGAGGCTGGCCAAACTGCCCAGCTCTGGAAACCTGCAACACTTTTGTCTCCTTCAGGGCTGCTGGTCATGAAAACTAACAATGTGAGAAATGCCAAGGGCTGGAGCTATCTCTGGACAGCTCAGGCCATACTGTTTACTCACACTCCCCACCCTTCACATAGCCCAATATCCCCCTTTATTGTCTTGCTGCTTTTCTTACAAGCTCCCATCAGGCCAGCAGTGTCACAGATGCAGCAGACATAGGAACCCATTGCCATCCACACAGCCTCGGGCCCCTCACAGGTACCTGCCAGGATGGGACACACCGTGACCCACTGGAGCCAGCCTCACGGAGGTAGGTCCCCATCAGCCAGTCCAGGGCATGCCCCTCTTCCCCATAAAGCAGGGTTTTGGCGCTGGCTGCCACTGGGGACGCCCAGCTGCTCCCTCTCAGGTAGTGACAAAGGCAATTACCTCACTGCTGAGCTCCCCGGCTGGCTGCCGAGACACTTACCTGAAATTAGCCGTGGCCAGTGCGTCGCAGAGGTGAATGCGGTTGTGATTATGAATGCACTTCTTGTTTGTCTTTTCAGTGCCGAAATCCTGTCAGCGAGGAGAAGCGATAATAACATGCTATTAAGTTCTTTCTGGATAATGTAATTCAGGAGTCAGGAGGCAGTTTGGTCATTTATGCCTTTGAAAAGCTCAGAATAATTTTCAGTGTCATTATCTTCCATTTTAAAGAGACCGTTTCAAACATCAATACCCAGAGCTCTTCTCCTCACCGCCTCCCCCCTGCTTATGTGGTTTTCTTCCACTTTTTGTTCCTGTTTTCTCTGAGCTTCCAGGGATCTGGGATTTGTTTCCAGTCATTCATTCCCCCTGAAACAGACCACACCCAACCCTCTTTTTCACCCTTTCTCTTTTTATCATAGGTTTTGGAACTCACTGCTATTTTATTCAGTGTCTTTTAACTTGTGGTTGGTGAAACATCCCTTTGTGAGGTGGGGAGGTGGGGGAGCACCGCTCAGGCCTCAGGTGCAGTGAGAGGAGGGGGATGTGATGTGGATTCAAGTCTGCAGGACTGTGAGTGTTGAAGCAGTGTCCCCCCAGGGCCAGCGAGAGGTGGGCAGAGCTGCCATGAGCGTCTGGCTGCCCTTGGGAACAGTGACTGTCTGGGGACACTGCGTATGCTGGAAGTTTTGGTTGCCTTGGGATGCCCAGGAGCAAGTCCTACTGCCCAGGCCATGGCACAGGCTTGGGGCTGGGGAGCCCATGCACCCTCACCACTCCACTCCCAGCCACTCCCTTGCTGTCTTTCCAGGCACAGCCGTAGCCAATGACATATATGGAGCTTGAGCGTTATGTTTTTTGCTTATGCTTTTGTTAAATGTGTGCTTCAGAGTAAGTAGTTAATGGATACTTTTGCCCTGAAATAGCCCCCAGGATAGGGAGCTGAGAGGCTCCTTAGCAGATGCAACTTGAACACCAGCTTACACTGCAGGCATGGAAACCGACAGATGTCTCTGAGTGAATGCAGCAAAAATTAGTATCCAGAACTGGGGCAGGAAAACAATCTAGCTCCTCTCCAGCATGCACGGAGCATGGCTGAAGAAGAGAATTTTATTCATTAAGTTGACTGGCAGTGATCCCTGAAACGTCAACCTTGGCCTGAAGTTTGTCTCTAGGCTTGGAAAGCATCCTAGCCCTTCTGTTTTTAAAAGAGGAAGGTATATGGCTCCTTCCATTTTTTATGTGCTGGCTCTGCCAAAGTTTCGGTGCAAATAGGACGGATAATGCCCTTCTATTTGCTGCCTACTTCCTTCAGAGGGGAAATGGGATCTCCCAAGCAGAGTACAGAAAATCCACAGGGAGCATGCAAGAGTCGCATCCATCATTAAGCCTGGTTCGTATTGTTCAGCAACTTCTGAAGGCACTATTGGGCACTCCTGTGCCAGCAGAGTCAGCGGTGGAGTCAGGCTGTGACCTGGCATGAGCTTCTTTGTGGAGAGGGTGTGGGAAGACTTGCGCAGAGAGCAGAATAGAATCATTGGCCTCACTCTGCCTAGAGGATGTGGGAGCATTAGTGGCACAGCGTGGCTTCGTTAGGAAGCTGGCCCAGCATCATTAGCATAGAGGATACAGTTTCCTTGGGACACATGTAAAGAGGGACAAGAATGCTCTTTCCTTTGTGAGAGATTAAACACTTTTGGTAGTCCCAGCCATGAGTGCACAGTTCAGGACGGCCAGTGATGCCAGGAAGGGAACCCTCATGATAGACTGGGCGCAATGGATGCATCTGCTCTCAGATGCTGTGCCTACTGTCTGCAGAGAGACCACAGAAACAGAGACCTGCTGCTGATGCAACCATTATGGGCTGTGCCTGCCTCCATCACCTGCTGACTCCTTGCTCCATGTCTAGCTGCAGGTGCCCTTCTGAGTGCAGAGGCAAATTAAATGTCTTTTTCTATGGCCTGTGGTAGTTAGGGACTTCTTCTACGAAGGTTTGCTGGTACTTGGTATTTTAGCTTGCACTGCAGTCTCTCGCAGTGGGGGTGCTCAGAGAGTTCTCTCTCCCTTCTCCACCTACCTATTTTCATTATATTTAAAAGACTTTAATTATCTCTGGGATCTGTATGCCTCTCTTGGTTGAAACTGGAGAAAAGTTTGAATAGATGCTTGTCAGTAGGAAACTCGTAGAGGTTCAGGCAGCCCTGTCCCTCCTCTCAGGGCAGTATGATGGGATAAGCTGTCTGCCCTTAAAAAATTACTAATAAGGGAAATACAAAGGAAAAAAGAAAGAAAAAGTGGTGAAAAGTAAAGGAAATGGATGTCTTAAATGGCTTGTTATATCAGCCAGATGGCCCATTCACTCTGCCAGCAGCCTGGACAGTTTAGTCCCACTCCCATCAAGAAGCTTGTGTCTTGCACTTCGCCTTTCTTCTTGCATATTTGTTCCACTTGCAACTGATTTCCTGAGCCTGATTTCTCCCCAGTTTCTGCTACACTTGAAGTTTCTTCCATCACTTCATGGCACTACTGGCTGGTGCTATGGGCACAGAAAACAAGGCACAAGGAGGGACTGACAGCATGGGGCACAGCTTCCCTTGGCTCCCTGCTTCAGCCACAAGGCAGATGTTGCCCCATCTTGGCTGCATGAAGCTGGTAGGGCTGTGCCCACCTACCGAAAGCAGTCTGCATGGCAGACCCATGTGCTGAGTCATTTCCCTGTTACTTTTCTTCCTGCACCCTTCCTTCTTAGCCCACTCTGCAGTGATGTTTCTCTCATGCTTGGTTTGCCTCTCCGGGCTGAAGGAGACTTGGCTGTGGATTGGGATATATTGTAAAGATGCTGATGTTGCTTATCAATTGTCCTTGTTGCGGAGGGATGTTGGATGTGGTTTAGATCACTTCAAAGACCAATAGTTTAGTCTTTAATAGTGATGTAACAGACCTCTGCTCGGCCTGGGCCGCTGGGACAGGCACAGCATTCAGGCTGGAGGCATTTTGGCAAGGCCATGAGGAGAGCCAAGTCTGCAATGGCGTCACCAGGCCAGGAGTTTGTCAACCATCCTGTAGAAGCACCAGCTCTGGCAGGGAAGTCTTAGAGCATTACAAGAACAGGGCTCAGGGAACCCTGTGTTCTCATAGGATGTGGGCTCAGCATGGGCATGATGTTCAGCCCCAGCCCACTTCCATATTTGCTTTCGCTAATAACACTATTCAGGTTCCCTAAGTCATCTGAAAACTACCTGACTCTTAGCAAGGAGAATTTGTAATGGAGGTCACTGCAGTGTGAGAGCAGGTAAGTTGTCTCCTGACAGCTAATTCATTCCTGTGCTCCTCTTCCAGCCATCTTCTGGGATTTGAGGCTGTGGAGCTGGTACTATGAGTGTGCATATGTGTGCTGATATCTGTGTGTGCACATGCTGGCTGGAACACTGAACTCCAGCCTGTGCTGGTTTGCTCCTGGTGCGCTGCCTTCTCCACGCTCCACCGGCTGTGCAGTCAGAGACCTCCCAGCACCAGTGCCAAAGGACTGCGACAGACCCCTGGGTGGCAGCAGGCCATTTGCTTGATGGATTATCCACTCCAAGCATGAGACAGTAATCTTCACAGGAACAGGCACAGAGAAAGGGGCAGAGTTAATCACTTTGAGCATGGACAACAGTTGGAGAAGGAGGGGGGTGAGCAATTCTAAGAGAAAACAGTGTGGTTTGGAGGGAAAGAGGAAGCAAAAGGGAAATTACATGCAGCAAAAAGTCAAGGGCTCTTGCTTGGTCAGGAGAGACAGAAGATGACTGGATTTATTACAGCAGGGTGGGACTCAGCCTCCACCAGCACCCTCATTTTGTCATTGATTTCTCACATGTTCAGTGGGAAAGAGCTGCCCACTGATCTCTCCACAGTGGGACACTGCAGCCTCTGCCCATAAATACAGATAGTGCACAGTTACAAATGGGAGAGGTTGGGGAGCAGAGTAGTGTTTAATCTCTGACCTCATTGCCTGTATTGGGATAGCAATAAGAAGTGTTCAGGCAGGTATATTATGCAGAAGCCATTCTGGGCCTCACACCAAACCAGCTGTATGCTGGGCAGAGGATTTTTCACTTTTCTGATCTGCTGCTGGGTCAGTGAGTATATTAGCCAATATTTCCAAATCTTGACGGGTTATCTCCAGGCTTCTAACAGCCTACACAGCATCTCTCATTTCACAGAAGAGCTTTGATATATGCGGGTTGAAAGCATTGCAAGTCCTGAGTATTAATGCCTGAGTTAACAATTGAATAATCAATGTCAAGAGACAGGATACGTTTATATTGTCATGGCATGTGCCAATGGATGATCCCACTACGCACTGTCTTTCAATTTGTTTTTCTTTGGCCACAGAAGGATGTGATACGGCACAGAGATTTTGCAAGGTTTGGGACAGAGTCAATAGACCTAAAGTGAGAGCCTTGTAAGCACCACTGTTTTGTTGTGGCTTTTCATTGATGTCAGTTCAAAGGGAAATCTACACCAGCCCTGGACTGAGGTCTCTGAGAGCACTTGCAGGCTGTTCACCACCTCTGCTCCAGGGCTGCATGTATAAAGCAAATGTGTACACTATTCCCAGACACAAATCTAGTTCTCTTTTGCTGGAAGGACAAACCACATGCTCTAAATCTGGCATTACACAGACTAAAGGACAATGGATGGAAAAAAGTAAT